>CM038675.1:491296273-491896273 GCA_021605145.1 Aegilops bicornis | reverse complement strand
GAAGACTTCGTCCCGTGTCCGGATGGGACTTTCCTTGGCGTGGAAGGCAAGCTTGGCGATACGGATATGTAGATGTCCTCCCATTGTAACCGACTCTATGTAACCCTAGCCCTCTCTGGTGTCTATGTAAACTGGAGGGTTTTAGTCCGTAGGACGAACAACAATCATACCATAGGCTAGCTTCTAGGGTTTAGCCTCTCTGATCTCGTGGTAGATCTACTCTTGTACTACCCATATCATCAATATTAATCAAGCAGGAGTAGGGTTTTACCTCCATCGAGAGGGCCCGAACCTGGGTAAAAACATCGTGTCCCTTGTCTCCTGTTACCATCCGCCTAGACGCATAGTTCGGGACCCCCTACCAGAGATCCGCCGGTTTTGACACCGACAATGATACTTTTCGTTGGATGAGTCTGACCGACAAGGATCTCAAGCCGCCCTTGATGACCCACAAGTATATGGGATCAATTGTAGCCTTTTATATAAGTAAGAGTGTCAAAACCAATGAGGAGCAGAAGGAAATGACAAGTGGTTTTCAACAAGGTAATGTCTACAAGTGCTGAAATTGTAAGTAACATATTAGTTTGATAGCAAGATAATTTGTAATGAGCAAGTAACAATAGTAGTAACAAAAGTGCATCAAGGTAGCCCAATCCTTTTGAGGCAAAGGACAGGCCAAAACGTTCTCTTATAATAAGCAAAGCGTTCTTGAGGGTACACGGGAATTTCATCTAGTCACTTTCATCATGTTGATTAGATTTGTGTACGCTACTTTGATAATTTGATATGTGGGTGGACCAGTGCTTAGGTGTTGTCTTACTAGAACAAACCTCCTACTTATGATTAACCACCTCTCAAGCATCCGCAACTACGAGAAAAGTATTAAGAATAAATTCTAACCATAGCATTAAACTTTTGGATCCAATCGGTCCCTTACGGAATAGCGCATAAACTAGAGTTTAAGCTCATCACTCTCGCAACCCATCATCTAATTACTACTCCATAATGCATTCCCTTAGGCCCAAATATGGTGAAGTGTCATGTAGTCGACGTTCACATGACACCACTAAGGAAATCACAACATACATACTATCAAAATTTCAAACACATATCAAGTTCACATGATTACTTGCAACAAGATTTCTCCCGTGACCTCAAGAACAAAAGTAACTACTCACAAATGATAATCATGCTCAAGATCAGAGGGAATCTGAACATACAATCTTTCACCAAATAAACCATATATTAATCAACTACAAGATGTAATCAACACTACTAGTCACCCACAAGCACCAATCTATAGTTCCGGTACACAGATTGAACACAAGAGATGAACTGGGGTTTGACATGAGATGGTGCTGTTGAAGATGTTGATGGAGATTGCCATCCCCAACATGGGAGAGTTTTTGGTGATGATGATGACAATGATTTCCCCCTCTGGGAGGGAAGTTCCCCTGGCGGAATCGCTCCACCGGAGGGCAAAAGTGCTCCTACACAAGTTCCGCCTCGAGACGGCGGTGCTCCGTCCTGAAAGTTCTCTCTTATTTTTTTTCTAGGTCAAAATGACTTATATAATAGAAGATGGGCACTGGAGGTGGGCTGGGCTGAGCACAACCCACCAGGGCGCGCCTAGGGGGCCAGGCGCGCCCTAGTGTCTTGTGCTCACCACGTGGCCCCCCTCCGGTAGTTATTTGCTCCAGTATTTCTTATTTATTCCATAAAAAATCCTCGTGACGTTTTAGCTCATTTGGAGTTGTGCAGAACAGGTAGCCCGACATAGCTTTTTCAGGTCCAGATTTCCAGCCGCCGGAATTCTCTCTCTTTGTGTGTACCTTGCATATTATGAGAGAAAAGGCATTAGAATTACTCCAAAAAGCATTATTATGCATAAAAACATCATAAATAACAGTAGGTAAACATGATGCAAAATGGACGTATCAACTCCCCCAAGCTTAGACCTCGCTTGTCCTCAAGCGAAAACCGAAGTCGAAAAACATGTCCACATGCTTAGAGAGAGAGGTGTCGATAAAAACAAAATACAGACATAGAAGCATCATGTTAACTATTATAATAGCAACAAACTATAACCTAAAACTTTTATCATAGACTTTTTATCATAGACTTCTCATGAATAAGTAACAATTCATCACACTATCGAAGTATAAAGCATAAACTCTATTGGAAACCAACAAACTATGTTCTCAGTCAACTTTGCAACTACAATTCATCATCTTTCAAGGAAGGGTCACATATCGGAGCCTTAAGGCAAGTCCACATACTCAACCATCATATAGTCTTCTATGATTGCTAACACTCACCGCATACACATGAGCAAAACTTTTCAACCGGACAGATATAAAGATAGGGGCTTATAATTTCGCCTCCCAACGTATTCACCTCAAGGGTGATGTCAACAATAATAACTCATGCTACCCATATTCAACTGGACATATGTGCCTAGATATTTCCTCACCACATGATGCTTGCCAAAGGAGAAATAAAAAAGGATAAAGAGAAAAACTTTGACTGTTGCATAAAAGTAAATACATAAAAGGAAAAGATAGGCCCTTCGCAGAGGGAAGCAGAGGTTGCCATGCGATTATTCGTTTGTATGCTCAACCCCTTAGTGCAAAAGAACGTCACCTTATATTGCCCCTTATGATAGGAACCTTTATTATGCAGTATATCGCTTTTATTCTTTGCTATCACAAGTTTGTACAACGCTCAATTTTCTCTTACACTAAATGATCTAACACTTTTAGAAGCAATTTTTATTGCCTTATAGCATTGATGACAACTTACTTGAGGGATCTTGCTCAATCCCTAGGTAGATATGGTGGACTCCTGAAAATAAGATTTGGGTTTATGGGTTTTTGGATGCACAAGTAGTATCTCTACTTGGTGTAGAGTTTTTGGCTAGCAAAGATGGGGGGCAAGTGATAACCCACAAGTGTAGGGGATCGCAACAGCTTTCGAGGGTAGAGTATTCAACCCAAATTTATTGATTCGACACAAGGGGAGCCAAAGAATATTCTCAAGTATTAGCAAATTGAGTTGTCAATTCAACCACACCGGATAACTTAATATCTGCAGCAAAGTGTTTAGTAGCAAAGTAATATGATAGTAGTGGTAACGGTAACAAAAGAGTAATGAAAGCAAAAGTAATATTTTTGGTGTTTTGTAGTGTTTGTAACAAGAATAACGGAAAGTAAATAAGCGAAGACCAAAGATATGGAAAGCTCAGAGGGATTGGATCGGTGATGGATAATTATGCCGATGCGGTTCATCATGTAACAAATCATAACATAGGGTGACACGTAACTAGCTCCAATTCATCAATGTAATGTAGGCATGTATTCTGAATATAGTCATACGTGCCTATGTAAAAAGAACTTGCATGACATCTTTTGTCCTACCCTCCCGTGGCAGCGGGTCCTAATGGAAACTAAGGGATATTAAGGCCTCCTTTTAATAGAGAACCGAACAAAGCATTAGCACATAGTGAATACGTGAACTCCTCAAACTATGGTCATCACCGGAGTGGTCCCGATTATTGTCACTTCGGGGTTGCCGGATCATAACACATAGTAGGTGACTATAGACTTGCAAGATAGGATCAAGAACACACATATATTCATGAAAACATAACAGATTCAGATCTGAAATCATGGCACTCGGGCCCTAGTGACAAGCATTAAGCATAGCAAAGTCATAGCAACATCAATCTCAGAACATAATGGATACTAGCTAGGAATCAAACCCTAACAAAACTAACTCGATTACATGATAAATCTCATCCAACCCATCACCGTCCAGCAACCCTACGATGGAATTACTCATGCATGGCGTTGAGCATCATGAAATTGGTGATGGAGGATGGTTGATGATGACGACGATTTACGAATCCCCTCTCTCTCCGGAGCCCCGAACGGACTCCAGATCAGCCCTCCCGAGAGGTTTTAGGGCTTGGCGGCGGCTCCGTATCGTAAAACGTGATGATTTCTTCTCCTTGATGTTTCTCTCCCTGAAAGCAAATATATAGAGTCGGAGTTGGCGTCGGAGGAGCTCCAGGGGGCCCACGAGGTAGGGGGCGCACCGTAGGGGGGAGGCGCCCCCCACCCACGGGGACAGGGTGTGGGCCCCCGGGTCTTCATATTTTGCAAGGATTTTTTATTATTTTTAAATAGATGTTGCGGGGAGTTTAAGGTCATTCTCGAGAACTTTTGTTTTCTCGCACATAAAACAACATCATGGCAATTATGCGAAAATAGCGTCCATCCGGTTAGTTCCATTCAAATCATGCAAGTTAGAGTCCAAAACAAGGGCAAAAGTGTTTGGAAAAGTAGATACGACGGAGACGTATCAACTCCCCCAAGCTTAAACCTTTGCTTTTCCTCAAGCAATTCCGTTGACAAACTGAAAGTGATAAAGAAAAACTTTTACAAACTCAGTTTGCTCTTGTTGCTGTAAATATGTAAAGCCAGCATTCAAGTTTTCAGCGAAGATCATGACTAACCACATTTGCAATAACTCTCAGGTCTCATATTTACTCATATCAATAGCATAATCAACTGGCGAGCGATAATAAGAAATCTCGGATGACAACACTTTCTCAAAACAATCATAATATGATATAACAGGATGGTATCTCGCTAGCCCTTTCTGAGACCGCAAAACATAAATAGAAAGCACCTTTAAAGATCAAGGACTGACTAGACATTGTAATTCATGGTAAAAGAGATCCAATCATAGTCATACCCAATATAAATTAATATTAATGGATGCAAATGACACCTGCGCTCTCCAGCTAGTGCTTTTTAATAAGAGGGTGATGACTCAACATAAAAGTAAATAGATAGGCCCTTCGCAAAGGGAAGCAGGGATTTGTAGAGGTGCCAGACCTTAGTTTTGAAATAGAGATAAATAATATTTTGAGCGGCATACTTTCATTGTCAACATAGCAACTAAGAGATGGCGATATCTTCCATGCTACACACATTACAAAGTGTTCCCAAACAGAATGGTAAAGTTTATACTCCCCTCCACCAACAAGCATCAATCCATGACTTGCTCGAAACAACGAGTGTCTCCAACCAGCAACAGTCCCAGGGGGAGTTTTGTTTGCAATTATTTTGATTTAGTTTGCATAAAGCATGGGACTAGGCATCCCGGTGACCAGCCATTTTCTCGTGAGTGAGGAGCGGAGTCCACTCCTCTTGAGAATAACCCGCCTAACATGGAAGATAAGGGCAGCCCTAGTTGATACATGAGCTATTCGAGCATACAAAATAGAATGTGTATTTGAAGGTTTAGAGTTTGGCACATACAAATTTACTTGGAACGGCAGGTAAATACCGCATATAGGAAGGTATAGTGGACTCATATGGAATAACTTTTGGGTTTAAGGGCTCGGATGCACAAGCAGTATTCCCGCTTAGTACAAGTGAAGGCTAGCAAAAGACTGGGAAGCGACCAACTAGAGAGCGACAACAGTCATGAACATGCATTAAAATTAATAAACATTGGATGCAAGCATGAGTAGGATATAATCCACCATGAACATAAATATCGTGAAGGCTATGTTGATTTGTTTCAACTACATGTGTGTACATGTGCCAAGTCAAGTCACTTAAATCATTCAAAGGAGGATACCTCCCCATCATACCACATCACAACCATTTTAATAGCATGTAGGCACACAAGGTAAATCATTATAACTCATAGCTAATCAAGCATGGCATGAGCAACTATGATCTCTAATTGTCATTGCAAACACGTTTATTCATAATAAGCTGAATCAAGAACGATGAACTCATCATATTTACAAAAACAAGAGAGGTCGAGTTCATACCAGCTTTTTCTCATCCCAAATACCCATCATATATCAACATAATTGCCTTTCACTTGCACGACCGAACGATGTGAATAATAATAAGAGTGCACGTGCATTGGACTAAGCTGGAATCATGAGCATTCAATAAACAGGAGAAGACAAAGCAATATGGGCTCTTGGTTAAATTAACAATAATGCATATAAGAGACACTTCAACAATTTAATCATGGTCTTCTCCTATCGACTCCCAAAGAAAAGAAAAGAAATAAAAACTATTTACACGTGAAAGCTCCCAACAAGAAAAAGAAGAACGACAAATCTTTTTGGGTTTTCTTTTTAATTATTACTACTACAGCAAGAAAAGTAAACTACTACTAATTTTTTTTGGTTTTTCTTAAGGTTTAACGAACACACAAGAAGAAAGCAGGAAAAATAAATAAACTAGCATGGATATTACAGTGAAAAATTATGAGCACCGACATCTAGCAATGAGTGTGTGTGAACATAAATATAATGTCGGTGGGAAATACGTACTCCCCCAAGCTTAGGCTTTTGGCCTAAGTTGGTTCATTGCCAGGGATGGCCTGGCGGATACCCGTAGGTGTAGCTGGGGTCGTACTGCGATGCAGCGTTTATCGCCGCCTAAGCTGCAGCGTGGCGTCGAGCTGCCTCCGCTCTCCTCTCGTACTCATCTGCCTCCTCTCTGGTAATAGTATATCTTCCTTTTGTCTGAGAATCAAAGAAGGCAGGAGCAGGGAGAGTAATACGGACAACACGCCGTTTATCAAAGATTGGTCGATATAAGAGAGGTGATTCATTCCTCTCGACAAACTGGTGAGAGGCCATAGAATTAAAATCTAAATAAGTAGGAGGCAACTCCATATCATCCTCATGAACGTCCACCTCAAGAAAATTAGCTAAGCAGGTTGCATAAATTCCTCCAAAGAAATCTCCATTATATCTATTATGATGCAACCTACGTGCTACAATGGCTCCCATATGATAAGATTGGTCTCCTAACACAACACTCCTGAGAATGCTAAGGTCAGGGACACACATGTGACATGCTTCATCCTTAGCATTTATGCACCTACCTATGAAGAGAGAAAAATAATGTATAGCAGGAAAGTGAATGCTCCCTATGGTAGCTTGTGTTATATCTCTAGATTCCCCTACGGTTATTCCAGCAAGAAAGTCTCTAAATTCAGATTTACGGGGATCACTAGCACTACCCCATTGTGGAAGTTTGCAAGCAAACGTAAAATCCTCTAAGTCCATGGTATAAGATTTGTCATAAAGATCAAACATGACAGAAGGAGAATTACGCGAAGATGAAAATCCAAACCTCCTCACAAAGGAACTAGTGAGTTGATGGTACTGGGGGCATTTGTCTGCCTCAAAGTCCACAAGATCAGCGTTACGCAAATATGTGTTAAATTCTTCTTTGATTCCCGCTCGATCCATAAAATTTTCTGAAGGCCACTCACAAGGCTGCAATGGAGCGTCCCTTGGGGGCTCCTCATCAGCATCACGCATTGCAAGCCTGGGGCCTTGCTTCCTTGAAGAACCACCTTGGAACATCTTCCTAAGCATATTGTTTTTCTCTGAAAAATTTCTGAAATTTTTAGTAACTTCAAACCAAAGTGAGCCAAGCTCAACAAAATTGATAGCAACTACTCCTACAAGTGCCTAAAGCCTATATCAAGCATTAGAACTACTTGGAACCATATAAATTTGACATGCAAGCTCAAGAACATGGTCACCTATGCAGCACAAATTTGCAATGAATAAAGCACTAGAGCAAAAACTAATTGGACCAATGGAGGACTCACATACCAAGGAACAATCTCCCCAAACAGTTTTGTGAGAGGTGCTTTGAGCAAGGAGATCGAAAATCGCAGCAAAGTGAGCTAGAACTCGTGCTTGAACCAGATATTCGTGTTTGTGGGAGGAAGAAGAAGAGGATGGGTGCAGGAATAAGTGGAGGAGGGCCACCGTGGCCCACGAGGCGGGGCGTGCCTCGGGGTAGGGCGCGCCTCCACCCTCGTGGCCAGTGACAGCCCCCATAGTGCTTTCAAGACCATAAATCCTCAAATATTCCCGAAAAAATCATATTAAATTGGCATGGCATTTGGAGGACTTTTATTTTCGGGGTATTTTTATATTGCACGGATAAATCAGGAAATAGACAGAAAAATACTATTTTACTTTATTTCAACTAATAACAGAAAGTATAAAGAGGGTACAGAAGTTTGTGCTTCTAGTTTCATCCGTCTCATGCTCATCAAAAGGAATCCACTAACAAGGTTGATCAGGTCTTGTTAACAAACTCATTCCGATTTACATGGAACCAGAGAAATTTCGAATAACACTATGTTACCTCAACGGGGATATGCACATCCCCAATAATAAGAATATCATATTTCTTCTTGACAGTAGGAAGAGGAAATTCAAGACCTCCAAATATAATCGATGGAATTTTTCCAATAGAGTTGATACTATGAACTTGAGGTTGTTTCCTCAGAAAGTGTACCGTATGCTCATTACCATTAACATGAAAAGTGACATTGCCTTTGGTGCAATCAATAACAGCCCCTGCAGTATTCGTAAAAGGTCTTCCAAGTATAATCGACATACTATCGCCCCTCGGGAATATCAAGAATGACAAAGTCCGTTAAAATAGTAACGCTTGCAACCACAACAGTACATCCTCACAAATCTTGACAGTATAGCAGTTGATTTATCAACCATTTGCAAAGATATTTCAGTAGGTGTCAACTTATTCAAATCAAGTCTACGATATAAAGAGAGAGGCATAACACTAACACAGGCTCCAAGATCACATAAAGCAGTTTTAACATAGTTTATTTTAATGGAGCATGGTATAGTAGGTACTCCTGATCTCCAAGTTTCTTTGGTATTCCACCCTTAAAAGTGTAACTAGCAAGCATGGTGGAAATTTCAGCTTCCGGTATCTTTCTTTTATTTGTAACAATATCTTTCATGTACTTAGCATAAGGATTCATTTTCAGCACATCAGTTAATCGCATACGCAAAAAAATAGGTCTAATCATTTCAGCAAACCGCTCAAAATCCTCATCATCCTTTTTCTTGGATGGTTTGGGAGGAAAAGGCATGGGTTTCTGAACCCAAGGTTCCCTTTCTTTACCATGTTTCCTAGCAACAAAGTCTCTCTTATCATAACATTGATTCTTTGATTGTGGGTTATCAAGATCAACAGCAGGTTCAATTTCTACATCATTATCATTACTAGGTTGAGCGTCATCATGAACATCATCATTAACATTTTCACTAGGTTCATGTTCATTACCAGATTGTGTTTCAGCAATAGGTTCACTAGAAGTTTGCAAAGTCCTATCATTTTTGTTTTTCTTCCTTTTAGAAGAACTAGGTGCATCAATATTATTTCTCTGAGAATCTTGCTCAATTCTCTTAGGTTGGCCTTCAGGGTACAAAGGTTCCTGAGTCATTCTACCAGTTCTAGTAGCCACTCTAACCGCATAATCATTTTTCTTACTATTCATTTCATTGAGCAAATCATTTTGAGCCTTAAGTACTTGTTCTACTTGAGTGGTAACCATAGAATCATGTTTGCTAACAAGTTTAAGTTCACCTCTAATATTAGCCATATAATCACCCAAGTGTTTAATCATATAAGTATTTTGTTTTAATTGTCTACCAAAATAAGCATTGAAGTCTTCTTGCTTAAACATAAAGTTATCAAACTCATCCAAGCACTGACTAGCAATTTTAGTAGGAGGGACTTCAGCTTTATCATATCTATAGAGAGAATTTACCTTTACTACCTATGTCGAGTTATCAAGATCAGGAGGTTCTTCAATAGGTAATGGATCAAGATCATATGTTTCTTCAACAGGCGGGAAATTAAGACCATGTATTTCTTCAATAGGAGGTAAATTCTTAACATCTTCAGCTTTAATACCTTTTTCTTTCATAGATTTCTTTGCCCCTTGCATATCTTCAAGACTGAGAAATAGAACACCTCTCTTCTTCGGAGTTGGTTTAGGAATAGGCTCAGTAATTGGAGCAGGAGCTGGCTCAGGAGGTGCCCAATTATTTTCATTTGTCAACATATTATTCAATAGAATTTCAGCTTCATCCGGTGTTCTTTCCCTGAAAAGAGAACCAACACAACTATCTAGGTAATCTCTGGAAGCCTCGGTTAGTCCATTATAAAAGATATCAAGTATTTCATTTTTCTTAAGAGGATGATCAGGCAAAGCATTAAGTAACTTGAGAAGCCTCCCCAATCTTGTGGGAGACTCTCTTCTTCAATTTGCACAAAGTTGTATATTTCCATTAAAGAAGCTTGTTTCTTATGAGCAGGGAAATATTTAGCAGAGAAGTAATAAATCATATCCTGGGGACTATGCACACAACCAGGATCAAGAGAGTTAAACCATATCTTAGCATCACCCTTTAACGAGAACGGAAATATTTTAAGGATATAAAGGTAGCGAGATCTCTCATCATTAGTGAACAGGGTGGCTATATCATTTAATTTAGTAAGATGTGCCACAACAGTTTCAGATTCATAGCCATGAAAAGGACCAGATTCAACTAAAGTGATTATATGAGGATCAACAGAGAATTCATAATCCTTATCGGCAACACAGATAGGTGAAGTAGCAAAAGCAGGGTCAGGTTTCATTCTATCTCTAAGAGATTCCTTGTTCCATTTAATTAATAGCCTGTTGAGTTCATAACTATCTTTGCAAGCTAAAATAGCCGCAGAAGCTTCTTTATCAAAAACATAACCCTCAGGAATAACAGGCCTATCTTCATCATCACTTTCATCAACATATTCAGTATCAATAATTTCTTTCTCTCTAGCCCTAGTAATTTGTTCATCAAGAAATTCACTAAGTGGCACAGTAGTATCAAGCATAGAAGTAGATTCATCATAGGTATCATGCATAGTAGAAGTGGCATCATCAATAACATGCGACATATCAGAACGAATAGCAGAAGCAGGTTAAGGTGTCGCAAGCTTACTCACAACAGAAGGTGAATCAAGTGCAGAGCTAGATGGCAGTTCCTTACCTCCCCTCGTAGTTGAGGGATAAATTGTTGTCTTAGCGTCTTCCAAGTTCTTCATAGTGACCAGCAGATATAAATCCCAAGTGACTCAAAGAATAGAGCTATGCTCAAGAACGGCGCCAGAAATTAGTCTTGATAACCCACAAGTGTAGGGAATCGCAACAGCTTTCGAGGGTAGAGTATTCAACCCAAATTTATTGATTCGACACAAGGGGAGCCAAAGAATATTCTCAAGTATTAGCAGCTGAGTTTTCAATTCAACCACACCTGGATAACTTAATATCTACAGCAAAGTGTTTAGTAGCAAAGTAATATGATAGTAGTGGTAACGGTAAAAAAAGTAATGAAAGCAAAAGTAATATTTTTGGTGTTTTGTAGTGTTTGTAACAGTAACAACGGGAAAGTTAATAAGCAAAGACCAGTATATGGAAAGCTCATAGGCATTGGATCGGTGATGGATAATTATGCCGGATGCGGTTCATCATGTAACAGTCATAACATAGGGTGACACAGAACTAGCTCCAATTCATCAATGTAATGTAGGCATGTATTCCTAATATAGTCATACGTGCTTATGGAAAAGAACTTGCATGACATATTTTGTCCTACCCTCCCGTGGCAGCGGGGTCCTAATGGAAACTAAGGGATATTAAGGCCTCCTTTGAATAGAGAACCGGAACAAACCATTAGCACATAGTTATTACATGATCTACTCAAACTATTGTCTTCACTGGGAGTTGTCCCGATTATTGTCACTTCGGGGTTGCCGGATCATAACACATAGTATGTGACTATAGACTTGCAAGATAGGATCAAGAACACACATATATTCATGAAAACATAATAGGTTCAGATCTGAAATCATAGCACTCGGGCCCTAGTGACAAGAATTAAGCATAGCAAAGTCATAGCAACATCCATCTCGGAACATAATGGATACTAGGGATCAAACCTAACAAAACTAACTCGATTACATGATAAATCTCATCCAACCCATCACCGTCCAGCAGGCCTACGATGGAATTACTCACGCACGACGGTGAGCATCATGAAATTGGTGATGGAGGATGGTTGATGATGACGACGGCGACGAATCCCCCTCTCCGGAGCCCCGAACGGACTCCAGATCAGCCCTCCCGGGAGGTTTTAGGGCTTGGCGGCGGCTCCGTATCATAAAACGCGATGATTTTTCCCCCCTATTTTTTATCCCCAAAAGCAAATATATAGAGTCGGAGTTGGCGCCGGAGGAGCTGTGGGGCCCACGAGGTAGGGGCGCCCTAGGTGGGGCGCCCCCACCCTCGTTGACAGGGTGTGGGCTCCCTGGTCTTCATCTTTGGCAAGGATTTTTTATTATTTTTGACTAGATGTTCCGTGGAGTTTCAGGTCATTCCGAGAACTTTTGTTTTCTGCACATAAAATAACATCATGGAAATTCTGCTGAAAACAGCGTCAGTCCGGGTTAGTTCCATTCAAATCATGCAAGTTAGAGTCCAAAACAAGGGCAAAAGTGTTTGGAAAAGTAGATACGACGGAGACGTATCAGCAAGCACCACATGTTGAAGGATCTATGACAATATAACTTCTATGTGAATACGAACAAACATAAATCATTACGTTCTCTTCCTTGTCCAACATCAACAATTTTGGCATATAATATTTTGATGGGGGCTCACAATCACAAAAGATTTCCAGGATAGTGTATTTGTATGTGAATCTTCTCTTCCCTTATTAATTCTTTCATGAGTTGCATCATTGACCAATGCTATGTTTGTCAATCTCTAATAAAATTTTCTACTTATACTTTTCCTTATGTGGTGTCATTACCTACCATAAGATTAGAATATGATCTTTTTCATTTATTTCCTTTCTTTTTATTGAAACATGAAAGTAAAGAAAGTAAAAACTCAAACTAAACTTTATTATATATCTCGCACACGATTACAAAGATAGATCACTAAGGAAACTCTCCAAAAGAAAGGACCGAACTAAACTTTTATTCATCTAAAGCAAAAGATAACTATGGATCGAACTAAAATAAGTAAAGGCAAAATATAGTGGGGGTGATACGATACCGGGGCACCTCCCCCAAGCTTGGCGGAAGCCAAGGGGAGTGCCCATACCCGATACTTAATTTTCTTTTGGTGATGAAGAAGGAGGTGGTGGTGGTGATGAGTGCAGGGTTCACCCTTCTTCCTTAGCTTATGCTTGAGGATGGAATTTTCCTCCTTCAATTCACCAATCTCCTTCTCAAGCTCCAGCACCTTTTTGCATGTATCTTGCTTGTGTTCCTGCAAAAGGCGAAAGGGTATAAACTGAACCTTTGGCCTCTTTGCTTTGTTGGGGAGGCTTGACTTCTTGAATTCCACATGCATGTCCCTAGGTTGAGGCAATGGGGCTTCGTCCTTTTCTGAGCACGTCTCCTCCTTCTCCTAGGATAATAATCTTCCTCTTCCTCCGAAGTCCAACCATAATGCTCCACATCCCCATAAGACTTGGGGTTTGTGATAAAATCAGCAACATAGCTCTCACCCTCCGAGTCTTGGGATGACATATTTTCAGATCTACCAGGAAAACAACAAGAAAAGAAAATAGAAGATTTCTCTGCAATACGATGGTCAATTGGTTCGGGGGTATATAAAGATTTTTTTGTCTTGGGGAACAAGCAAACGGAAGAAAAACGGAGTCCGGAAGGTACCCGAGGTGGGCACAACCCACCTGGGCGCGCCTGGCAAGCCAGGGTCGCCTTGTTGTCTTGTGCCCACCAGGGTCACCTTCCCGGTAGTTTCTTATTTTCCTAATTTTGTTATTTTCCAAAACGGACAGAAAATATTTTTGTAGATTTTTCATAGTCCGTTTACTTACCATATCACGTACCTCCTCTTTTTCACGATTCTGGAGTGTTCCGGAAGGTCTATTTTATGTGTTCTTCCGGTGTCATAGTTTGGATAATGTTGCTTTCAACATTAATGGGCGTACCTGAGATATAATGTTTTATTCGTTGCCCATTAACAACCTTCGGGTTAGTACCTTTGGCATTATTTATTTTGACAGCTCCAGATCGATAAACCTCCTCGATAACATAGGGCCCTCCCATTTGGAGAGGAGTTTTCCTGCAAAGAATCTAAAATGAGAGTTGTACAAAAGAACATATTCTCCAACTTTGAACTCACGCTTTTGGATTCTTTAATCATGCCATATTTTAACTTTTTCTTTAAATAACTTGGAATTTTCATAAGCTTGGGTTCTCCATTCATCTAATGAGCTAATATCAAATAGCCTCTTTTCACCGGCAAGTCTGAAATCATAGTTGAGTTCTTTGATTTCCCAATATGCTTTATGTTCTAACTCCAGAGGCAAATGACAAGCTTTTCCATAAACCATTTTATAAGGAGACATACCCATATGATTTTTATATGCTGTTCTATAAGCCCAAAGTGCATCATCTAATTTCTTAGACCAATTCTTCCGGACCTATTGATGCCTTTTGCAAAACTAATTTTATTTCTCTATTGATAAGTTCAACTTGACCACTAGACTAAGGATGATAGGGTGATGCAATTCTATGGTTAACATCATACTTGGCAAGCATTTTACGGAAAGCACCATGAATAAAGTGTGAACCACCATCAGTCATTAAATATCTAGGGACTCCAAACCTTGGGAAGATAGCTTCCGTAAGCATTTTAATAGAGGTGTTGTGACCAGCACTACTAGTTGGAGTAGCTTCTACCCACTTAGTAACATAATCAACAACAACCAAAATATATGTGTACCCATTAGAGGAAGGAAAAGGTCCCATGTAATCAAATCACCAAACATCAAATGGTTCAACAGCAAGTGAATAATTCATAGGCATTTCTTGACGCTTATCGATATTACCTATTCTTTGACATTCATCACAAGATAATACGAACTTATGAGCATACTTGAAAAGAGTAGGCCAATAAAACCCAGACTAAATACCTTGTGAGCAGTTCTATCTCCAGCATGATGCCCTCTATAAGCTTCGGAGTGACATTTCCGTAGGATTTGTCCCTATTAATGCTCACATACACAACTTTTAATAATACCATCTACTTCTTCTTTATATAGATGTGGGTCATCCCAAAAGTAATGTCTTAAATCATAGAAGAATTTTTTCTTTTGTTGGTATGTAAAGGCAATAGTGTAATTAGCATAGTCAACATACCAAGGAGTGTTATGAGAAACATTTATTGCAGCTAACTGCTCATCAGGAAAACTATCATCAATAGGTAGTGGGTCATCAAGGACTTTTCAAGCCTAGACAAGTTATCACCACGGGTTCTCTGCTCCTTTTCTATCAGTGATATGCAAATCAAATTCTAGAGAACCCATTGAATAAGCCTAGGTTTAACATCTTTCTTTTCCATAAGATATTTGATAGCAGCATGGTCGGTGTGAACAATTACTTTTGAATCAACAATGTAAGATCTAAATTTATCACAAGAAAACACCACTACTAGAAATTCTTTTTCAGTAGTAGCATAATTTCGTTGAGCACTGTCTAGAGTTTTACTAGCATAATGAATAACATTCAGTTTCTTCTCGACTATTTGTCCTAGAACAACACCAACAACATAATCACTAGCATCACACATAATTTCAAAAGGCAAGTTCCAATCAGGTGGTTGAACAATAGGTGCAGAAATTAAGGCTTTCTTGAGTGTTTCGAAGGCTTCTAAACAATCATCATCAAAAACAAAAGGAACATCCTGATGTAGGGTGGAACCCTAGAGGGCCGATCTTTCATGAAAGGAGCGGATCCCGCGATGAACACGAAGAACACAAAGGGGAAAACACGAAGGGAAAGAGAGGAAACACTCAAACCAACAAGATATAGTCACACATATGCTATATCCGAGTACACATAGAGATCACACGGTCCAAATCCAACAAGAGACTATACATAGGGTAACCGGTTCTTCTCCGTGAGGAGGTCTTGAGGTCTTCCCGTAAGGGGTCTTGAATCCAAGTGGATCTTCTCCGAAGAGGTGTCGGTCCCTCACGGTGGAGTAGATCCGGATGGATGAGCGAGGCTCTATCTCGCATATGAGCTATCACAACGCTGACACTAACTAGGAGGAGGAGGGGTTCTATATATAGTGCTAGCCAATGAAGGGGTATATGAGAGGGGGGGTACATGGGCCCTTGGACCATTCACTGTGCGCAGACACATGCTAGATGTCCAGGTTGGGGGCCGGATGTCCGGCGGCTCACGAAGAGTCGGATGTCCGGGCCTTGGCTAGATGTCCGGGCTGAGTTCGGCCCAACAGAAGCTCTCTGGATAGGCGGGGCTAGATATCTGGGCGAAGGGGCCGGATGTCCGGGGCTTCAGGAGTAGCCGGATGTCCGGGGCATGGGGCCAGATGTCCGGGCTGTCGGGGACGCTTCCGGAGCTCTCTGAGTAGGTGGAGGCCGGATGTCCAGCCGCTGTAGCAGCTGGCCCTTCTTCCTTCTTCCGTCTTCGCTTTCGTGCACACTTGGCCTTGGTCCTTGGGTTCTCCGTGGTCTCCTTGGGTGTACCTGAGTATGCACAAGGTGTGCGCTTGAGGTAGCATCCATGTCTTACATGCGGAAAGGGAAGATTCGGAAAGGAGCGAGTTCACCTTAGGTCCAATGGCGTATGCTTGAGGTCTCAACAAGTGGGCACTTGGGGCTTGGGGAGTTGTCATAGTGTACATGCGGATGATCGTAGGATGCTCCGCATCATCTCCCTTCCCTTGGGAAAGATCCGACCTTGGATCGAAAACCTCATTACCATGGAAACGGTTGTCGTGGACGGACTTGTAGTTGGACGAAGTGGAAGACATGGCGCAATCCAAGTACGCCAAGGTGTCTCCAGAGTGGTACACATGCAGAAAGAGCAAACACAAACGACACTTGGAAATACAATGGTTAGCGCACACAAGGTGTCCATCATGTAAGAATGAGTCCGTGCGACAAGATTGTTCATGGCAAAGCGCATGAAGCTTATCAAGATGATATAGAATGATATGCAAAGCGTTCATGGGAACAAAAGCATTCATTGTGCAGAAAAATGTGTTGTGAATATGATCAATGTAATCACGGTGCAAAATAATGTCATAGTGAGACGGTTTATCAATAGCATGAATATGGCAATGGATGCTCAATATGAATAAGTTATCATGCAACTGATGGTAGGCAATATGATCATGATGTATGAATATGCCATCAAGAAAGATCACAACATATTTGTTAAGGAAATGCACAAGCTCATATATCATGGATGACATAGAAATACAAGATGCAACAAGGCAATCATAATGTGAGTCAATCCATGCATAAGATGCAAAAAAATTATGAGTGGTGTTGTACCATAGCTCGATGTCATGGTAGAAGTGTTGGTCTGGTGGTGCATCCACTAAGTCCGGGCACTCCTCAACTTGAAGGCCCATAGGGTCCATCTCCAATGTCGGTCCTCCATCCAATATATGTATCGTGTAGACAAGAAGAAGGAAACAACAATGAAAGTATGGCCCATCCAATGTGCGTATTTGAGGATGGCTCAAATGGAAGGAGTTCACCTTTATGAGTTTGTCGAAAATGTTGGTGTCGCACATCATATACGCCTTCACATAACCAATATGTCTCGTGATGGAAATGCCTTGAGAATCCTTCAAAATTAAAGAACATGACAAAAATTAAGAAAAACAAAAGAGGTTAGCGGGAACGCAAAACCTATCATTTGAGTGGTAAGATACCCAACAAGTGTATGCATCATGCTCATCATAAGAAAGGACAAGGGAGCATTTCATAGTATGGAGGCATATGATGCGAGAACAACCAAATACAATAGGCTCAATAAAACAAGCATGCTTCACAAGTAATATGTCCAAGTCTCCACGATCAATAAGCATAGCAAGTTGGCACTCAACACAAGGTGATATGAGAGATGCAACTAATGGAGACAAGAGACAATGAGAAAGATAAATCAAGTGAGAGGCATGAACATATATGTCATCAACCCAAGAAAGCGAGTAATAATGGAACATGGGTGATGCGAGAAAGCAAGCAATCATAGTGACCAAGTCAAGCAAGCTAGCAAAGGTCACGATGCAACGTACTAGAAGGAATCATGGCAAGCATGTCATGTGTGCAAATAATGGTAATGAATAATGCACATGGCATATCACAAGCATGAAAGCAAGATATGAGTAAAATATCATCAATGCATTGGCGAGAGGCCATATGTAAATAGCAATGGGACATCATGACTCTCCCAACACAACAATCATCAATAGCATGAGGTACAAGGAAAACATGGTAATAGCAACAAGGATCTCCACCAAGCATGCAAATACACATAGAAGTAGTACAATGGTGAATCATATGTAAGTGCAAGAAAGGGTCACAATTGCGTGGAAAAGGCATGGAAAGAGGCATAGCATGCATAGTGAACACGAGAAGATGGGCATAACATAACAAGTGATATATAGCCCAAAGCCTTGTGAGAGCCAAGTAAAAGAAACGCGTGCAGTCCTTGCGCAAAGGGGACGGTTGTGAGGATAATCCAAGGGATCCCAAATCATTGTTGCTCTCAGGAGCTCGTTTCGTTAACTCATGGGATTGTGAGGTTGAGGGGTGTTCATAAGTACCTACACAAAACAAAGGCAAGGGGAAAATTGTGTGTGCGTGGTATATGTACACATCATCCATCGTGATGCATACGGGCATGTGTTGGTTAGCACAAAATATCCAATGCTCAAATAAATGAGATGTGTGATATAGAAACATGTCATCCATCATGATGGGTTTGTTGTCATGTATAGCATAATGGAGACTCAAATTTTTTAATGCATCATGAGAAATATGTAGAGCGTTGTTATTCATGGAATGCATATGGTGCACGCAATTATGGGAATCATGAAGTATGGAATGCATCAAAATCTCCTGATATATATGAGGAAACTATGGGGGTCTCCTCATGAGCATTTGTGGAAACATCACATGGAGAATATTGACAACATCCAAAACAAAGCATATTTGGAACAATGTGATCATGGCATGGCATAGTAGATGAATTGCGGAAATCATGTAAAGGAAGCATAGCATTATCATCACATGAAAAACAAAAGCCAATGACCATCATCTCTTCATATATGCCATAAGTGCAAATGGGATTTATTTTAATGGGGCATGCATAGTTGTTATGTTGAGATTGAAATGATGCAATATGGAAGATCTCACTCATAGCATATGACAAGTTTAAAGGATTATCAAACATGACGCGACCAATAGAATTTTCACATGATATCCTATGGAGCATAGCATCACAACTAGGCAACTCAACATGCTCATCATCATATTCATCATAAATTGGTAAGTCATGACATGAGGAAGTCGCACTAGCATGAAGCATGGGAATAGGTGGATCAACATCATGCAAGCAATCATTGGTGAGACAGTCCACTAGTGGTACAAGAGAAGCACCATCACCTATGTTACCTTTGGAGCATCGCTTATGTGTTGTAGGTGAGGTTTCAACTTGATGGTACCATGTGGGGGTGCATCTTCTTCCACCATGGCGATCATCATCTCCATTGGAGGTATGGACTCGTCGAGGATAGCATGTCATCATGTAGGAGACCTAGCACCAAAGAAAACACACTCGGAGTAGAGGTTAAGTTGTTAGAAATCATAGTGGCCTCACGTGCCCTCTGAACCACCTCACTCACTAAGTGTTGTGGCTCACTCACTCCCTCTTGGATGCTCTCACTCGTATGGTTGGCGGAGTCACTCAAATGGCTCTCAACCTCACATAGGATGTGTGGCATGCTCTCGTGTGTGGGGCCAGTGGTGGTCACACTCATCCTCTAATAGGAAATGCACTCAATGCCACATATGGTGGAGTAACTCATGTCATTCATGGGGTGGTGGCTCTCCTCACATGGCAATTGGGGCATCCCGTCATTTGTGGGTGTTCGAGAGATGTAGGTGCAAATGTCTCCATGCTCAACTCCTATCGCCGCCTTGGTTGAAGGGATAGTCCCATGCTCAACCTCCTCATCCATAACGCCTCCAAAGATGAATGCCGTAGGATGTGGCAAAACATCACTCTCCTCCGAGACCAAAGATAATGTCTCATGTGTGGTCTCGTAGCTTGACTCAGAGTATGAGTCCAATATGTGCGCCTTCTTGATGTTGTTGAAGAGGTTCATGCTCATCACCGTAGTCAAATGGGATGGCCCTTGCTCGACCGTCTTGTCGCCATCTTGTTGTTGGAGGCCCATATGATGTGGCACCTCGTAGCTCGTCTCCATGACCGAAGGGAATTTCCCATGCTCGCCCATCTTCCTTGAGGGGCTTCCGAAGAGGGAAGTGGGCCCTCTCTCATAGTTTGTCGCCTTGGACTTGATGAAGTCGTTGTAGGCGTACTCGTGGGAAGTAGGCGAAGATGTCGTACGTCCAAAGGCGAAGATGCCTTGATAGCACTTGGTGAAGATGCCGAAGTGGTTGTTGTAGCCGTAGCTTCCTCTTGGTGGTGCTTGTCTCGCGGCCTTCTCTTGTGCTCTTGAGGCTTGGCCTTGGAATGAAGTAGAGCTTGTTGGGACTTGTACGTTTGCGCGTCTCGAGCATATTCATGATGATGGTGTCGTTGTCGTACTTGAGCTCGTAGTAGATGTCGTTTGTCATCATCGTGCACATGATGCTTGGAGGTGACTTGCCCTTCATGACAATGTGGATCACGAACGTGGTGGTGGTCGCCATGTAGATGTGGACGTGGACGAATTGCGCTTGAGTCGTGTGGGCGCTCCGAAGATGATCGACTTGCTCGCCGTCGCCTTGAGGATGACGAAGGGGAAGAACGGTTAACCAACAAGGTCCGAATCTCCTCCATCCTTGCATATTCCACCTTCTTTTGTGCAGAAATCTTGTTGTCGAAGTAGTCTCTTGTATGTGCTTCGGAGTGTCGTATGTCGATGGCGAGGTTGTCGAAGCACTCTCGCAAACTTGATTGTGCGCCTTGCATTTGTCGTTGTAGATCTAAGATTGACGCTTTGGTGATGTAGTTGTTCGAGCCGTCGTTGTTGTCGAAGACCGGAGATGAAATGCCTTGCCTATCCATCACAAGACTCGTGCAAATATGAGTAGGAGAAAGATAAGAACTATACCAAATGTACCTTGACCGATGTTGAAGATGGATCAATCATCACTCAATTAATGTAACAAGGAAATTGCACAATTGGTACCGATCTTGTCAATTTCTCACACCTACACAAATAAGGCTTATGGTGGAGCTCGGTGAGGATAGTGGCACAAAAATTTGATGCAAAATGTTAGCAAGAGTCAATAATGTTGAAAGAGATTCACAAATTCGCGAGTGAAACAAGCAGATCAATAGCAATGAATGGCACACGAAAACGCACACACAGATAGATAAATGGGGTCGTGCAACCAAGGAATGAGCTCAAAATGTGGAATCCACGGAAAACGCTCGTGTTGCACAAATCAAGAGAGATGCTAGCACGATTGCTCAATAGGCAGATACGACACTTGTGCACAACCTATAGGAGACAAAAATGCAACGACTTCTATCCCAATTATGATATGTATATATGGTTCCCGGTGTTTCTCTCGAGATGATCCAAGATGATCGGATATGACAATCTTATGCAATGTGGTATGATGCTATGGCTATTGTTTACAAGCTCTTTGCTCACTCTTTTTCTTTGCTTAAAAGCTTATTCTCTTTTTTTGTATGGCCACTTTGCGAAATGCACAAACCAAGATAGCAATTGTGTATATGCGGGAACAATCTTGTGACACAAGAGATGATATGATACCCATATGATATGATATGTATGCAATGGATGGTGTAGATCACTAATGTGCACAAGTAACATTGCCGGCAATACTCAAATGGCTAGTCTCGATAGGCAAGTGACGCAAAATGGGCTAGGGGTTATCAGTGCAATTGCAAGGGGAATATACAATGGTGTCGTCGAGGTCGCCATCAATGGTTTGTCAATGGTGAAGTGGTCAATGTTGATGACGACCTCGAAACGATGATGAGTGGCGGTGCCCTCGATGTCGATCCATTCCTAATTAGCCGAAACATCTTAGGAAACGAAAAAACCACAAACTCAAAATCTCAAATGTGAAATGTCAAAATGGTGGTAGCGGGAATGCGGTGGTGGTTTTGCGGAAGCTCAATGGGATTGAGGAAATGCAATGATGGATTTTGGAGTATGCAATGCGGGAGTGGAGGGTTAGGTGGTGGACTATACATGGTGTCGGAGTTGGAAGCATGGTCCCTAAGTAGCCAAAACACCTTAGGAGACACAACTCACAACACAAACAAAATTGTGTTAAGTTGGGGTGGCGGAAGTGTATGGTGGGTAAGCCTATACAGAAGTTATGGTGGTGGTTGATGAATAAGAAATCGTCCCTAAGTAGCCAAAACACCTTAGGAGACTCCAATCACAACTCAAACAACCACAAATGGAACGGGGAACAAAATTGGTAAGGTTGCGGAAGTCGGTGGTAGTTATGCGGATGATATGGTGGAAGCCCTAGGCAAAGATGCCAAAGTTCCAAAAATTTGATGGACTCAAATGGTGTTGGAAGTATTTTTATGGGATGGGAGTGTTATCCCACGAAGGGGTTTGTGAGAAGGGGGATACATGGGCCCTTGGCCCATTCACTATGCACAGACAGGCGCCGGATGTCCGGGCTGGGGGCCGGATGTCCAGCGACTCACGAAGAGCTGGATGTCCGGACCTTGGCTGGATGTCCGGGCTGAGTTCGGCCCGATCTCTGGATAGGCGGGGCCGGATATCCAGGCGAAGGGGCCGTATGTCCGGAGCTATGGGAGTAGCCGGATGTCCGAGGCATGGGGCCGGATGTCCGGGCTGTCGAGGACACTTCCGGAGTTCCGTGAGTAGGTGGAGGCCGGATGTCCGGCCGCTGTAGCAGCTGGCCCTTCTATCTTCTTCCGTCTTCACTTCCGCGCACGCTTGGCCTTGGTCCTAGGGTTCTCCATGGTCTGCTCAGGTGTACCTGAGTATGCACAAGGTGCGCGCTTGAGGTAGCATACATGTCATACATGCGGAAAGGGAAGATTCGGAAAGGAGCGATTTCACCTTAGGTCCAATGGCGTATGCTTGAGGTCTCAACAAGTGGGCACTTGGGGCTTGGGGAGTTGTCGTAGTGTACAAGGGGATGATCGTAGGATGCTCCGCATCACATCCCTTTGCAAAAGATTTGTAAGGGGCCTAGAAATTTTAGAAAAGTCTTTGATAAATCTCCTATAGAAACTAGCATGACCTAGGAAACTACGAATACCTTTGATATCTTTAGGACATGGCATTTTTTCAATTGCATCAACCTTAGCTTTGTCCACCTCAATTCCTATTTCGGAAATTTTATGGCCCAAAAGAATACCTTCATTAACCATAAAGTGGCACTTCTCCCAATTCAAGACAAGATTTGTTTGCTCACATCTCTGCAAAACTCGATCAAGATTGCTTAAACAATCATCAAAAGACTTCCCATAAACAGAAAAATCATCAATGAAAACCTCAACAATCTTTTCACAGAAGTCAGAGAATATAGCAGTCATACATCTTTGAAAGGTAGCAGGTGCATTGCATAAACCAAAAGGCATACGTCTATAAGCATAAGTTCCAAAGGTACAAGTAAAAGCGGTCTTTTCTTGATCAGGTTGAGAAACAGGTATTTGTGAAAAACCAGAATATCCATCAAGGAAGCAAAAATGTGTGTGCTTAGATAATCTTTCTAGCATTTGATCAATAAAAGGCAGAGGGTAATGATCTTTTCTAGTTGCTTTGTTTAATTTTTTAAAATAAATTACCTTTTTATAGCCTGTAACAATTCTTTGTGGAAAAAGTTCATTCTTATCATTAGGAACAACAGTAATACCTCCTTTCTTAGGGACACAATGAACATGACTTACCCATCTACTATCAGCTGTAGGATAGATTATACCTACTTCCAAATTTTTTAATATTTCCGTTCTTACCACTTCCTTCATCTTCGGATTTAACCGACGTTGGTGATCAACAATGGATTTAGCATCAGGTTCCATATTAATCTTGTGCTGACATAGAGTGGGACTAGTGCCCTTTAAATCATCAAGAGTATATCCAATAGCAGCTTGGTGCTTCCTTAGAACTTTCAATAATCTTTCGTCTTCAAGTTCTGAAAGGTTGGCACTAATAATAACATGATATATCTTCCTCTCATCAAGATAAGCATATTTCAAAGTGTTTGGCAATTGTTTTAATTCAAACACAGGATCACCTTTAGGTGGAGGAGGACCTCCTAGAGTTTCAATAGGCAAATTGTGTTTAAGCAGAGGACGTTGTTCAAAGAAAATCTTATCTATTTCATTTGTTTCATGCATATGTAAATCGTTTTCATGGTATAGCAGATATTGTTCTAGTGGATCAGTAGGAGGAACAACAATAGAAGCAAGACCAATTATTTCATCCTGACTAGGCAATTCTTTTTTATGAGGTTTTCTACTAAACTTGGAAAAATTAAACTCATAAGACTCATCACCAAAGCTAACACCGACAGTTTGTTTCTCACAATCTATTTTAGCATTAACGGTGTTCAAGAAAGGTCTACCAAAGATAATGGGACAAAAATAATCTTGTGGGGAACCAAGAACAAGAAAATCAGTAGGGTATTTTATTTTCCCACACAAGACTTCAACATCTCTAACAATCCCAATTGGTGAAATGGTGTCTCTATTAGCAAGTTTAATAGTAACATCTATGTCCTCTATCTCTGCGGGTGATATGTCATTCATAATTTCTTGATATAAGGTAAAGGGAATAGCACTCACGCTAGCAACAAGGTCGCATAAACCATGATAACAGTGATCTCCTATTTTAACTGAGACAACGGGCATGCCAACAACAGGTCTATGTTTATCCTTTTTATCGTGTTTGGCTATTCTAGCAGCTTCATCACAGAAGTAAATAACATGCCCGCCTATATTTCCTTCCAGGAGATCCTTAACCATAGCAACACTAGGTTCTACTTTGATTTGTTCATCAGTTTTAGGTGTTCTAATATAACTTTTGTTGACCACATTTGAAACTTTAGCATGTTCCTTCATCCTAATAGGGAAAGGTGGGTTTTCAATATAAGCAGTAGGAACAACTGGATCAACATTATAAGTAATAGTTTCCTCTTTAGCTAGTACCGATTCTTTAATTTCTTATTTAATAGGTGGGTGATATTTAAACCACTTCTCCTTAGGGAGATCAACATGAGTAGCAAATGATTCACAAAAGGAGGCTACTATCTCAGAGTCAAGTCCATATTTAGTGCTAAACTTTTGAAAAGCATTGGTATTCATAAAAGATTTAACACAATCAAACTTAAGCTTAATACCTGACTCTTTACCTTCGACGAGTTCCCAATCTTCAGAGTTACGTTTAATTCTTTCCAAAAGATCCAACTGGAATTCAATAGTCTTCTTCATAAAAGAACCAGCACAAGAAGTATCAAGCATGGATCAATCATTATGAGAAAGTCAAGCATAAAAATTCTGGATAATAATTTCTCTTGTGAGCTCATGATTGGGGCATGAATATAACATTGACTTAAGCCTCCCCAATCTAGAGCGATACTTTCTCCTTCTCGAGGTCAAAAATTATATATGTAATTCCGATCACGATGAACTAGATGCATATGATAATTTTTTTGGTGAAACTCCAATTTCAATCGATTCCAATTCGAAGATCCAATATCATCGCATAGCCTGTACCATGCCAATGCTTTTCCCTTCAAAGATAAAGGGAAAACCTTCCTCTTAACTTCATCTTTGGGTAAACCTGCAAGCTTAAATAATCCACAAATTTCTTCCACATATATCAAGTGCATATCAGGATGTTCGGTTCCATCTCTTGCATAAGGATTAGCTAGCAGTTGCTCCATCATACCCAAAGGAATTTCATATTCAATATTTTTCAGTAGGTGCAGTAGGTTGAGGGGAAACTAATTGTGGTTCCGATCGAGGTGAAGATACCCCGAACAAACCCCTCAACGGATTGTTTTCCATAGTAACAAGTGACAATAAATTTTAGCATGTAATAATAATTTTTCCTTACCAATTTCCACTTACCAAGAGCGCTTCACTCCCCGGCAACAGTGCCAGAAAAGAGCCATGGTGGCCCACAAGTATATGGGATCAATTGTAGCCTATTCGATAAGTAAGAGTGTCGAATCCAACGAGGAGCAGAAGCAAATGACAAGTGGTTTTCAGCAAGGTATTCTCTGGAAGCACTGAAATTGTAAGTAACAGAGTAGTTTGATAGCAAGATAATTTGTAACGAGCAAGTAACGATAGTAGTAACAAAAGTGCAGCAAGGTAGCCCAATACTTTTGAGGCAAAGGACAGGCCAAAACAGTCTCTTATAATAAGCAAAGCGTTCTTGAGGGTACACGGGAGTTTCATGTAGTCACTTTCATCATGTTGATTCGATTTGTGTTCGCTACTCTGATAATTTGATATGTGGGTGGACCGGTGCTTAGGTGTTGTTATTACTTGAACAAACCTCCTACGTATGATTAACCGCCTCGCAAGCATCTGCAACTACGAGAAAAGTATTAAGAATAAATTCTAACCATAGCATAAAACTTTTGGATCCAATCGGTCCCTTACGGAATAGCGCATAAACTAGGGTTTAAGCTTCTGTCATTCTCGCAACCCATCATCTAATTACTATTCCACAGTGCATTCCTTTAGGGCCAAATATGCTGAAGTGTCATGTAGTCGACATTCACATGACACCACTAAGGAAATCACAACATACATACTATCAAAATATCAAACACAAATCAAGTTCACATGATTACTTGCAACAAGATTTCTCCCGTGACCTCAAGAACAAAAGTAACTACTCACAAATGATAATAATGCTCAAGATCAGAGGGGTATTAAATAACATATTCAATCTGAACATATAATCTTCCACCAAATAAACTATATAGTAATCAACTGCAAGATGTAATCTACACTACTAGTCACCCACAAGCACCAATCAATAGTACCGATACACAGATAGAACACAACAGATGAACTAGGGTTTGAGAGGAGATGGCGCTGTTGAAGATGTTGATGGAGATAGCCCTCCCCAATATGGTAGAGTTTTTGGTGATGATGATGACGATGATTGCCCCCTCCGGGAGGGAAGTTTCTCCGGAGGAATCGCTCCGCCGGAGGGAAAAAGTGCTCCTGCCCAAGTTTAGCCTCGAGATGGCGGTGCTCTGCCCCGAAAGTCCTCTCTTATTTTTCTAGGTCAAAATGACTTATATATCAAAAAATGGGCACTGAAGGTGGGATGGGCTGAGCACAACCCACCAGGGCGCACTTGGGGGGCCAGGCGCGCCCTGGTGTCTTGTGCTCACCAGGTGGCCCCCCTCCGGTAGTTATTTTCTCTAATATTTCTTATTTATTGTCGGTGCAACAGACCCTGGACCTATCGCCCAGACTATGCACAGGCATGGGAACAAGATTGGAGCACCAGCCCAAGTCTGAGTACAAGGACCCAAGAGATTCAAAGGACTAGCATACAGATTAGAGGGACCAAGATCGAGCCAGAGAAACAGGATATTATCAAGAGAAGGGCCTCCCTTGCCGGGCAGGCGAGCCCGGCAAGGGGCGAGACCACCCCCAGAAGCAGACAACCAAGGCACCCCGGTAGGGCCTGCCGGGGCTCGCGGAGACGGAACCACCTCACCAACCACTCCACCACGACCCACGTCGTCGATCAGTGTGGTGTCAAGCCACAAGGTGATTAAGTGGCAGCCATTCGCCACATGGCAGCCATTTCATACAGGAGAAACCCATAGATGACACATGTCCTACGACGTGTCAAAAGAACAGGCACAGAGCTGGCAAGATAGCCCCGGCAAGCCTTGCCGGGCAACCAGTGATGTGACACTAAGCGGTGCATTTAACGTGCCCTGTCAGCCTGCAGAGTTAGGTATGATAGCACTGTTTGCTATCTTATCAGTGCATAATGACTACTTTGCCACTGCTGTTACCCCTTGATCTATAAAAGGAGGCCCATGGCAACCCTAGAAAGGGTTAGAAGGTTGGATAACTCACACCCCCAGACGCACGTAGTCACGGCTGCCCCAAGGCAACCCCTGCCAGGAAAGTGTACTACGCTCGCTGAGGGAGTCCTGGATTAGGGGGTCCCGGAGCATCCGGGCTATGTGACATGGGCCGGACTAATGGGCCGTGAAGATACGAGATTGAAGGCCTTCCCCCATGTCCGAATGGGACTCTCCTTTGCATGGATGGCAAGCCTGGCATTCAGACATGAAACTTACTTTCTCTATAAACTGACTCTGTACAACCCTAGCCCCCTCCGGTATCTATATAAACCGGAGGGTTTGGTCCATAGAGATCATCAGAATTCATATAGGCTAGACATCTAGGGTTTAGTCATTATGATCTCGAGGTAGATCAACTCTTGTAACCCCTATACTCATCATAGTCAATCAAGCAGGAAGTGGGGTATTACCTCCATTAAGAGGTCCCAAACCTGGGTAAACATCGTTTCCCCCACCTCCTGTTACCTTTGATCCTCAAACGCACAGTTCGGGACCCCCTACCCGAGATCGGCCGGTTTTGACATCGACATTGGTGCTTTCATTGAGAGTTCCTCCGTGTTGTCGATAGAAGGATTGATGGCTCGCCTTGTTGTCAATGACAAAATCACCTCTGGAAGGACCCTAGTTCCTGGGCAGATCCTCCAGATCAGCAATTTCACCTTAGGCGCCCGCCTGGCTGTTAAGCCCAAGGCGGTCTCCCGGATTGCCAAAAATCATCTTCGAATTAACCCCGAAAGCGTCAATAAGATGGATCTGGCAGATATCTCGTCTTTAAACGAATTGCTAGATTGCATCGCCGCCCTGGGGGTCGCAACAGATTACAATCTGATTGGGCTTAAACCCGATCAGAGGGAAATCAGGTCCCCACCTGTCACCCACCTGGTGACTATCCTGGAAGAGCAAGTTGAGGGTACCGCTCCTCCTATGCTAAAAACAAACTATGTTCGGATCCCCGATCCCTACGAGCCGGACACCCATCTTCAAGAAGGGATCATCTGTCCTCTGAACATAGAGTCAGGTGTTGAGCCTAAAAACACCGAGGACACTCCGGATCCTGGGCCAATGACCTCAGAAATATTTCAAAATCTAGATTCCATAGTGGGTCAGGGTTCGGATTTAAGCCCACCCGCCCACCACAATCAATACTCTCCAAGCAATTCCGGTCCCTCGGACATATGCGACTTAATGTAAGCAACCTTAGGAAACAGTTCATCACTTTTGGGCTAGATTCCTACTTCTTAAAAACAAGATTAAATATTGCTGCGACGATGATGCGGTATCAGTCTTTTGTCGCAACTGTACGGATGAGGGGATCCTCAATGCCCTCAATCGACGCCGCATACTGCACTTTGCAGATTTGGCACACATAGTACAGAAGTATTACGCAATGGAAAGTGCTTGGAAAGCCCAGACAGCTCAGTGGGAACCACCGGCCTTTAAGCCAGTCACCGGTCGGTCAAAAAGGATGCACCCTTACAGGGCACCTGATCATCACTTCACGGACAGGAAAACTAAGCCCTTGACGGGACATAGAACTGTCCTTGATGAATGGCTCGACAAGCCTTGTCAGATACACGCGATGCCAAATTCCGAACCAACACATAGCCTTCAGGCATGTTGGATACTCCAGCTGGTGGCTAAAAGCAGTGAGGCCATACTCACCAACACTACCCCGGCGAGGTACTCCCCCAAGGATAACGATCTCAATGCGTTTACAGTCTTCGAGACCTTTTCTTCAAATAATCGGCGTAAACTCCGCGACCTCGCCGAAATTAACCAAGTAACCGCGCCGAACCCTTGGAATGACAAGGCGATAACTTTCAACGCCACTGACGAACCACGGCCCCGATCAGTCCAAGCACCAGCCACCTTAGTTCTAAACCCAATTGTGGACAGCTTTTGGCTTACTAAAGTGCTCATGGACGGAGGCAGCGGATTAAACGTCATTTATGAGGACACGCTCGACAAAATGCAAATAGACAAGAGCCGCATCGAGCAGAGCAGTACAACCTTTCGAGGTATTATCCCCAGCCGAGAAGCGCGGTGTTCGGGAAAAATAAAACTTGATGTGGTATTCGGCATGCCTGCGAACTATAGGTCTGAAGAATTAATCTTCCACGTGGCACCTTTCAACAGTGGATATCATGCCCTGTTAGGGCGAGATGCATTCACACGCTTTCAAGGCATACCTCATTGCGGGCACATGAAGCTCAAAATGCCCGGGCCCAACGGAGTTATCACTATCATCAGTGATCCAGACATAGCACTCCGCGCCGAAAACACAACCGCATCCCTGGCCCTCGAGGCACTGTCCGAAGCCCTTGCGGCCGAGGAGCTCACCGCTCTGCGTTCCACGGTGGATAGAGATGACATAATCCTGGATAAAAGGCCTAAATCCCCTTCTTTCAAGCCAGCAGACGAATAATCAAATTCCAAGTCCACCATATTCGGATCCCAATAAAATAGCAGCCATTGGGGCACAGCTGGATCCGGCGGTTGATGCCGTTCTAAGAGCATTCCTGCGCGAGAATTGAGACATTTTCTCCTAGCCCCTTCGGATATTCAAGGAATCCCACGTAGACTGGCCGAACATAGCCTCAATATAATAAAGGGGTTCAAGCCAGTTAAGCAAGTGCTATAGTAATTTTCCGAACACAAGTTGCAATCTATGGGGGAGGAGCTAGCCAAACTACTTGAAGCCGAGTTTATTCGAGAAATAAAACACCCGGATTGGCTAGCAAACCTGGTCATGGTGCCAAAGAAGGAAAAATCCTGGCGCCTTTGCGTCGACTTTATGGACCTTAATAAAGCTTGCCCTAAGGACCCCTTCCCACTGCCCCGCATTGACCAAATCATTGATGCAACTGCAGGACACGATTCGCTGTGTTTCCTCGACGCAGACTCTGGGCACCATCAGATTAAGATCAGGGAATCCGATCAGGCTGCAACGGCATTTATCACCCCTTATAGGCCTTTCTGCTTTAACACTATGCCTTTCGGACTCAAGAACGCCGGTGCCACCCACCAACGCATAATTCAAACATGCCTGGAAAAACAAATTGGCAAAATGGTGGAGGCATATGTAGATGATGTAGTCATCAAAACCAAACATGTCGAATCATTGGTGGACGACTTACGTCTCACATTCGACAACCTCCGAACATATGACATATGACTCAATCCGGAAAAATGAGTTTTCGACGTTCCGGCCGGAAAGTTGCTCGAGTTCATCGTTTCCAATAGAGGAATCGAAGCAAACCCAGCCAAAATCCGAGCCTTGTCATAGTTGGCGATACCAATAGACCTAAAACAGGTCCAAAAACTAGTTGGGTGCGTGGCAGCCTTGAGCCGCTTTATCTCCAGATTGGGAGAAAAGGCGCTGCCGCTATATCGCCTGCTTCGGCGTACCGACCACTTTGAGTGGACGGACGCGGCAATAGTCGGGTTGGCAGAAATAAAAACTCTGCTAGCAAGCAACCCAATCCTTGCCGCAGCTAACATCGGTGAACCTATGCTACTGTATATATCTGCAACTCACTAGGTGGTGAGCGCGGTACTCGTCGTCGAACCACTCCAAAAACCCATATACTACGTATCAGCGGTTCTCACACCATGAAAATCTCGATACCCGCACTATCAAAAGATAGCATATGCGGTTTTCATGGCATCTTGGAAGCTGTGACACTACTTTCAAGAGTGCTCGATCACGGTGGCCTACGAGGTACCACTCAATGATATCATAAACAATCAAGACGCCACCGGCCGCATTGCAAAATGGGCCATCGAGCTCCTACCATTTGAAATAACGTACAAACCACGCTGAGCAATTAAATCTCAGGTGTTGGCCGACTTCGTCGCTGAATGGACAGAAACAGAACTCCCTAAAGAGTATGGCACATACTCCAACTGGGTGATGTACTTCGACGACTCTAAAATGTTAGCCGGATTAGGGTCTGGTGTCATCCTAACATCCCCTACAGGGGACACAGTCCGTTACATATTGCAAATCATGTATACGGACTCCAATAACGCAGCCGAATATGAGGCCCTACTGCATGGTCTCCGGATGGCTGTTTCTATGGGCATACAACGCCTTGATGTCTACTACGCAACCTTCTTGTTGTAGACATTGTTGGGCCTCCAAGTGCAGAGGTTTGTAGGACAGTAGCAAATTTCCCTCAAGTGGATGACCTAAGGTTTATCAATCCGTGGGAGGCATAGGATGAAGATGGTCTCTCTCAAGCAACCGCAACCAAATACCAAAGAGTCTCTTGTGTCCCCAACACACCCAATACAATGGTAAATTGTATAGGTGCACTAGTTCGGCGAAAAGATGGTGATACAAGTGCAATATGGATGGTAGATATGGGTATTTGTAATCTGAAAATATAAAACAGCAAGGTAACTAATGATAAAAGTGAGCACAAACGGTATTGCAATGCGTTGAAACAAAGCCTAGGGTTCATACTTTCACTAGCTAGTGCAAGTTCTCTCAACAATAATAACATAATTTGATCATATAACTATCCCTCAACATGCGACAAAGAGTCCCTCCAAATTCACTAATAGCGGAGAACAAACAAAGAGATTATTGTAGGGTACGGAACCATCTCAAAGTTATTCTTTCTGATCGATCTATTCAAGAGTCCGTAGTAAAATAACATGAAGCTATTCTTTCCGTTCGATCTATCCTAGAGTTCGTACTAGAATAACACCTTAAGACACAAATCAACCAAAACCCTAATGTCACCTAGATACTCTAATGTCACCAAAGTATCCGTGGGTATGATTATACAATACGCATCACACAATCTCAGATTCATCTATTCAACCAACACAAAGAACTTCAAAGAGTGCCCCAAAGTTTCTACCGGAGAGTCAAGACGAAAACGTGTGCCAACCCCTATGCATAAGTTCACAAGGTCACCGAACCCGCAAGTTGATCACCAAAACATGCATCAAGTAGATCGCGTGAATATCCCATTGTCACCACAGATAAGCACATGCAAGACATACATCAAGTGTTCTCAAATCCTTAAAGAATCAATCCGATAAGATAACTTCAAAGGGAAAACTCAATCCATTACAAGAGAATAGAGGGGGAGAAACATCATAAGATCCAACTATGATAGCAAAGCTCGTGATACATCAAGATCATGCCAAATCAAGAACACGAGAGAGAGAGAGAGAGAGAGAGAGAGAGAGAGAGAGAGATCAAACACATAGCTACGGGTACATACCCTGCGCCCTGAGGGTGAACTACTCCCTCCTCGTCATGCAGAGCGCCGGGATGATGAGGATGGCCAAGGTGAGGGATCCCCCCTCGGTGAGTGCCTTGAACAGGTCCTGATTGGTTTTTTGTGGCTACAGAGGCTTGCGGCGGCGGAACTCCTGATCTAGGTTTATTTTCGTGGGTTTCTGTATTTGTAGGGATTTTTGGCGTCGGGAACAACTCAGGGGGGGTCTCCGAGGCAGCCACGATGTAGGAGGGCGCGCCCAGGGGGTAAGGTGCGCCCGCCGCCCTCGTGGGTGCCTCGGGACTCTTCTGGCCCATCTCCGATACTCCGTGGGCTTCTTCTGGTCCAAAAATAATCTCCGTGAATTTTTAGGTCAATTGGACTCCATTTGGTTTTCCTTTTCTGCGATACTCAAAAACAAGGAAAAAAACAGAAACTGGCACTGGGCTCTAGGTTAATAGGTTAGTCCCAAAAATCATATAAAATAGCATATAAATGCATATAAAACATCCAAGATTGATAATATAATAGCATGGAACAATAAAAAATTAAAGATACGTTGGAGACGTATCACGCCTTGAGGTGCGAGGGGATTCAAATCTCGCAATATCCCAAATAAACAGAGAGTTTGACGCAAACGATCCAAAGATGGCAGCTTACCGCAATGCCGTGCTCAAACTATCAGCTCGGTTTGAGGGGCTTGAGTTCCATCACTTGGCCCGAGACAGTAACCAAGCAGCGGACATCCTTGCTCGAATGGGCGCTAAACGCGACCCCGTTCCGCCTAACACATTTGTGAAGCGGCTCTTCAAGCCATCCATAGTATGGCAGGACGAGACCGGAACCACCAGTCCGGCGCCTATCACGCCCCTAGATGCCGAACACAATTCAGATATCATCGGGGTCTCGGGCACAGAACCAACGCCTTCCGCCCATGTAATCATGGTAGTAATCACCCAATGGACCGAACCCTTCCTGGCCTACTTTAATAGGCGGGAGCTGTCGGTAAAACCGGCGGATCTCAGGTAGGGGGTCCCGAACTGTGCGTCTAAGGTTGATGGTAACAGGAGACGAGTGGCACGATGTTTACCTAGGTTCGGGCCCTCTTAATGGAGTTAATGCCCTACTTCCTGCTTGATTGATCTTGACGAATATGAGGATTACAAGAGTTGATCTACCACGAGATCGTAATGGCTAAACCCTAGATGTTTGGCCTATATGATTGTGATTGCCTCTACGGACTAAACCCTCTGGTTTATATAGACACCGGAGGGGCCTAGGATTGTACAGAGTCGGTTTATAGAGGAAGGAATCTTCATATCCGAATGCCAAGCTTGCCTTCCACACAAAGGAGAATCCCATACGGACACGGGAGGAAGTATTCTATCTTGTATCTTCACGCCCATCAGTCTGGCCCACGTCACACAGGCCGGACGCCCGAGGACCCCCTAATCCAGGACTCCCTCAGTAGCCCCCGAACCTGGCTTCAATGACGATGTGTCCGGCGCGCTGATAGTCTTCGACATTGCAAGGCGGGTTCTTCCTCTGAATACTTCAAAGCGTCTGATCCGAAGAGTTATACTCGGCTTTCCATTTAATGTCGTACCCATTGGCTTCTGCGCCTCCATTTCTTCGGCTTCCATGTGTCGAGCGAACACGAAAGGTCAGAGTATTTTTGCACATAACACCCTGGCCATGTAAGAAAGGCGTATATTTAAGTAGATTGGATCTCAGATGCCATCTCACACTAGGCAGAAAAATCCTTAGAGCTTGCTAGGAGAAACCATTCCAGCATGGCTACCATTCCCAGTTCTTCCTCCCGCCCCCATGGCTCCGAAAAAGGCGATTGGGAGAAATGTTCAGTATCCCATGACCAGCTGAATAAGCTTCAAATGCAGGGATTCCTTCCCACCACAGATCTAGTCCCCATCTGGGCAGGAGTAACCTCCTTTACAGGCGAAGCCCTGGCGGAAAATTTCCCTAATCCAACCAGGGGGAGCGAGTGTGCTTCATATCCTTCTTAATAAGAGGTGTCGGGTTTCCAATCCACCCTTTCCTTCGAGGTCTCCTGGAGTACTACGGCCTTCAACTGCACAACCTCACTCCAGCCTCCATCCTGCATATCACGGGTTTTGTTGCTCTTTGTGAGCTATTCCTAGGCTGTGAGGCCCACTTTTATTTATGGAGGAAACTTTTCTGCCTCATCCCTCGTACCCAAAAGGGATCCGTATTCGAGGTGGGCGGCACCGAGATATGGCGCATAGTCGGGACCGGATACTTATCCGGCACACCATGGAAGGCATCCGAAGAGTGGCCCTCGGAGTGGTTTTATATTGAAGATTTCGCTATACCCGACCCAGTCCGAATGGGCCTTCCCAAATTTTCCAGCGCTCCGTTGAGGAAATGCCACAGCTGGTGTCCTCGGAGCCTCGAGGAGGAAGACAGCACAGAAGTCCAACAGTTAATGGGCAAGATAAGGACACTTGCCCAATCTGGATTATCAATAATCGAGGTAATGGTAACTTCCATAGCGGGAGGTGTTCGGCTGCTCCAATTCAGGGGGCTTCCTATGTGGCACTACAATGGGGAAGATGACGCCTCTCGTTGCGGACGAAAGGGTTCGGATTCCCTCACCGCCCTGGCCGCAATATTGGCCGATCTGTATAAAGGGGAGAAAGAGGAGTTGATGAGGACATGGCTACCTTCGATACGACCAAAAATATTGCATACATGTATATTTGTGAGGTGATTTCTAATGCAAACTATGCAATAATTTATTTATATCATCCAGGACAAAAATACTTCACAAACTTTTGTGCCATGTCTAGTTGCAGGTGTATGGGACATTTGTACAATCCACATATGAAGATAAGGGAGAAAGAGATGTTTACTTGCTATTCAAAAAGTTCTCTCACGTCACTTTTGGCCCAAGAGAAGATAGAGTCCAAGTCTCTCACGTTACGGACTCAGATTCGGATCCTGCAGACATACCTGACTCAAAACGTCAATAACTTTTCATCCGGACTCCAAATTGGGTGATTCTTTTTGTTGGAAAATAGATTTCGTGCACCTTCCAACCCAATTGGATTCACCTTCAAATTCGTCCGGGCGTTGAGTTATGGACGAAACAATCTGATGTCAGCAGAGAATCCGAGTCAAACTACAAGTCCAAAGGTGTTACGTCACCTCCGTTTGGGCCCATTGGCCTTGTACGACCTAGGGTTAGTTTTAGGCTGCCTTGGGACGTCCTACCACCTCCTTGGCCGCCACCCCTTGCTCCTATATAAGTAGATCCATCTAGTAGTTTTTTTCCTTGGGATTTGTTTAGTTAAAGTTAGCCATTGCAACTTCGCGGTACTTCGCTTGTGTCCAACGACCAGACCAAGGCCGCCACGGATCCCCACCGTTATCAATACTTCATATATATTCGCAATATTCAGATTGCTTTATCATATTCTTGCTCGCTCGTGATTGCGTGCAGGAATAGACCTTCGTGGTCGGCTGATTGTGCTTCCAAAGATCGCCAAGAACCTCGGGAGATTGGTTTAGCGATTGCTAAGGCACAACGTCGTGCACGTTTGTAGTCGGATCGTCAAAGTCGACTCCACCAAATCGATAGTTATCATCTCATCGAAAAATCGGGACACCCTCGCCTCTATCAAGTGGTATCAGTTTTCAGGTTGCTCGGTGAGAACTTCCAATTATCCCTATATTAGATTTATTTTCTTACCTATTGTCCAAGAAAAAGCCACAAAAAAGTTAGATCTATTCATCCTTTGTCCAAGCCAGTCTGAGCCTTTGCAGTTTTTATTTCATTGTTTGCATTATTGAATTATCGGTTGCATCGTCGTGTCGAGTTGCTGGTCTTAGTGTCTAGTTTCCTTAGAGTTTCGAGTTCTGTTCACATTAGTCACGCCGCCGCTGCATCATTATCCCTTTCGCTGTCCACCATACCATCCATCAATTTCCACCACGTATACGCACTATTCATTGTCATAATCATAGTTGAGGTCATTCACATCTTCGCTTGATCCAATCTGCATCTTATCTAGTTTGTTTTGGAAAAGAGAGAAAAAAGACGGAAAAAAGAGAGAGAAAAAGTAAAAAAAGTCAGAGAAAAAGAGAAAGAAAAGAAAAAAATGTGAGGAAAAAAGAGAAGAAAAAACAAAATTCGGATCTACCTAGACTCAATCTCGTAGTTGAATTCGGATTGGAATCTGTTTTGCGCACTGTTCAGTAAAACATGCATAACTTCCTCATATGAAGTCCGTTTTGGCTCCGCGAGTACTCAAATTAAAGCTGGTAACGAGCCGTATCTAAATAGTTTTAGAAGCTCGTTCAATATTTGGCACCTCAAAATCGGCTTCTAAATAGGTCTTTTTGCCCTCTGAAGTTCGTGAACACAGCTTATTCCAGTTTTTCAAACCAGTTTTAGAATTTTTTGACTCCTCATATCAACTCGGAATTTAGTGATTCTTTTTGCGTTGGAAAGCTTGAGTTAGTAGCATTCTTTCAAAAAAGTTATCAGAAAATTGGCTTAAACTTTTCAAGAGGAAAATTAGAGAGAGAGTTGTTGTATATCCTGCTTGGCAGTTGTTTTTCATCATTATCTTTACTGCCGTTGTGATCTTTACTTATATCTTGGTGTCCAGAGCTACTTATTATCCTTCATTGATGCTAGTTGTGCTACGCCGTGACCTCATTAGTGTTCTAGGCTCGCGTCTCTAGTCCGGTCTAGCCTAGGACCAGCACAGTACCGTCGTTGAACGTTTATTCAACATTGCATCTTTGAATTGATTATTGCTAATCTTTTGCTACCATATATAGCCAACCCAGCTCCACATATTTCTACACCGTGTATACGTCGTTCCCTGGCAATCGCTTTACACAATCTTTAGAGTTACTTGAGACCGCTGGTTGCCTGTCACCACCTGCCGCGTGGTAAGAACTTGTAAGATATTGATATTTGCTTTACTGTGAGCACTTTACAACCACATCCTAGTAGTTCATAGGAATATTATTCTCGAATTTTGTTTCTTGTTTTTACTAATCATGACAGGTTCCGGAGATAGAAGTTCTTGGACGACGGACACATCTTCACCATCACGAGAGTTGGGACAACACACACAAGCATATGGTCAGGTTATGTCTTTACCATCATTTGAGGGTAGATTTAATCCTGCTATTTATCTAGCTTGGGAGCTTGAATTAGAAGAAGTTTTTAGTCACCATGATTTTCTGAACTTGAGAGAGTACGAGCTACCACTAGAGCATTTACTGGTTTTGCTTCATTTGGTGGAGTGTACATTGTAAGAAAAACATTGATAACCAACCCACAACTTGGAAAGTTTTGAAAGCTGTAATGAGACAACAATTTTTTCCTCCTTACTATAAATGCGTGAATTGCTTCGCAAATTGGAACAATTAAAACAAGGCAGTAACACTGTTCATGCTTACTACCAAGAGTTCAAATCTTATATGCATCATTGTGACATAGAAGAATCTGAGAATGATACAATGAATAGATTTTTTGGTGGTTTGAACCATGATATTCGTGCACGATTTCAGTATATTCCTCGTTGCATTACTGTTATGTATGTTCGTGCTTGTACCTTTGAGAGACATTTTGAGGATTTTGCATTGGATGACTACAACACCTACTATTCTAGTTCATGCTCACCACCACCGCTTGGTTCCTCCACCGGTGCACCTACTAGAGCAGCCACACCTTAGATTGTGAGCACGACATCATCTCAAGAGTATGGTACATTGCCATCATCCGTACCTACATCAGCTACATCTTTGCAACAAGGTAACTGTAAAGGTATTGATGATATAACTTCACATGAGAATGATGCATGCCTAGTTAACTTGAATAAATCATGTGTTGAGTTACCTGTTGATTTGAGCGCATCACCTATTTTAGAGAATCATGTTACTCTCATGAATGCGTCATGTGATCAAACAACTGAAATACCAACAATTTTGAGTGCACCCAATGAATTAACTATTGATGCAAAAGAACCAATGTTTAATCATTTTGATATGACCTCTAATCTTAGTGATGATTCTGTGTCAAATGACGTATTGCATGTTTGCTTATTTAAGCATGTTGTAGCATGTAAATTTGATGCAAGTAAGGTTTATTCACCAATGTTGGGATGGTTTAATGATGAACATTGTCAATCTTTTGAAATGAATAAGAGCTTCACTTATATGTGCAAACTGAGTTGCAATATTTTCATGCCTTCTACTTCTTGTGATAATGTTTTGGCTTTAGATTTTATGAACTATGCAAGTTACTCATCTATTCATGTGTCATATGTGCAAAAATCAAGGGAAGTAAAAATGGATGACATATACATATACAACATGTACACCTTGTCTCGTTTGTCAGCCACATTTCAGATTAAGCAACGCCGAGGACGGCTTTGTTTTCAAGAAGGGGAGGATGATGAGGATATGGCTACCTTTGATACGACCAAAAATATTGCATACATGTATATTTGTGAGGTGATTTCTAATGCAAACTATGCAATAATTTATTTATATCATCCAGGACAAAAATACTTCACAAACTTTTGTGCCATGTCTAGTTGCAGGTGTATGGGACATTTGTACAATCCACATATGAAGATAAGGGAGAAAGAGATGTTTACTTGCTATTCAAAAAGTTCTCGTCACTTTTGGCCCAAGAGAAGATAGAGTCCAAGTCTCTCACGTTCTGGACTCAGATTCGGACTGCACAGACATACCTGACTCAAAACGTCAATAACTTTTTCATCTGGACTCCAAATTGGGTGATTCTTTTTTTGTTGGAAAATAGATTTCGTGCACCTTCCAACCCAATTGGATTCACCTTCAAATTCGTCCCGGGCGTTGAGTTATGGACGAAGCAATCTGATGTCGCAGCAGAATCCGAGTCAAACTACAAGTCCAAAGGTGTTACGTCACCTCCGCTTGGGCCCATTGGCCTTGTACGACCTAGGGTTAGTTTTAGGCTGCCTTGGGACGTCCTACCACCTCCTTGGCCGCCACCCCTTGCTCCTATATAAGTAGATCCATCTAGTAGTTTTTTCCTTGGGATTTGTTTAGTTAAAAGTTAGCCATTGCAACTTCGTGTACTTCGTTTGTGTCCAACGACCAGACCAAGGCCGCTTACGGATCCCCACCGTTATCAATACTTCATATATATTCGCAATATTCAGAATGCTTTATCATATTCTTGCTCGTTCTTTGATTGCGTGCAGGAATAGACCTTCGTGGTCAGGCTGATTGTGCTTCCAAAGATCGCCAAGAACCTCAGGAGATTGGTTTAGCGATTGCTAAGGCACAACGTCATGCACGTTTGTAGTCGAATCGTCAAAGTCGACTCCACCAAATCGATAGTTATCATCTCATCAAAAAATCGGGACACCCTCGCCTCTATCAGGAGTTCACTCGTCTTACACGCTGAGAGGGATTCTCCATGTACAATCTTCCTAGCTGGGTGAGTTTTAATCCCACCACTTTATTCAATCATCTCCCCAAGTCACGTTTAACTGACATTAACCCGTCCGTGAAATAGGAATGGCGGAGGGTCGCTGCGGGGATCCATAGCCCTGCTCCACAGCCGGAGGACCATAACCGGGATCTCGATCCCGGATTCGAAGAAGATCCGGACATATTCATAGAGCTCAAGGAGGGAATCTTCTACCAGGCGAGCTATGATGGCACAGAAGTGGCCATCACGGCCGATTATCCCGGCCTCCTCCCTGCCTCATATGTATGTAGCCAAGAGACATTTCCTCCGAAGGAGCTTCCTCATTATGCCTCACCCGCCGCACTATCTTGTGCTCCAAAGGGGAGGCGCTCGACGCGTCATATTGCACCCGAGGCGTCTCAAAAGAGAGCGGCGCCTGGGTCGGGCGGGCCTTTGAAGAGAAAGGCAAATGGCAACACGGCCGAAGCTTCCTCAAAGAGGTATGGCTTTAAATATGCCCTATGGCAGTCACATCAAACCATGACATTGTCCGCTGTGTTTTATCAGGAAGAGCATTCGCCGGATCGTGTCCGAGGAGCCTGTCAGTCGCACCCCCCACCAATCATGTTCCAGACCCTGCTTCTAGGGCAGGGACAGACACGGGAGTAACGCCGGATTGTCCTCCTTCAGAGGATTCAGATAATGTATCTGTCACAAATTCTGAAGTAGAGAGTGCCATGAATCATCGGCGCCGGAGGGCCGCTCTTCGCGACCCCGGATTTGCTAAAGAGGCGTTCGACGCCTTCAGCTCGGCTGATGCGTACATCCGAGCTGCTCGGGATGGGCTTACCAGGGCCACTGACCAGTATTTGAAAGATATGCGGGTAAGTACGCATTGTACAGATCTGGTAATCATGTACCAGTAGCCCCCGAGACTTGAAACAGTTGAAACAACTGATTTAAGGATCATTGTATAATCATGTACTCATAGAGAAGAACAACATGCTGTCTCATGAGCTGGAAAAGTGTCGAACTCAGCTAGCTGTTGTTACAGCCGAACTAGAGAAGTCCAAGGAGGCACCGCCTGGTAATGTTCCCCTCCATCCAGGAAAAGTATAATCATGTACCAGTAATGTTAATACTGTTGCGTTTCCGATGACAGGATCAGTAGATCAACTGAAAGAGGAACTGAAAGTCGCGCAGGCAGGTAAACAACAGGCCGGAAGGCAACTGGGCGGCAGGTAAACAACAGGCCGGAAGGCAACTGGGCGAACGTGTGTTGACACGGGTCAGGGATGATAAGAACAAGCTACAGGATTCCAACACCCTGCTGGGCGAAGAGCTAAAAGATGTACGAGCCCAGCTAGCGGACGCCGAAAAGGAAAATAGGAGTCTACGAGGCGGCATAGTCAATATGCTTTTGAACTTACCTCCGTGTAATTCAGCAAAGAAATGAGCTGACAGATTTATGTCTGCAGGTATGCTGACTGGCCGTCCTGAAGAGGAAATGTCCGGATCTCAAGGCGATCTGCTGCGAGAGCTGTCCCAAGTGCACGAGCTAGCTCGGCAAGAAATGCGGAGTGTTGCTAAGGCTTTGTGGCCATCCGCCTCCCCCAGGAAGTATGGAGGAGCTTGTGAAGCTATTCCAAGGAGCTCGGAGGCGCTTTCGATTATGGAAGATATCGGCATGCCGAGAAGGTGCGCGAGAGGCCTGGGCCATGGTGAAAACACGGTACACCAAGCTTGATCCGAATCATATGGCCCGGGTCGGACCGCAGGGGTCAGATGGACAAGAAATTCCAGTGAGTTTGGTATATGACCAAGTAAAGATAGCCGCCAAGTTTTCCCAACAGGATTGTAAGCTAGACACCCTGTTAGTCGGCATAGAGGAAGAAGTTTTTGAGTCCAAGTGACTATGTTCTTCAATTGACAAATTTGTCCCTAGCCAGATTGTAAAACGGTTGTCATGGCAGACCTTTTCGCTTCGACCTCTGGACCCGAAGGTGCGGGGTTTTTTCGAATACCGGAGCGGCAATATAAACCGGGGTATGCATGGAAACCAGGCGTAGGGGTCATAGTTTCTTGAACAGACAAGTTGTATCCGGCTAGCTATGTTATATTACTTGTTGATTGTACGAAACATCTTCCAGGGAGAATAGTTCTGTTAAGGGTTCCTTTCCCTCGGTGAACATGCGTTAGTATGCATGCCCGAACTGTGATTGAAAAATCGCAGTATACGTAACATCTGGGGGTTCATAGTGTAATGAGGGTAAAACGTCTTTAGTCTGCCGACTGAATATTCCCTTAAGAGCGCTAGCTTTCAGATTCACCCAGTCTGAGGTACAAGTCCGGATGACCTAGCTGTAACAATCGCAGAGGTGCTCCCTTTATGCTCTAGGTGAACAAATGGGAACGTAGGGCATAAGCACAGGAGCCAGGCAACCCAGCTTGCCAAAAACTTAAGTCATAACGGTGCATATAATGGCGAAGAAAAGGTACATATGAGGAAATTACACATATGTGGTGAGCATGATGCTCGGAAAATAATAATAAGCTTCTGTAAAAGAAGCCCCCGTGTATTATGGGTGTATACATTTAAGGATGTGCACGTCATAGGTGTGTGGTTTGGCCGCACAAGAGCTATAGAGCTATAGAAAAAGTTAAAGGGAGAAAAAATGGAAACAAAGGGAGGAGAAGACGAACAAAGAGTACGGCTCTAGGCGTAGAATCTTTGGAGTCTCGCAGCACTCCACGGGTTTGGCTCTAAGTGATTGTCCGATGCATCACGCAGGTGGTACGCTCCTCCAATGAGAACTTAATCTATGATGAAGGGACTGTCGGTGTCCTGGGAACGGGGGTACCCAGACTTGCTTGCCTGCGGCCCACGGCGCGGCTCCACCAGTGGCCCCGTACGGCCCATCTTCACCAGCAAACACTCAAGACCCTCGCAAGGGGCCGAGCCTCGCGAGGCGGACGACACAAGACCTCCTTGGGGGCGGCCTTACCAGGCTGGCTCGCGAGGGGCGGAGAGATCAAGTCAAGGGGCACCTCGCAAGGTTCCTGTGACGCAAGCCATGATGACCGGGGCCAGGCCGGCGCCAGCGCGCAATGCCCTCGTTTCCTCTTTGGTGCTAAAGAGGCAAGCGCAGGCGAGGAGTCCCGAGGCATCAGGCAAAGGTTTCCATATCGGTGCAACAAGACCAAGACCAGCAGGACGGTAGGACGGAGGTTACTGTGGAGCCCAAGACGGCGTCACCACCAGAGCCTTTGGCAGGCGAAGACCACCTTTAGTCAGGATAAGTTGTACTTATTGTCTCCCTTCAAATTTGGCCGTTGTGGCATCCTTTCCCGCCAGCATTTCGGAAGAGGACCAAGGCCCCTATAAATATGGCTAGCCACCATATGGGAGGTGACTCATCTGAGGCCATTCATATCACCCTCATCCACACAAACTCACCAAGCACAAGAGAACCTCTCCTCAGGAGGCTGTTCTTTCCTTGTAACTGTTCCTCCTCAGCCAAAGAGGTAATCCACCACACCACGCTGGAGTAGGGTATTACACCACATTGGTGGCCCAAACCAGTATAAATCTTGTGTCCCTTTGTTTTGCGATTTTGACACGCTTAGCCTTGAGATCGCAGCAAGGGAGAGTGCTAGGGGGACGAGAGATCTTTGTGCGCACCCCAGTGTTCGAACCTCAAGGGTTTTGCCGGAACCCGAAATCCGACATTTGGCGCGCCAAGTAGGGGCGCGCCGAAGCCTTCCTTCCGTTGATCCACGCTCTGCCATCACCACGCCTTGCCCCCCATGGTCGGCATTGCTCTTTCGGCTGCGATGATGGATGCCCATGGTGGGGCCGGGGGGCTCTGAGCCTTAGCTCCTGCCTTGTGGCGGGTGTAGTGGCCACCCAAGTTCAAGCCAGAGATGCCGCCGCGTTACGACGGCGCGATGGACCCGTCGGCATTCCTGCTGGCGTATGAAGAGACAGTCCTGACGGCTGGAGGCGACGACAAGGTCATGGCCAACTGGCTTCCCATGGCCCTCACTGGTGCACCGCGGCCTGGCTGCTCAACCTCCCAGGATCTACGGTGGCATATTGGGAGGAGCTACGCAGCCTCGCGCTTCGCGGCACCGGCGCCCCTCGCTGTCGCGGCCCTCCTCGGCGGCTCGCAAGCATCGCCCTCGGGCCGTCACACCAAGCCGTTCCTTCTCCAGATCGGCGCCGTTTCCGCGCGGCAGGGGGCTCCCCCGGGTTGGACGGCGCCCAAGGCCGACCTGACCTTCGACTCGGGGGATCACCCAGTCACCACCGTCGGCTCGGGCGTGCTCCCAATGCTTTGCACGCCCACCATCTGCAGCGTAGCTTTCACCAAGACCCTCATCGACGCGGCGTCGGCCTCAACGTGCTCTCTGTGGAGGCTTTTAGCCTCCTTCACATGCCGCTCGAGCGGCTCCACCCTAGCAAGCCCTTCTCTGGGGTTGGCGGCGGCTCCGCCAGCCCCCTGGGGCTGATCCGTCTTCACGTGACCTTCGAAACCCGCGACAACTATCACACTGAGCTGATCGACTTCTACATCGCCCGTATTGGCCTCCCGTACAACGCCATCCTTGGGTACCCAGCTCTGGCTCAGTTTATGGCGGCAACCCATCCGGCTTACAACCTCATGAAGATGCTCGGGAGCAAGGAAGCTCTGGTAACACTGAGGCTTGCCCCCAAAACCGCCGCGGCAGCACGACCAGTCGACTGATACGTCTCCAACGTATCTATAATTTTTGATTGCTCCATGCTATATTATCTTCTGTTTCGGACATTATTGGGCTTTATTATTCACTTTTATATTATTTTTGGGACTAACCTATTAACCGGAGGCCCAACCCAGAATTGCTGTTTTTTGCCCATTTCAGAGTTTCGCAGAAAAAGAATATCAAACAGAGTCCAAATGGAATGAAACCTTCGGGAACATGATTTTTGGAACGAACATGATCCAGGAGACTTGGACCCTACGTCAAGGAAGCTTCGAGGAAGCCACGAGGTAGGGGGGCACGCCTACCCCCCCAGGTGCGTCCTCCACCCTCGTGGGCCCCCTGTTGCTCCACCGACGTACTCCTTCCTCCTATATATACCTACGTACCCCCAAACGATCAGATCGGAGCCAAAAACCTAATTTCACCGCCGCAACCTTCTGTACCCACGAGATCCCATCTTGGGGCATGTTCTGGAGCTCCGCCGAAGGGGGCATCGATCACGGAGGTCTTCTACATCAACACCATAGCCCCTCCGATGAAGTGTGAGTAGTTTACCTCAGACCTTCGGGTCATAGTTATTAGCTAGATGGCTTCTTCTCTCTTTTTGGATCTTAATACAATATTCTCCCCCTCTCTCGTGGAGATCTATTCGATGTGATCTTCTTTTGCGGTGTGTTTGTTGAGACCGATGAATTCTGGGTTTATGAACAAGTTTATCTATGAACAATATTTGAATCTTCTGAATTCTTTTATGTATGATTGGTTATCTTTGCAAGTCTCTTCGAATTATCAGTTTGGTTTGGCCTACTAGATTGATCTTTCTTGCAATGGGAGAAGTGCTTAGCTTTGGGTTCAATCTGGCGGTGTCCTTTCCCGATGTGATGAGGGCAGCAAGTCACGTATTGTATTGTTGCCATCGAGGATAACAAGATGGGGTTTTTATCATATTGCATGAATTTATCCCTCTACATCATGTCATCTTGCTTAACCGTTACTCTGTTCTTATGAACTTAATACTCTAGATGCATGCTGGATAGCGGTCGATGTGTGGAGTAATAGTAGTAGATGCAGGCAGGAGTCGGTCTACTTGTCTCGGACGTGATGCCTATATACATGATCATACCTAGATATTCTCATAACTATGCTCAATTCTGTCAATTGCTCAATAGTAATTTGTTCACCCACTGTAAAATACTTATGCTCTTGAGAGAAGCCACTAGTTAAACCTATGGCCCCCAGTCTATCTTCATCATATTAATCTTCCAACACTTAGTTATTTCCGTTCCTTTTTACTTTGCTTTTATTTTACTTTGCATCTTTATCATAAAAATATCAAAAATATTATCCTATCATCTATCAGATCTCACTCTCGCAAGTGACCGTTTAGGGATTGACAACCCCTTATCGCGTTGGTTGCGAGGATTTATTTGTTTTGTGTAGGTGCGAGGGACTCGCACGTAGCCTCCTAGTGGATTGATACCTTGGTTCTAAAAAACTGAGGGAAATACTTACGCTACTTTGCTGCATCACCCTTTCCTCTTCAAGGGAAAACCAACGCAGTGCTCAAGAGGTAACAAGAAGGATTTCTGGCGTCGTTGCCGGGGACGTCTATGCAAAATTCAACATACCAAGTACCCATCACAAACCCTTATCTCCCGCATTAAATTATTTGCCATTTGCCTCTCGTTTTCCTCTCCCTCACTTCACCCTTGCTGTTTTATTCGCCCTCTCTTTTTCGTTCGCCTCTTTTTCGCTTGCTTTTTGTTTGCTCGTGTGTTGGATTGCTTGTTTGTCACGATGGCTCAAGATAATACCAAATTATGTGACTTTACCAATACCAAAAATAATGATTTCCTTAGCACTCCGATTGCTGCTCTTACCGATAATGTATGTGGTGAAATCCATGCTGGTTTGTTGAATCGTGTCATGAAAGATCAATTAAATCGGCCTTCCTAGTGAAGATGCCGCTACTCATCTAAATAGCTTCGTTGATTTGTGTGATATGCAAAAGAAGAAAGATGTTGATAATGATATTGTTAAATTGAAGCTATTTCCTCTTTCGCTTAGAGATCGTGCTAAAGCTTGGTTTTCGTCTTTGCCTAAAAATAGTATTGATTCTTGGAATAAGTGAAAAGATGCTTTTATCTCTAAGTATTTTCCTCCCGCTAAGATCATCTCTCTTAGAAATGATATCATGAATTTTAAGCAACTTGATCATGAACATGTTGCACAAGCTTGGGAGAGGATGAAATTAATGATATGTAATTGCCCTACTCATGGTTTGAATTTGTGGATGATTATACAAATTTTTATGCCGGATTGAATTTTGCTTCTAGAAATCTTTTAGATTCGGTTGCGGGAGGCACTTTTATGGAAATCACTTTAGGAGAAGCTACTAAACTCCTAGATAATATTATGGTTAATTATTCTCAATGGCACACTGAAAGATCTACTAATAAAAAAGTGCATGCGATAGAAGAAATCAATGTTTTGAGTGGAAATATGGATGAACTTATGAAATTATTTGCTAGTAAGAGTGTTTCTTCTGATCCTAATGATATGCCTTTGTCTACTTTGATTGAGAATAAAAATGAATCTATCGATGTGAATTTTTGTTGGTAGGAATAATTTTGGTAACAACGCATATAGAGGAAACTTTCATACTAGGCCTTATCCTAGCAATTCCTGTAATAATTATGGTAATTCCTACAACAATTCTTATGGAAATTTTAATAAGATGCCCTCTGAATTTGAGACTAGTGTTAAAGAGTTTATGAATTCGCAAAAGAATTTCATTGCTTTGCTTGAAGAGAAATTGCTTAAAGTTGATGAATTGGCTAGGAACGTTGACAGAATTTCTCTTGATGTTGATTATTTAAAACTTAGATCTATTCCTCCTAAGCATGATATCAATGAGTCTCTCAAAGCCATGAGAATTTCCATTGATGAGTGCAAAGAAAGAACCGCTAGGATGCGTGCTAAGAAAGATTGCTTTATGAAAGCGTGTTCTTCAAATTTCTATGAAAATAAAGATGAAGATCTAAAAATTATTGATGTGTCCCCTATTAGATCTTTGCTTTGCAATATGAATCTTGATAATGATGGGACTGAATATGATCCACCTTTACCTAGAAGGCGTTCCAAAAATTTAGAGTTTTTAGATCTTGATGCTAAAATTGATAAAAGTGGGATTGAAGAAATCAAAATGTTAGATGTTAATAAACACACAATTTTGGATTTCAAGGAATTTAATTATGATAATTGCTCTTTGATAGATTGTATTTCCTTGTTGCAATCCGTGCTAAATTCTCCTCATGCTTATAGTCAAAATAAAGCTTTTACCAAACATATCGTTGATGCCTTGATGCAATCTTATGAAGAAAAGCTTGAGTTGGAACCTACTATTAAAATTAAGATTAAAGATCATGAGTTCTATGCTTTATGTGATTTGGGTGCTAGTGTTTCCACTATTCCCAAAACTTCGTGCAATTTGCTAGGTTTCCATGATTTTGATGATTGCTCTCTAAACTTGCACCTCGCGGATTCCACTATTATGAAACCTATGGGAAGAATTAATGGTTTTCTTATTGTTGCAAATAGGAACTATGTGCCCGTATATTTTATCGTTCTTGATATAGATTGCAATCCTTCATGTCCTATTATTCTTGGTAGACCTTTCCTTAGAACGATTGGTGCAATTATTGATATGAAAGAAGGGACTATTAGATTCCAATTTCCATTAAATAAAGGCATGGAACACTTCCCTAGGAATAAAATAAAACTACCATATGAATCTATTATGAGAGCCACTTATGGATTGCCTACCAAAGATGGCAATACCTAGATCTATCCTTGCTTTTATGCCTAGCTAGGGGCGTTAAACGATAGCGCTTGTTGGGAGGCAACCCAATTTTATTTTTAGTTTTTTTTCTTTTTGCTTATGTTTAGGAATAAATATTTGATCTAGCCTCTGGTTACATGTGTTTTTTTATGTTTTAATTAGTGTTTGTGCCGAGTTAAACCTATAGGATCTTCTTGGATGATAGTTATTTGATCTCGCAGAAATTTCCAGAAACTTTCTGTTCACGAAAATAATTGTTAAAAATCACCAGAACGTGATAAAATATTGATTCCAATTTCTGCTGATCAATAAACAAATTGTCTAGGTCTTCCTATTTTGGATCATTTTTTGGAGTTCCAGAAGTTTGCGTTAGTTGCAGATTACTGCAGACTGTTCTGTTTTTGACAGATTCTGTTTTTCGTGTGTTGTTTGCTTATTTTCATGAATCTATGGCTAGGAAAATAGTTTATAAACCATATAGAAGTTGGAATACAGTAGGTTTAACACCAATATAAATAAAGAATGAGTTCTTTACAGTACCTTGAAGTGGTCTATTGTTTTCTTTCGCTAACGGAGCTCACAAGATGTTCTGTTAAGTTTTGTGCTGTGAAGTTTTCAAGTTTTGGGTGAAAGATTTGATGGATTATGGAACAAGGAGTGGGAAGAGCCTAAGATTGGGGATGCCCATGGCACACCCAAGATAATCTAAGGACACCAAAAAGCCAAAGCTAGGGGATGCCCCGGAAGGCATCCTCTCTTTCGTCTACTTCCATCGGTAACTTTACTTGGAGCTATATTTTTAGTCACCACATGATATGTGTTTTGCTTGGAGCGTCTTGTATGATTTGAGTCTTTGCTTTTTAGTTTACCACAATCATCCTTGCTGTACACACCTTTTGAGAGAGACACACATGATTCGGAAATTATTAGAATACTCTATGTGCTTCACTTATATCTTTTGAGTTATATAGTTTTGCTCTAGTACTTCACTTATATCTTTTAGAGCACAGTGGTGGATTTGTTTTATAGAAACTATTGATCTCTCATGCTTCACTTAGATTATTTTGAGATTCTTAAATAGCATGGTAATTTTCTTAAATAATCTTAATATGCTAGGTATTCAAGATTAGTAAAAACTTTCTTATGAGTGTGTTGAATACTAAGAAAAGTTTGATGCTTGATAATTGTTTTGAGATATAAAGATGGTGATATTAGAGTCATGCTAGTTGAGTAGTTGTGAATTTGAGAGATACTTGTGTTAAAGTTTGTGATTCCGTAGCATGCACGTATGGTGAACCGTTATGTGATGAAGTCGGAGCATAATTTATTTATTGATTGTCTTCCTTATGAGTGGCGGTCGGGGACGAGCGATGGTCTTTTCCTATCAATCTATCCCCCTAGGAGCATGTGCGTAATACTTTGCTTTGATAACTTGTAGATTTTTGCAATAAGTATATGAGTTCTTTATTACTAATGTTGAGTCCATGGATTATACGCACTTTTCTTCCTTCCACCATTGCTAGCCTCTCTAATACCGCGCACTTTTTTCCGGTATCATACACCCACCATAAACCTTCCTCAAAGCAGCCACCATACCTACCTATCATGGAATTTCCATAGCCATTCCGAGATATATTGCCATGCAACTTACCACCGTTCCGATTACTATGACACGCTCCATCATTGTCATATTTCTTTGCATGATCATGTAGTTGACATTGTATTTGTGGCAAAGCCACCTATCATAATTCTTTCATACATGTCACTCTTGATTCATTGCATATCCCGGTACACCGTCGGAGACATTCACATAGAGTCATATTTTGTTCTAAGTATTGAGTTGTAATTGTTGAGTTGTAAGTAAATAAAAGTGTGATGATCATCATTTTTAGAGCATTGTCCCAAGTGAGGAAAGGATGATGGAGACTATGATTCCCCCACAAGTCGTGATGAGACTCCAGAAAAAAGGCCATAAAAAAGGGGCCCAAAAAAATATGAGATAAAAAGAGAGAAGGGACAATGTTACTATCCTTTTACTACACTTGTGCTTTAAAGTAGCACCATGATCTTCATGATAGAGTCTCTCATTTTGTCACTTTCATATACTAGTGGGAATTTTTCATTATAGAACTTGGCTTGTATATTCCAATGATGAACTTCCTCAAAATGCCCTAGGTCTTCGTGAGCAAGCGAGTTGGATGCACACCCACTTAGTTTGTTTTGTTGAGCTTTCATATACTTATAGCTCTAGCGCATCCGTTGCATGGCAATCCCTACTCACTCACATTGATATCTATTGATGGGCATCTCCATAGCCCGTTGATACGCCTAGTTGATGTGAGACTATCTTCTCCTTTTTGTCTTCTCCACAACCACCATTCTATTCCACATATAGTGCTATGTCCATGGCTCACGCTCATGTATTGTGTGAAGATTGAAAAAGTTTGAGGACGTCAAAAGTATGAAACAATTTCTTAGCTTGTCATTGGGGTTGTGCATGATTTAAATATTTTGTGTGGTGAAGATAGAGCATAGCCAGACTATATGATTTTGTAGGGATGACTTTCTTTGGCCATGTTATTTTGAAGACATAATTTCTTAGTTAGTATGCTTGAAGTATTATTATTTTTATGTCAATATTAAACTTTTGTCTTGAATCTTCCGGATCTGAATATTCATACCACAATTAAGAAGAATTACATTGAAATTATGCCTAGTAGCATTCCGCATCAAAAATTCTGTTTTTATCATTTACCTACTCGAGGACGAGCAGGAATTAAGCTCGGGGATGCTTGATATGTCTCCAACGTATCTATAATTTTTGATTGCTCCATGCTATATTATCTTCTGTTTTGGACATTATTGGGCTTTATTATTCACTTTTATATTATTTTTGGGACTAACCTATTAACCAGAGGCCCAGCCCAGAATTGTTGTTTTTTGCCTATTTCAGAGTTCCGCAGAAAAAGAATATAAAACGGAGTCCAAACGAAATGAAACCTTCGGGAACGTGATTTTTTGAACGAACATGATCCAGGAGACTTGGACCCTAAGTCAAGGAAGCTTCGAGGAAGCCACGAGGTAGGGGGGCGCCTACCCCCCAGGCGCCTCCACCCTCGTGGGCCCCTGTTGCTCCACCCACGTACTCCTTCCTCCTATATATACCTCACGCACCCCAAACGATGAGATCACGGAGCCAAAAACCTAATTCCACCGCCGCAACCTTCTCAGACTCCACGAGATCCCATCTTGGGGCCTGTTAGGAGCTCACGGAGGGGGCATCGATCACGGAGGGCTTCTACATCAACACCATAGCCCCTTCGATGAAGTGTGAGTAGTTTACCTCAGACCTTTGGGTCCATAGTTATTAGCTAGATGGCTTCTTCTCTCTTTTTGGATCTCTATACAATGTTCTCCCCCTCTCTCGTGGAGATCTATTCGATGTAATCTTCTTTTGCGGTGTGTTTGTTGAGACCGATGAATTGTGGGTTTATGATCAAGTTTATCTATGAACAATATTTGAATCTTCTGAATTCTTTTATGTATGATTGGTTATCTTTGCAAGTCTCTTGAATTATTAGTTTGGTTTGGCCTACTAGATTGATCTTTCTTGCAATGGGAGAAGTGCTTAGCTTTGGGTTCAATCTTGCGGTGTCCTTTCCCAATGACAGTAGGGGCAGCAAGGCACGTATTGTATTGTTGCCATCGAGGATAACAAGATGGGTTTTTTTTTGTATCATATTGCATGAATTTATCCCTCTACATCATGTCATCTTGCTTAAGGCATTACTCTGTTCTTATGAACTTAATACTCTAGATGCATGCTGGATAGCGGTCGATGTGTGGAGTAATTGTAGTAGATGCAGGTGAGTCGGTCTACTTGTCTCGGACGTGATGCCTATATACATGATCATACCTAGATATTCTCATAACTATGCTCAATTCTGTCAATTGCTCAACAGTAATTTGTTCACCCACCGTAAAATACTTATGCTCTTGAGAGAAGCCACTAGTGAAACCTATGCCCCCCGGGTCTATCTTCATCATATTAATCTTCCAACACTTAGTTATTTCCGTTGCTTTTTACGTTGCTTTTATTTTACTTTGCATCTTTATCATAAAAATACCAAAAATATTATCCTATCATATCTATCATATCTCACTCTCGTAAGTGACCGTGTAGGGATTGACAACCCCTTATCACGTTGGTTGCGAGGATTTATTTGTTTTGTGTAGGTGCGAGGGACTCGCGCGTAGCCTCCTACTGGATTGATACCTTGGTTCTCAAAAACTGAGGGAAATACTTACGCTACTTTGTTGCATCACCCTTTCCTCTTTAAGGGAAAACCAACGCTGTGCTCAAGAGGTAGCACTGACGAGGTCACCTCTGGAGTTAAGGAGGCCGCACCAGCAAGGAAGAAGCGGTTGTTCACTCAAGATCGGGCAGAAACCAAGAAGGTGTCGGTCGAGGAAGATGGGTCCTCTGGAGCCACCTTCACCATAGGTGCCAACCTCGACCCAGATCAGGAGGAGGCATTGGTGAAGTTCTTGCACGCAAACAAGGAAGTATTCGCATGGGAACCCAAGCAGCTGGTAGGGGTCCTAAGAGGGGTGATCGAGCATCACTTGAGGGTGTGCCACAATGTGCGCCCTGTGAAGCAGAAAGCGCGGCGACCGTCCATGGAGAAGCAGTCCTTCATCGTCTAGGAAACCCGCAAGCTAGAGGCAGCAGGTGTCATTCGCGAGGTTCGGTACCCCGAGTGGCTGGCGAACCCCGTCGTCGTGCCAAAGAAATGTGGGAAGGAGCACATGTGTGTCAACTTCACCAACCTCAACAAGGCCTATCCCCAAGATCCGTTCCCACTTCCGTGCGTTGACCAGATCGTTGACTCCACTGCCAAGTGCGACTTGCTATGCTTCCTGGATGCGTTCTCAGGCTATCATCAGATCAAGATGGAGGTAGAGGATGTGGAGAAGACGGCCTTCCTAACCCCGTGCGGGGTGTACTGCTACACTTGCATGCCGTCCGGGTTTTGCAACGTAGGCGCGAGCTTCCAACGGATGATGCACATCGCCCTGGGTCAGCAGCTCAGGAGGAACGCTGAAGCCTGCGTCGACGACATTGTGGTAAAGTCTTGGGAGGCGAGAACTTTGATTCAGGACCTGGAGGAGACCTTAGCGAGCCTGCGCCAGGTGGACTTGTGGCTCAACCCAGAGAAGTGCGTGTTTGGTGTCCCTTCCGGCAAGCTGTTGGGCTTCCTCGTGTCCCATAGGGGGATCGAGGCCAACCCAGAGAAGGTCAAGGCGATCGAAGACATGAGCCCACTACAAACCCTCAAGGAGATGCAGAAGCTTGCCGGCTGCGTGACTTCGCTAGGGCGCTTCATCTCCAAGCTGGGAGAGCGCACCCTACCATTCTTCAAGCTAATGAGGAAGAAGGGCCCATTCGAGTGGACCCCGGAGGCTGACCAAGCGTTTCAAGACTTCAAGAGATACCTGACCAGCCCTCCGGTGATAGTGGCGGCCCGCCCTCTCGAGCCCCTGGCGCTCTACCTTGCCGCCACTCCTTACTCTGCCAGCACAGCTCTGGTGGCGGTTCGGGAAGAGCGCCAGGCCAAGGATACGTCGCGCCGAGCCACGCCCCCAGCCGGGGCGATGCAAGACCCGGAGGGCACCGCAAGGGCTGCAGCAACGCCAACAGATGACCAGGCCCAGCAAGACGGCGTCCTTGGGCCTGCAGGGGCCCCAATGAGCGACCGGGCTCCGGGGGTTCCATCGCTTCCGGAGGCGCCTCAACCTCCGACGGACGTAGGACCCGTCGACTCGCCCGCCCACGTCGAGCACCTAGTGTATTTCGTCAGCACGGTACTGTTGGATGCAAGGGCACGGTACCCCATGCCTCAGAAGCTCTTGCTCACGCTCTTGGTGGCCTCGCGTAAGCTACAACACTACTTTCAAGGTCATCCAATCAAGGTCGTCTCGTCCTACCCGCTGGAGAGGGTACTCACGAGCCCCAACACTGCTGGAAGGGTCACCGAATGGAACATCGAGCTGTAGGCATTCCAGTTGGAGTTCAGCACAACCAGGGTCATCAAGGGAGCCGCGCTCGCCGATTTTGTGGAAGAATGGACGGATGCCCCGGGGCTTGAAGCAGGCGAGGACCGATCCCTCTCGCTGGGAAGTGAAGCGCCCGACGGCAGGGTTATGTATTTCGATGGTGCGTTTGCACGCCAGGGCGCGGGGGCTGGAGCGGTGCTCATCTCGCCCAATCAGGACAAGCTCTACTATATCGTGCAGCTCTGCTTCCAGCAGGGCGAGAAGGTCTCCAAGAACATCGCGGAGTACGAAGGCCTCATGGCTGGCCTTAAGGCTGCAGTGGCCCTAGGGGTGAAGCACCTCACCATCAGGGGTGACTCGTAGATCCTCGTCAACTTCTCCAATAAGGTATACAAGCCAAGGTACGAGCACATGGGGGCATACCTCGCGGAGGTACGCAAAATGGAAAGGCAGTTCCTGGGTCTAGAATTGCAGCACGTGCCCCGTGGCACCAACAAGGAGGCCGACGACATCGCCAAAAGAGCATCCAAGCGACTATCCCAAGAGCCTGACATCTTCGAGGAGCGGCTCTTCAAGCCGTCGACAGCACCTCCGCTTTCGAGGCCGGCGCCACCTCGAGAGGAGCTCCCCCAACCACCTGCCTCGGGAGCCCCGGCCTGCGGCCCGACCTCGGGAGCACGCCTACTCTTGGCGCTCGAGCCTCAGGAGGGGTGCTGGACCAAGGAGTTCAAGGAATACCTAACGCAAGGGACGCTACTGGAGAAATAGGAGGACACAGAGCGCATGGCCCAACAGGCCACGGCGTACTGCATTCAGGACGGTGAGTTATACAGAAAGCGGCCGAATGACGTTTCCTTGTGTTGTATCTCCTGGGAACAGGGGAACGAGCTGCTAGCTGACATACACGGCGGAGACTGCGGACACCACTCGTTGTCACGAACCCTCGTAGGCAAGGCATTCCGCAGCGGGTTCTACTGGCCTACGACGCTCAACGACGCGACTGAGCTGGTGAAGTCCTGCGAGGCCTGTCAATTCCACGCCAAGCAGATCCATGAGCCAGCTCAGGGCCTCCAGACCACCCGCTCCCGTGGCCATTTGCAGTCTGGGGGCTTGATATCTTAGGCACGTTCCCTCCAGCGCCTGGGGGCTACCGCTACCTCTACCTCGCCATCAACAAGTTCACCAAATGGGCGGAGGTAGAAGCTGTCCGCACCATCCCGGCCAGATCTGCGGTCAAGTTCATCAAGGGTCTCGTGAGCCGGTTCGGGGTCCCTAATCGCATCATCACTGACAACGGCTCACAGTTCAATAGAAATCTCTTCAAAACATATTGTGCTAACCTTGGAATGCATATCTGCCATGCTTCGGTGGCACACCCTAGGAGCAATGGTCAAGCCGAACGCACCAACGCGGAAGTCCTGAGAGGCCTCAAGACCAGGACCTTCAAGAAGAAGCTCGAGGCCTGCGGCAGGGGCTGGCACGATGAGCTCCAGTCTGTGTTGTGGTCCATCCGCACCACCACCACCAAGCCAACAGGCGAGACCCCGTTCTTCCTCGTCTATGGAGCAGAAGCGGTTCTCCCTCACGAGGTCAACCATCGCTCCACGGGTCCTGGCATTTGATGAGGCGCAACAGGACACCATGCAGGGGATGGACCTCGTGTTGGGGGAGGAACGTCGCCGCGAAGCCACGCTTCGGGCGGCAAGATACCAGCAGGCGTTGTGACGGTATCACTGTCGCAGCGTCCGCTCCAGGACGCTCGAGGTGGGTGACCTCGTCCTAAGGCGGGTGCTCTCCAGGGAAGGGCTGCATAAGCTTTCACCCATGTGGGAGGGCCTGTTTAGGGTCGCCCATGTCTCCAGGCCTGGCGCCGTGCGCCTGGAGACGCAGGACGGGTTCCCCATCCAAAACGCCTGGAACATCCAGCACCTTCAAAAGTTCTACCCGTGAAGCAAGGCCCGGCGCCTGTGAAGCAAGGCCCAGTGCCTGTGAAGGTCTCCACTCGTGACACTCTCACGTAATAATGAGTGGGGTTGTACACGCCCGAGAGTCTCAGGAGTGCCGCCCTCGGGCCTCGGGGGCTCTCTCCCACGTCCTAGTAGCAGCACTTAGCTCCGCACTGGTGAGAAGACTAGACTAGGTGCCGGATGCGGCTTTTCATTTGCTTTCCGTAGTTGGCTTGCCCCTCTTTATTGAAAATTTGCTTTCTGGTGTTCCTTGTCGGCTTGGTTCCATCGCTTTTTGCCTCCGTTTCTGCCCTCGGTTCATTGTTTTGACCCGTACTCCACCTCGCATGCCTCGCGAGGGGGCTGCACAGGTGCCCTCGCGAGCGTTTTTCCTGTTCTTTGCGACGCACCCTCGCTCGAGCTCGCAAGCTGGCGCACCTCTCTCAATCCATGTCCCTCGGGTACCGCGATGCAAAGCGCTGGGTCGTGGCCGGCTGCGCCTGCGACCAGAGCTCAGAAGAATAAGAGTTTCCTAACGAATTTTTGCAGTTCCTAGACGCCTCCCAAGCCAAGGAGGCCTCGCCAGGTACTGGGAAATGCACGCCTCATGAGGCGGAAACTACTTCGAGCGCGTCAAGCTAAGTTATTTCTACGCGCCTACATAAAACGCCGATCCTGCAACACGACACAGGAATGATAACCATAGCATAGCAACTTGTAAATCATGGTTCGTTGCATGCCCCTGCAGGCCCCATACTTGTCTCTCTCTTAATGTAGGGAGAAACGGATGAACGAAAGAAAAGTGGCACGTGCCCCGGCAGCAGTTCATGAGGATGGGCCCATGGCCCTCTCCTAGGCTCAGCCAGACCCCTCCTCGCGCTTCACTGGGGCGCGGCGAGAAGACGACCCGCTGCCACCCTCGAAGCGGGCGCGGCGATGTGGCGGCTGGTCATAGCCACCGCTGCTGGAGCTGTCGCCGGAAGAAGAGTCACTGTCGGTGTCAAAACCAGCGGATCTCGGGTAGGGGGTCCCGAACTGTGCGTCTAAGGCGGATGGTAACAGGAGACAGGGGACACAATGTTTACCCAGGTTCGGGCCCTCTCGATGGAGGTGATACCCTACTTCCTGCTTGATTGATCTTGATAATATGAGTAGTACAAGAGTTGATCTACCACGAGATCGTAGAGGCTAAACCCTAAAAGCTAGCCTATGGTATGATTGTTGTTGTCCTACGGACTAAACCCTCCGGTTTATATAGACACCGGAGGGGGCTAGGGTTACACAGAGTCGGTTACAAGGGAGGAGATCTACATATCCGTATCGCCAAGCTTGCCTTCCACGCCAAGGAGAGTCCCATCCGGACATGAGACAAAGTCTTCAATCTTGTATCTTCATAGTCCAACAGTCTGGCCAAAGGATATAGTCCGGCTGTCCGGATACCCCCTAATCCAGGACTCCCTCAGTAGCCCCTGAACCAGGCTTCAATGACGATGAGTCCGGCGCGCAGATTTTCTTCGGCATTGCAAGGCAGATTCCTCCTCCGAATACTCCATAGAAGATCTTGAACACAAGGATAGTGTCCGGCTCTGCAAAACAAGTTCCACATACCACCGTAGAGAGAATAATATTTCCACCAATCTAATCTGCTGACACACTTGATATCATGACATCATACCACGGCCCGGTCATTATTCGAACCGTTTTTCTCAACCAGCCTTGGCGCATATCGCGAGGCGGTTTCCTTGGCACGTCTTGTCAAGGCAGAGATCGTGTCCCCTTATCACGGGATTGTCGTCAATACGGACATGGGTAACCCAATTGTGCCCATTGGTATGACTCCTCGATTGTAGGCAAGTCCCAAACGGTCACGAGGAGGACGCCTGGTATTCACCCTCTTTATAAAGAGACCAAGGCCTACCTTTTTACTCCTCGAACTCAATCGAATCCTTCCTCCGCCTCGAGTTCCAACACCCGAGGCTCATGTCAGGTGCTTCGGACCTTCAACCATGTCCGGATACAACCTTCAAGGTCGGTGGATGCCGACGTCAAAAAGTTAAGAGAGGCCAGGTTTCTGACCGGCGAGATCCCGCACCGGCTACCTGCTCAAGGGCAGGTCATTCCCACTCCAAAACCCGGCGAGAGCGTTGTGTTCGTATCACACTTCCTCCGAGGGCTAGGCCTTGCTCTAGATCCCTTCGTGAGGGGGCTCATGTTTTACTATGGGCTGGATTTCCATGATCTGGCTCCGAATTCCGTCCTCCACATCTCGTCGTTCATAGTCGTGTGTGAAGCTTTCCTCCGTATTACCCCTCACTTCGGTTTGTGGCTTAAGACCTTCAAGGTGGAGCCGAAGATGATCGAGGGGCGGCACGCAGAGTGCGGAGGTGCCGTAATAAGCAAAATTTCCGATGCCCCATGGCCAGAGGGTTCTTTCCAGAGGTGTCCAAATTTTATGGCAACGAGAATGGTTTTATATCACAGCTCCTAGGGGTACCAAGTGGGTGGCTCCCCCTGCTTTTCGCTCCCCCCCCCCCCGCCACAACTAGCATCATGGGTCAACAAGGGGCTGGACTGGGGGCCAGTAAAGGATGTGCCAATATTGCTGAGCCGTATCCAAGATCTCCTAGAGAGAGACATCAATCTAGTCACTGTAATGCAAGTCATGTTAATTCGTCAAGTCCTGCCCTGCAAACGTCGTCCCCTCCGCATGTGGGAGTTCAACCCAGAGGGACCGCGCGCTGTCCATCATTTCCTCAGCATGACGCTCGAGGAGATGTACAAATTGTTCTTAGGACCACAAATAATGTGCCCAGACACCACCGAGGATGCGGGTTTGAACTGCAATCGTCCAGATACCCAAGTAAGTAGCCCTGTAACCGAACAGGCTGTATCTTTATTTATCATAACATTATTCTGAAAGGTCGCTCTTTGACCAGGACTGGGTAACAAAGGCGAAGATGATCAGGTGTCCGGCTCCCCTCCCCGAGGTCCCACCGGATCCTGTACTAACAAGGATGCTGGAGCTCGTGCCTTATCAAGCGCCCTCAGGGGAAGACAAAGGGGGGGAAGAAAGAGGCTAGCGCCTCCGCGAAGGAGGATAACCGGAGGGAAGAAGCTGAAATTCCCCCTTCCCAAGGAAGGAAGAGGACCGCCTCTGAAGACCCGGAGACAATGGTCTCCAAACGGGGGAAGAGATCTTCGCCAGAGGGTCCTGGCCCGGGGAATACCCCGGCCGCACAATGCCCACAAGGGGGTCAGCCTTCAACCGGGTTGTAAGTAGAAAGGGGACTTTAATAATAAAAATGTCCTGCTTAGCTTCTGAGAAAAGTAACCGAAATATTTATCTTGTAGTCCGGATTATAGCCCTTCTCAGCAAGGTTCATCTTCGGGGGATCTTCTTCCGGAGATGATGGAGAGCGAAACGCCTCCCCATGCCCTCCCGCCTTATGAGGCGAGCGACCCCGAGGTGTCGTCGCGGAGGGCTTCTCCTGATCCGGCGAGGCCAGAGGGTAATCCTTTGGCCGCCCGAAGTCCTCAGTATCCGGCTCTTGAAGAGAGCAACCAAAGAGCCCCGCACCGTCTATTATGCGGTCGGACGCACTGAAGGATTTGGTAGAGCAAGCGGCTACCTCAAAAGCGCATTGTACGCTAATGGGCACGGTAGTTGAGAGGATCTCATTCGCTGAAAGCGGGTTGCATGAAGCCTTTATGAGTCTGCTGAAAGGTTTTGAGGTACGTGAAATATTGTGTATTTTTTACAGTACCGCACACGTTAAGGTGTGTCCTATGCAGATAGTAGCCCCTGAGACTCTGGTTGTTGTCGAAAACGGCGGTAAACAGAGGATCATAGTCCCAGGTAAAAGTCCAGCCGCCCTCATATGCAGGTGGCGTAAGGTCCGGTGGCTAGCCGGACTGGAGAGGTTGCCGAGCTCAAGCGGCAACTTGATGCGGCAGATGCCGACCTCGTGCTTGTCAACAAGCGGCTTGACGAGGCACAGGGTATGTGATTTCTCCATTGATCGATACATAGTAAGAATAACATGATGCCAGTGTCTTTAATATGTTGCGCCTGCAGATGGAGCTGCGGCCGTGGAGACCCTTCGAGCAGAACTTTCCCGGGCCAAAGAACAAGCCAGGAAAAGTGATGCGGCCACCATGAAAGCGGTCGAGGAGCTGAGAGCCGAAAAGGCTGCTCATTGCCAAAGCAAGGAGGAAATAGCCAAGATGGATGTGGAGTTGAAGCATGCCGCCAGGCGTTACGAGCTTCTCAAAAAGGAAGATCGAGCGAAGATGACAGACCTGGAGAAGGCCACGGTGGCGGCCAAGGACACCCGCTCTACAATTAGAGTGATGAAGGAGGAGCTGCGTCACGCCGGGGATATCGCGGCTGGGAAGCCCTTTGTGCTGCGGACGATGTTCGTAGATCCTAAGTACGCTCCTCTGGATCGGTCGTGGAGTTCTGCAGACGCTTATCTGGATTTGGCAGCAAGTGTTGCTGATGCAGCCGAATACTTCAAAGATCAAAAAGATCGCAAAGTGGAGAAGTTGTTCTAGTCACAATTTAACATTCCAGCGCGTCTGCTTCCTTTAAATGAGCGGATGGCCAAATGGGCCGAGCTCCATAGGTTGTCCGGGCTCGCCATGAGGTCTGTTGTGGATCATCTGTGGCCGGAAGGGCCAAGGCCGAACAGTTACTTTAGTTTGGTGCTGTCACACCCTGATTTTCATGCCACAACACTTAACCTAATAAATCATGGTAAAATGTGGTTTGACAAAAAAAACTTTTGACTGCTTTGGACTTTGCTTGATTTGATTTTTGTGTGTGTTGGTTGCAAGTGCTCTAAAAATCAAATAAATCCTCCAACCCTTATACCCCTTCTCCTTGATCCAAAACCTTGCCCAATTATCATGCCATATGTATAGGACATAAAAATAATTTCTTAAAAAATACTTTGGCCAAATAGTATTTTCAAAAATCAGTTTTCCAAAACCCCCTGAATTGAGATTTGCACTGCAAGTACTTGATTTGGGGTGTGAAAAATCTTTAAAAAGGTATATTTGAAACCTATTAGGTATAGGACTCCCATAAACCACAAAAATATAATTTTAAAAGTTATTTTCCTATTTTATTTAAAGGCTTTTTCTTAAGGCCAGAAATGGTCGTTAATAGGATAAAATTATTTTAAAGCTTCAAAAAATATTTGAGAAAAATCAGGGAAACTCTCTGGACATTTATTTTCCATATATAAGAGTTTAAACACATGGTCATGTTGAATATATTGGGCAAAACCCTCCAAAACCATTTCTGTCCATTTCAAGTATTTGAAATATTTCTACAAGAAATATTGTCAAATAAATCCAAGAAATTCTAGAATGTCACATATGCATAATGTGATGATCTTGCAAAGTTTCACCTCAATAAAAATAGTTTTGGTTCACAAAAGTGCCCCAAAACCCTCTCTGTCCAGATCCAAGTTTGAACAACTTTTCATTGCCAAGTGTCTCCTTTTGATCTGAATTTTTGTGGACATGTTCAAATACTCAAATGATGGCACTACACAAAGTGGGGCACCAAGGAGAAGAGTTTAGCTTAGCTAGATCTAAGCAAGTCCATTTCTGTTGATTTCTAGGGTTTACAAAAGTTGCATTGGCAACTTTTCCCAAATGTGCTCAAATTTGGTGGAACACCCTAATTATATGTTCCATTTGATCCTGTTAAATATCATGTCAATTGGAATTCATTTTCTGGCCCAAAACTCCATCAAGCACCTTCTGTTATTTTGTCAAAACCACTGTTTTGACCCCTTTCACTATTCTCCATGAGTTCAACTTTTTACCACAGGTCCTTATATTTCTCTTCTACCTCCAGTAAGTTTTGCATGACCATGGCTCAATCGTTGGTAGGTGAAAACCCCTCTTTTCTCTCTCTGGACAACACTGTTTCCCCTCTCTCTCAACCCTGCCTTGCTTCTAGTGGGTCACCAGAGCATTCAATGCCCTTTTCCCATTCTTTACTCACCCCCAAAACCCCCAGACACAAAAGGACATGCTCATGGCACTTAAGCTATGCCAGTGCATGCAAAGCTCGCACTCTAGAGCACGCTACAGTACTCTACCGCACTGTAGCTCACCCATGCCAAGGCCATACGATAGCCTTGGGCATTGGGGTGATGTCTCCCGAGGTGGCCTCGGCGTCCGGGACACGGCATGCTGCCGGCCCCCTCCAGAATCTCTCCCCTCTCTCCTCCATGGAGCTCGCCCGAGTGCGCCGTAGGCCGCGTCCACGGTGCACCACAGCCCCTCTATTTAGAGGCCCTCCCGAGCTCTCCTGCGGCTTCTTCCCGCTATCCCTCTTCCCCAGAAATCTCCCAAACAAGACACCTCTACCCCTCGCGCCCTCATGCCCCCTCCATGGCTGCCATGGTTGCCGTCGGCCTCCACCCGGCTCCGGCGAACCAGGGCCTCCCCTCCTCTCCTTTGACCACCAGGGGAAGCGCAGCAGGCCATGGGATCCTTCCCTCTCCTTATTTCCTCTGCTCCAGTGCCCATCGCGTCGTGCTCATCCGCTCCCGAAGCCGCCCGTCGGCGCCAAGGTCGTCGTTGCCTCGGTCCTCCCCGGCCTGCGAGAGAACCATAAATTGGCGGGGCTCGGCCTCCCGAGTCCACCGGTACGCCGGACACCGTCGGGGATGGCCAGAACCCCCGGGGAGCATGCCGGCGCCCCGCTCGGTCAACCTCCTCTGCTCCTGGCGCGAGGAAGGAGACGACCGGCGGGCGGGGCCCTCTCGTCGGTGGCCCAGCCTCCAGGCCACGCTGGCAAGTGGAGACATCTTCAGGGCAAACCGCCTACCCCGCAGGAACGCGGACTCCGCCAGTACGCCGTCGACGTGTCCCGATCTTCCGCATAGCTGAGCTACTGGGCCGGCCCAGCAGCTATCCAACGCCGGTGCGCGCTTTAGGTATAACCTAATTTATTTATTTTTCCTTTTCAGTGAGCTTCTAAAATCCATAATAAATTCATTTCAACACCAATTTTGATGATTCAAATTTCTAGTAGTTCCTAAAATCATGACCTATCGCATGGTGCTATTTGCACATTTTTCCAGAATCATTTCCTTCTCAAATATTTATAAAATCCTCTTTTTCTAATTTATGTGATACACTTTAGAAAATCACAGAGAACTCGAAGTTTATCCAAATGCAATGATTCAAATTCTTAGATACCTATATGTTCATAGCTTAGTTTTTGAACATTTTCCCAATGCTTCTATACCACATCAAATATTGGTCTATTTATCCATGTATAGCCAAGTTTACAAATTCATAGAAAAATCATTTGAACTCCAAATCCAGTGAATCCAACTCCTAGGTTCTTCTAAAATTATTACTTGTTAAATTGGTGTCTTTGCTCATTTTTCAAAATAATATTTCTGTACACTTCTCGCAAATCCACAAATCCCTTGATTCCATCATATCGAAATGTTTAGAAATATCCATTGATCCACTTCCAATGAAATCACCTTGGTCATTCCTCATAGACCAGAGGTATCCTAGAAAAGTCCAACTCACATTTTTTAGAGCACTTTTATTTTTGCCTTGTCGTGTTGCTTATTATGGTTGTTTTCGACGATAGTTGACGAAGTAGACGAAATGCTCGGAGTTGGACCACAGATATTTGAAGACCTCGAAGACTTTGTTAAAATAGGCAAGCAACCCTTTGACCATGTCTATGAAACACTTTTTATGCATGTCATATAGCACCATATTGTTGTTGCAACGGAATCATGATGAGGTGGTAACCACCTTGACGGGTTGCCTCTGTTACTTCCTCGTTGATACTTGCATTGTGCATGACCCTACCTTCTTATGAGGGTTATGCCAGTGGGAGTAGATAGGATGCTAAAGTAGATGCTACGCAAAAAGGGACGGGTATATGCATGGTGATGGAGACAAAGTATTTTCCAAAGACTTTTCCAAAACCCCGTCGGGTGCCACTTATGCCCGAGGGAGATAATGAGATGGGTAACCACTTGATGACGAAGTGGTGTACCGAGGCAAGTGTGTGTGTTGTTTTCGAAAACGGATTAGATTTAAGATTTGTTGACTATCCCAACCTTACATGCGCAACCACTCTACCCTTGGGAAAGGGCATTATTGATTACCTAGGCCGATACTAGCTTGGAGCCCGCATTACTAGTGACGGGGGAGAGTTGGTGATCTCTCTCGGGACGGGGTTGTGCCAGGTAGGGTGGCCATAAATGTTTTCACAGGGCACCGGATACACCATTGTGTCCCCTCTCGGATGTTACGATCTCGAGTGAGTCTCGTATTATGTACATCGTGAGGATATGGAACAACAAGTGGACTCCTTGTTAGTGTCGTCTAGGGAAAGATAGTGATCGGGTGCTTACCCCGGGTACTTGAGGTACCGCGGGTCGTGGATGACACGGAAGTTCCCCGGATCTTGTGGGTAAAGTGTGCAACCTCTGCAGAGTGTAAAACTATTCGAATAGTCGTATCCATGGTATGGGACAGTTGGGCGGTGCTGCTTAAACTACGTCCAGAGATTTACAAACCGTGCGTGTTTGTTGATAAAACAATTTGGGTTAAGTCAGATGGCTTGACATGATGATCAAGATGGATTGGTGTCCAACTCCGCTTATGTTGATATCTGTAACTTGTTCATATGGATGTCTGTACTCTCATGATGCATACTTTACATGGATCATGTCATTGCACTCAAAACTAGCTTTCTGCAAAATACCTACTTAGTGCTATATCATTGCATCATTGTGCCTTGTTCCGATCGTGGGTTGCTTGCGAGTACACTCAAAGTACTAATTGGCTTGCCACTGGTTATTTAATTCGCCTGGCATGGAAGAACGGGAGTTCGAAGAAGAGTTCTTTGGAGACGAACATGCGAACTAGGACGTTTCCCAGTCAGAATGCCTGTAGGGTTAAGGCAAATGGCATGGGTTCTTCTTATCGACGAAGATTTCCACTGCTTAAGTTTATTTGGTAGTCAGCCCTTATGGCTTTATGTCAGGACCCCGATTCCAAGTCACATCGATCTAGCCGGTAACACCTCATATCACTTTGCGGCCTCACGCACGGTATTCCCACGGGTGTCGCCTTACCATGGCCCGGGACCGTTTGCGCCTTTTGGCTCACGTATATGATGGTGTCGCTAGCATCCATATGACAGAGAACCCAGGCCGACATGGCTAGTCGTGAACACAAAGCGGCACTAACCCATGGGGACAGGCATACATGAATCACATCAAGCATGTCGGTCAACAGCGTGTGTATACGGGCTGTAGCACTGGGCTAACAGGACTCCGGGAACCCGGGCTGTAGCAGGCTAGGCAGGACTCCGGATGTCATCGCGTGACATTTCCCCGAAGGGACAGAAACAGGAACGAAGTGAAAAACATGCCGGCCAGTCAAGTGTCCAGAGCAGAGTCTTTGGGCTAGCAGGACTCGTGAACCGGGCTGTAGCGGACTACTATCGCTAAGGAAGCACTAGACTACATTTCCCCATATGAGAGGCTGCCAAGGATAAACAACTAGATTGTCGGATCCCACACATACCAAGCATTTCAAACATACACACAATATGCTCGATATGTGTAAATACAACATGGCATCACAACATAACTCTACGACTCAAGTATTTATTCATTAGGCTCCGAGGAGCGAGATATTACAAACATGGGTCTCATGACCCAACATTTAGAGCATACAAATCAAGCACACACGGAAGCTTAACATGTCTGAGTACAGACACTTACAAATGAAAAAGGCTGAGAAGCCTGACTATCTACTAGATCCTGCCGAGGGCACAAGATCGTAGCTGAGGTATCAAGCTAAACGTCAAGTCCACGCTGAACTACTAGCGAGACCGATGTCTCTCTCTCGCAAAACATAAATACGCAACGTGAGTATAAATGTACTCAGCAAGACTTACATCGTAACTAACTACATATGCATCATTATCAACAAAGGGATGGTGGAGTTTGATCAAGCAAGCCAGCTTTGACTCGGTGGCTATCCTGAACTACGACTGCAAGTAATTCTTTTGAGGTGGCGCACACGAGTCCACATATTCACCATATCAATACACCACTATGGATCCGCTCCCGTCTCCCTACGAGAACGCCATCCATAGCACTCACGCTTATCTTGCGCATTTTAGGGTATCCACTTTCACTTGTCTATGAACTGTTATAGGCAACCCAGAAGTCCTTTTCCTCGGACACGGCTATTCGAATAGATCATATTAACCCTGCAGGGGTGTACTTCTTCACACACGCTCTCGCCACTTACCACCATGTACACGTCGTGTATCTCGGCAACCTTCAAGCGGAAGCCTGGCGAGGGAGTCGGCCACGACCTGACTAAACACACAAGTCTCTCATCCAGGTTTATCGCCTATTCTGGTTCCATCCGCAAGGAGATCCGGCTGGGGTGTCGCTCACGGCCCCAAACGATGTGTGCAGGGTTCCCGAGACACCAAACGGGCGCTCGGTACACCAGGCCACGGTGTATCTACCGCAACATAGCCCACCCCTAGGGTCAGCGCTACGCACGGCCCCCAACACATATCCTACAAACACCAGAAACTAGTTGCAACTCACAGGATGAGATCGAGTTGATTAATAAGTCGAGAGGGGCACTTAAGCATTCCAATCCGTGGTAGTAGCTGTTCATGGATCACAAACACAGAACTCAGTTCCTGAGGACGGCTGCAATGAGACAACTCACCATGTACTCCTACATGGCCTCTCACCGCTACCTTTACCAAATCATGTTCACACACTTAGCTCTCACACAGTAGGACATGTTCACACACCTCCAATTCATCCCCGATGAATCTGTCGGATTTCGGGTTCCGGCAGACCCTTAAGGTTCGAACTCTGGGGTGCGCGCGGAGATCCAACCCTCCACCGTCTCGTACCTCGCCGAATCGCAGGGACCTAAACTACTAGAAAGAACAGCACAAGAGACACGAGATTTATACTAGTTCGGGCCACCGTTGTGGTGTAATACCCTACTCTAGTTTGTGGTGAGGTGGATTGCCTCTGGGGCTATTGAGGAACAGTGCAGGGAAGAACAGCCTCGCGAGGGTCTGTTCTTGGTGGGTGTGATGAACTGCTAGGTGGTGTCCCGTCGCTCTAGCTTGAGGATCAGGTCTCTCTCTCTCTGGATGCTCATCGTCCTCTCTCTCTGGATGCTGATCGTCGTCTCTCTCTCTCTATGGTGGCTAGCTCTACTTATATAGACGAAGGCCCTGGGCCTCTTCCCAAAAATTGAGCAGGAAGGGCGCCAACAATTGGCCATTTTGAAGGGGAACAGCGGGTACACTTATCCTGACTAAAGTTGGTCCTCGCCTGCCAAAGGCTCAGTGATGACGCCTTTGCTTGGGCTCCACGATGACTCCCTTCCAGCCGTTGGGGCTGGTCTTGGTCTTGTTGCACCGAACGGATGCCTTTGCTTGATGCTCTCGCTCTTGCTCCCTTTGCACCAAAGAGGAAAGGAGGGCCATGCTGGCTGGCGCCTGATCGCGCCCTTGGTCGTCATGGCTTGCGTCCCCTGCCTTGAACTCTCCGCCTCCTCATGAGCCAGCCTGACGAGGCCGTGCTTGAGGAAGCTCCTTGTCATCCGCCCCGTGAGGCTTGGCCCCTCGCGAGGGTCTTGAGCTTGTGTTGATGAAGATGGGCTGTCCTGGGCCTCCTTTGAGCCACGCCAGCAGCCGCAGCGAGCAAGTTCTGGGGACCCCTGCCCGAGCGCCCGGCAATTAGACCTGACACAACTCTAAGCAATAGCAGGCATGACAAACAAGCATGAATGAGTAGGCACAACAGGGCTCAAACAACTCCTACTCATGCTAGTGGGTTTCATCTATTTACTGTGGCAATGACAGGTCATGCAGAGGATAGAGAGGCGAAAGGGCAAGTGCGAAGCGCCGTGGGCCCTAACAGCCCGCGGCTTTGGGCGCCGCGTGGCGGTTGATTGGACGCGTGCGCACTGCTCCCCCACGACGCCTTGGTAACCGCCCGGATTCGACAGGTCCCTGCATGCAGAGTTGGGCATGATGACTGGTGATCGTGGAGGCCGACGGTTGGCCTTCGGCGGCTATAAGTATGGAACGGCGCGCGCGCCCCTCCAGTCTATCTTTCTGCTTCTCCTCTTCCTCGTCTTGTCTGGTTGCCATGGCTCCGATCCGCCGGTTCTCCAGGGAAGAGAAGGGAAAGGCTCCTCAAGAGGATCCTGACCCGCTCCCCCCAAAGAAGCGGCTTGCTCTCTGGTGTCAGGGCAGGAGCGCTCGCCAGGAGGCGCCCATGCCCTGGTGCGTGCGGCCGCCACCATGGTTTCCTCTTCCCTTATGCTGCAGATTGGTGGCCTGAAGGAGGTGATGCCGGGCGCCACGAAGCGCGCCCGCCACGACGCCGGCGGGTCACGAGGTGTGCATCTTCCCCGGAGTCCACGCCGAGGCTCCTGCCGGAGTTCGTGCTTGCCGCCCGCGCCTCCTAAGTCTTGGATTCGTCTTCCTTCTTTCTTCGCCTCCGTCGTCCGTGGGAACCCCGGGACTCTGGCTGCAGACGCCGGCTCACGGCACCCTCGCGACCGGGGCAGAGGTCGCAGTAGTTGCCCCGGGCGAGGTCTTCATGACTCGAGGCTGGGACGAGGTCGCCCGGGTCTGCAGGGCGAGGGGCACCCTCACGATCCACCTGGAGTACGATGGTGCTTCGGTGGTGTCCTTCAAGGTCTTCGACGCGGAGGGTCGCCTGGCTGGAGTGCTGCCTCGGGAGAGGTGGTGGGGTTCTGTGGTGAGACAGAGGTCATCCGCCCGCTCCTTGACAGCTCCTCAGCGGCGAAAGGCGCCGGAGGATCCAGCGACTCCGCCCGAGCTCTTCGCGCCTGGAGACGAGTGACGACAAGCATTCTGAGCCCTCGAGCTGCGCCGCTCCCAGGCGAGGCGGGCTCGTCGGTCGTCGCCGCCCCTGAATCTGGATGGGGTTGGCTCCGGACCGGGTGGCCCATCGTTGATGATGGCGTGCGCGCGGTGGTCCCTGTAGATAGGACTCCTTAGGATTCGCGTCTTTTGTTCCTGCGAGGAGCCAAGAATGTGCCCCGCGGGGGCTTGTAAGGTGTTTGTGGCTTCGTTTGTCAATATATAATCCTTATTGTGAGGCAGTGCGAGATGCTCATTCCGTTCTAGCTCAGTTTCTTCCTTTCGGACATCGTGAGGGCTTGATGCTCTGCGCCGACAGGTCCCAGTCCCAAGGCGGCTTCAGCCATCGCTGGTATGCCAGGTCGCGATGCCGTGGTCAAGGCCAGGAGGTGAGCGACCCGAGGTCCGGTAAGAGCCTCTGAGTCGCGATGCTCAGGGGGTCCCTCGTGGCGCTCAAGCAGCCATCATTCGGTGAGAAACGAGAGCGACGTTGCTAACATGGAGTTGCATTGAGTGTGGGGATGGTGTTGCGATGACTAGTGTGTCCGGAGGGTGACTTATCTCGAGGGTCAGGACAATGCTTCCTGGTGCGGCGCCAGGTCCGTGCCTTGGCCGGCGAGAGATTGCGTGGCGAGGTCGTTTCGTGCTCCTTGGAGGGACCCTGCAGGTTCATCACAAAAGGAACAAGAGCTCGCCATGGCGATCGTTAGTCCTGCCGTTAGCTGCTTTGGAGAGGCATGAGAGGCCTCGCGAGGTGTGTTGGGGCACCCGTGAGCCAGCGCGGGACTCACGAGGCCCTACCTCAAGGCGGGTTGCGCCTGGCTCTGGGCCTTATCTTCGAGTGTGTTCCTGCAAATTTGGCCAGATGCCGGTGCTCTACGTCTTCGGGTCCCGGCTCTCGGGCTAGTCTCAGCCGTCGCTGGCAAGCTAGGTCGCGATGCCATGGACAAGACGAGAGGGTGAGGGCCGGAGAGCCGGCAGGAGCCCTGAGTCGTGATGCTCAGACACCCCCCCTTTAATGCGCAAGCTGGGTTAGATGACGAAACTCTACGTCCTCGGGTCCCGGCTCTCGGGCTGGTCTCAGCCAAGTTCTTGGCAAGCCAGTCGCGATGCCATGGACAAGACCAGAGGGTGAGGGCCGGAGAGCCGTAGGAGAACTGAAGTCGCGATGCTCAGGCACCCCCTTTAACGTGCAAGATTCCGCCACCCGTGAAAAGGCACCAAATAACAAACAAGGTGGAGCGAGGGCATAATCCTAAGGAAAACGCATAAAGAAGGATACATGCCATTGGGGCCCGAGCGGCTCGGGATGATGCAGCCCAAGGCGCCCCCAACAGGATAGCTAAAGACATGAAATAAAAGGGATACATGCCGCAGGACGGACCCACGCGGCAGGAATAATGCGCCTCAAGGCGCTCCCACCGAAATAAAACTTAAAGATGTCACCTGGCGATGTTGGGGATGAAGGGTTGTTGATGTAGCAGACTCGGTGGGCTGCGGAGCGATCCTCACGAGCCCCCAGGACCGGGGCCTCGGGAGGCTCGGGAGGCGCCGGGCGGCTCCTCATGGGCCATCTCCATCTCCGCCAGGCTGCGGCGTGCGACCTCTTGAGCCTCCAGGATGGTCCTCATGAGACGCTGCACGCTGCAGCAGCTTTGCAGGCCATAAGGCATGCGTCGTAGGCTGTGGGGCGGACCCTGCAACGTCCCACTCGCGAGGGCCAGAGGCGCTCTAGAGAAGCGGCTCGGTTGAGCCCTGGTATGTCGATGCAGACGCGCATCCCACCATCCTCGCCTGGATGGGGGGCCACAGCGGGTAGGCGGCGGCTGCCCCTCATGACCCTTGACTCCTGTAGCTCCTGAATGGCCTTGCTGATGAACTCTTGAGGGTTCTTTCCTCCTAGTCTTGCTCCTGCTTGCGGGAAACGTGCTTCGAAACACGCCTCCACGTGGTGCCCAAGGGAGGCCCCCCGAGCCCTGCCTAAGGAGGGCGCCGGGCGCGCTTTCCTATGCGATGGAAGGAGGCTCCCCGTGGCCCGATGTGGACCCTGAGGGGCCTGTCTCTTGAAGAGTCGGGCCGGTCGATGTCTTCTTCTTCTTGGGTGCGGCCTCGGGAGGCCTCCTACTGCTGTGGTCTGGGTCTTCCAAATGCGGCCCGAAAGGCTCGCTCCAGGGAGCACACTGCATCTCTCTCTTCACAGGGCACCGTGATGACTCCGCCGCTTCCTGGCATCTTGAGGATGTTGTAGCCATGGTGGGTTATGGCCATGAATTTGGCCAACGCTGGGTACCCGAGGATGGCGTTGTACGGCAGGCGAATGTGGGCGACGTCGAAGTCGATGAGCTCGGTGTGGTAGTTGTCGCGGGCCCCGAAGGTGACAGGAAGGCGGACCTGCCCGATCGGGACCGTGGAGCCGTCGGTGACTCCGGAGAAAGGCTTGGTTAGCTGAAGCTGACTGTAAGGCACTTGAAGATTGTTGAATGTCTCCACGGACAGGATGTTGAGCCCTGCTCCGCCGTCGATGAGGGTCTTGGTGACTAGCACATTGCTAATGATTGGGGAGCAAAGCATCGGGAGAACTCCGGCTGTGGCTGCGCACTTGAGCTGATCCGTTGAACTGAACATGATGGCGCACGCCGACCACCTGAGAGGGCGCGTGGACTCGAGCTTGGGGAGGACTGCATTCACTTCGCGGGCGAACTGCTTGAAGATGCGGTGAGAGGTCGGGCTTGAGCTCCGCCTGCACGCAGCGATCGCACGCGCTTCCTGGAAGCCCCCAGCCCCCTCGTCCTGATGACGATCTTCGATTCTCCTTGGCGGCGGCGGCAATGGAGGGAGTCCTGCATTCCCCTGCGGGCGATCCTCGCGAGGCTGATCCCTCCAGCCTCCCTCGCGAGGTGGGTCTTGCCAGCGGTCCTCGCGAGGTTGGTCGCGCCACCCTTTGGCGCTGGGCCGCTGTCTTCCCAAAGGTCCGCATACCTTCCTCCTCCTCGGCCGTAGCCGGTCTGCGCTCGGGCGTCTGCCGACCCTTTCTTCAGCGCCGCCAGGAGCTCTTGACATTCATTGGTGTTGTGGGTGTGGAGGTCGTGGTACACGCAGTATCGGCTGCCCTTGGAGGACTCGGGCTGATCTCTGCCTCGCTTGGTGTCTGGTTCGGCCGCGAGCACGGCAGCCCCCTTGCGCTTCACGTCCTTGGCCTTGGACTTCTTCTCTTCGATATCCGCGGCAGGCAGCTCGAGGAGGGAGAGGCGCCCCTCCTCATCCTGGCGCGCAGTCGCCAAGTTGAACAGCTCGTGGAGGTGCAGATCTTCATGCATTGCCAGCTCCTCCTTCATCTTGACGTCGCGCCTGCGCCGTCGGAGAAGGCGAGATGATGGCTTCCTCCGTTACCCTCGGGATCTTGAGGCGCTGCGTTGTTGAAGCGCTGGATGTACTTCAGTAGGGTTTCCACAGCTCGCTTGATTCGGGCGCATGTCGCTCATGGCGGGTGGCGGTCGCGAGTACCTGAAGTTGGCGATGAAGCGGGTGCGCATCTCGGCCCAGAAGAGATCGTGCACAGGGCCGATTCAGGAGCCAAAGTGCGGGCCCGTCCTTGAGCGCCATGGGAAACCAGTTTGCCATGACCTTTTCATCCCCGTTGGCAGCCTCGATGCCCAGCTTGTAGAGCTGGAGGAACTCCGTGAGGGTCACCAGCCGTCGTAGCAAGGAGTCGTGTCTGCTTGAACTTGGCGGGCTACGCGACGCTGCGCAGCTCGGAGGTGAAGGCGCGGCAGCCCGCCGTGTCTGCGGGGGGCCTCGGACGGCAGAGAGCTTGGTCTTGTGGGTCTCCCTGCGCCGCGGCTAGGGCAGCGCAGGGTCTTGATGTGCTGGAGCGGGGAGCGCTCGGGCAGCTTCCTGCGGGCGAGGAACTTCTTGGCAGCTCTGCTCTTGCTGCGCCGGGCGCTGGCGGAGCGGGTTCCGCCAGAGCCGCGCGCTTGGGGCCAGGTGCCGTCTTGAGGAGGAGGCGGCCGAGGCGCCTGGCGCCTGGCGGGTGCGGTCGAGATTTAACGGCGCGGGTCGCCTCTACAAGCGGACGAGCTTCGGCGACTCGGTCGAGCCATTCTTCGAGACGCTGCCGACGGGCGGTAGCGCAGGAGCTCGCGTTCGCGATGAGCGCAGCTCGGACCTCCATGGCAGCTGCTGGGAGCGCGTGGACGAAGAACCAGCGGGTGAGCGAAGGCGTGGCGGTGCAGCCGCCCCGCCTCATGGACGGGTGCTTTGGGACAACGCTTGTTGCCGTTCCCGCCGGGCGGTGGCGGCGTTGACGGCGGCGACGGGAACGACGAGGACGCCCGCCGACGGGAGCCGTCGGGCGACATGGGAGGCGAGGGCTCGGCGCTTCAGCCGGGCCCGACGAGCGTCAGACATGGTTGCGGTGGTCGGGGAAGAACGAGGCGACGAAAGGCAGATTCCGGCGCACCCCTACCTGGCGCGCCAAATGTCGGATTTCGGGTTCCGGCAGACCCTTAAGGTTCGAACTCTGGGGTGCGCGCGGAGATCCAACCCTCCACCGTCTCGTACCTCGCCGAATCGCAGGGACCTAAACTACTAGAAAGAACAGCACAAGAGACACGAGATTTATACTAGTTCGGGCCACCGTTGTGGTGTAATACCCTACTCTAGTTTGTGGTGTGGTGGATTGCCTCTGGGGCTATTGAGGAACAGTACAGGGAAGAACAGCCTCGCGAGGGTCTGTTCTTGGTGGGTGTGATGAACTGCTAGGTGGTGTCTCGTCGCTCTAGCTTGAGGATCGGGTCTCTATCTCTCTCTCTGGATGCTCATCGTCCTCTCTCTCTGGATGCTGACCGTCCTCTCTCTCTCTCTCTATGGTGGCTAGCTCTACTTATATAGACGAAGGCCCTGGGCCTCTTCCCAAAAATTGAGCGGGAAGGGCGCCAACAATTGGCCATTTTGAAGGGGAACAGCGGGTACACTTATCCTGACTAAAGTTGGTCCTCGCCGCCAAAGGCTCGTGATGACGCCCTGCTTGGGCTCCATGATGACTCCCTTCCACCGTTGGGGCTGGTCTTGGTCTTGTTGCACCGAAACGGATGCCTTTGCTTGATGCTCTCGCTGCGCTTGCTCCCTTTGCACCAAAGAGGAAAGGAGGGCCAGCTGGCTGGCGCCGACCGGGCGCCCTTGGTCGTCATGGCTTGCGTCATGGGCACCTCGCGAGGTACCCTGCCTTGAACTCTCCGCCTCCTCATGAGCCAGCCTGATGAGGCCGTGCCTGAGGAAGCTCCTTGTCATCCGCCCCGTGAGGCTTGGCCCCTCGCGAGGGTCTTGAGCTTGTGTTGATGAAGATGGGCTGTCCTGGGCCTCCTTTGAGCCACGCCGCAGTCGCAGTGCAAGTCTCTGGGGACCCCTGCTCCTTAACGCCGATGTAATCAGACCTGACACAACTCTAAGCAATAGCAAGCATGACAAACAAGCATGAATGAGTAGGCACAACAAGGCTCAAACAACTCCTACTCATGCTAGTGGGTTTCATCTATTTACTGTGGCAATGACAGGTCATGCAGAGGATAAAGGGGTTCAGCTACCGCAGCAAACAAATGTATGAATCGTTTTTGTCCTAATGCAGTAAAAGAGAGCAGGAGCGAGAGAGTGGGATTGTATCGGAATGAACAAGGGGGTTTTGCTTGCCTGGTACTTCTGAAGATAGTATAACTCTTCATCGGTGTCATCGATCTCATCGTCGGAATACGTCTATCGAGAGGGAACGAATACCGCAATACGTATGAAACACAATCAATGCAGTGCACAATATGATGCATGATCATGACATGTCAATATGCTGTGTTTTGAGCTAATGCAACTAGCAACATGTTAAATAGAGTTGGTTTGAACCCTAGGTTCAAATTCAAACTTCATATGTGAGAGTTTAAATGCCATTTAATTGATTTGACCTGATCAGCAAGTATAAGTTGTTCTAACATGCATGAAACTTGTACAGATGGATAGATTGGATTTTTCTGATCATTTTTCATATATGAATTATTTAATTTGGAGTTACGGTTGAATTTCTATGATTTTTGAAGTTTTGGTTATTTTCTGGAATTTCCTGTATAAGAAAAATTCCAGTAATTAGTTATTGCGTCAGCATGATGTCGTGGTGACGTCAGCAGGTCAAAGGCGACGGTCCAGGTCAACCCTGACCTGTGGGCCCTGCGTGTCAGTAGTTAGTTTAACTAACTAGTATTAGTTAGTGTTAACCTAAGTTAATTAGCAGAGCGGGCCCCACTGGTCATAGACTCAGGGGGAGTCAACCTGGGCCCACCCAGTCAACGTCAACGGTCAAACTCGCTGGCGTTTAGCTGCCGGCGAGGCCAGATGCGGCAGAGCGCGTCGGGATCCACCTACAGTGGCTCTTTTGGCGCGCAGGGAGCAGCTACGGGAAGAGGGTGGAGTGGCGCATCCAACGGTGGCGGTGGCGGAGGCTGTGGTGGCCAGGAGCAGCGCCGGCGACGAGGTTTGCGGCGGCCGGAGCTCGGGTGCAAGCGGGGATGGGGCTGCGGTGCACAACTGAGCGCGGCGAGGTGCTACGAAGGCTCTACGCGATGCGGAGCGCCATGGCGCATGCCCGGACCAAATGCTCACCGGAGCATCACCGGCGACGAGTGCGGGCGGCGGCGTGTTCTCGGGTCCGGTGGCTAGCACGGCTAGAGCACGCAAATGAACGCGGGAGAGGGGGGAAAGATGGCGGGGCTCACGGCGAGTCTTCTGGTGCGGTCGTTGAGCTCGGGGAGGCACGGACGGCGTCAGAGCATCTCCGGCGATCTCGGAGCCGAAGGTTGAAGACGACGGCGTAGGCGAGGAAGAAAAGCCTCCCGGCCTGCTTGGCTTGGTGAAGACGACCAGGATGATGCGACAGAGCTCGTGGTCATGGGCAGAGGGCGAGGGGTGGCTGTGGGCGAGGTGTTACGGCGGTCCATGGAGGCTTCGGCCATGGCGGGGAACGGGCGAGGGGAAGAGCGAGGGAGGGAGAGATCGATCCGTACGGGTCTGGGGGGTGGCGTGGCGCTACGGAAGGCTCAGGGCGCCTCGGGGAAGCAGGAGGTGGCCGTGCGCGTGCCGGCGGGCGTCGGCCACGCGCGCTCCAGTCCTTCTGGCGTGAGCTGGAAGAAGACAAGGGAGAGGGATGGGCTGGGCCAACAGTGTTGGGCCAACACAAAGGCAGGCTGTAAGTGGCTCAGGTACTCTCCTTTCTGCCTTTCTGTTTTTGTTCTTTTATTGTTTTCTGTTTTTTTATTTAATCTTTTGCCACTGTTTTGAATTCAAAACAATTCAAACAATGCCAAAAACTCCTCTGAATATTTTTATTTTGCTGGATGGACTTTTCCAAAAGCTCATAAAATATTTCAGGGGTATTTGAAATTATATTCTAATTATATGAATATAATTCAAATTCAAATAGCTAATGATTTAAATTCAAAGTCCCAAAATTAAGTCCTTAAAAATGTTCAATATTTTTGGTTGGGACCAGAACCCTTGCCAAAATATCAAACATCTAAGAAGAGCATTTTGGAAACAATGAATGAGATTTTAGGGTTTTTGCCCTTCTTTTATTTGAGTTTTGAGGCTTCCAAAGTTCCTCGGTTCAACTTAAATAGAATTTAAACATGATGCAACAAAATGCGCAGACACCAGGCGATGCAGAAGCTAGGGATGTGACAACTCACCCCCACTAAACGAGAATCTCGTCCCGAGATTCAAGACGTGAGGTAAAAGGAAAGGGGGTCACAAAACTATCACGATCTTCAGGATTCAACTGCCCTTCTCGAAGATGTTGATTCATTGCATCATCTTGATCTTGACATCTTTGCTTTGAGAACTCCATTCAACACGATAACGTCAGAGAGAAACTCTATCAGAAAGGATCATTGAAGCTCTTCATACCAGGTTAAGGCAATCTACAAATGATTGTTCGACGGAGTTCGAAGAAATGCCATACTTAGTTCGGAAAGGAAAACTACGGTTATAGAACAACTCGGCAAACGGGAGGCACATTCCAATTGATACCGAGGATATAACCTAGTGACTGAGTGTGCTCTCAAGAACTTGAGCATTTCCATATTCATCAAGGTTTTACCAACATCCGTGTCAAGGATCCTGGCAACACAACATACTACCATGATGAATAGTGGTGGACGATGCAGATGCAAAGGAAGATAACACCTTCTCAGACTTCCCCTTAGCGAGGCCAAGAGAACGAAATCTGGATGATCGACCGAGAGACATTTAGCACTCCGCTTCTAATGTTCTCCTTGATGTTCTAGCTACCACGGTCATGCTTAAAAGCATCAACATGGCCATCAAGTAAAGGTCGGACTTCGGGAGCACAAAATCCATAAGGAACAACTTCTAGATTAAGTCAGGCGAAATCCTCATGGGAAGTGACCAAAGCGGCTTAAATAAGATACTACAATAATAGTGCTTCCACTAGGTGCGTCCACTTCAATCGAACTTATATCATAGTTCTTGGGAGAAGTTCCAACCATCATATCTGCACGAGATTCAGATCTGGTTGGTAATAGGTAATTCGCATAACGTGTCCGGAAAGAAAGATTGCAACACAAACCGACGAGATGACGTTGCGAGATTCTCGGGAAATGAGCTACGATAGCAAGCTCCAAAACATGAGCTGGTTCTGCTACAAACCTGTGAACATGTTGTCCGAGACAAGCATGAACACATAGTAGTCTTATAATAAACGCTACCGGGTTCAGAAGGGGAACCATCATCAAGGATATCGAAGTCCTTGCATAAGTCTTGCTTTTAAGAAGGAACTTCTTCTCCTTGAACAAATCAATCAGTGGCTTGGTGTGCTAGGAAACACATATGGAATGGAGGCGGCCAACCTGTCAAACCCTAGAGTACTTTGCACATAGGCATGACTAATTTGGGATGATTCCAGGGGAAACAAAACAAACCTTTCTCAAACTCACGGCGGCAACTTGCACCAAATGCACGTGAATCAGAGAAAGTCACTTCTTACATCCAACATATGCTTCATGAGCGGGACATGAAGATAATGCTTTTAGAAGTTTCCAACACTAGTCGGATGTTCAACATGAATCATGGAGATGATGAGAATGTTGTCAATGGGCTCAACAACAATTTATCAAGATTTCCATATAGATGGAATTCCATAACTATGTGAACAAGGTAATAGCATTGGTCAGACCAAAAAGATATAATGGTGTATGCTCGACAACCGCGAGTAAGACAACATTACGAACATCGTTGGTTCTGATTTGATTTGACGATAGCCCACACTCAAATCAAGTTTTGACAAGGCAATAATCCAACAACTGATCACGAGGTTCAGTCGATGAAGATATCATCTTTCTTCAACAAACACACGCACAGAAGATATCCCTTAGAGATGAACTAAGTTAAGCAAAGATTTATCTTCCAACTCTCCAAGTTGTTGTCTAGCTCAACCAACTAGCTCAGGGATATCCAACACAGATTCTTGGAGAATGGGTGGTTTAGAGGAAAACCAATATGATCACGAACTTAACATAGCGGTCAGGTGACAACCTGGTAGCACTTCCAAGAAGATATTTGGAAAGTCACGAACCACCGTTATGTTACTAAGCTCGAGAACAATCTTGCTTTTTAGGGCAAGATGATATGAACAATAAGCAAGGGATTGAATAATCCTAACTCATTGATCGAAGAGTGCACCGGAAATAAGGACTAGGTAGCATACCAATCTTAGGATGATGATTTAATAACCAACACGCTAAGAATAAGAATATTGTCCATTTACTACCAAGCAACGAGTTGCCCGGAGTATTGATTTCACACATCAAAATTCACTTGTCGGCATTCCGGTTACAACAACATGAGGACCAAGGAATGAATGATGATGGTGAGAAGTATCACTACGTCAAGAATTCATGAGAGTTGGTGCGCTCTCATGACAATTACGACATAAAGGGGTAACACTCGAGGTAGAACAGAACAAAGCTGGATTGGCATTTTGATCTGCGGGATACAACTACTTTGACCCAATCCTAGAAATGGATGAGGTACTGGAGTTTGTTTCTCCTAGTCATTCCGGAATAGAATGGCTTGACGGACCACAAGAGTAATAGGCATCGATAAACGGATGCATGCATACTGTTGAATATCAATTGATAGACGGGGGTCAGAATACAACTAAGGAGGAACAACTCGAGGAACATATAACTTTCTGAGTTGTGGATGCATAGGTTAGTATGTCGAATCAAGTTCAACAGCTTTCTTCCGGATAACCCATGCAGGAAAGTGGAACTAGCAGATTTGCAATATAGAATGGAGAACTCAACAAGAGCACTCTGGTTGTGATCTTTCGGTTCAGCGAGGAACTTCTGCCATAAGCAGTTCACTGTATTTGGAAGAAGGAAATACCACGGACCTCGAGGACTATCGCAAAGTTACTAATATCCTAAAGGAACTAGCCAACACTATCAACAGGAGGTAAGTAGGGTGAATCTCGGGTTCAAGAACCTAGGAATAGAATACCTACTACTAAATGGCATCACGGGATGCTTTCGAGAATGACGGCCAGAATCATCACACTGGGAACACAAAAACATGGCCATATTACCAGGTGATCCTCTAAAATGCCTAGGGTCATAATACTAGTTCCAACATATATGTCAAGGCAAGGAGTACCTCAACAGTATTTATTAGTGTGCTTATTCTAACAAAAGGACACCGTGAATGTGAAGGAAGAATTTGCAAATGCATCAGATTATTTAGAAATATGGGATGACTCGGACAGCATAACGGCTGTAAATGCTCAAAATGATTTGAGACATCCTGCAAAAATGGTGGCATGACCACTCAACATCACAATATCAAGGTTCTGAGACCAACTATGAACACACGGAAGTAGTAGAAACTGAACTGGGGCTTGAAACAACAATCTTAAAGGTCTATGGATTAGTAACACGTCATCCTGATAGATAGATGAGAAGCCTAGTTCTTAAACCCCATAGAAGAGAAGAGGATGACTCAGATCAGAAGGCCATGAGATATAAGGAGTAAAAAGAGCCTTCCGTTCCCTTCCATAATCAATTCCCTTATATAACTAAAGCATTTCTAGACTCAACTTCGACCATTTTGGCTTGGTAATCCTCACAGCAACAGCTCGATACCAACGCCTGAGACCCGATTCCAAGTCACGTCGATCTAGCCGGTAACACCTCATATCACTTTTGCGGCCTCACGCACGGTATCCCCACGGTGTCGCCTTACCATGGCCCGGGACCGTTTGCGCCTTTTGTCTCATGTATATGATAGTGTCGCTAGCATCCATATGACAGAGAACCCGGGCCGACATGGCTAGTCGTGAACCCAAAGCGGCACTAACCCATGGGGACAGGCATACATGAATCACATCGAGCATGTCGGTCAACAGCGTGTGTATCCGGGCTGTAGCACTGGGCTAACAGGACTCCGGGAACCCGGGCTGTAGCAGGCTAGGCAGGACTCCGGATGTCACCGCGTGACATTTCCCCGAAGGGACAGACACAGGAACGAAGTGAAACACATGCCGGCCAGTCAAGTGTCCAGAGTAGTAGTGCTGGACTACTATCGCTCAGGAAGCACTAGACTACATTTCCCCATATGAGAGGCTGCCAAGGATAAACAACTAGATTGTCGGATCCCACACATACCAAGCATTTCAAACATACACACAATATGCTCGATATGTGTAAATACAACATGGCATCACAACATAACTCTACGACTCAAGTATTTATTCATTAGGCTCCGAGGAGCGAGATATTACAAACATGGGTCTCATGACCCAACATTCAGAGCATACAAATCAAGCACACGCGAAAGCTTAACATGTCTGAGTACAGACACTTACAAATGAAAAAGGCTGAGAAGCCTGACTATCTACTAGATCCTGCCGAGGGCACAAGATCATAGCTGAGGTATCAAGCTAAATGTCGAAGTCCACGCGGAACTACTAGCGAGACTGACGTCTCTCTACAAAACATATATAAGCAAACGTGAGTACAAATGTACTCAGCAAGACTTACATCAGAACTAACTACATATGCATCATTGTTAACAAAGGGGGTGGTGGAGTTTGACTGCAGCAAGCCAACTTTGACTCGGTGGCTATCCTAAACTACGGCTGCAAGTAACTCTTTTGAGGTGGCGCACACGAGTCCACATATTCATCATATCAATACACCACTATGGATCCGCTCCGCCTCCCTCACGAGAACGCCATCCATAGCACTCACGCTTATCTTGCGCATTTTAGGGTATCCACTTTCACTTGTCTATGAACTGTTATAGGCAACCCGTAAGTCCTTTTCCGGACACGGCTATTCGAATAGATCATATTAAGCCTGCATGGGTGTACTTCTTCACACGCTCTCGCCACTTACCACCATGTACACGCCGGTATCTCGGCAACCTTCAAGCGGAAGCTTTGGCGAGGGAGTCGGCCACGACCTGACTAACCACACAAGTCTCTCATCCAGGTTTATCGCCTATTCGGGTTCCATCCGCAAGGAGATCCGGCCGGGGTGTCGCTCACGGCCCCAAACGATGTGTGCAGGGTTCCCGAGACACCAAACGGGCGCTCGGTACACCGGGCCACGGTGTATCTACCGCAACATAGCCCACCCCTAGGGTCAGCGCTACGCACGGCCCCCAACACATATCCTACAAACACGAGAAACTAGTTGCAACTCCTGGACAGAGATCGAGTTGATTAATAAGTCGAGAGGGGCACTTAAGCATTCCAATGCGTGGTAGTAGCTATTCATGGATCACAAACACAGAACTCAGTTCCTGAGGACGGCTGCAAAGAGACAACCCACCATGTACTCCTACATGGCCTCTCACCGCTACCTTTACCAAATCGTGTTCACACACTTAGCTCTCACAAAGTAGGACATGTTCACACACCTCCAATTCATCCCCCATGAATCAGACCTGACACAACTCTAAGCAATAGCAGGCATGACAAACAAGCATGAATGAGTAGGAACAACGGGGCTCAAACAACTCCTACTCATTCTAGTGGGTTTCATCTATTTACTGTGGCAATGACAGGTCATGCAGAGGATAAAGGGGTTCAGCTATCGCAGCAAACAACAGATGAATCGTTGTTGTCCTAATGCAGTAAAAGAGAGCAGGAGCGAGAGAGTGGGATTGTATCGGAATGAACAAGGGGGTTTTGCTTGCCTGGTACTTCTGAAGATAGTATAACTCTTCATCGGTGTCATCGATCTCATCGTCGGAATACGCCTATCGAGAGGGAAACGAATACGGCAACACGTATGAAACACAATCAATGCAGTGCACAATATGATGCATGATCATGACATGTCAATATGCTGTGTTTTGCGCTAATGCAACTAGCAACATGTTAAATGGAGTTGGTTTGAACCCTAGGTTCAAATTCAAACTTCATATGTGAGAGTTTAAATGCCATTTAATTGATTTGACCTGATCAGCAGGTATAAGTTGTTCTAACATGCATGAAAATGGTACAGACAGATAGATTGGATTTTTTTGGTCATTTTTCATATATAAATTATTTAATTTGGATTTACGGTTGAATTTCTATGAATTTTTGAAGTTTTGGTTATTTTCTGGAATTTCCTGTATAAGAAAAATTCCAGTAATTAGTTATTGCGTCAGCATGATGTCGTGGTGACGTCAGCAGGTCAAAGGCGACGGTCCAGGTCAACCCTGACATGTGGGCCCTGCGTGTCAGTAGTTAGTTTAACTAACTAGTATTAGTTAGTGTTAACCTAAGTTAATTAGCAGAGCGGGCCCCACTTGTAACGCCCCGGATACAACTTCCCATATTCGTATCTCCAACTCTTGCCTTTTCCGGAGATGCGATATGTCATTTCCTTCGTGGTTGGGTTTTTCTTCATTTTGCATTTTGTCCATGTCATGCATTTTATCATGTCATCATGCGCATTGCATTTGCATATTTTCATAAAACTTGTAGCCGTTCGTAGTTTCCCCTTCTCTCTTTGCCTCCGTTGTTATTTTGTCAGGCTCTTGTCCCCGTTGACCTCTCTCGGACCAACCGTCTTCTCGTTCCCTCTTGTCTGGCCATTTGACCCCCTCTTGCGTGCGTCCGAAACTTCCTGAACCCGACCCGCTCAGTCATCACCATTGGGTCCGGATCATCCCCAATAATCTACAAAACATCTCCGTTTCTTATTTAGACTTTCCTAACCTATTTATCTCGACCGCTTGATTTCGATCGGATGATCCAATCCCCCTCTTTTCCTTATATATATAGACTCCCTTGTCCATTTTAGACCAAACCCTAAAATCTAGCCCCTTGTCCCATCGCTACCGCCAACACCATCCACTCCTCTCCTTCCTCGGGATCCATCCCGATCCACCCAATCCCTCCATCGATCCAACTAGTCAACCACCTCCCTCCTACAACCAGCCCCAAGGCCGCCCCTTCCTCGCATCGATCCGAGCCCGACGCTCTCTCTGCGCTACCGAGCTCCTCCCGATCCCCATGGATGCCTTCCCGCCTAAGCTCCTCACCGTGCAGGACCCTTCCGAAGCGCTGAGGCCCCATGAGCCTCCCGCTGCTCGCGCTGCAGCCGCCCGAGCCCCTGTCTAGGAGCTCCTCGGACATCCGTGCCTCGCCGTCCAGCCACTGTTCGAGCTGCCGGCCAACTGTGCCGCCCAGCTCTCCTTTTCTTCCTCCACCCTCTCCTCGAATCCTCGCCCAGCCGCTCGAGTCTCTGCTCGTTGACCTGCCGCCGGTCGTGCAGCCGCCTCGGATCATGACCACGGGAGCAGGAGCTCCTGCTTTCGCGCACTGGCCCGTCCTGGAAGTCTCCTTCCTCCCGTCCTTGAGCTTGCCGAGGTTCTCCGATGTCAGCGGAGCACCAAAGAACAAGTTGGCGCTGCGCGCCCCTCTCTCCCTTCTTCTCCTTCCTCTGGGTTCTCTCTCTCAATCCTCTCTCTCTCCTGTTTCCATTGACAGAGCTCCAGTATCATGGCCGCCCACGAGCTCCGTCCGCGCCGTCTCGCCAGATCCAACCGCCTCGCTTCCCGTCAGCGCCTCCCGCCTTGGATCCGGTCGTCCCATGACGTCCCGCCCGCGCTTAAGCCCCTCCAGCCGCTGGTCCCCTTTTCACTGCATCGGCGGCAGCTCAAGGCAGAGGAGGATGGCGCCTGCCTCGACACCCGCTGCGTTGCTGCGTCGTTGATCGCGCTTAGGCCCGGCGCCTCTTCCACCCTACGGGCGAAGCCCATGGGTGAGGACCCAGCGCCTCCTTTTTTTCTTCTGTTGGGCCTGCTCCAGCCAGTTTTGGCATGTATCTTGTTTTTTCCGATTCATGCGATTTTAGCATTTATCCTGTGTTTTGCAGTTTTACGTAAAAGACCCTCATCTTCATGCATTAAATAAATCACAAACCGTGCATCGGATTAAAATGATTTATATATGTAAAATGCTCGAGAAAATTGTGTAGATTAATAATATGCCATTTTCATCCCATGTTAAAATGTTTAACTTGCTGTTTATTTAACTTTGCTAATATGCCATGTTAAAATGATTTAATTCATAACTAAATAACCGTAGCTCGGTTTTAAATAAATTATATATGCAAATGGGGTGGAAAATGCATAGATTAACTTGGTGCACTTTATTTTGCTGCTTAATAACATTAAAATTGTGTTTAGGGCAGAACAGTAGCAAATTCGAAATATGCATATGGGGATTTCGAATTGTTGTTTGTTATTTCCGGCCTCATTTAAATTTGCCTAAATAGTTAGTTTACTTATGCTTCACCTCTTGCCATGTTTAACAACATTTAATATTGTTTGGTAGCCTAACCGAGAGTGAACTAAATAATTGATGTGGTGTTTCGTCAATATGCAACTCGTTGCATATTGAGCTCCACTTAACTTGTAGTGTTGTTTGTGCATATTGCCTTGCCATGAATCATTAAACCGGACATGCATCATACTTGTTTGTGCATCATGCCATGATTATGCTTGTGTGTTTACCATGTTGTTTGCTTCTTTCCGGTTTGCTTCTTCGTTAGCTTCGGTTTCGTTCCTGAGTTGTGAGGATTCGTTCGACTACATCCGTTTGTCTTCTTCATGGACTCGTTCTTCTTCCTTGCGGGATTTCAGGCAAGATGACCATACCCTCGAAATCACTTCTATCTTTGCTATGCTAGTTGCTCGCTCTTTTGCTATGCCTATGCTGCCATGCCTACCACTTGCTATATCATGCCACCCATATTGCCATGACAGCCCCTAACCATCCTTTCCTAGCAAACCGTTGATTGGCTATGTTACCGCTTTGCTCAGCCCGTCTTATAGCGTTGTTAGTTGCAGGTGAAGATGAAGTTTGTTCCTTGTTGGAACATGGAGATGTTGTTCCTTGTTGGAACATGTTTACTTGTTGGGGATATCACAATATATATGCGCTATAATTAATACATCTATATACTTGGTAAAGGGTGGAAGGCTCGGCCTTATGCCTGGTGTTTTGTTCCACTCTTGCCACCCTAGTTTCCGTCATACCGGAGTTATGTTCCTTGATTTCGCGTTCCTTACACGGTTGGGTGATTTATGGGACCCCCTTGACAGTTCGCTTTGAATAAGACTCGTCCGCCCAAGAAGGCCCAACATTGGTTTTACCATTGCCACCTAAGCCTTTTTCCCCGGGTTTTCGCGAGCCCGAGGGTCATCTTTATTTTAACCCCCTCGGACCAAAGGTTCTTCGAAAGTGTCAGTCTAATCGAAAGCTATCATGGGCCACCACGGGAAACTTCGAGGCTTGGTTTTACTCGTAGCTAGTCTCATCCGGATGTGCCACGAGAACGAGATATGTGCAGCTCCTATCGGGATTTGTCGGCACAATCGGGCGGCTTTGCTGGTCTTGTTTTATTCTTTGTCGAAATGTCTTGTAGTCCGGGATTCGAGATTGATCGGGTCTTCCCGGTAGAAGGAATATCCTTCGTTGACCGTGAGAGCTTATAATGGGCTAAGTTGAGACACCCCTGCAGGTAATATCTTTCAAAGCCGTGTCCGCGGTTATGAGGCGTATGGGAATTTGTTAATGTCCGGTTGTAGAAAACCGAAGTTGACCTCAAATAAAATACACATCAACCGCGTGTGTAACCGTGATGGTCTCTTCTCGCGGAGTCCGGAAGTGAACACGGTGTTGGAGTTATGTCGGCGTAAGTAGTTCAGATCACTTCTTGATCGCTACTAGCTTCACGTCTGCCGCTTTGCTTCTCTTCTCGCTCTCTTTTGCGAAGTAGCCACCATATATGCTAGTCGCTTGCTGCAGCTCCACTACACTACTCTGTCCTTCCTATAAGCTTAAATAGTCTTGATCTCGCGGGTGTGAGATTGTTGAGTCCCCGTGACTCACAGTTACTTCCCAAAACAGTTGCAGTGCCGACGATGCCAGCAGTGTGACTCCAACCGAGCTCAAGTGGGAGTTCGACGAGGAACGTGGTCACATACTATGTGTCTTTTCCAGATGATCGATGAGTGGTGCCCGGTTGGGACGATCGGGATCTGTGTAGCATTTGGGGTATCTTCTTTTATTTTGGTTCCGTAGTCGGACCTTGAGTGTACTCAATCATGGATGTTTATTTATGTATTGTGTGAAGTGGCGATCGTAAGCCAACTATGTATCTCTTTCCCTTATGTATTACATGGGTTGTGTGAAGATTACCTCACTTGCGACATTGCTTTCAATGCGGTTATGCCTCTAAGTCGTGCCTCGACACGTGGGAGATATAGCCGCATCGAGGGCGTTACAAGTTGGTAATCGAGCCTTCCCGACTTAGGAGCCCCCTACTTGATTGTTTGTTTGGCGTTGTTGAGTCTAGAATGGAAAAATGTTTTGAGTCTTAGGATTATATATATCGGAGAGTAGGATTCTTTTACTTCCAGTCCCTTCGCTCTGTGAGGTATCCCGACGTAGTGTTTTGACTCTTCTCTCCTCAATTTTCACTAAATTTTTTTTAGGATCACGTGGGTATCTTGGAATCGTTCGATGGTTTTGTGACGAGAACATTGTTCTTGGTGCCTCCCCGACATTTAGGGGTTGTGGCGGTGTCCCGGGAGTTGAGCTCCGAGGTGTTGTCGTCACAATTTTATCGCTGCGATTCTGGAATACCCGAGTTTTGCCGACATCGAAATCTCTTTTGTGCGCTTGTTGGTGAGATAACCCTGATAGCCCAAGATCGAGGCGAAAAGTGGAGTATTGCCATGACTTGTATAACGGATGTTTTTCAAGGTCGAGGTACACGATTTCCGAGGATTTCTTGGTTATGTGTTGACGGGTGGATACAAATTGGATCTAGGTATTGTTAGTTTGGGTGATATATTTTGTGTCCCTGTATCCCCAACACCAGATTGCATAACCAGAAAGTTTCGGAGTTTATAGGTGGGAATTCTAGTAGCTTACGTGATTTCTTTCCGGCAGATGTATGATTTGAGATTGGGGTCCAACGTCTAGTGGTCCGCCCATTCACGGTCGATTCTGATTGGTCGCGAGACGTCTTAAAGAATCCTTGGCTATGCTGATTCGGGGACGTCTTGTTTGTCATTCATGACGGCCGCTATACGTCGTGTCCGTGTGGGCCCCACCACGAACACTTTGGGCGAAATCTCTATCATGTGTTTGTTCCGGCTTATTCTGCAAGCCAAATCCTTTGTTTTGTTTTATTTGTGGTATTCGAGTTGCTTCGAAGTCAAATGTTGAATCCATACCTTTCCATAAACGGTGTTCTCATATTGCTATGTGAATACTAATCCGTCTTGATCATCGAGGTCGCCATGTTAATCCCGATCATTCCAACATTCGCAAGATCAATTCTAAGCTTTTTCTCAACGGTGTTCATTTCATCCGTCCCAAGTTGCCTTTGTTTTCCCACCCTCCCACCCTTTTTTCTCAAGGGCTCTGATTTCTTAATCAATTATACATTTTATTGACGTGAAGTCTCTTCATTCTTTTCCTCCATGCTCTTATCCTGGTGATTCTCATGAAGATGCTAAAGGAAGCTCCGAGTTTATTATTCTTCGTTCTTTTCTTCTCCGGTGGATTTAGTTCAAGATTTCGGTGTTGATCTTATCCCTTTTCCTCTTTTCACAATGCTTTCTCATGCCGGTGTATCTTGTAATCATTCACTTCTCGCTATTCATTTGGTTGGGAGTGATGAAGATATCTCAGAAGATTCAAGTTTCTATTCTCAATTCACTCAAGTTCTTTTGAGGTTGTTATCTCATTCAAGCCATTTAATTCAACCGGTGCAATCTCTCTTTTCAAGCAATTGTTCAACAATTGGTTCTTTTGAGTGGGCCCTAACCCACGTGTCTTTTCCTGTGATCTTACCCGACTCTTCTAATTTTTCCTAACTTCAAAAATTCTTTTCTAAGTTTGACGTAAGAATGAGTTATCATCAGTCAAATGTCTTTCTCCAAGATCTTCCAAATTCTTTTCATCGTTGGTTCAACCTTTCTAATTTTCATTCCGGAGTGCCTCAACAATTCATGGTGGTGTTTCTCGTCGTCATTATCGGATATTGAAGACCGAAGAAGAGTTTCTCTTTAATCTTGCTCCATTCTCTTCAGGATTCATGGTTCTAGTTTGATGCCGCCCTCTCATAGTTGTTTTCGATTGTGAGAATTCTTTTTACCCATCCGGAGCAATTCAGAAATCTTTTCAGTTTGATTATCTAGAGCCATCATCTTAGAATTATTCATTCTCAACATCTCACTCTCCAAATCTTACCGTGCATCATTCAAGTATTCTCCAATCAGCTCGTCATCTATTCGCTCACTTGTATCTAAATCCCTCAAATATCTTCATTCGCTTCCCAATTCTTCCCGTGAATTGTGCCTTTGCTACTTTCATTCTCAATTCTTACGGTGGTTCGTTCAAGATTTCATTTCCTTTATTATCGTATCAATTCATTCGTTCTTTCCGAATCCTACCGGTGAATTGTTGAAGACCTTCCCAAGTTTCCGCCATATCTATCTTAATCCTTTCTACGGGAATAAGTAGTATGCCAAATCCATTGCTTGCCATCAATTTAATTGGTGAAGGATCAGCATAATGTAATTCCTATTCTTGTTTCATCGAGTAAGTTCAATTCCTTATTCCGGAGGTTCATCAAAATTCTTGATTTCATTTGTTCATCTTTCTTTCCGGAGTTCCAAGTTTTCTCGGTTATATCATTTCAAAGCTTCATCTTATCACCGCAAGGCTTCACCTTATGTTGTAAACTTCTCTTCTTTTTATCATCCTTTTATTTACCGGAGTTCTTCATGGAGGCTCTACATGGTGGTTCGTCAAGGATTCTTTTCATTCGCCATTTGTTCTTCAAGATTTCTCTCGAAGTTATGATCCGTCAAGCCATACTTCAAAATAAACATGGTGCTCAACACATGTTTTGTTTTGAGGAGTTCAAGTATTCTTCATCTTGCATTCCAAAGTGCAATTCTTTCTACAATATCTTTTGAGGTGGTGTTATGTCCTTCTTGACAATTTCCATTCATGTTCCATGATTCACAAATTGTCAAGAATGAGGTATTTTAAATCCATCAATCTTTTCGTTGGAGTTATCTTGTGTCATATTTCACCTAAAGCCTTCCCTAAGGATTGTTGCTATTTATGGTGCTTATAAATGACACAAGTTCTTCATTTATCCTCCTGGTGAAATAAGTTTCGCCTCCTTGTTCATACCGATCCAATCTACTGTTTCCATTAGTGGCAGAATTTCACCTCATAATTTTGAGAAGTTTTCATAAGCCCACTACAAATTTATTAGTTTTAGAGTTGGTTTCCCAACAACTCCGTTGTAACCTTCTTGGGAGGATGCTTTCCAAATTCAATTCGGGTAGAAGTAATCAATTCCTTCTCCCTTCTCTTATTCCGACGATCTAGCTTCTATTCTTTCGTTCCGGAGGCATTGTGTTGTTACTCTCTTCGACCCATCATCTCATTTTGTAAATATCATGTTCTTTTCCTTGCTTATCCGTTTAACAGGAGTGTTATGTCCTCTGCTCAAGTTCTTTCATATATCAAGTGTTGCCTGCTTCCTCAACCGGAGAGCTGTCTGAAATCTTTCTTACCCCTTGTGCCATTCTTTCAATAGTTCTCCGAGGTAGTGTATTGTTGATTTCATCAAGTCTCATCCCATCTTCTCAAGTTCATGTTCAATTCCTTCCATTTACAGTCGGAGTGCTGCCAAAATTATATCATTCTTATTCATTCTTATCTCGTTTCAACCAGAGTGGTTCCAATTCCTTCTTGTCCATTGTACTCGTCATTCATAGCTTTGCAACCCCCAAGGTTCACATGGTGTTCCTTGTTTCTATTTTCATCGGAATGCTCTCAATTTCGTTCAACTCTATTGTGTTATTTTTTCAAGTTTTCAACCTCTCGAGGTTCATTGGTTTCACTCGTTTGTCTAAGAAGCAACTTAGTTTTACCTCCTCTCTTCCTCTTCTGTTTTCTCTCCGGTGCCATCCCAGATCTCGGGACGAGATCCTCTCGTAGTGGTGGAGTGTTGTAACGCCCCGGATACAACTTCCCATATTCGTATCTCCAACTCTTGCCTTTTCCGGAGATGCGATATGTCATTTCCTTCGTGGTTGGGTTTTTCTTCATTTTGCATTTTGTCCATGTCATGCATTTTATCATGTCATCATGCGCATTGCATTTGCATATTTTCATAAAACTTGTAGCCGTTCGTAGTTTCCCTTCTCTCTTTGCCTCCGTTGTTATTTTGTCGCTCTTGTCCCCGTTGACCTCTCTCGGACCAACCGTCTTCTCGGTCCCTCTTGTCTGGCCATTTGACCCCCTCTTGCGTGCGTCCGAAACTTCCTGAACCCGACCCGCTCAGTCATCACCATTGGGTCCGGATCATCCCCAATCATCTACAAAACATCTCCGTTTCTTATTTAGACTTTCCTAACCTATTTATCTCGACTGCTTGATTTCGATCAGATGATCCAATCCCCCTCTTTTCCTTATATATATAGACTCCCTTGTCCATTTTTAGACCAAACCCTAAAATCTAGCCCCTTGTCCCATCGCGCCGCCGCCAGTCATCCACTCCTCTCCTTCCTCGGGATCCATCCCGATCCACCCAATCCCTCCATCGATCCAACTAGTCAACCACCTCCCTCCTACAACCAGCCCCCAAGGCCGCCCCTTCCTCGCATCGATCTGGAGCCCGACGCTCTCTCTGCGCCCGAGCTCCTCCCGATCCCCATGGATGCCTTCCCTGCCTAAGCTCCTCACCGTGCCAAGACTCCTTCCGAAGGCTCGAGGCCTCATGAGCCTCCCGCTGCTCGCGCCTGCAGCCGCCCGAGCCCTGTCTAGGAGCTCCTCGACATCCGTGCCTCGCCGTCCAGCCACTGGTTCAAGCTGCTGACTGTGCTGCCGCCCAGCTCTCCTTTTCTTCCTCCACCCTCTCCTCGAATCCTCGCCCAGCCGCTCGAGTCTCTGCTGTTGACTCCTGCCGCTCGGCCGTGCAGCCGCCTCGGATCATGACCACAGAGCAGGAGCTCCTCTGCTTTCGCGCACTGGCGCCCGTCCCCTGAGGTCTCCTTCCTCCCGTCCTTGAGCTTGCCGGAGGCTCCGATGCCGCCGAGCACCAAGAGCGAACAAGTTGAGCGCCTGCCGCGCCCTCTCTCCTTCTTCTCCTTCCTCTGGGTTCTCTCTCTCAATCCTCTCTCTCTCCTGTTTCCATTGACAGAGCTCCAGCTCATGGCCGCCCCTGAGCTCCGTGCGCCGTCCTCGCCAGATCCAACCGCCCCTGCTTCCCGTCGCGCCTCCCGCCTTTGATCCGGTCGTCCCTGCGACGTCCGCCGCGCCAAGCCCCTCCAATTGCTGGTCCCCTTTTTGCATCGAGCGGCAGCAGTTGAGCAGAGGAGGATGGCGCCTCTGCCTCGACACCCTGCGTTGCTGCGTGCGTTGATCGCGCCTAGGCCAGCGCCTCTTCCACCTACCGGGCGAAGCCCATGGGTGAGGACCCAGCGCCTCCTTTTTTTTTCTGTTGGGCCTGCTCCAGCCAGTTTTGGCCTCAGATCTTGTTTTTTTTTTCCGATTCATGATTTTAGCATTTATCCTGTGTTTTGCAGTTTCTGAAAAGACCCTCATCTTCATGCATTAAATAAATCACAAACCGTGCATCGGATTAAAATGATTTATATATGTAAAATGCTCAGAAAATTGTGTAGATTAATAATATGCCATTTTCATCCCATGTTAAAATGTTTAACTTGCTGTTTATTTAACTTTGCTAATATGCCATGTTAAAATGATTTAATTCATAACTAAATAACCGTAGCTCGGTTTTAAATAAATTATATATGCAAATGGGGTGGAAAAATGCATAGATTAACTTGGTGCACTTTATTTTGCTGCTTAATAACATTAAAATTGTGTTTAGGGCAGAACAGTAGCAAATTCGAAATATGCATATGGGGATTTTAATTGTTGTTTGTTATTTCCTACCTCATTTAAATTTGCCTAAATAGTTAGTTTACTTATGCTTCACCTCTTGCCATGTTTAACAACATTTAATATTGTTTGGTAGCCTAACCGAGAGTGAACTAAATAATTGATGTGGTGCCATTAATATGCAACTCGCTGCATATTGAGCTCCACTTAACTTGTAGTGTTGTTTGTGCATATTGCCTTGCCATGAATCATTAAACCGACATGCATCATACTTGTTTGTGCATCATGCCATGATTATGCTTGTGTGTTTACCATGTTGTTTGCTTCTTTCCGGTTTGCTTCTTCGTTAGCTTCGGTTTCGCTCCGGAGTTGTGAGGATTCGCTCGACTACATCTGTTTGTCTTCTTCATGGACTCGTTCTTCTTCCTTATGGATTTCGTGCAAGATGACCATACCCTCTAAATCACTTCTATCTTTGCTATGCTAGTTGCTCGCTTCTTTTGCTATGCCTATGCTGCCATGCCTACCACTTGCTATATCATGCCACCCATATTGCCATGACAGCCCCTAACCATCCTTTTCCTAGCAAACCGCTGATTGGCTATGTTACCGCTTTGCTCAGCCCGTCTTATAGCGTTGTTAGTTGCGGTGAAGATGAAGTTTGTTCCTTGTTGGAACATGGAGATGTTGTTCCTTGTTGGAACATGTTTACTTGTTGGGGATATCACAATATATATGCGCTATAATTAATACATCTATATACTTGGTAAAGGGTGGAAGGCTCGGCCTTATGCCCGGTGTTTTGTTCCACTCTTGCCACCCTAGTTTCCGCCATACCGGTGTTATGTTCCTTGATTTCGCGTTCCTTACACGGTTGGGTGATTTATGGGACCCCTTGACAGTTCGCTTTGAATAAGACTTCGTCCAGCAAGGCCCAACATTGGTTTTACCAAATGCCACCTAAGCCTTTTCCCCCGGGTTTTCGCGAGCCCGAGGGTCATCTTTATTTTAACCCCCCCGGACCAGTGCTCCTTCGAGTGCTGGCCCGAACTGAGCTGCCTGCGGGGCCACCACGGGGAAACTCGAGGCTTGGTTTTACTCGTAGCTAGTCTCATCCGGATGTGCCCTGAGAACGAGATATGTGCAGCTCCTATCGGGATTTGTCGGCACAATCGGGCGGCTTTGCTGGTCTTGTTTTATTGCTGTCGAAATGTCTTGTAGTCCGGGATTCCGAGATTGATCGGGTCTTCCGGTAGAAGGAATATCCTTCGTTGACCGTGAGAGCTTATAATGGGCTAAGTTGGGACACCCTGCAGGTAATATCTTTCAAAGCCGTGGTCCGCGGTTATGAGGCGATGGGAATTTGTTAATGTCCGGTTGTAGAAAACCAGAAGTTGACCTCAAATAAAATACACATCAACCCGCGTGTGTAACTGTGATGGTCTCTTCTCGTGGAGTCCGGGAAGTGAACACGGTGTTGGAGTTATGTCGACGTAAGTAGTTCAGGATCACTTCTTGATCGCTACTAGCTTCACGTCTGCCGCTTTGCTTCTTCTCTTCTCGCTCTCTTTTTGAAGTAGCCACCATATATGCTAGTCGCTTGCTGCAGCTCCACTATACTACTCTGTCCTTCCTATAAGCTTAAATAGTCTTGATCTCGCGGGTGTGAGATTGCTGAGTCCCCGTGACTCACAGTTACTTCCCAAAACAGTTGCAGGTGCCGACGATGCCAGTGCAGGTGACTCAACCGAGCTCAAGTGGGAGTTCGACGAGGAACGTGGTCGTTACTATGTGTCTTTTCCAGATGATCAGTAGTGGTGCCCAGTTGGGACGATCGGGGATCTGTGTAGCATTTGGGGTATCTTCTTTTATTTTGGTTCCTTAGTCGGACCTTGAGTGTACTCAATCATGGATGTTTATTTATGTATTGTGTGAAGTGGCTAATCGTAAGCCAACTATGTATCTCTTTCCCTTATGTATTACATGGGTTGTGTGAAGATTACCTCACTTGCGACATTGCTTTCAATGCGGTTATGCCTCTAAGTCGTGCCTCGACACGGGAGATATAGCCGCATCGAGGGCGTTACACCACCGGGTCATAGACTCGGGAGTCAACCTGAGCCCACCCAACCAACGCTAACGGTCAAACTCACGGCGCTTAGTCATTGGCGAGGCCGGTGACAAGCGGAGCGCTGCCGATCCTCCTGATGGCTCTTTTGGCGCGTAGGGAGCAGCTACGGGAAGAGGGTGGAGTGGTGCATCCAACTGTGGCGGCGGCGGAGGCTGGGGTGGCCGGGAGCAGCACCGGTGACGAGGTTTGCGGCGGCCAGAGCTCGGGTGCGAGTGGGGATGGGGCTGCGGTGCACAACTGAGCGCGGCGAGGTGCTACGAAGGCTCTACGCGATGCGGGGAGCGCGTTGGGCGCATGCCCGGGACCAAATGGTCACCGGAGCGTCATTGGCGACGAGTGCGGGCAGCGGCGTGTTCTCGGGTCCGGTGGCTAGCACGGCTAGAGCACGGAAATGAACGCGGGAGAGGGGGGGAAGATGGCGGGGCTCACGGCGAGTCTTCTGGGGCGGTCGGTGAGCTCGGGGAGGCACGGACGGCGTCAGAGCATCTCCGGCGATCTCGGAGCCGAAGGTTGAAGACGACGGCGTAGGCGAGGAAGAAAAGCCTCCCGGCCTACTTGGCTTGGTGAAGACGACCAGGATGATGCGGCGGAGCTCGTGGTCATGGGCAGAGGGAGAGGTGGTGGCTGTGGGCGCATAGTTACGGCGGCGCGTCCATGGAGGCTTCGGCCATGGCGGGGGAACGGGTGAAGGAAATAGCGAGGGAGGGAGAGATCGATCCGTACGGGTCTGGGGGGTGGCGTGGTGCTACGGAAGGCTCAGGGCGCCTCGGGGAAGCATGAGGTGGCCGTGCGCTTGCCGGCGGGCGTCGGCCACGCACGCTCGAGTCCTTCTGGCGTGAGCTGGAAGAAGACAAGGGAGAGGGATGGGCTGGGCCAATAGTGTTGGGCCAACACAGTGCAGGCCAGGTAAGTGGCTCAGGTACTCTCATTTCTGCCTTTCTGTTTTTGTTCTTTTATTGTTTTCTGTGTTCTATTTTTTATTTAATCTTTTGCCACTGTTTTGAATTCAAAACAATTCAAACAATGCCAAAAACTCCTCTGAATATTTTTATTTTGCTAGATGGACTTTTCCAAAAGCTCATAAAATATATCAGGGGCATTTGAAATTATATTCTAATTATATGAATATAATTCAAATTCAAATAGCTAATGATTTAAATTCAAAGTCCCAAAATTAAGTCCTTAAAAATGTTCAATATTTTTGGTTGGGACCAGAACCCTTGCTATCGGTGTACTAGAGTAGGGGTACCCTAGTATCCCGAACTTGTGCATCGGCAAGTAAAGACTTCACTGCAAGGCTTGCTCGGTCACCGCTAAGATCCTCCGTGGTTCCTTTGGAGCCATTCAAGAACAAAGTATTTAACCAAGAAGACAAGGCCTCGGCAAGAGGAGCTTGCCGGGAAGGCCACTCAAGGCACACAGAAGACAAGACCCGCAAGAGGAGCTTGCCGGAAGGCTCGGAGAGCGACAAGCCTCCGGACGCGACAGGATTCAACCGCTGCAAGGCACTTGCAGCGCGCAGTAACCTCTCTTCATCTCCGCTCCAGCTCATCCACTAACGTGTCGCCATGGGACCATTGCATGCGCCACAGTGTCAAGAGGTCTGTGCAGCCGGTGAGAGCAACGATAAGCGGCGCCGACAAGCTTGCCATCGTGGCGAACGGTGGCGCTCCCCGACGGTCCCTCACAGACTATTTAGGCGACAGGACGGGCATTTAATGCTTTTGTCCCTTGCCGTCGTGGTTAGGTAGAGTACATCAGACACTGCTCAAGTAGGTGTACCAACTACTGTTTTTCCATTTGTACCCTCATCTACGCTGCCACCGCTCGGAGACCCCTTGAGCATATAAAAGGAGGCCCATGCGCAACGTAGAAGGGGTTCGGTCCCGATTCCAACGTAACGAGAGAACACTCACGCTAGGTCTTGTAGCTCTCGGTAGCTCCCTAGCAAGAACACAATACAAATCGGACAAGCAGCGGTAGGAGTATTATCTCTCGGAGAGCTCCGGTTGGGTAAAACTGCTCGTGTGCTTCGCCTCGATCCGCTCTTCGTGCGATCTCCGCCCCCCTCCGAACCAGAAGGGGCCTGGTCCGCCGGCCCCATAGGTGTTCGTGGGTCCGATCAGCCTCCCCGACATCTTTTGGGGAGCTCACGGTGCTGCCAAGTCCAAGGACAAGGCCGCGCAGACCTCAGGGTCCGTACATGTACGGCGCCCGTCTCAGGAGGCGCGGGACCGACAGCGTCATGGCATTCACAATGCCATACGCTCGTTGGACCGAGATCGAGCTGGAGGATCTCGGGACCCTCAAGACCAGCGTGCACTCCAACATGCTGGCACGAGCGAGATACGGTCGCCTGGACGGGATGCTGCTCCTTCTAACATAGTTAGAAGTCCGAGCATATCCCGCTCCTCGCACCGTTCACCATTGCCACCCACTACTCCAGCAGAATCTCTGGCGAGAGCTCACCGCTCCTCGACATTACCCTCAACGGCCGACAAGGTCGACGAGTGGAGGGCCACCATACAGAAGTCTCATCGGCCGCTTAACGGGCGACGCTCAAGGGCAACCGAGTGCGTTGCCGCCGCTGCAGAACGCTTAAACGTGAGCCGGTGGCGACGAGACCGGTGGGGTGCAACCACCATGCACTCTCCACCCCGAAGGCCAAGATCGCCGACTCGCCGGATCCACCTCGACAGCGACTCCACTGCGTCATCGGATCCACGAGCTCATCGCAACAAGCGCCAAGTGCTACACGATCGACAAAGAAGAGGACGCCGAACTCGCGCCGAAAGCACCAAGAGAAGCGCGACGTCAATCCGACAAGCGCCGCGGCCTCTCTGTTGACATGCACGCGCTTACAGAACCAGCGACTTGCCGTGACGCGGTAGGTTGCCCTGCGTTCACTCGTGAGCTGCGGCAAGTCTAGTGGCCCAAGAAGAAAAACTTCAAGCCGACGCATCGAGAAGTACGACGGCAAGACGCATCCGTCGGAGTTCCTCGGCATCTACACCATCGCGGTGCAAGCTGCCGGGGAGCGAGACGACAAGATCCTTGCCAACTACTTCCCGCTGGTACTCAAGCCCAACGTCAGGTCCTGGCTCATGCACTTGCCGGACAACTCCATATCTTCTTGGGCAGATCTATGCCATCAGTTTGTCGGCGCTTTACAGCGGCCACAAACCCCATGGCCAAGAAAGCGACCTCCATCCGCTCGCCCGTAAGGAAGGAGAGCCCTCGCGCAAGTATATTCAGAGATTCAGCTGTACAAGACAACATCCCTGTGATGTCCACCCCTTGCCATGGTGATCAGCTGCGTTCCATCAGAATGTAAACCGCAGGATGCGGGAGGAGATGGCGATGTGCAAAATCAGAGACGCCAAGTGAGCTATACGCCTGGCCGACAAGTGCGCAAGACGTCTTTGAGGAGGGAGGAGACTCCGGAGAGAATACCGGCCGGAGGATCTCGACAAGGAGGAGACCGCCCGGCAAGAAGAGCCGTGGCAAGGGCAACAGGAAAAAGAAAGGTAGAGATGTGCTAGTCGTCGAGCAGTCCGGCAACGGAGGTGGCGACAAGAACGCCAAGGCTGGTAGCTCCGGCAAGGAGGTTGCCGCTGGCACCAACCACCAGCCTGTGGCGACCGCCGACAAGCAGAACGGCTCCGGCAAGCAGTACTGCAAGATCCACCGCACCAAGGGTCATGACCTCCAGAGCTGCAAGAAGGTCGAGCAGCTTGTTGAACAGCAGAAGGCTGAGTACAAGCGGCGCGACAAGGAGAAGGCCCAAGAAGGTGCTGGAGGAGCCAGCAAGAAACGTCCCGGCCGGGGAGGGCGCCGCGGCAAGGCCAAGCAGCGGCAAGGAGACAGGCCTCCCCGCGGCCGCGACAAGGATGAAGACGAAGACGACGATGAAGATATGGAAGACGACGACGCCGATGAGCAGGAGTTTCAGAAAGCTACAGAGGTCCTCTGCGTTGACGGAGGTGCTTCCTCAGATACTTCCTAATCGCCAACTCAAGCAAAGGATGCGGAAAGTTAATGCAACCGAACCATCCGTGAGAGTCACGCAAGCCTCTAAAATGGTCCAAAGACGCCTATCATCTTTGATATTGAGGACCACCCTGATCGCATAATCATGCGGTCGGGTGCTTGCCGATGTTGGTCTCACCAACTATCCGCAACCTCAAGGTCACCAAGATGCTAGTTGACGGCGGGGGCGGCTTAACTCTGATCTCCTCCGCGGTGCTCCGTAAGCTTCAGATCCTCGATACGTAGCTCGAAGAGACTGGCACATTCCAAGGAATCAATCCGGGAAGGAGCAAGCCGAAGGGGAAGATCACGTTGCCGGTAACATTTGGCAGCGAGCTAAACTTTAGGACTGAGAGGGTCACATTCGACGTTGCTGATTTTCCATTGCCTTACAATGGAATACTTGGTCGTCCAACACTCGCCAAGTTCATGGCGGCCTCTCACTATGCCTACAACTTAATCAAGATGCCAGGCCCGATAAGCATCATCTCTGTCCATGGCGACAAGAGGGATGCTCTTATCTGTGCCGACAAGATCTACCGGGAAGCAGCAGCTGCAACAGAAAGCAAAACACTTTCCGCTAAAACTCCCGGAGGGAAGAAGAAGACCAAGTCCGGCAAGAGCTCTCATGCCCACTCCGGCAAGCGCACCTCTTCGGAGTGCTGCGCTACCGTCGAGGATGCACCATCGAGCTCCACCGGCAAGTGCAAGAAGACGATGGCAGCTCCGCCAAAGACCAAGAAGGTGTCCGCCAAGGAGGACGGCACCGGTGGTACCTTCACCATCGATTGCCTCTCTCGTCCCTAAATAGGAAGGCGCGCTCGTTTCTTTCATGCGGGCGTATGTCGACGTGTTTGCGTGGCAACCGTCTGACATCCCCGGTGTTCCCAGGAAAGTAATTGAGCACCGTCTTGCCATTTGTCCTCATGCGCGGCCCGTCAATCAGAAAATCAGACAAGCAGCAGTAGGAGTATTATCTCTCCGGAGAGCTCCGAAGCTGGGTAAACTGCTCGTGTGCTTTGCCTCGATCCGCTCTTCGTGCGATCTCCGCCCCCCTCCGAACCGAAAGGGGCCTGGTCCGCCGGCCCCATAGGTTTACCCAGCTTCGGACCCACGAACACCTATGGGGCCGGCGGACCAGGCCCCTTTCGGTTCGGAGGGGGGCGGAGATCGCACGAAGAGCGGATCGAGGCAAAGCACACGAGCAGTTTACCCAGCTTCGGAGCTCTCCGGAGAGATAGTACTCCTACTGCTGCTTGTCTGATTTGTATTGTGTTCTTGCTAGGGAGCGATGAGAGCTACAAGACCTAGCGTGAGTGTTCTCTGGTTACGTTGGAATCGAACGGACCGAACCCCTTCTACGTTGCGCATGGGCCTCCTTTTATATGCTCAAGGGGTCTCCGACAGGTGGCAACATAGATGAGGGTACAAATGGAAAAACAGTAGTTGGTACACCTACCTGAACAGTGTATAGTGTACTCTACCTAACCCTGACGGCAAGGGACAAAAGCATTAAATGCCCGTCCCTCGCCGCCTAAATAGTGCAACAGGACCGTCGGGAGCGCCACCGTTATCGCCACGATGGCAAGCTTGTCGTGGCCGCTTATCGCTGCTCCTCACCGGCTGCACAGCCTTCTTGAGACGCTGCTGCATGGAATGGTCCCATGGCGACACGTTAGTGGATGAGCTGGAGCGGAGATGAAGAGAGGTTGCCTACCGCGGCAAGTGCCTTGCCGCGGCTGAATCTTTGTCGCGTCCGGAGGCTTGTCGCTCTCCGAGCCTTCCCGGCAAGCTCCTCTTGCCTGGGTCTTGTCTTCTGCGTGCCTTGAGTGGCCTTCCCGGCAAGCTCCTCTTCTTTGAGGGCCTTGTCTTCTTGGTTAAATACTTTGTTCTTGAATGGCTCCAAAGGAACCACGGAGGATCTTGGCGGTGACCAGTAAGCCTTGCCGCTGGTGTCAGAATCGCCTGCGTGCACAAGTTCGGGATACTAGGGTACCCCTACTCTAGTACACCGACAGAGCCCCCGGCCCGGGCACACACGGTACCGAGCGCTGTTGGGCCAGCCCAAACAAGCAGACGGTCACACGCGCCTTGATCACGCCAAGTTACTTGCTCGACTCCACCACGCCCCCACGAACGCTGCACGTCGAACGTGACATCATGGGAGAGATCGTGGGGGGTTTCTTTATTAGGAAAAGCGGAACGTCCGCCCCCTCTCCCTCCTTATAAACAGGGGAAATAGGGGCAGGTCGCCCACCTCGCCATTGCTGTCTCGTCTCCAAAACCACCGCCGCTTCCCCCTTCTTCTCTAGTGCGAAGAGAGCAGCGCCCGCCCCTTTCGCCACAGCGCCATCAACGCCGTCGGTCTCCTCCACCGCCTCCGCCATGGCTCCGAAAGCCGACAAGGGGAAGGGCGTGAAGTCGGCCGAGGCGCAGTGGCTCGCGACGCTGCGAAAGGAGCAGGCCATCTTCTCCCCCTAGCTCGACGCAAAGGAGCTGAGGGAGGGCTTCTACCTCTTCTGGTCGACGGAGACGCAGGCGATCTCAAGGCATTAAAGGTACCCCGCCACCGCTTCGGAGCTAGCCCCAACTGGGTACCCTTTCTTTGCGCTTTTCTTCTATTGCGGGCTCTGCCCGCCTTTTCTCAATTCTTCATGACATTATGAACACCCTACGGTTCCGCCTCCTTGATTTCACCCCCAACGCCGTCTCGACCATGGCAGTTTTCGCACACCTTTGCGAAAACTTTGTCGGGATCCACCCAAACGTAGCCCTCTTCCGCCACTTCTTCATGCCCCGTTGAGAGAGGGAGCCGCTTGCCGGAGGGATTGCTTGGGTCTCCAGGGTCGGCAAGAAGGAGGCCTATCTGGAGGGGGAGTTCCGCAGCAAATGGGAGGAGTGGAGAGCCAATTGGTGTTGGATTGTTGAGGAGAACCCGCAGGTTTTCGATCGCCTCGCGCCAAACCCCAATAGTGCGCTGCAACGATTGGAGCAACTTGGCGCCGAAGATGCTAGGTTGAAGATAGTCTGTGACCCGGATCTTGCGCCTCGTGCTTGCCGGACTCACCGTAGGCGCAGCTTGGCGCAGATTTCCTTCGGCCACAAGATCGCTCCCTTGCAGGAGAGGAGGAGACCTGCTTGCGAGTTCCAAAACGCAGCGGACATCATGAGGCTGCGCCCGGGTCTCAATTGGAATTTCACTGTCTTGGAGTTGGATGCGATGCTGCTAGAGCTGTTCAAGAATGACCCCAATTACCCCGAGTGGTTTAGGTTGCCGAGGGGGGTCGTCCCATTGTGCAACAACTCTTCGCTCGACCGCATCCGCGCCATGATGCCGTTGTGCGATTCTCATGGGATCGTTCCAACCTGGCAAGAGCCTTCCGACGACATCGTCGGCGGCAGTTCTTCGACAGCTTAGAAGAAGTGCCGATCCGCCTAACGAAAGTACAAGAAGCTCAACCGCGACACCACCGACGAAGAGATGGTGCGATTGCCACAAGGTTGAGGAGGCGGCAAAGACTGCCGCTGGCGTCTTTGGGTACACCGTGGAGGAGGCAGATGCAGCAGAGGCGGCAAGCCTTGCCGAGCGAAGGGAGTTCGCCGGTAAGGAAGAGCTTGCCGAACCCGAGGCCGAGTCGAGCGAACCAGCCGAGGGCGCTTCTTCCCCACCATCCAGCGGCTTGCCGCAAACGGAGCCCCCGGCCCGCTTAAAGAAGCGCCTCCGCAAGGCCGGAGACGAGAGACGGGCGGCAGACGGGCCACATACAGAAGATCACATGACGCGCTTTCATCATGACAAGCGATGTTGCCGCTGAGCACCCCTACACTGCCATGCGACAAGCTGGGCGGGATCCTCCCTGTGCCACCGCCGACAACTCCGCCAAGCTGCCAAGAGAGCCCACCTCCGCCTCGTCGCCGACCGGAGGCGAGCCGAGTTTGATCTCTCCGCACTTAGCTCCGACGAGGAAGAAGAGTAAGCTTCAATATTGTGCTTGTATTTCTTCAATTTTGTTGCTTCATCTTGAATCTGATTCGCTTCATTCTGAACTCTTTCCTTTTCAGGACGCTGGCCCAGAGAGCGTCGAAGAGAGCCAAGACCCCGGTGGTCGTCGTTGAGGACGATCCACCCGTGGCGACAGGAGGCACGTCTGAGACCCCTTTGCCGGACCCGGCAACCCTTCCTCAGAGCAGCCCCCAGCACAGCCCCCAGAGTAAGTATGCGGTTTTCTCCTTACTATTAGGTGTGCATGGGTGCTCCTTCTTCATTGATATCCATCGTTGGTTTGTGTAGGAGCAGAGCAGCCTCATCAGGAGGGCCCGGAGGCCGCCCCCGATATTCTATCTGCTTCGACTACGCCGCCAAGGGAGGATTCTCCAGCAAGGGAGCGTCCTCTGGCAAGGGAGACTACTCTGACAAGGGACAGCACCAGTGATCCTCCATTGGTCGAGACCATGGCTGCAGATCCCATTGCGGGTAATCCTCTTACGCGAAAATTTCCCTTGGGCTTGTTTTCTTCTGTTTTTCTTTTTGAACATTTGCTTGACTGTTCTTTCTTTGTCCGCCACAGAGCCGATGGAGACCGAGGTCGTCGGCGAGGAGGACGCTACAAGGCAACATCGGCGAAGCCACCGCTGTGGAAGAAGAAGCCGGCCGACGAGCCTACCGCGAAGAGGCCACCGAGGCTGCCGCCGCAGAAGCCGGGCGAGGGTCTGGCGATCGACCGACGGCCCTGGGCCGCAGGAGCGCCAGCGCTACACCGATCACGATTCCCCCGCCGCTGCTGCCACAGTTCAAGAGCCCCAGCCCGGCGCTTACTTGAAGGCCGGGCGACGGCGTTTTCATCAAGCTCCCATGGGAGTCGAGCTGTGGCGCCGGTCGAAGGAGAGACCTTCGACGGAGAGCTGCTCGCCTCCGCTTGGCCGACGCTGGTGGACGTGCCAAGCAGCAGCAGCGGCGAGTCTGAGGAGGAGCAGCTGCTGAAGAAGCTGTTGTCGCTCTACCGCGCCCGACAAGCCAAGTTGGAGTCCCGAGAAGCAGTTGTCGCCAAGGCGGGAGCAGATATTGAGAAGCGCGCGGAGGAGCTCCGGGGCCGCAACCAGGAAGCTCTCCGGTCCTTGGCGGAGGAGTGGGAGCAACTCGCCGAGGAGCGCATGGCCTTCATCCTCGAGAAGGCCGCAGCTGAGGAGGAGCAGCGGCTTGCCGCCGAGAAGCTGTCCAAGGCAGAAAGCGAGCCGGGCGCAGCGGAAGGTCAACCTGGACAGCCACGAGGAAGAGCTTGTCGCGCGCGAGGAGTCACTCGGCGGGGCTCTTAAGGAAGCGAAGGATGCCGTCTGGCTTAAGGAAGCGTGAGTGTAGATGCTGGCAGGTTGCACAATGGGACGACCCCCCTCGGCAACCTAAACCACTCGGGGTGATCGGGGTCATTCTTGAACGGCTCTAGCAGCATCGCATCCAACTCCAAGACAGTGAAATTCCAATTGAGACCCGGGCGCAGCCTCATGATGTCCACTGCGTTTTGGAACTCCCAAGCAGGTCTCCTCCTCTCCTGGAAGGGAAGCGTGCGGCGAAGGAAATCTGCGCCAATCGGCGCTTACGGTGAGTCCGGCAAGCTCGAGGCGCAAGATCCGGTCACAGCCTATCTTCAACCTAGCATCTTCCGCGCCAAGTTGCTCCAATCGTTGCCAAGCACTATTGGGATTTGGCGCAGGCGTTGAAGGGCTGCGGGTTCTCCTCAACGATCCAACACCAATTGGCTCTCCACTCCTCCCATTTATCAAGTGAACTCCCTCCAGATAGGCCTCCTTCTTGCCGACTCGAGACCCAAGCAATCCCTCCCAAGAAGCGGCTCCCCTCTATCAACGCTGGGCATGAAGAAGTGGCGGAAGAGGGCTACGCTTGGTGGATCTCGACAAAGTTTTCGTGATAGGTGTGCGAAAACTGCCATGGTCGACGGTGTTGGGGTGAAATCAAGGAGGCGGAACCCGTAGGTGTTCATAATGTCGCAAAAGAATTAGAAAAGGCGGCAGAGCCCGCAATAGAAGAAAAGCGCAAAGAAAGGGTACCCAGTTGGGGCTAGCTCAAGCGGTGGCGTGGAGTACCTTTGTGCGCGGATGCGCACGCCTCCGCCGACCGTAAGAGGTAGAAGCCCTCCTCAGCCTTTGGCGTTGAGCTGGGGAGAAGATGGCCCGCTCCTTTCGCAGCACCGCTGAGCCAGCGCCGGCCGACTTCACGCCCTTCCCTTGTCGGCTTTGAGCCATGGCGGAGGCGGTGGAGGAGACCGACGGGCGCTTATGGCGCCAGGTGAAGAAGGCGGAGCGCTTCTCTTCGCACTAGAGAAGAAGGGGGAGCGGCGGTGGTTTTTGAGACGAGACAAGCAATGGCGAGGTGGGCGACCTGCCCCCTGCTTCCCCTGCTTATAAGGAGGGAGGAGAGGGGCGGACGCCCGCTTTTCCTAATAAAGAAACCCCCACGATCTCTCCCACGATGCCACGCTCGACGCGTCTTCGTGGGGGACGTGGTGGGTCCAGAGCAAACAGCGTGATCAAGGCCGTGTGACCATGTGATTGTTTTGGGCCTGGCCCAACAGCCGCACTGCACCGTGTGTGGCCCAGTTCGGGGCTCTGCCGGTGTACTAGAGTAGGGGTACCCTAGTATCCCGAACTTGTGCACGGGCAGTTGCAGCACCCCGCGGCAAGGCTTGCTTGGTCACCGCCAAGATCCTCCGTGGTTCCTTTTGGAGCCATTCAAGAACAAAGTATTTAACCAAGAAGACAAGGCCCCGGCAAGAGGAGCTTGCCGGGAAGGCCACTCAAGGCACGCAGAAGACAAGACCCCGGCAAGAGGAGCTTGCCGAAGGCTCGGAGAGCGACAAGCCTCCGGACGCTGCAAGGATTCAACCGCTGCAAGGCACTTGCCATGGCAGTAACCTCTTCATCTCCGCTCCAAAGCTCATCCACTAACGTGTCGCCATGGGACCATTCCATGCGCTGGTCAAGAGGTCAGGTGCAGCCCGGGAGCAAGCGATAAGCGGCGACAAGCTTGCCATCGTGGCGAACGGTGGCGCCCCGACGGTCCCTCACAGATTGTTAGGGCGATGTGGACGGGCATTTAATGCTTTTGTCCCTTGCCGTCGTGGTTAGGTAGAGTACAACGTACAATCGCTCAAGTAGGTGTACCAACCATCGCTTTTTCCATTTGTACCCTCATCTACATTGCCACCTGTCGGAGACCCCTTGAGCATATAAAAGGAGGCCCATGCGCAACGTAGAAGGGGTTCGGTCCCGTTCGATTCCAATGTAACCAGAGAACACTCACGCTAGGTCTTGTAGCTCCCATCGCTCCCTAGCAAGAACACAATACAAATCAGACAAGCAAAGTAGGGAGTATTATCTCCTGAGAGCTCCAAGCCGGGTAAACCGCCGTAAGCTGGCTCGATCCGCTCTTCGTGCGATCTCCGCCCCCCTCCGAACCGAAAGGGGCCTGGTCCGCAGGCCCCATAGGTGTTCGTGGGTCCGATCAGCCAAAGATGTCGGGGAGGCTGATCCACCGCACCAAGGGTCATGACCTCCAGAGCTGCAAGAAGGTCGAGCAGCTTGTTGAACAGCAGAAGGCTGAGTACGAGCGGCGCGACAAGGAGAAGGCCCACGAAGGTGCTGGAGGAGCCAGCAAGAAACGCCCCGGCCGGGGAGGGCGCCGCGGCAAGGCCAAGCAGCGGCAAGGAGACAGGCCTCCCCGCGGCCGCGACAAGGATGAAGACGAAGACGACGATGAAGATATGGAAGACGCATTTACCGATTAGCGTGGAGTTTCGTAGCTACAGAGGTCCTCTCAAGGCTGACGGAGGTGCTTCCTCGCATACTTCCCACCGCCAACTCAAGCAAAGGATGCGGAAGTTAATGCAGCCGAACCATCCATAGAGTCACGCAAGCCTCTCGAAATGGTCCAAAGACGCCTATCATCTTTGATATTGAGGACCACCCTGATCGCATAACTGCGGTCGGGTGCTTGCCGATGTTGGTCTCACCAACTATCCGCAACCTCAAGGTCACCAAGATGCTAGTTGACGGCAGGGCCGGCTTAAACCTGATCTCCTCTGCGGTGCTCCAGAAGCTTCAGATCCCTGACAGCGAGCTCGAAGAGACTGGCACATTCCAAGGAATCAATCCGGGAAGGAGCAAGCCGAAGGGGAAGATCACATTGCCGCACTCGCCAAGTTCATGGCGGCCTCTCACTATGCCTACAACTTACTCAAGATGCCAGGCCCGATAAGCATCATCTCTGTCCATGGCGACAAGAGGGATGCTCTTATCTGTGCCGACAAGATCTACTAGGAAGCAGCAGCTGCAACAGAAAGCAAAACACTTGCCGCTGAAACTCCCGGAGGGAAGAAGAAGACCAAGTCCGGCAAGAGCTCTGATGCCCACTCCGGCAAGCGCAATTCTTCGGAGTGCTGCGCTATCGTCGAGGACGCACCATCGAGATCCACCGGCAAGTGCAAGAAGACAATGGCAGCTCCGCCAAAGACCAAGAAGGTATCCGCCAAGGAGGACGGCACTGGTGGTACCTTCACCATCAGTGCCTCTCTCGACACTAAATAGGAAGGAGCGCTCGTTGCTTTCCTGCGGGCGAACGTCGACGTGTTTGCGTGGCAACCGTCTGACATCCCCGGTGTTCCCAGGAAAGTAATTGAGCACCGTCTTGCCGTTTGTCCTCATGCGCGGCCCGTCAAGCAGAAAATCAGGAAGGAAGCAGTGGAGCGTCAAGAATTCATCGCAGAAGAGATCAAGAAACTGGAAGCAGCAGGTCTTGTCAGAGGAGTGCTCCATCCTACGTGGTTGGCCAATCAGAAGTTGTGCAAGAAGGCAAACGGGAAATGGAGGCTTTGTATCGACTTCACCGATGTCAATAAAGCTTGTCCCAAAGATCCATTTCCCTTGCCGCGCATCGACCAGATTGTTGACTCCACGGCTGGATGTGATTTGCTTTTCGCTTGATGCATATTCAGGATATCATCAGATCTTCATGGCAGAAGAAGATGAGGAGAAAACCGCATTCATTACTCCATGTGGCACATACTGTTTCATACGGATGCCTTTCGGTTTGAAGAATGCCGGTTCAACGTTTGCAAGAGTAGTCCATGACGCTTTTGAGCCGCAAATGCACATAAATGTAGAAGCCTACATGGATGACATAGTGGTCAAGAGCAAGGACAAAGCAACTCTGGTTCAAGATTTGGATGAGACCTTTGCAAATCTGCGCAAGATCAACCTCAAGCTCAATCCCGAGAAGTGCGTGTTTGGAGTCCCTTCCGGCAAGCTTCTCGGTTTCTTCGTGTCTCAGCGGGGAATTGAAGCCAATCCCGACAAGATCAAGGCCATTGAACAGATTGAAGCACCAAAGCGCGTCAATTATGTACGAAGACTTGCCGGTTGCGTAGCTGCTCTCAGCAGGTTTATCTCTAGGTCTGCTGAACGCTACCGCCATTTTTCAAGATTTTGAAAAAGGCAGGTCCAATGAAATGGACTCAAGCGGAGGTCGTGCCGCAGACTTAAAGAGGTACCGGTCCTCCACACCAATACTTGTCGCACCTAAGCCGCAAGAGAAGTTGTTGCTATATATAGCGGCAACCAATCAAGTGGTTAGTGCTGCGTTAGTAGCGGAGAGGGAGGCGGATGATGAGCTAGCAACCACGGCAGGCACATCCAAATGGCTGCTGTGGGGCTTCACCGCAAGCTCTGGTCCCGACAAGGACGGATTCTGCAGACGCATGAGCAGATGCGTAAAAGGATGGTGCGGCCAGTTTACTTTGTCGGGCCGCTTCTACGGGGGCTAGATCAAGGTACTGTGTGCGTAAATTGCTTTTCGGCCTTCTCATGGCCTCGAGAAAGCTGCGCCATTACTTTCGTGCACATGAGATCACAGCTTGTCACTCGCTTCCGCTCAAGAGGATACCGCAGAATCCGTGGTTACAGTGCGGGATTGTCGAGTGGGCACTGGAACTGTCAAGCTTTGGCCTCAAGTTTGAAAGCACATCAACTATCCAAAGCAGAGCATTGGCGGAGTTCATAGCAGAATGGACGCCGACACCAGATGAAGAAATTCCAGAGACGAGCATTCCCGTCAAGGAAGCAACCAAAGAGTGGCTGATGTACTTTGATGGTGCCTTCTCGCTGCAAGGCGCCGGTGTCCGGCGTCTTTGCTTGTCGCACCCACCGGAGAGCACCTCAAGTACGTAGTCCAGATGCACTTTCCCAAGGAGCAAGCAACAAACAATACAACAGAGTATGAAGGTTTGCTTGCCGGTCTCAGGATCGCAGTGGACCTTGGAATCAAGAAGCTTATTGTCAGGGGTGATTCGCATCTTGTCGTCCGTCAAGTGAACAAAGATTATCAGAGTCCATTGTTGGAAGCCTACGTTGATGAAGTGAGGAAGCTAGAAGAGCACTTTGACGGCCTGCAAATGGAACATGTTCCAAGAGCTCATAATGATATTGCTGATGGCCTGTCAAAGTGCGATGCACTTAAGTTGCCTGTGGAACCAGGGATTTTTGTGCTCAAGCTAACTCAACCAATCGTAACACCATCAATCGGATGTAACAAGAAGAGGAAGTTGATCTCTGGTGACTACTTTCCGGCAGAGCTTCCCGGAGCCGCCGCCAAGAAGGTCCCCAAGATCGACACCAACAGAGCCGAGGGCGCCTGCTCAGACAAGCCCTGTGGTTTGTTTCGTTGAAGCGGGCGCCCCGACAAGTTTTGCTCCGCAAGCTTGCCGGGAACGCCAAGCTCCTACCGAGCCACGTGTTCTTGTCGTGGAAGCTAATGTTCCCACAAAGCACCGACGTGCCCTTAGTCCTTGTTGTCGAGCCGCAAGCTCCAAAGATGGGCGCAGCAGATTGTCCATTTCCTTCTGACAGAGAACTTCCCAAGAGCAAGAAGAAGCGGAAAGAGTAGCCCGGCAATCAAGTATGTACCAGTTTGTCGATAGCACACTGCATGTATGAGACTCAACGGTGTGAAATTGAAGTGTATTCACCGGGAAGACGGACAAAAGCTGTTGGCAGAGATACATGGAGGCATATGTGGCCACCACATTGGCGCCAGAGCACTTGCCAGAAAGCTTTCCGGCAAGGTTTCTTCCGCCGACAGCCTCCAGATGCAACCGCACAAGTAACCAAGTGTGAAGCGGTCCAGTTCCATTCCAAACAGATACACCAGCCAGCTCAAGCTCTCCAGACGATCCCTTTATCCCGCCATTTTCGTATGGGGCTCGACATCCTCGGCCCCTTCCCCGAAGGTCTGGGGCTTTGAGTACTTGTACGTCGCAAACGATAAGTTCACAAAGTGGCCGGAAGTGGAAGCAGTGAGGAAGGTGACAAGACAACAAGCATAAGTTCTTTAGGTCGATTGTTTGCCGCTTCGAATCCCTAACAGGATCATCACCGACAACGGCACACAATTTACGAAGTCGCACCTTCATGCAAGACGCCCAAGACCTTGGTGCCAAGGTCTGCTTTTGCTTCATTGCTCATCCGAGAAGCAACGGTCAAGCGTAGAGGGCAAATCTTTGAAGTGCTGCGCGCTCAAGACCGTAACTTTCGGCGATCGCACAAGTGCGGAAGAAACTGGATTGAGGAGCCGCCGATGGTTCTTTGGTCGACCAGACGCCGCCAAATCGAGCCATCGCCGCACACCTTTTGCTCTAGTCTATGGAGCAGAGGCGCTTCTCCCACGGAACTCAGATACGGATCGCCTCGAGTACTCGCTTATGATGAGCTTGAGCAAGAGCAGCTGCGACAAGATGACGCTGCTTCCTTGAGGAAGATCGCCTTCAGTCAACAGACGAGCTGCTCGTTACCAAAGAAGCTTTGCACCGTACCATAGCCGCAGTTAGTGCCGAAGCCTCGAGGAAGGCGACCTTGTTCTTCGGCGCTGCTCACCCGCCAAGAATTCAAACAAGTTGACGCCAAAGTGGAAGGCCCTTATCGGGTGAAACGAGTCACTAGGCTCAAGCGCCGTCCGCCTTGAGACCGAAGATGGCATTCCGTGAGCAACTCCTGGAACATTGAGCATCTTCGTAAGTTTTACTCAGAAGGCGCTGTTGCGGAACTCGTTCCGCAACCACCTTTTGTACAAGTCTTGTTGTTGCATGTAATCCTTTGTACAAAGCCGGGTGCGTAATTCTGCATCAAGAAAGCTCATGTGTTACGCACAACTTGTCAAATTCATGCTTTCATCATTTTATTGCATGTTTTGGCTAACACTTTGTGCAGCACCCACACCGCTAAGCAATATCGAGTCATTTGGGCTCCATAACTTTATTTTCTTCTTTCTCTTTTCTCAAAGAAAGGAAGGTTCCCTCGCGCACAAGTTAACCAGGGGAAGGAGAAGATAATACTATGGACCAAGCGTTGCTCGAGGAAGTTTCGCCTATCGGGAAGCAAACGATGTAAAAGCTAAGTTGCCAAAGTTTGAGCAATCAGTTTTAAATTTTAAGTTATCTTCCTCGAACGATAGTACTTTGTATGGAAAAACTGTGCGCAGAGGAACTAACTTCATGGCTAGTCGCTACTTTACTTTGTTTCGAGTCCGCTCAACAACTTAAGTGAGCTGCAGCTGGTCGCGACAAGGTTGTTTGTTTGAGGCGGCACCGCCAAAGAAGTCCCGACGTTCACTTTCGGCCACATGCAAAGGTGCCTGCACCGACAAGTTCCCTAAAAGCGTAGGGCATAAACGTACAAAGGAAGGAATCATCATCGCCTAAGATAGAGTTATATTACAAAATAGCTTGTCGCAGATCTAATAAATTGTTCTAAACATGATCAGCATCGACAAGGAAAAGATAAAATTGGCAGCCTAGTTCACGCGGGTCGCCATCAATCCGCTTGATCTTGCCCACCTTGTCCACAATGGGTGCGACAAGGGCTTTGAGCGCCTCCACGCCGGCATCTCGGGCGGCAAGGATCCGAGGACGCCGTTGAGGTTGAGGCCTGGATTGCGGAAGGCCACCTTCATCAACACCTTCCGGAGGGCTCCTGCACAGATCTCGGCGCGATTCCTCGGCCAGCTGCTTTGGGATCTCTTCCCGAGTCGCTGGAGAGCCGCCACCACGCCCTTGAAGAATAAGCTAAGCTTGGCGCTGGGTTGGAGGTGCTCGTCGGAGGAGTATCCGAGATCCACCATCCCCAGCTCCATCACTCGTTGTGGATGGCGGCAAGAAGATCCACAAGACCTTCGGTCCAAGGCTCCACACTCTCCCTCAAGGCGCCTAGGTGGCAACAAGATTCGCCAAAGCCAGCCTCCTCGTTGGCCTTGATCGCCTCCAGCAGGCCCACCTCCCGCCTCCTTGGCGCCGCCCAAATCCGCTGCGTCGAGTGGTCAGCTTCAGCTCAAGATCTGCCTTGGAATCCTTGGCGGCGTCGAGCTCCCTTGCTCCTATCGGCGAGACGGCCCTGCAGCTCGCCAAGAGTGTAGGCGCCCTTCGGCCAGGCTTGAGTGCGGCAAGCTCGCCGCTTTTCCGAGATCGGCCTCCACCAAGGCCACCTTCGCTCTCCAACTCTTTCTCAGGCGGCCTCGGCGGCCGCGAAGCATCCTTCGCTTCCTTAAGAGCCCCGCCAAGTGACTCCTCGCGCCGACAAGCTCTTCCTCATGGCTGTCCAAGTTGACCTTCACGCTGCGCCACCGCTTTCCTCACGGGACAGCTTCTCGGGCGGCAAGCCGCTCCTCCTCACCAAGGCCTTCTCGAGGATGAAGGTCGTGCGCTCTTCAAGAAGTCGCCCCACTCTTCCGCCACGCTCCGGAGAGCTTCTTGGTTGGCGCCCGAGCTCTTCTGCGCTTCTCCATATCTGCTCCCGCCCTCGCGACAAGTGCTTCCCTGACTCCAACTTAGCTTGTCGGGCGCGGTAGAGCGACAAAGAGCTTCTTCAAGAATCGCTCCTCCTCAGACTACTTGCTGCTGCTTGGCGCGTCCACCAGCGTCAGCCAATGGAGGCGAGCAGCTCTCCGTCAAAGGTCTCTCCTTCGACCGGGCGCCTAGAGCTCGACTCCCCATGGGAGCTTGATGAAGAAGCCGTCACGGCCTTCAAGTAGGCGTCGGGCCGGGCTCTTTGAGTCTGACGCTGCAGCAGGCGGGGAATCGGGCGGTGTAGCGCCTGGCGCTCCTCAAGGCCCCAGGGCCGTCGGTCACGATCGCCAGACCCCTCGCCCAGCTCAAGGGCGGCAGCCTCAGTGGCCTCCTCGGCCAAGCTCTTCAGCCGGGCCTCTTCTTCCACGACGGCTTGGCTAATGTTGCCTTGTGGCGTCCTCCTCGCCAAGCGACCTCGGTCTCCATCGGCTCTGTGGCGGACAAAGAAAGAACAGTCAAGCAAATGTTCAAAAAGAAAACAGAAGAAAACAAGCCCAAGGGAAATTTTCACAAGAAGAGGATTACACGCAATGGGATCTGCAGCCATGGTCTCAACCACCGGAGGATCACTGTGTCCGCCCCTTGCCGGAGTAGTCTCCCTTGCCGAGGACGCCCTTGTCGGAGAATCCTCCCTTGGCGGCGTAGTCCAAGCAGATAGAATTTCGGGCGGCCCCCTGCCCTCCCGATGAGGCTGCTCTGCTTCCTACACAAACCAACAACAGTATCAATGAAGAAGGAGCACCCATGCACACCTAACAGTAAGGAAAAACCGCATACTTACTCTGTGTGCTGTGATGGTGGCTGCTCTGAGGAAGGTTTGCCGGATCTGGCAAGGGGGTCTCAGACGCCTCTTGTTGCCACGGTGGATCATCCTCAACGACGACCACCGGGTCTTGGCTCTTCGACGCCTTCGGGCAAGCGCCCCGAAAAGGAAAGAGTTCGTAACGAAGCAAATCAGATTCAAGATGAAGCAACAAAATTGAAGAAATACAAGCACAATATTGAAGCTACTCTTCTTCCTCCTCGTCGGAGCTTAGTGCGGAGAGATCAAACTCCGCTCGCCTCCAAAGGCGACGAGGCGGAGGAGTGGGTTTCTTGGCCGCTTGGCGGAGGCGGGCGGTGGCCTCGGGAGGATCCCGCCCGCTTGTCGCAGCAGCAGGGTGCTCCGCTGCAACATCGCTGTCATGCAGAGCGCGTCGCTGCGATGCTGCGGTGTGGGCCCGCTCTGCCGCCCGCCTCGCTCTCCGCCTTGCGGAGACGCTTCTTGGCGGAGCTGGGGCTCCGTTCATGGCAAGTCGCTGGATGGTGGGGAAGAAGCGCCCTCGGCTGGTTCGCTCGACTCGGCCTCGGGTTAGGCAAGCTCTTCCTCACCGGCGAACTCCCTTCGCTCGGCAAGGCTTGCCGCCTCTGCTGCATCTACCTCCTCCACGGTGTACCCGAAGACGCCAGTGGCAGCAGCTGCTGCCGCCTCCTCAAACCTTGTGGCGATGCGCACCATCTCTTCGTCGGTGGTGTCGCGGGTGAGCTTCTTCTGCTCGTCGGGGCGGATCGGCACTTCTTCCAAGTCGTCAAGAACTGCCGCACGATGTCGCTTAAGGCTCTTGCCAAAGTTGGAACGATCCCATGAGAATCGCTGACAACGGCAGCATGGCGCTGGATACGGTCGAGCGAAGAGTTGTTGCACAATGGGACGACCCCTCGGCAACCTAAACCACTTGGGGTGATCGGGGTCATTCTTGAACAGCTCTAGCAAGATCGCATCCAACTCCAAGACAGTTGAAATTCCAATTGAGACCCGGCGCAGCCTCATGATGTCCGGCTATGCTTTTGGAACTCCCAAGCAGGTCTCCTCCTCTCCGCAAGGGAGCGATGCGGGCGGCGAAGGAAATATGCGCCAACCGCGCTTTCACGGTGAGTCCGGCAAGCCCGAGGCGCAAGATCCGGTCACAGCTATCTTCAACCTAGCATCTTCCGGTGCCAAGTTGCTCCAATCGCTGTCACAAGACTATTGGGGTTTGGCGCAGGCGTTGAAGGGCTGCGGGTTCTCCTCAACGATCCAACACCAATTGGCTCTCCACTCCTCCCATTTGCTGCGAACTCCCTCCAGATAGGCCTCCTTCTTGCCGACCGGAGACCCAAGCAATCCCTCCGCAAGCGGCTCCCTCTCTCAATGCGGGGCATGAAGAAGTGGCGGAAGAGGGCTACGTTTGGGTGGATCCCGACAAAGTTTTCGCAAAGGTGTGCGAAAACTGCCATGGTCAGGACGGTGTTGGGGGTGAAATCAAGGAGGCGGAACCCGTAGGTGTTCATAATGTCGCAGAAGAATTCAGAAAAGGGCGGGCAGAGCCCGCAATAGAAGAAAAGTGCAAAGCAAGGGTACCCAGTTGGGGCTAGCTCCGAAGCGGTGGCGGGGAGTACCTTCGTGCGCGGATGTGCACGCGTCTCCGTCGACTGTAAGAGGTAGAAGCCCTCCCTCGCCTCCTTTGCATCGAGCTGGGGGAGAAGATGGCCCGCCTCCTTTCGCAGCCATGAGCCGCCGCGCCGCCGACTTTCACGCCCTTCCCCTTGTCGGCTTTCGGAGCCATGGCGGAGGTGGTGGAGGAGACCGACGGCGTTGATGGTGCTGTGGTGAAAGGGGGCGGAGCGCTGCTCTCTTCGCACTAGAGAAGAAGGGGGGAGTGGCGGTGGTTTTTGAGACGAGACAGCAATGGCGAGGTGGGCGACCTGCCCCTGTTTCCCCTGTTTATAAGGAGGGAGAGGGGCGGACGCCCGCTTTTCCTAATAAAGAAACCCCCCACGATCTCTCCCACGATGCCACGTTCGACGCGTGTTGTTCGTGGGGGACGTGGTGGGTCCAGAGCAAGTAACGGCGTGATCAAGGCCTCGTGTGACCGTGCACTATTTTGGGCCTGGCCCAATAGCGCTCGGCACCGTGTGTGGCTCTGGCCCATTCCATGCTCATCCACTAACGTGTCGCCATGGGACCATTCCATGCGCCACAGGTCAAGAGGTCAGTGCAGCCCGGGAGCAGCGATAAGCGGCCCGACAAGCTTGCCATCGTGGCGAACGGTGGCGCTCCCCGACGGTACTGTTGCAGACCGCTTAGGCGGCTGTGGACGGGCATTTAATGCTTTTGTCCCTTGGCGCCGTGGTTAGGTAGAGTACAATCATACACTATTCAAGTAGGTGTACCAACCATCGCTTTTTCCATTTGTACCCTCATCTACGCTGCCACTGCCGGAGACCCCTTGAGCATATAAAAGGAGGCCCATGCTAACGTAGAAGGGGGTTCGTCCGATTCCAACGTAATAAGAGAACACTCACGCTTAGGTCTTGTAGCTCTCAGCGCTCCCTAGCAAGAACACAATACAAATCGGACAAGCAGCAGGAGTATTATCTCTCCGAGAGAGCTCCAAGGTTGGGTAAAATTGCTCGTGTAAGCCTCGATCCGCTCTTCGTGCGATCTCCGCCCCCCTCCGAACCAGAAGGGGCCTGGTCCGCCGGCCCCATAGGTGTTCGTGGGTCCGATCAGCCTCCCCGACACTTGCCAAAATATGAAACATTTAAGAAGAGCATTTTGGAAACAATGAATGAGATTTTAGGGTTTTTACCCTTCTTTTATTTAAGTTTTTGAGGCTTCCAAAGTTCCTCAGTTCAACTTAAATAGAATTTAAACATGATGCAACAAAATGCAGACACCAGGCAGTACCAGAAGCTAGGGATGTGACACTTTATCTATGTAAGACTTGACCATAATGGTCATAATTTGTGTAAGACGGTATGTGTGGATGTAAGACTCTTGTTATTCAGCTTCTGTGTGTTCAGTGAGCATTGGTCTCTGGGTTCACTGTACACGTGCATTCGGTGATCACGACTTATGAGTCGGGGTCCCCACAGAGCTCGTATCAGAGCCATCCTGACTGTAGGAAGCCTTAGCTAGCATGGTCGTTAGTTAGGTTAAAACTGTATTCAAACTATTACTAACTTTGAAAAACTATCTACACTTCTCTTCCCCTCTGAGTTTTTCAAAAACTAAGATATATTTTCCTTATTGATCTCTTCCCCTTCAAAACTATTGCAAATGGTCCTAGTACCTTTAAGCCCCTGACCACCAGATTCCCTGTAATCCTCGTGGGTAACCGAGAAGGAAGACGCCTTGCCAAACACTCACACACCTCTTCTGAACCCAAGATTCGCGACACCACAACAAGACGATGCCAACAGAAGATACGCCTTTGAAGAATGAGGACATGAAGACCCAGAGGATGGTGACACCTTTGAATTTGCCCCAGGATGATGCAACCTTGTCCTATGACGATCAGGGTGTAAGATATGCAAGACCATGATAGACATCGTTAATAGAGCAATCATGTCCTTACCGTTGTTGTATCGGCAACCACCGGTGGATGAGAACCTTGCCATCTGGCCCGCCTCACTATAGTGAGCAGGAAAACGGTTCTCTTCATCCCCCGCTCTTGGTGTCGATGTTTTCATCAATGTAACTGACATGTTGGACCTCTACTATGCCTTGTTAATATCATCGCATAAGGGACTACCTACCTGGTACGTACCGTCCACGCCTTAGAAGGCAAAAGGGTCGTCATGATTAAGAAGACAATAGAAGACCGAATCAATGACTGCTATGAGGAGCCACCTTCACCCCATCACTTCAACAGGCGAGAAGTTGTTGAAGAATCTTCAGGCTCAACCCGGAATTGTTTCACCGAACAACTACAAGAGACGTAGGACTGCATGAGGCACGAAGTAAAGCACGACTACTTAGTCTGAGAACCCCTTGGGTAGGATGAGTCGTGTACCCCCTATGCGCAGTTGAGTCCGTATGATGGTTCGAATAGAACCATGACTGTGTGTTGCTTGTTTTTATTTTGTGTTTTGATATAAGTCGCACTTTTGGCCTAGGCAACAAGTACGCGACTATATCACCTTCCTTGTTTTCTTTTGTTGGGCCCCTTTTGGCACCCGTTTGTTTGCACTTGCACTATAGAACCCCCTTTAGGTATTCCCCTCCTCTATGCTACTTTTCCCTCTCATCTCTCTCCTCAACTGAAGACAAGCAAGACAAGATGCACCAAGGGTTCTACTTCAGCGACCAACTAGCACTGAAGACTTTTGCTGCCGCCTCTTCGACCAAGTACAGCCCCGTAGAGTTATCTTTATCCCGCATGACTGGAATCCCATCCCTAGACCCTTCGAGACTTCATGAGATAACCCATCTCGAATCCTTAACCATGTGCTTAACCCACAGACTTGCAAGGGAACCAGTTAAACATCCGTAACCTTGCTCAACACTGGGTTCATTATGGAACTAGTGGACATAGCGAACGAGCACATTATCATCCTAAGATAGCATCAAAACTGACGATGTCATAGGAAGGACCAATTTGGGGATATATGAACAGAGGACAAATGGCTTGATGAGTTTATATCAGTGATCTTGAGGAATTATCTGAGACTCTTTGGTGGATTATAAGGCTTCCATGTTGGTAGATGAACTTGGTGGGATCATGATTATAGAGTAGCATAGCTTTCATTACCCCTGAGTAAATTGGATTTATAGGACAATTATGATCGCAAAGCGTAAACTCCCGGAAGTGCAAGGATTTGACTTGATCGATGATATTGATAGGAGACAGTTGATATTACGTAAATAACTTGAGGGAAACATGTAGGATTCCTCATTGGACAAGAGATTTGGATTTAAATAGGTGATCCTAGTTGAGTATAGATGCTGAGTAAGCCTGCATGATTCAGAGTAAATTGAATTTAGACTGATGATCTTGATCGTGATACCATGTTCCTCGATGGACAATAAACTAGGAGATTGGAATTGATTTAAGGATCTATATAAGCTGGAGGTTGGAAGTTACTTGACCCCGATAATGGGAATTGGTGGACTGACTATAGTAAAGATAACCCTTTTCAAGCATTTGGGATTGTATGACTTTAGGAGATCGCGTGGAGCACCATAGACATTGGATTTGTAGAATTAATGGATTATGTAGTGATTAATGGAAGTTAATGGGCTATTGGAGTTGATTCATAGGAAGGAAACAAGATCTTGGAGTGGCATACCACGTGTTTCCTTAGGATAGAGGTGCACTAACATGGACCTTGGATCAATAGACTGAGCACTTGGATAGTGGTGATTAAATCCAAGCTTAGCAGCTTGTATGCTCTACCCATGGATTTTTAGGGGTAGCCATACATATGAGTTCGGGGATCATAGACATATGTGGTTTTGTTAGACCTCCTCTCGAGTCATGAGGATATGTTTAACATGAGTGATGATTGGAGTTGACCTATACGAAATGATGCTTTCAGCGGTATAAGGTGATTTGTTTAGAGGACTAGATAGAACAATTGGCATGTCAGAAACCGTGCTTAAAGATAAGATGATAAATGTTCGCTCGCACACTAGAATCCTTGAAACCCTTAATCCCTACCAAGCCACAACATGGTCGGATCATGACCATGGGTGTTGGTGTCAAAACCGGCGGATCTCAGGTATGGGGTCCCGAACTGTGCGTCTAGGCGGATGGTAACAGGAGACAAGGGACACGATGTTTTTACCCAGGTTCGGGCCCTCTCGATGGAGGTAAAACCCTACTCCTGCTTGATTAATATTGATGATATGGGCAGTACAAGAGTAGATCTACCACGATATCGTAGAGGCTAAACCCTAGAAGCTAGCCTATGGTATGATTGTTGTTCGCCCCACGGACTAAAACCCTCCGGTTTATATAGACACCGGAGAGGGCTAGGGTTACACAGTAGTCGGTTACAATGGGAGGAGATCTACATATCTCAGACGCCAAGCTTGCCTTCCACGCCAAGGAAAGTCCCATCCGGACACGAGACGAAGTCTTCAATCTTGTATCTTCATAGTCCAGGAGTCCGGCCAAAGGTTATAGTCAGGCCAAAGGTTATAGTCCGGCCATCCGGACACCCCCTAATCCAGGACTCCCTCAGTAGCCCCTGAACCAGGCTTTAATGACGACGAGTCCGGCGTGCAGATTGTCTTCGGCATTGCAAGGCGGGTTCCTCCTCCAAATACTTTATAGAAGATTTTGAACACAAGGATAGTGTCTGGCTCTGCAAAATAAGTTCCACATACCACCGTAGAGAGAATAATATTTACACAAATCCAATCACGACGTATTCCGCAGCTGACATCACACCACGCCAAGCCTTTATTCAAATCGCTTTTATCGTCCCACCTCAACAAGACTTAGCGAGGCGGTTTCTTGGCACGTATTGTCGGGCGTAGATCGTGTCCCCTTATTCCGGATTCTCATCAATACGGGCGTGGGTAACCCAACCGTGCCATTAATTTACTACGCTTGGGAGATAAGCGAGTTTTACCAGCCTGGTGGGGGCACATAGTTTCGTCCGCCCTTATAAGGGAATAAGGATCCACCTTTTCCATCTACGCCTTCTTCCTCCTTTGCTTATCCATTTTCACAAGACTCGAGCTCCAAATACCAAGTCCGCACATCCCACCTCAACCTTCTCCAGCCATGTCCGGAGTGGGAGGCAAGTGGATGGCCTCCTCCGTCATAGAGGGACACATCAAGAAGTCGAGGGAGGCTTGATACTTGTCTAACGACATCGCGACCGGCTCCCTGCACAAGGGGCAGCCCATCCCCACCCCTGTGCCCCATGAGAGGGTGGTGTTCCTCACCCATTTCCTCCGCGGACTAGGTTTCCCACTTCACCCATTTGTCCGGGGACTCATGTTCTACTACGGCCTGGATTTCCATGATCTAGCCCCGAACTTCATCCTCAACATCTCGGTGTTTATCGTCGTGTGCGAGGCCTTCCTCCACATCAAGCCCCACTTCGGCTTATGGCTGAAGACCTTCAATGTCAAGCCGAAGGTAGTGGGCGGCCAGCAAGCGGAGTGCGGAGGCGCCATGGTGGGCAAGATGCCCGACGTCACATGGCTCAAGGGATCCTTCGTGGAGACCATAAAGGGGTGGCAATCGGGGTGGTTCTATGTCACCGAGCCGCGTGACCCTGAATGGTCAGCGGCCCCCGAATTCCGATCTGGCATCCCCACACGGCTCACCTCCTAGAAAGAGAAGGGCCTGTCATGGGGTAATTCAGAAGAGCGGACCGTACTCCAAACCTGTGTCCAAGACCTGGTGGACAAAAAGGTTAAACTCGTCAACATAGTCCAGGTCATGCTCATCCACCGGATCCTCCCGTGTCAACGACGGGCTTTTAACTTATGGGAGTTCAACCCGGCCTAGCACCAAACTCTGACCAGGCTCTTTGACACAACGCACGAGGATGCCTGGAAGGTGCTATTCAAGGGCGCTGAGGTTCCCCCTCCCATCACCGAGGATCGCGGATTCCACGTGAAGTGCCAAGCCAACGTAGTAAGCTTATTTTACCCTTTACGAGATACTTGTCTTTCATAGTTTGACTCTATGCGGGATCTAAGCTCCCGTTCCTTTGATAGGAATGGCAGAAGCAGACCGGACAGATCGACTGTCCGGCTCCTTTGCTCAAGATTCCAGCCGGACGCCCGCTGACGGGCTGCCGTTCCGCACCTTACGTGGTGCCGGGAGAAGAAGGCCAAGAAAGGCCGCGGGAACTCGAAAGAGTTCCCGGCGCTCGGCGGTGTCGGATTCATCATCCGATGACTCCGAGGCGCACCCCTCCCACGAAGACGAGGAGGAGGAAGAAGAGGCCTCTCCCCCTCCAGCGGGGGGAGGACAGAAAAGGAAGGCCACTCCAACTGGGGGGGGGGGCGGAGGGTCCAAGAAGGGAAGGACCCTTCCTCCGGACTACTCCACCAACACCGACGACGGCGAGGAGGAGTGGCCATCCAGGGCCAAGACCCTGGAAAAATCGTAAGTATCTGGATACCAGAATAACTGATGGCGTTCCTTTGTTGCATAGTATCTTCTGACGCCGAATATAATCATGCAGTCCGCCCAAGGCCGGGCTCGATGCTTCGTCGAGCGGCTCCCTGGGTTCGTGGATGTGAATAGCACTTCACTTCCGGCCGCTTCCTCCCCTCAAGCACAAGGATGATGCCGAGGTGGAGTCCCAAAAGGGTCCAAGCCAGAGGAGGTGGTCTCGGAGGCGCCGCAAGGCAACCTCCCGGACTCCAGCAAAGGGATAAAACCCCAAGGGCTCCAAGTCCGCCCTGGCAGACACCGCACCGAACCTTCAACAGTTCCGAATCCGCAGCGTGCCCCTAGTAAGAAGGGCAAGTTTACGATGCCTTGACCTCCGCCCAGCCGAGGCACCGGATAATCTGCCGGAGGTGCTTAACGGCGCCCATCGACGAGGAGCACCGCACTATTATGAGTGTGGTGATCCGTATGTTCATCCGCCAAGAGCGGGCCGATCAAGCTCGTGCCAGCCTTCTAATGTGCTTTGAGGTATGTATTTAAGATATGTAAAAATATTACCAAGATAGACAAGAGTCTCCCCGATGTTTCAGCTTTGGTGTTCGGAAAGAAAAGCCGAACTAAGGATCAAAAAGATATACGCAGGAGTCTAACATAAGTATGTCAATATGGGAATGCAGTGCTGCCGACCTCTGCCAAGACCGATCATGCGGAGCTCGATGCATTAAAGCAGAGCCTCGAGCGGTCCGAGAACGAGCTCGGCCTTGCCAAGAAGCAGCTCGAAGACAAGGAAGGTAAGTAATACCTTATTAAAGTATATATAAAAAAGATGTGGTTGCAAAAAATGACAGGACCAACATGAGTATTACAGGGGCCACAACCGAGGTGGCGACCCTGAAGGAAGCGATGTCCAAGGCCGAAGACAATGCGGCCGTGGAGCGCACTGAGCGAGAAAAGCAGGAGGCGCGGGTGGTGGAGGTACACCAAGAGCTCCAGGCTCTCGTGGAAAAACACGAGAGCGTGGAGCTTGACTCAAAGACTCGAGAGTCCGAGATCGCCTCGGCGCTTGAGAGCATCAAATCTGCCAAGGCCGAAGCCCAAAAAGCCGTCCAGGAAATTGAGGCGATGAAGAAGATAGCAGCGGGTAAGGCATTCTTTATGCAAAGCAAGCACGTGAAAGTGAATTACTTGTTACTTAACCGAGTCCGGAGCTCTCCAGGAGCATTCGCAGATCTTCCCCGGAGTGTGTCCGACGCTGTTGCATTCTACCGAGCCGAAGAGGGGAGCTCGACGAAGAAGGTGTTCTGGTCTCAGTATGCTAAGGCCGGACACCCGGCAGTTTTTGAGCGACCAGCTAAGCAATGGTCGAGCTCCATAAGGTGGCCGAACAGGCCATGAAGGGTCTCATAGTCCGCTGTGGCTCGGGAAGCCATGCCTGTGAGCTACTTCGGGCTGGTGAGGCGGATGGTAGATGCCTGTCCATGGCTTGAAGTCATCAAGCGCTCCGTATGCATCGAAGGTGCCCGTAGGGCCCTTGCCCGTGCTAAAGTGCACTGGGGCAAGATGGACACTGAGAAGCTTGTGACGGACGGACCACCGCTGGGAAAGGAGCATCACAAGCCCGAGATGTATTATGAGGGCGTCCTGAAGGGTGCCCGCCTTATAGCGGATGAGTGCTCCAAAGATGTAATTTTTGTGTAAACTCGCATTGGTGATCCTGTACGCTGAAAACTTGTTCATATGCGCTAAGCAACGCTTTCGAATTTAAAATATTACCTTCTATGCGGCCGTTTATTAAAATTGAGAGATGGCGAGTAAATGCCGCTTCTCGCCCCCATGCCACGAAAGTGTCAGGGTGTTCGATAAACTTGAGCGCTCTTTCTCCCATTCTTGGGTCCTTCGAGGGAGGCGCTCAACACAACGTAACAAGGCAATCGGACTATAATGCTTGAACACTCTCACTTAGCCATAGAATTCTATAATTTTAAATTTCGCGAAGCCCCTAGTATTCGGAAGACCGAGTTCGGGCGCTATCCACGCCTAGGCCGGACAAAGCCGACTCCTCGCCTAAGCGGCATAAGTCTTTAGGGACTCGAAAACCTCTCGAACAATGACCAGCTCGCCTCTATCATGACGGCCGCTTTAGCTTTCTCCACCGAGGTGCTTAGCCCAGCTCAACCGGGCACAATCGCGGTTCTCCCAAAGGCTACCTTAGCTGATATTACGGAACGTAAGGTACCAAAACATGGGAGCCGGGCAAACCCAACTATTGACCCAAGACATGATTCGAGCCGATGCATATAATGCCATAAGTTCGGGTGCCGCACTTGTGAAAGTGTTCGGACTTATCACACCGTATATTGGGGTAATTAAGCCCCGGTGTATTTGGCCGTACTAAAGTGTACGGGTGCAAACATATCATTAATGAACATATATAGATAAAAAGGGAATGCAATAATAGACAAAAGCTATGTATTGTTTATTCAAAAGGCTGCGGTAAAAGGTGGACGATACAAATAGTGCGTTAAGCAAGAGATGGGACTATTTGACATGTCCTCTCCAGGGCGAGCTGCGGGATGATATGTGAAACAAGTATACTGCTCATTATAGAGACCACCTGGACACTCGACGTAGCTTTCTGCCTCCCTGGCTGTTGCATCATGTGTTCGGTGATTGTACTGCCGGACAGGCCTTCCGTAGAGTGGAGTCCTGAAACTAAGAAAAATAATGACAAAATCGGGAGCCCCTAGTGCGGTGGTTGTGCCCCTCCCCCTATGCCCATGGTATTTCCAGAGCGTAGTTATGTACGTGTAGTACTGGTTTCACAATTTCGTGAGGGCTGGGGTTGGGGCCGCATTGCTACGCTTGCTCGGAACGTGCCAGACGGTCTTGTTGTAGGTTACTCCGGGCGCGCTTGACGGTGTCCGGACGTTTAATAGCCGGACAGGATAATTGCCTTGAGAGGCTGCTTTGTACTTCCGCCATGAGGGTCTGCCAGATGATCCTCCATTCGGAGAGAGCGCTCAAGGTTTCCATTGTCCGTAATGACTCCTCGAGGGCCTCGCATCTTGAGCTTGAGGTATGCGTAGTGCGGCACCGCATTGAACTTTGCAAATGCAGTTCGTCAGAAAGCAAGGTGTGATAGCCATCATGAACGGGACTATGTCGAAGATTAACTCCTCGCTCGAAATTATCCGGGATCCAAGACCACCTCAAGTGTAACTGAGCTCGCATAGCTGGCCTCTACACCTGGTATGACGCCTTTAAAGGTCGTCTTTGTGGGTTTAATCCTTGAGGGATCTATGCCCATTTTTCGTGACCGTATCCTCGATAAAGTAGGTTCAGTTGCCGCCATTCATAAGGACTCTAATGAGGTGAAATCCACAATGATTGGGTCTAGAACCACGCGGCGAATCCGCCTTGACGGATGCTAGTGGGTGGTCCCTTCGATCAAAAGTGATCAGCAGAGGACCATGGGTTGAACTTTGGGGCGATCGCTCCAACGCATATATCGCCCCTCGAGTGCACGCCCGCCTCCCTTTGGGGATGTGGGTTGCGTAGATCATGTTCACCATCCGCACTTGTGGGGGGAAGCCCTTCTGCCCCCTATTATTCGGCGGGCGGGGCTCCTCCTCGTCATCGCTATGCAGCCCCTTGTCTTTGTTTTCGACACTTAACTTGCCTGCCTGCTTGAACACCCAACAATCCCTGTTGGTGTGATTGGCTGGTTTTTCGGGGGTGCCGTGTATCCGCACGAGCGATCGAAAGTATTCTCATCCAAACCGGATGTGCCCGAGTATTTCTTTTAAATGGATTTTTCCACGACCGGGTTTAGAGCCTCTGAATCCGCATTAACTATCATATCCTCAGCATTGTCGCTGCACGCGGGCGCTTTGTGCTTGTTGCGACGCCGACCTACCATTGATGTCCTTGGTATCCGAATTACTGTGGCTCTTGGTCATGTTATTACTACGAGCTAGCCAGCTGTCTTCTCCGCCGCAAAGCGGGTCATGAGTGTTGTGAGGGCTGCCATGGATTTCAGCTTTTCCTGTCCTAGGTGCCGGGCAAGCCACTCGTCACGGATGTTATGCTTGAAGGCTGCAAGGGCCTCTGCGTCCGGACAAATGACTATTTGATTTTCTTGGTTAGGAACCGTGTCCAGAATTGTCTGGCCGATTCCTCTGGCTGCTGAATTATGTGGCTTAGGTCATGGGAGTCTGGTGGTTGCACATAGGTGCCCTGGAAATTGTCGAGGAATGCGGCTTCCAGGTCCTCCCAACAACCAATTGATTCTGCCGGCAAGCTGTTAAGCCAATGCCGAGCTGGTCCTTTAAGCTTGAGTGGAAGGTATTTGATGGCGTGTAGATCATCACCGCGGGCCATGTGGATATGAACGAGATAATCCTCGATCCATACCGCAGGATATGTTGTGCCATCGTATGATTCGTTGTTTACGGGTTTGAAACCCTCGGGGATTTGATGATCCATTACTTCATCTGTGAAGCATAGTGGGTGTGCGACGCCTCTGTACTGGGCTATATCACGACGTAACTCAAACGAGCTTTGTCTACTTTGTTCGGCCCGGCCGGATTTACCATATCCGCATGACGGTTATCGCCACGCGTCGTGGGCGCCCACGCGATCCATAGATCGATCTTGTTTGCCTTGCCTTGTCCTCCAATATATCTCGCAGGTCTGGCGCATTTCCCCATGCCTTGGTATTCTTTGACCGATGGCGGGGTGCGGCTTGAGTGGAGGGCCGAGAGGCCTCTCTGTCGCGGCCACGAGGTGGCCGGTCGGCCGCGTCTGCATACCGGTGATGTAGGTCTAGGTGCTTCCTCCTCTAATCGGGGTAGCAGCCTGCATTTTGGGTAGCTCTTGGAGGGGCATTCGAGTTCGTACTCTTCGGCCGCAAGGACTTCAGTCCATCTGTCGGCTAGCAAGTCTTGGTCAGCTCTAAGTTGTTGTTGTTTTTTCTTGAGGCTGCTTGCCGTGGCCATAAGCCTGCGTTTGAAACGCTCTTGTTCGACGAGATCCTCAGGCACGACAAATTCGTCGTCGTCGAGGCTTGCCTTGTCTTCGGAGGGAGGCATGTAATTATCGTCCTCTACCTCTTTGTCTGCCGCTCTCTCATGAGGGCTGGTTTCTCCATCCTCCTGCGCTAAATCCTGCTGGAGGGGGTTGTCTTCGGCACTGTCCGGGGTGTTATTGTCTCCCATGCCGGAATCACGGTTTTTGCTTTGGCGGGATTTAGAGCGGCGCCGCTGACGCCGGCGCTTAGGCTGCTTCTTGGAGGGGTCATCCTCCGTTGTTCCATCACCATTCCCTTCTTTTGGGGTGTCCACCATGTATATGTCGTATGACGAGGTGGCCTTCCAAGGACTCGTAGGCACTGGTTCTTGGTCGTTTCTCGTGCATCGGGCGCCCATACCGCCGATGTCTTCGAGTCGAAGTCGAGCATGTCGGTTAAATCATCGATTGGCTACAAGTGGGTGGTGGATGGGCTTTGAATTTCTTTTGGCGTCCGCATCCCAACCTTGATGACCATAGTCCGCCAGGCTGTCCCGATAAAGAGAGAGACTTTAGTGAATTCGTAATGTCGTCAAGGGCGAAAATAAAGATGTCCGCGACGGTGAACTCCATGATCGGGCGCCCAATCGGATTCGACAAGGTGGGCGCTGAAGGTTCGGAGTCCGGAGGAGTCCGCACCTTGGAGTCACAAGCTTCGCAAAGGACAAGTTCGGTGTTCGCCTCGATCGCCGTAGAGATTGCAGCCCCGAGGCGTTGTCCAGCCACCCGCCCTCGACATGCAATCGGCTCCGAGCCGAGGGTCGAGCGGACACGGTGCGGCCTCTAGGGCACTGCTCGGCGGCAGAGCTAGATCATGCCCATCGCAATAAAGGCGGCACGCCGGTCAGGCTCGAACCCGTCAAGATCAAGTCTCCGCGACGCCAGCGGTAGTTCCAACTTCCAAATATGACCTGATGGCCGGGGCGTAGCTTTCGATCTGCTCCAGATGGCTGGCGAATTGGCCGCAGCGTAAAGCCGCCGAATACGAAGATCTGTCCGGGAGAAAATTCTCACCCTGGACCGCATCGTTGTTGATGATCGGAGGAGCCATCGGGCCTAAAGATGACGCATACGTAGGAACTCTCAATGAAAGCACAAATGTCGGTGTCAAAACCGGCGGATCTCGGTAGGGGGTCCCGAATCGTAAGCGCCTAGGCGGATGGTAACAGGAGACAAGGACACGATGTTTTTACACAGGTTCGGGCCGTCTCGATGGAGGTAAAACCCTACTCCTTCTTGATTAATATTGATGATATGGGTAGTACAAGAGTAAATCAACCACGAGATCAGAGAGGCTAAACCCTAGAAGCTATCCTATGGTATGATTGTTGTTCGTCCTACGGACTAAAACCCTCCGGTTTATATAGACACCGGAGAGGGCTAGGGTTACACAGAGTCGGATACAATGGGAGGAGATCTACATATCCAGACGCCAAGCTTGCCTTCCACGCCAAGGAAAGTCCCATCCGGACACGGAACGAAGTCTTCAATCTTGTATCTTCATAGTCCAGGAGTCCGGCCAAAGGTTATAGTTCAGCCATCCGGACACCCCTAATCCTGGACTCCCTCAATGGGCTTTGGCTCTAGGTCAAGTAGACCCTGGCCAACACTCAACTGTTACCACCACCAGTGCCCCAGCCTACTTTATGTACCCCATAGACTTCATAGAGTACCTGGACAAGTTAGTTGTCATCTTTATTTCATGACATACTTGTCTACCCGAAGACGGAAGAAGAATCGTTCAACTGGTTAATGAACGTCTGAAGACCGCCATGTCAAGGAGGAAGACCTAAACCAACCACCATCATCAAGAAGTAAACCTCCGCGTCAAAGACCAGGTGTATCTGCAAGCCACTTCTCTCAATGGAACCAAGCGTTTCCATGTCAAAGGGAAGCTCACACCAAGATTTATCGACCCCCTCCAAGATCGCCGCAAGATGAAGAGTAGACGGCGACTAGCTGGAGCTACCACCTGAGTCACCCACTGTGCACAACATTTTTTTACACACAACACCACTCCGAAAGTGTTTCTGACTTTCTAACTAGTCCGGTCTCTACAAGGACATCGATCACAGAGCCATCGACCTCCAGCCCAATATGACTTACGCGAAAGACCCCAATGGAAATATGGATCAAGCAGGATGTCATACACGAAGCCACGCCATTGACTACTTCAAGGTTCAATGGAGCACCACTCGGAAGCACAAGCGTATGAGGACAACAAGACTACCCCGGATCCACTTTTCGTATTCCTTTCCATGCCTAGTTTGGGAATCTCGGGGACGAGATTCTTGTAATGGGGGTAGGTCTGTCACACCCTGATTTTCATGCCACAACACTTAAGCTAATAAATCATGGTAAAATGTGGTTTGACAAAAAAAAACTTTTGAGTGCTTTGGACTTTGCTTGATTTGATTTTTTTGTGTGTTGGTTGCAAGTGCTCTAAAAATCAAATAAATCCTCGAACCCTTATACCCCTTATCCTTGATCCAAAACCTTGCCCAATTATCATGCCATGTGTATAGGACATAAAAATAATTTCTTAAAAAATATTTGGCCAAATAGTATTTTCAAAAATCAGTTTTCCAAAAACCCCTGAATTGAGATTTGCACTGCAAGTACTTGATTTGGGGTGTGAAAAATCTTTAAAAAGGTATATTTGAAACCTATTAGGTATAGGACTCCCATAAACCACAAAAATATAATTTTAAAAGATATTTTCCTATTTTATTTAAAGGCTTTTTCTTAGAGCCAGAAATGGTCTTTAATAGGTTAAAATTATTTTAAAGCTTCAAAAAATATTTTAGACAAATCAGGGAAACTCTGTGGACATTTATTTTCCATATATAAGAGTTTAAACACATGGTCATGTTGAAAATATTGGGCAAAACCCTCCAAAACCATTTCTGTCCATTTCAAGTATTTGAAATATTTCTACAAGAAATATTGTCAAATAAATCCAAGAAAATTCTAGAATGTCACATATGCATAATGTGATGATATTGCAAAGTATCACCTCAATAAAAATAGTTTTGGTTCACAAAAGTGCCCCAAAACCCTCTCTGTCCAGATCCAAGTTTGAACAACTTTACATTGCCAAGTGTCTCCTTTTGATCTGAATTTTTGTGGACATGTTCAAATCCTCAAATGATGACACTACACAAAGTGGTGCACCAAGGAGAAGAGTTTAGCTTAGCTAGATCTAAGCAAGTCCATTTCTGTTGATTTCTAGGGTTTACAAAAGTTGCATTGGCAACTTTTCCCAAATGTGCTCAAATTTGGTGGAACACCCTAATTATATGTTCCATTTGATCCTGTTAAATATCATGTCAACTGGAATTCATCTTCTAGCACAAAACTCCATCAAACACCTTCTGTTATTTTGCCAAAACCACTGTTTTGACCCCTTTCACTATTCTCCATGAGTTCAACTTTTTGCCACAGGTCCTTATATTTCTCTTCTACCTCCAGTAAGTTTTGCATGACCATGGCTCAATCATTGGTAGCTGAAAACCCTTCTTTTCTCTCTCTGGACAACACTGTTTCCGCTCTCTCTCAACCCCGCCTTGCTTCTAGTGGATCACCAGAGCATCCAATGCCTTTTCCCATTCTTTACTCACCCCCAAAACCCCCAGACACAAAAAGGACAAGCTCATGGCACTTAAGCAATGCCAAGCAGATGCAAAGCTCAAGCGCCTAAAGCACGCCATAAGATTTCATCAAGACTGTAGCTCACCCATGCCAAGGTGAAAGTGCGTTATATCGATTAGAGGGGGGGTGAATAGGAGATTTTTATGAATTCTTCACTGAGGAATTTGCCGGTGAGGAAATTCCTTAACGAAGAACTACTTGCAGCGGAATAAGTACTCAGAAGTAAGCATAACAGAATACACGCATGGTCATCATGATGAAATGAAGACAATCACAGAGTACGTAAAGCGTAATCACAGGATAACACAAGATGAAGACAAACTGATCAAGAAATTGAACTGAGGAAATTGAGAAAGTCTTCACCAAAGTCTTCAAACATAGATATGGACAAACACTCAACACAAGAATGAGGAAATGAAAGGGTTGAGGAAATAGAACCAGTTAGGTTGGTGAAGACAATGATTTGGTAGACCAGTTCCAACCGCTGTCTCGGTTATGCGTCTGGTTGGAGCGGTGAGTATTTAAACTCGAGGACACACAGTCCGGACACCCAGCCGAAAGCACGCAGCTTAGGACACCAAGTCCTCACCGTATTCTCCTTGAACTAAGGTCACATGCACCTCGTCCAATCACTCGTGGTAAGTCTTCAGCGACTTCCAAACCTTCACAGACTTGGTCACTCGGCGATCCACAATTCCTCTTGGATGCTCTAGACCATGACGCCTAACCATCTGGAAGAAGCACAGTCTTCAAAGGTAACAAGCATCGGATCCACGCAGGATCAATCTCTTCAGTGATGCTCAATCACTTTGGGTTTGTAGGGGTTTGGTTTTTGGGGTTTTTCCTCACTCGATGGTTTTCGCTCAAAGTCCTCAAAGGATGGGTTGCTCTCAAATGACAAGTGTCAAGTTCTCTCGGAGCAGCCAACCAGCTAGTGGTTGTAGGGGGCGGCTATTTATAGCCTAGGGAGTAGCCCGACATGATAAGACATAAATGCCCTTCAATGATATGACCGTTAGGTGGATAAGATATTTTGGGACAGTCAAGGCCAAGAAGATAGAATCGGTCGGAAATTTGAATCTCAAATTCCTCGTATATCATGTTCCTCATCGTAGGCAATCCGCGATCTGGCGAATTCCTAACTCCTCGCCGTAACAAATTCCTCAACACCGTAAGAACTTCGTCTCACATCCTTTGAAGAAATTGACTGAATCGTATGAGATTTCCAAAGGCTTCACTCAAGGGATTGGTAGGTGTAGGATTTTGAGTTGAGCATCACATGGAAATTTTTCCTTAATATTTCCTCAACCCCTTTAACAAAGACGGTGTTTCCTATGACTCAAGAAAGAGAAAACGAAACTACGAAAACAAAAGTCTTCACGCTTCATGTTCCTCAAATGAATACCAAGTCTTCAAGGTCACACCAATTTCTTCACTTTCAAAGTCTTCAGAAAGTCTTCAGAATATCAAAGTCTTCAGTCGAAGAACTTCATTTTTAGGGGTCGACTTTCTCTGTAAATATCAAACTCCTCATAGACTTATAGACCACGTATTAGTTCCTTAACCTATAAGTCTTCAATCCACCAAAATCACTAAGGGGCACTAGATGCACTTACAATCTCCCCCTTTTTGGTGATTGATGACAATATAGGTTAAGTTTTCAACGGGGATAAACATATGAAGTGTAAATATCGATAATGAGGAATTTGATTGCAAGATATAGAAGAACTCCCCTCAAGATGTGCATAGTGAGGAATTTGCTTTTGAGGCAATGCACATTTGAAGAGTTGAATCATGGAGATCTCCCCCTATATCTTGTAATCCATACACGCATTTGACATATAGTATGAAGAATTTGAAATGCATGATGAAATATGGTGCTTGATGTAATTCAAAGATGCGTGCGATAACATTAATGAGGAACAAGCATGCAAAATAACGCATCAAGAGTATCAGAGCTCAAATAGATTTGCTATGAAGATTTTCAAGGAGCTCAAGAGAATCAGAGCGTAGTGCCAAGAGCATAATGCATCAAAAGTATCAAAGCACCATCGGGTTTAAGATTACAACTCGATCCAATAAAAGTTTCAGAAGAACGAGAGTTGTAACTTAACAAAAATAAATTATCAGATATAGGCAATAAACTAGACCCGCTTGAAGACTAACTCAAAGTTCTCCCCTTTGTCACCAAATGACCAAAAGGATCAAACCGAGGACTAACGCCTCCTCAAGAATTTCAAGTTGAAGAAGGAGCACCGGCGTTGTTGGGGTCGGTTGTTGTAGTAGGACCTGCCGCCATGTGTCGCCCAAGTCTTCATTTTCATCGTTGTCGCTACGATGAAGAATAGGAGCTGGCCACCAAGGAAGGAACTTTGACCTTCTTGTATTTCTTCTGAGGAGGTGCAGACTACCAAATTCTTCCTTGAGTCCCATTGACGCCGCTTCTTCAAGATCATAGACATGTGAAAGAACAGACAAAAGTGCGTTTGAAGGTTTCATAGAGGTAGTAGTGGTTTTTCTTCACCGCATTGTGTGTTGAGGTCATGTTGTGAAGAATCGAACCAAACCGACGCTTGACCCATTTATGATTGTGATCAACCTTCCGATGAAGACCGAGGAGTAACTCACGATCACCATCACCCCGGTGCCGTGGGCTTGAGGACTTTGCTTGACCGAGGTATTTGCGCAGAGTCATGGGTGGCGAGTCATCATTGGTGGAGTAGGATGTCGCTTGTAAACCTGTCCATCCAATGGACGAATGCCTTCATCGACATACAAGCAGAGCCTTGCCCTTGTCATCATCTCGAGGTAAATGTCCGCTTGAGGACTTCAATCGGGGCAAGTAGTCAAGTGGTTCGTAGTATCGCCTTTGTAATTGAGTGAAGACCTTGTCCTGATGAATCTCATTATCCAAGGCGCATAAGGCTTCAGCACATAGCAATGTTTGCCAGAGTCCTCATGAAGAAATCATGGAAGTTGACGAGAACGCCATGGATGATGTAGAAAAGCATATTCTTCATGATGCCAACGACTTCTTCATCATTCGAGTCGTGGCCTTTGATAGGACTCATTGTCTTCGCTGTAATCCGATAGACAGTCCGAGGCACATACAATAATTCCTTGACGAGGAATTTGGTTCTTGGGGCCTGCCTTGGCTTCAAAGGCTTCATCAAGACTTGCATATAGTGATTTGAAAGTTCTCGTTCGTTGTAGATACAACGTGCACCATCAAGTGGAGGACTTAGTGGTAGTGCACGAAGCAATTCAGCTTTGGTGCCTTTGTAGTGAGTATTTTCGGACATCCGCCTAATACCCATGAGTTCACATCTTCGTCTCCGGTGATGTGCGCTGCTGTATATAATTGAAGAATAAGTTCCTCATTCCAATCGCAGATGTCGGTGCAGAAATTTAGAAGTCCCGCATCGTGAAGAACACCGAGGACCTGGCTCAAAGCCCGGCAGAGACTCCATGTCCACATGAGGAATATGTGCATGATCGAAGACTTTGTCTTTGTTGAAGAGCACCGAGGAATAGAAATTGGCTTGACTAGCAGTCCGTAAACGCCTCTTCCTTATGCGAAAGCGTAATCATATGGATTGTAATCGCGAAGAATACGTGCTTTCGCCAAGAAATCTTCAGCCTTGAACTTTTGCTTCGTTGAGAAAGGATTCTTAGGTTTTGGCAAAGGAGTGTCGCTGAGTTGCATCACGACCTCCGAATCACAAGTTCAGGTTCTTCAGCCGAGGAATTTGTTGTTCCTCAACAAAAGTGCGATCTGTGGATCAGAAGAAGTTCATCAAAGCACTAGTGGCTGGAATTTCTTCATGCACAGAAAGCGGGTGGGTTGAGTTTCTTCAGAGTCCATTTGGACTGCTTGTGCAGGGACCGAGGAATGCTGGAGCGGGTGAAGAGAGGAGTATTGGGATGCGCATTTTCCCAAAAGTTATCATTCATCACCGTGTGGTGCACCCTATATCCACATCTTCATCTTCACTTCTCAACACCACCTCTTCACCGTGAACCGAGGCATAGGTGAGGAAATGACTGGGTTGAAGGGATTGCGCCCACTTCAATTTCTTCATCAATCTGCCTCGACGAAGCAGCAGAATGATGTTCTTCATCAGATCTGATTGGGATCTCATAGTCTTCTCCAAAAGGAACAAGGTCCTTTGATGGCATGGAGGAAATCAGAACAACATCAATTGGATTTTCAAATTAGTTGGTCATTGGCTTCATTTTCTTCGCAGCCGAAGAATGTGACACAGCTGATGCCTTCCTTTTCTTCACTGCAGCTCGCTCGCAGCCTTTGGTTTTCTTCACCTCGCAGGCGATGGAAGAATTGGAGTTGGTGTTGGCGCAGGAGGAGCCGAGGAATCTGGTTGAATTTCTTCAAAGCAATCGATGTAGTTGCCTGCCTTGTTCGGGCTTTCTTCAGCACACCACTAGTGGATGCCCCGGCAATTTCTTCGCTGGAATAGAATCATCACCGAACTAGCATTTTCATCAAGAGTTCGAACTTCATCGGTCAGTACATATTCTTTCTTGGCTGAGCCGAGGCTTCACTGAGGAATTTCATGTTGCGTTAGCAAGCAACATTTAGAATTTCTTCGTCAGTTGACGAATCGACCTTGGCTCCTTGCCAATCAGCATAATAAGAATCAAGTTTTTCCCGAGGTCTTGAATTTCGATCTGGACCTTGAGAAGTTCCTCGTGTGTCATTTTGACAACGCTTTTCTTCGTGAACTTCTCCTTCTCGTATTGAGCCTTCTTGATCTCTCTTGCCTTTTCAAACTTCCATTTCTCTTCAAATATGAAATGGGTCAACATATGACTTTGTCCAGGGTCGATGAAAGTCGTGCATAGGGGTATTTGGATCCTTGTGCCGTAGATCAATATAATCGAGGATTTTCCTGATCCAACAAAGAAGGGCACAAATGTGCCTTTGGCTCTAGCGGCCCTTTCTTGGCGATCTCTGATGATTTCCGCAAGTTCATCATCAGAAGCTTCATCATCAGAAGGCACATGGAATGCAACTTGTTTCTTCTTTGGACTTGGCCGAGGACCTCATCCAGCTGTTGCTTTGGTCTTCAGCAGAGTCGTGCCGGATGATGAAATTGGTGTTGCTGAGGAATTTGATGAAACTCCAGAGGCAATCGAGAAACCAGCAGTCTTTTGACATGTAGCCAGATGCACAGGAGCTGAGGACTTTGACGGAGCTGTTGAGGACTTTGGTGGAGCTGTAGTAGTGTGAGGAATTTGCCGTGAGGGCGCTGCTGAGGAACTTGGTCGTGAGGGCGCTGATGGTGAAGCACTTGGCTTATGAGCAGGCTTCTTTGGCATGGATTTCCTCGATTTGACCGAGGCGCCAAGAGTGAGCAGCAAGGGCGTAATCCTCATTGAATTTCTTCTCCGCCTCCTTGGCTTGTCTTGCCAATTTAGCTTGGCGCTTAGCCCATTCATCGTGAAAGTCCTCACCACGCTTGATGCTTGTGGGATCAGCCATTTGGCCAAAAAGTGCCAATGGAGCTCTTGGGCATGGAGGATTGAGAGCGAATTTCTTCATGTACTTTGGAGTCACATATCTCAGATTCCCTCCATTCCCTTGCCCATCTCCGCTCAATCTTCCGAATACGCACCTTGCGCTGATTTTTGTTTTCTTCATCGTGTGCATGAGTCGGCATAAATTTCCTCGTGGATCTCAAAAGCAGTCATAACCTCGTGTTTCTTTTCCTCCTTTCTCGTGGCTTCTTACCATCTGCCATATTCTTCAGCTTGAGGAAATTGAACAATTGAGTTCTCTCAAGAAGTATGCAGTTTTTCTTCGAGGAATGCCGCAAATGAGTTAAGTTGATGAGAACCTAGTGATTCAAAGAATGACATGTGTACCGTGAACAGAGTATAGTTGCGAGGAATTTGGAGAGGTCATATGCGTTCTCGCAAGGTTTTTCAAAAAGAACAAGTTTTGAGGATTTTGACCAGATGAGCCTTGAAGAATTTCACTAAGCGTTCTTTGTCTTAGGTTCCAGAGTTGTACAGATCGAGGATCCACATTGAGGAATCTTGAAGAAAATCATTGCTTAGAGAAACGAATCAAGAGCATATTTTGAGGTGTTCTTATGTGTGAAGATGTTAAGAATAAACACCTTTGAAGATTTTCGTGAAGGTTTGAGAATCAAAGCGAGTAATAAAAGTAGCTTTTAATTACTCCGGTGAAGAACACGACGAACTAAGAAGAACAGTTGGGAAGTTCGTTGGTTCAGATCTTCCACGCCCTAACTTGGCGGAGGAAGACAGCCACGGCGGCGGAGTGAGGATTTCCGCGGTCGGCGCGAGTATCGTCGGGCGACGAGGTCGAGGCAAAGGAAGCTCTTCCTCACCGGGCGATTTATGGAGTAGCGCGGCACTAGGGTTTGAGGAGCTCGAACGGGAGAGAGAGGTCGAGCGAGGTAAAACAAGTGAGGATGGAGAGAGGGTATTTATAGAGGCAAGGAAAACTGTTCGCTCAAGATTTAGGGACCTAACGTGCTCGACTATTCTCCTTCTCACGACATGTGTCACCCACGTACTGTGTAGTGGAGATCGTGTACGATCGTGGGTGAGTAAAATAATGCATCGTGGGATGCGGAACGGTTTGAGCGGCAAAACCGAAAGTCTGGATAAGATCAGTTTTAAAGTTCCGTTCGCAATTTCTTCAAATTGACAAGGACACAGTGAAGATTTTGAACGAGTTTCAAATAGAACGTATATGAAGAATTTGTGAATAGATTGGGTTGAGTATAGCATAGAGGGGGAAGGGTCCGATCACATTCACTTAGCAGAAAAAGCGACTTGAAGAAATAGCCATAAGTGAATGATGTAGAGGACATAAACCCATATATATAAATATAGGCAATGAAGAAAGACGACGGAAACAGTGAAGATTTTGAAAAGTTGAAGAATTTGAAAAACTGAAGAATTTCAAAACTGAGGAAAAACTCAAATTGAAGATTTTCAACTTTGGTGGTGGCGTGACCCAATCAGATAAGATGATGATTTCGCATACACCGCTGCATAATTGTCGAGGGTTCGAGAATCAGATTCTTCATTAATTTCTTCACACTTAGAGTGTTATTCTTCATTGATTGAAGAAAAACGCTTCTTCATGTGTTGCACATCTAAGTCATCAATTTTGCATAAGTGTTAGGATGTGTGTCTTTTCAAAGAACATTCAAGATTCAAAGATATTTAGCTCACACCGCAACTTGCTAAATCTCTTCTCATCCAATGGCTTAGTGAAGATATCGGCTAGCTGTTCTTCGCCTTCACGTGCTCGATAGAGATGTCGCCTTCAACACATGATCACAAAGAAAATGATGACGAATTTGAATGTGCTTTGTCTTCGAAAGTGCCGAACTGGGTTGTGAGCAATCTTGATGGCACTCTCATTGTCACAAGAGAGAGGCACATTCTTCACGTTGATGCCGTAGTCCTTGAGAGTCCGCTTCATCCACAGAATTGAGCACAACACGAGCCAGAACAATGTATTCAGCTTCCGCAGAGACAAAGGATACGCAATTGCTTTCTTCGAGGACCAATGCACCAAAAGATCGTCCGAGGAAATGACAAGTGCCGTGGTTGACTTGCGGTCCACACGATCACCAAATAGTCGAGTCGTAATATCCAATGAGATCAAAAGCAGAGCCCTTGGGGTACCATAATCCTAGTGTTGGTGTGTGAGCTAGATATCGAAGAATATGCTTCACAAATTTTATGGTGTGATTCCTTCTGTAGCTTGAAATTGGGCACACATGCAAACACTAAGCATTATATCCGCCTAGATGCACATAAGTACAATAAAGAACCAATCATGGAGCAAGATACCTTGTGATCGAAGTCAATACCATTTTCATCAGTGCATAGATGGCCATTTGTGGGCATAGGAATTTTGACGCCTTTGCAATCCTGCATGCCGAATTTCTTCAGGGCATCTTTGAGGTATTTCTCCCGAGATATGAATATACCATTGTGTTGTTGACGAATTTGAAGACCTAAGAAGAATTTCAACTCTCCCATCATAGACATTTGATATTCTTCACTCATCATATAGGCAAATTCATCACTATAACGTTGGTCAAGACAAACAAAGATAATATCATCAACATATATTTGGCACATAAACAGTTCACCATCATAAGATTTAGTAAAGAGAGTAGGGTCGAGTGAACTGGTGTGAAGCCATTCTTCACGAAGAATTCCTTCAACGTGATCATACCACGCCTGTGGGGGCTTGTTTGAGACCATAGAGGGCCTTATTAAGTCTCAAGACTTTGTCGATTCTTTGGATCTTCAAAACCCGGGGTTGAGCAACATATACTTCTTCCTCAAGCTTACCATTGAGGAATGCACTTTTCACATCCATTTGATATAAAGTGATATTGTGATGGTTAGCATAGGCGAGTAATATAAAATAGACTCAAGTCTAGCAACAGTGCAAAAGTTTCATCAAAATCAATTCCTCCAACCTCGTGTGTAGCCTTGAGCTACTAGTCGTGCCTTATTCCTCACCACAAGGCCATTTTCATCTTGCTTGTTGCGGTAGATCCACTTTGTGCCAATGATATTATGCTTGCGAGGATCCGGACGCTTGACCAGTTCCTTACATTGTTGAGCTCGAATCGATGTAGTTCTTCTTGCATAGCCTGAATCCACTCCGGCTCCGTAAATGCTTCATCTACCTTAGTGGGCTCTGTGATAGAGACAAAAGCATAGTGCCCACAAAAGTTAGATAAATGTGAAGCTTTTGAGCGTGTGAGAGGACTCCGGCGCTTTAATGTCATCGATGATCTTGTCAACTTGCACTTCTTTTGCAACACGAGGATGAGCTGGTTGTCGCCGAGGAATTTGATCATTTTCCTCAAAGACCATTGTCTTCAAAGATTATCTTCAGTGCATCACCGACGTTCTTCACAGACAGAATGAATTCTTCAAGAAGTTTCTTCAAGAGGGATGACATCCTCGCTTGCCTTGAACTTGATAGATTCCTCGTGTGCTGGTTCATCTAACATGTAGGTAGGTGCTCTCTTTGCGAGCCATTAGTTTCATCGAACCGCACATCTACAAAGTGTCAACAATCTTGTGAAGAGCGATGTTGAAGACTCAGAGGTGTGCGAGTCCTTTCCGTAACCAAGCATAAAACCTTCATGTGCTTTCGGTGCAAATTTAGAATTGTGATGAGGATCTCTAATCCAGCATTTAGCAATCAAGACTTTGAAATAACTTACATTGGGTTTCTTGTCGCGAGGAGTTCATAGGCGCCTTCTTGAATTTGTGAAGATATACTGTTGATGATGTGGCACGCCAGATCAATTGCATCAATCCAAAAACGACTAGGCGCTTTGTATTCATCAAGCATAGTGCGAGCCATCTCAACAAGAGTTCGGCCCTTGCGCCCACGACGCCATTTTGCCGAGGAGTATAAGGAGCAGATAACTCATGAGTGATACCAAGTTCATCAAGATAGTCATCAAGACCAGAATTCTTGAACTCGGGCCCATTGTCACTCCCGATGTGCTTGATCTTCACACCAAAGTTAGTTGAAGCCCTCGAGGAAAATCGCTTGAAGACTTCCCCGCACTTGATTTTTGTAAGTAACAATGTGTACCCATGTGTAGCGAGAGTAATCATCAACAATAACAAAGCCATATAGAGATGCATCATTAACGACAAATGAGTAATGATTGGGACCAAAGAGGTCCATGTGAAGAAATTCAAGGGACGAGTAGTGGTCATGATAGTCTTCACTGGATGCTTGGCCTTGGTCATTTTTCCAGCTTCACAGTTCGCATAAGTGATCCTTGAGGAATTTGACTTTTCAATGCCAATGACATATTTTTCTTCACAAGCGTGCAGTAAATTCCTCATGCCTGCGTGACTAAGTCGCCGATGCCATAGCCAGCCTTTCTCAAGCTTTTGCAAGTAGACACACGGCTGGTTGTGGTCCTCAGAGAGAAATCAACAATATACAAGTCTCCTCTCCTAAAGCCTTCAAGACTTTGGAATTGTCACTTCCATAATCACAACACAACGATACTTGCCAAAGATAACAACCATATCAAGATCACAAAGCATTGAGATCGACATGAGGTTGTATCCTAAGGACTCAACAAGCATGACTTTGTCCATGTGTATGTCCTTAGAGATCGCAACCTTACCAAGACCCAATACCTGACTTTTGCCTTTGTCAAAAAAACATAATATGCTTCAGATGTGATGGTGATAAGGAGCATCCATCAATAGATTCTTGTCACCAAATATGTGATTTGTACATCCACTATCGAGAACCCACTCGCTGGTTTTGGGTTGATCATCCCGCAGATGAATTAGTACAACTTACGATCTCATATACTTCATCGCTGAAGAATATGATATCAAGTTCATCGATGAATTTCATCACCAAGATTCGTGATAAGCAAGATGAGGACGTGTGAAATGAAAGTTCATTTCATCATGATTAGCATGCGTCCTTTCAGTGCAATTTTGTCAGTCCCCAAAGAAATTCTTCAGACGTTAAGGCACGCCCGAGACTGACCCCGCAGAAGAGATTAGTTCGCTTTCTTCACCACCCACATCTCAAGGGGTGGCAAAGAGTTCATCACTCACGAAGCACCATACGAGAATGGTGGCATAGAAGCCAAACCATTTCGCTTCACATAAGAGGGGTTAGGGTAAGCATATGAATAAGCAGAGAAATTCTTCGAGGACTTATGAACATATTGGTTTGAAGAATAATGCACATATTCATAGCCCTTACCTCTACCTCGCTAAACAGAGTTGTTAGCACGATGATAATCATATGAGGACTTTGATCCTTTTGAGGAATTTGATCCACGTGAGGAATTTGGTCCGTATGAGGACTTGGATCCATATGAAGAATTTGGTCCATATGAAGAATTTGATCTGGGGTTCCTATTCTTCACAGGTGTGGTGTCATGAGGACATTCACCAAGACTTTCAAGGCACTTTTGGGAACCTGCATTTTCTTCATAGGGGAACCGTTCCTGTAGTTAGTGCCAACATATCTAGCAAATACTTCACCATTCTGATTTTTGAACAGTTTATAGTTGGAGTCAAATGACTCATCGGAAGAATGAGGAGATTCGCATGTAAAGTCAGATAAGTTAGATGGATCAATCGGAGGTCCCTTTGCAAAGCAACCCATGAGGTTTTGGGATACCGCCAAAGCTTCCAATATGTTCCATCAAGATTGAGTTTCCTCTCAAAGGCAATACCCTCTTTCATAGGGTTCCCTGTTGAGGATCTGCTTTTAAGCACATCACAAAGAGTCTCGATGCCCTTTGAGGCTTTTGTACATGCCTGTGGTATGCAGTTCCTTCACTCGCATCGTCAAGGATACTAGCAATGTCCTCGATGAGGAATTAGTGATAGCAGAGGCAAGTGAAGAATTTGTAACAGTTGAAGCATTTGAACATTCAGGAGAAGAATTAGCAGATTCACGTTCAATGCACTTTAAGCATGGAGGAACAAATTCTTCCTGAGAAGCGCTGATTTGTTGAGCAAGTAATAATCGCTCTCCTTCTGAAGATCTTCATAACTCACTCTTAGCTTCTCAAGGTCTTGCTTTCTTTGAAGAAATTCATAAGAATGTTTCTCATGATCAGATAAGAGAGTGTTATGATGACCTTGAAGGCTGTCAAACCTAGACCTAAGTCTCCAAGATTTTCAAATGTATTTTAGTGCGATCCATTTATTCACCTAACATATCATCACTTTTACCTAACATGTTTTGAACCTTTTCTAAGGTCGTTTTCTGTTTAGTGGCAATGCAAACAAGTTTGGTATAGCTAAGTTCAATATCATCATTAGATTCATCATCATCAGATTCACAAATACTAAATTCGTATGAGGAACATTCGGTTACCTCGTCACCCTTTGCCATGAGACATGATGCGACGATGATGATTCCGCTCGAAAAGTCATTGTTTTGAGAGATTTCTTGAAGTCCTCAAACCAGGGATCATGACGGGTTCGATGACCTTCATAAACGCTTCGGAGATTCGGTCCCAGATAAGCTTCGTGATTGCAAATATGCATAATGCGCTTGAATTCATCTCTAGATAGGCAGGAACAGATGATATCCTTTGCCATGATGTCAAGTCGAGTGTACTTGCGAATATCATCTGCGTTCGCCATCTTGCACAGAATCAAGAAGACCAATTTCAAGGATTTATCCACAACTCATTCCATTGCCATGAGGCGCTTCCTCATCATGGCCTTCCACTTGGGATAATCGTGACTGGCCAAAAGATAGGGCATGTCACTTTCTTCATACCTGCGGTCGACATAACTAAAACTCCAGGTGGTTAAACTAAAATCACACAGAACAAGGGAGTACCTTGCTCTGATACCAATTGAAAGTGCGTTATATCGACTAGAGGGGGGTGAATAGGCGATTTTTATAAATTCTTCACTGAGGAATTTGCCGGTGAGGAAATTCCTTAACGAAGAACTACTTGCAGTGGAATAAGTACTCAAAAGTAAGCATAACAGAATACACGCATGGTCATCATGATGAAATGAAGACAAACACAGAGTACAGAAAGCGTAATCACAGGATAACACAAGATGAAGACAAACTGACTGAAGAAATTGAACTGAGGAAATTGAGAAAATCTTCACCAAAGTCTTCAAACACAGATATGAACAAACACTCAACACAAGAATGAGGAAATGAAAGGGTTGAGGAAATAGAACCAGTTAGGTTGGTGAAGACAATGATTTGGTAGACCAGCCCAACTGCTGTCTCAGCTTGTACGTCTGGTTGGAGCGGCCGAGTATTTAAACTCGAGGACACACAGTCCGGACACCCAGCCGAAAGCACGCAGCTTAGGACACCAAGTCCTCACCGTATTCTCCTTGAACTAAGGTCACATGCACTCGCCCAATCACTGTGGTAAGTCTTCAGCGACTTCCAAACCTTCACAGACTTGGTCACCGGCGATCCACAATTCCTCTTGGATGCTCTAGACCATGACGCCTAACCATCCGGAAGAAGCACAGTCTTCAAAGGTAACAAGCGCCGGATCCACGCAGATCAATCTCTTCAAAGGATGCTCAATCACTTTGGGTTTGTAGGGGTTTGGTTTTTGGGGTTTTTCTCACTCGATGGTTTTCGCCAAAGTCCTCAAAGGATGGGTTGCTCTCAAATGACAAGTGTCAAGTTCTCTCGAGCAGCCAACCAGCTAGTGGTTGTAGGGGCGGCTATTTATAGCCTAGGGAGTAGCCCGACATGATAAGACATAAATGCCCTTCAATGATATGACCGTTAGGTGGATAAGATATTTTGGGACAGTCAATGCCAAGAAGACAAGAACGGCCGGAAATTTGAATCTCAAATTCCTCGTGGCTATCATGTTCCTCCATGTGTAGGCAATCCGCCGGCGAATTTTAACTCCTCGGTCAGAACAAATTCCTCAAATACCGTAAGAACTTCGCCTCTCACATCAAGAAATTGACTGAATCGTATGAGATTTCCAAAGGCTTCACTCAAGGGATTGGTAGGTGTAGGATTTTGAGTTGAGCATCACATGGAAATTTTTCCTTAGTATTTCCTCGACCCCTTTAACAAAGACGGTGTTTCCTATGACTCAAGAAAGAGAAAACGAAACTACGAAAACAAAAGTCTTCACGCTTCATGTTCCTCAAATGAATACAAAGTCTTCAAGGTCACACCAATTTCTTCACTTTCAAAGTCTTCAAAAAGTCTTCGTAATATCAAAGTCTTCAACAAGAACTTCATTTTTAGGGTCGACTTTCTCTCAGAATATCAAACTCCTCATAGACGTATAGACCGTACACTCACAAACGTATTAGTTCCTTAACCTATAAGTCTTCAATCCACCAAAATCACTAAGGGCACTAGATGCACTTACAATCTCCCCTTTTGGTGATTGATGACAATATAGGTTAAGTTTTCAATGGGGATAAACATATGAAGTGTAACATCGATAATGAGGAATTTGATTGCAAGATATAGAAGAACTCCCTCAAGATGTGCATAGTGAGGAATTTGCTTTTGAGGCAATGCACATTTGAAGATTTGAATCATGGAGATCTCCCCTATATCTTGTAATTCATACACGCATTTGACATATAATATGAAGAATTTGAAATGCATGATGAAATATGGTGCTTGATGTAATTCAAAGCATGCGTGTGATAACATTAATGAGGAACAAGCATGCAAAATAACGCATCAAGAGTATCGTAGCTCAAATAGATTTGCTATGAAGATTTTCAAGGAGCTCAAGAGAATCAGAGCGTAGTGCAAGAGCATAATGCATCAAAAGTATCAAAGCACCATCGGGTTTAAGATTACATCTCGATCCAATAAAAGTTTCATAAGAACGAGAGTTGTAACTTAACAAAAATAAATTATCAGATATAGGCAATAAACTAGACCCGCTTGAAGACTAACTCAAATTTCTCCCCTTTGTCATCAAATGACCAAAGGATCAAACCGACGCCTCTCAAGAATTTCAAGTTGAAGAAGGAGCGCCAGTTGTTGGGGTCGGTTGTTGTAGTAGGACCTGCCATGTGTCGTCCAAGTCTTCATTTTCATCGCTGTCACACGATGAAGAATAGGAGCTGGCCACCAAGGAAGGAACTTTGACCTTCTTGTATTTCTTCTGAGGAGGTGCAGACTACCAAATTCTTCCTTGAGTCCCATTGACGCCGCTTCTTCCGCATCAGAGACATGTGAAAGAACAGCCCAAAAGTGCGCTTGAAGGTTTCATGGAGGTAGTAGTGGTTTTTCTTCACTGCATTGTGTGTTGAGGTCATGTTGTGAAGAATTGAACCAAACTGACGCTTGACCCATTTATGATTGCGATCAACCTTCTGATGAAGACTGAGGAGTAACTCATGATCAGTCATCACCCTGGGTGATGTGGCTTGAGGACTTTGCTTGAATGAGGTATTTGCGGCAGAGTCATGGGTGGCAGAGTCATCATTGGTGGAGTAGGATGCTACTTTGCGAAACTGTCCATCCAATGGACGAATGCCTTCATTGATCACAGCAGTAGCCTTGCCCTTGTCATCATCTGAGGTAAATGTCCGTTTGAGGACTTCAATCGGGGGCAAGTAGCTGAAGTGGTTCAGAGTATCAACCTTGTAATTGAGTGAAGACCTTGTCCTGATGAATCTCATTATCCAAGGCGCATAAGGCTTCAGCTCAAATGGTGACATAGCAATGTTTGCCAGAGTCCTCATGAAGAAATCATGGAAGTTGACGGGAACGCCATGGATGATGTAGAAAAGCATATTCTTCATGATGCCAACGACTTCTTCATCAAATATTGGTCTATTTATCCATGTATAGCCAAGTTTACAAATTCATAGAAAAATCATTTGAACTCCAAATCCAGTGAATCCAACTCCTAGGTTCTTCTAAAATTATTACTTGTTAAATGGGTGTCTTTGCTCATTTTTCAAAATAATATTTCTGTACACTTCTTGCAAATCCACGAATCCCTTGATTCCATCATATCGAAATGTTTAGAAATATCCATTGATCCACTTCCAATGAAATCACCTTGGTCATTCCTCATATGACCAGAGGTATCCTAGAAAAGTCCAACTCACATTTTTAGAGCACTTTTATTTTTGCCTTGTCGTGTTGCTTATTATGGTTGTTTTCGACGATAGTTGACGAAGTAGACGAAATGCTCGGAGTTGGACTAGAGATATTTGAAGACCTCGAAGACTTTGTTAAAACAGGCAAGCAGCCCTTTGACCATGTCTATGAAACCCTTTTTACGCATGTCATATATCACCATATTGTTGTTGCAACGGAATCATGATGAAGTGGTAACCACCTTGACGGGTTGCCTCTGTTACTTCCTCGTTGATACTTGCATTGTGCATGACCCTACCTTCTTATGAGGGTTATGCCGGTGGGAGTAGATAGGATGCTAAAGTAGATGCTACGCAAAAAGGGACAGGTATATGCATGGTGATGGAGACAAAGTATTTTCAAAAGACTTTTCAAAAACCCCGTCGGGTGCCACTTATGCCCGAGGGAGATAATGAGATGGGTAACCACTTGATGACGAAGTGGTGTACCGAGGCAAGTGTGTGTGTGTTGTTTTCGAAAACAGATTAGATATAAGATTTGTTGACTGTCCCAACCTTACATGCGCAACCACTCTACCCTTGTATGGGAAAGGGCATTATTGATTACCTAGGCCGATACTAGCTTGGAGCCCGCATCACTAGTGACGGGGGAGAGTTGGTGCTCTCTCTCGGGACGGGTCGTGCTGTAGGGCGGCCATGACTGTTTTCACAGGGTACCGGATACACCGTTGTGTCCCCTCTCGGATGTTACGATCTCAAGTGAGTCTCGTATGATGTACATCATGAGGATATGGAACAATGAGTGGACTCCTTGTTAGTGTCGTCTAGGGAAAGATAGTGATCGGGTGCTTACCCCGGGTACTTGAGGTACCACGGGTCGTGGATGACACGGAAGTTCCCCGGATCTTGTGGGTAAAGTGTGCAACCTCTATAGAGTGTAAAACTATTCGAATAGCCGTGTCCACGGTAAAGGACAGTTGGGCGGTGCTGCTTAAACTACGTCCAGAGTTTTACAAACCGTGCGTGTTTGTTGATAAAACTATCTGGGTTAAGTCAGATGGCTTGACATGATGATCAAGTTGGATTGGTGTCCAACTCCGCTTATGTTGATATCTGTAACTTGTTCATACGGATGTCTGTACTCTCATGATGCATACTTTACATAGATCATGTCATTGCACTCAAAACTAGCTTTCTGAAAAATACCTACTTAGTGCTATATCATTACATCATTGTGCCTTGTTCCGATCGTGGGTTGCTTGCGAGTACACTCAAAGTACTCATTGGCTTGCCACTGGTTATTTAATTGGCCAGGCATGGAAGAACAAGAGTTCAAAGAAGAGTTCTTTGGAGACGAACATGCGAACTAGGACGCTTTCCAAATGTAATGCCTGTAGGGTTAAGGCAGATGGCTTGGGTTCTGCTTATCGACAAAGATTTCCGCTGCTTAAGTTTATTTGGTATTCAGCCCTTATGGCTTTATCTATGTAAGACTTGACCATAATGGTCATAATTTGTGTAAGACGGTATGTGTGGATGTAAGACTCTTGTTATTCAGCTTCTGTGTGTTCAGTGAGCATTGGTCCCTGGGATCACTATACACGTGCATTCGGTGATCACGACTTATGAGTCGGGGTCCCCACAGGTGCTGTGCTGCGCATCGACGCTATGAAGAGGTCGGCATGCATCGAGTGTGCGCGGATGGTGCTTGCTCATGTCAAGACATACTGGGTGGAGATGGAAGCCACCGCCATTGCAACCCCGAGTTCGGCAGTTAGCCGTGTAGCTGTCGAGCACTACTTTGACGAGGTCCTTGAAGGCGCTCGTTCAATAGAAGCTCAGTGCTCGAAAAATATTATGTTCTAGTGACATGTATTCTCATTGAAAAACAATGTTTTAATGAATTGTAAAGGCTATTTTTATACTTTTGCCCGAAAGTATTATGATGCCTCCCGTATGCCGCTTATGTATATATGTATATAACCTGAAAGTTTGCAATGCTGCTTCAAATTTCACGCATATAATACGGGTGTTCAGAGAAGACGCGTGTCCACACTTGATCCAACGCCTTGGTCCATTAAGGAGGTGATGGCGCAGCTTAACTAGGCAATCGGACTATATTGCTTTAACACTTTCACTTAGCCATAGGAGTTTGGACAAAGGCTACTATATAGCCCCCGGTGGCTCCGCTACCATCCGAATACGGGCGATATATGCCCGGCCGAAACGGCCCTTCGTTAATGTGGAGGAATCAAGATTCCACTAGGTCATCGAGTGGTTGACCAGTCTCAAGGCCATCATGACAGTTTTTCGGCTTTCATCGAGGTGCTTGACCGGCCGAACCGGGCACAATCGCAGAGTTCTCCGGTGCCTCCTTAGCCGATAGAGCGGAACGTAAGGTAGCAAAACACAGGAGCCGGGCAAACCCAACATTTGACCAAAGACATGATTCGGAGCTGATGCATATAAGGCCTAACTCGCAACGCCAAACACTCCCTAAGGTATTCGGTCTTTGAAATATATACCGGGCTAAATGATGCCCTTGGATACTGAGCCCGTGGTGTCCGTGTACGAGCAATATTCTGACGTGGCCACATGCCAAGAACGTCAGCATCCATCTCGGTTGTATTGAGAATCCGGAGGATGTGAACAACAAAAGACGGTAAAAAAGGTTTACGCATGGTCTTAATCTAAAGAGAAACCTTTGAACGGGTCCCTGCTGCACGTCTGCTCCTGTGTCTCCGTTGTGTTGTATCCTGGACGGGTGTAGCACAATTGTCATCTGTATAAGAGAGGAACTTAGTTCAAAGTTGTCGTGCAAAACTCGGCTATTAGAAATAAACCATTTAAAAAGTCAAGACGGGTAAAGTTGAGCCGTATTATCGCTAACAAGCCCATGGTACCATCTGTGCCTGTACTAGAGAGCCCGTGCAGCAGGCCTCTGTGCCTGGTATTACTCCCTTGAAGGTAGTATTACTGTGGCTGATTTTTGCTGGGTTTATCCCCATTTTTCGGAATGTGTCCTGGTATATCAAATTTAGACTACTATCGCCGTCCATAAGGACTCGTGTGAGATGGTATCCGTTTATTATTGGGTACAGCACCAGGGCAGCTGATCCTTCATGTCGGGTGCTTATTAGGTGATCTCTGTGATCAAAAGTGACCGGGCAGGCCGACCAGGGGTAGAACTCAGGGGTGAGGGGCTCTACGGCTTGTGTATTTCGGAGTGCATATTTGCCTTTCCTCTTTGTCACGTGGATCACGTTTACTATTTTGACTTCTGGTGGGAATTTTTTCTGTCCCCTAGTGCCCTGCTGGCGAGGACCATCCTCGTCTTCGCTCGGTGTGTCCTCCCCCTTGTGTTCGACGTTTAGCTTGCCGGCCTGCTTGAAGACCCAGCATTCTCTGTGGGTATGATTTGCAGGTTTATCAGGGGTGCCGTGGATCTGACATAGTTTGTCTAGAATCTTGTTCAGGCTGGTCGGTCCATCTTTGTTGCCTTTTAAAGGGCTTTTTCCACGACTCCGTCGAGAGCCCCTCAATCCGCGCTACCACCATGTTATCTGGCTGTCTTCTTTATTCGGGCGCTTGTTTTTATGCGTCATGGTTTTCCATTGCCATCCTCGACTTTTGATGCGCTTTGGGTCGCTGGTGCCGCTTCGCTAACTACCGTCCTCACCCGCAAAAGCGGGTCATGAGGCTTGTTAGGGCTGCCATTGTTCTCGGTTTTCTTGGCCGAGGTGTTCCGGCAAGCCATTCGCCCTCGGACGCTGTGCTTGAAAGCTGCTAAGGCTTCGGCGTCCGGACAGTCGACAATTTGGTTCTTCTTAGTGAGAAACCTGTTCCAAAGCTTTCGGCTGGCTCTCCGGGCTGTTGAATTATATGACTCAGATCGTCTGCCTCCGGAGGTCGGACATAAGTCCCTTGAAAATTAGCCCGAAAAGCATCCTCGAGCTCCTCCCAACTTCCAATGGAGTTTTCGGGGAGGCTTTTTAGCCAGTGCCGAGCTAGTCCTTTGAGCTTGAGGGGCAAGTATTTGATGGCATGGAGATCGTCTCCGTGAGCGATATGAATATGGAGGATAAGGTCCTCTATCCAGACCCCCGGGTCTGTTGTCCCATCGTATGCCTCTATGTTCACCGGTTTGAATCCTTCTGGAAATTCATGGTCTAATACCTCGTCGGTGAAACATAGGGGGTGTGCGGCGCCTCTGTATTTAGTTGTATCATGGCGTTCGGACGGTTGTAATGTTTGGTTTTGGCTGAGTGCTGGAGCATGTTTCCTTGAGCCGTAGATGGATCTGGTTGCGCCGGCCCTTTGATGCGAGTCTTCGCATGGGTCATATACTGACTTATGTGCGGCATCGTTGGCCGCTCTACGCGGCCACGAGGTCGTCAATCCGATCGGTCGGCGGTTTTATTTTTCGGCTGTGGGGGCTCTAAGGCCTCATCGTCATTCGAGCGTGAGCTTTTCGCTTTGGGTAGCTCTTTGTGTGGCGCCTGCCACCATACTTTGCTTCCGTATCGAGCACTTTGTTCCATCTACTATTGAGTGTGTTTTGTGTGGCCTTAAGCCTTTGCTTCTGCTTCTTCAAACTCCTTGCAGTGGCGATAAGCCTTTCTTGCTCCAGCTGCATTTCCGGGATGATGCGTTCATCTTCATCCGGACTGTTATCTTCTCCGGAGACGGGTCGATTAGCTTGACGCTCGGCGTCGCCGTGTTCGGACAGCGGCTCCATACTTTGTTCGTTGTCCACTGGCCACCCTGCTCTATCGCTGGGTCTATTTGGTCGTCGTTTCCTCCGGAGTCGACCGGGGTATTGTTTCTTCTTGCGTTGTTATCACGTTTTTTGCCAAGGCGGGATTTGGAGCGGCGCCTACGGTGCCGCTTTGATTGCTTCTCGGGGGAGCTGTCTTTCGCTGCATCCTTCCATTCCTCGTCATTATTTTCTTTAGGTGTATCCACCATGTATATGTCATGTGATGAAGTGGCAGTCCAGTGCCCTGTTGGCGGTGGTTCATGTTCGTCTCCTGCATTGTCGTCCATACCATCGATGTCTTCGGAGTCGAAGTCGAGAATGTCGGTTAAATCATCGACAGTGGCTACTAAGTGGGTGGTGGGTGGGGAGTGAATTTCTTCGTCCTCCACATCCCATCCTAGCCGAACATAGTTCGGCCAAGGTTCTCCTGACAGGGAGAGAGACCTTAACGAGTTCAGTACATCACCTAATGGCGAGTGCTGAAATATATCCATGGAGGTGAACTCCATGATCAGCGTCCAATCAGATTCGATAGGCATGGGCGCAGGCGGTTCAGAGTCCGTGGCGGGAGACGAGTCCAGTGGTTCGGCGTCACGGCTCTCATGAAGGGTAAGGTCAGTATTCGGCTCCATCGCCAATGAGGGTGCGGCCTCCAAGGCGGGGTCTATCCGCCCGTCCTCGGATGGCGTGATATGTTCCGGATTGAAGGCCAGAGTGGTTGCTGGCGTGATTTCCCGAACACTGTCCGATGGTAGAGCTACATCATGCTCGTCATGATCGTGCGGCACACCCGGCATGGGCTCGAATCCGCAGAAGATGAAGTCTCCGCAGATATCGGCAATGTAATTCAAGTTTCCAAACCTGACCTGATGGCCAGGGGCGTAGCTCTCGATCTGCTCTAGATGGCCAAGCGAGTTGGCCCGTAGTGCGAAGCTGCCGAATACAAAGATCTGTCCGGGGAGGAAGACCTTGCCCTGGACCGCATCGTTACCGATGATCGAAGGGGCCATCAAGCCTTACGGTGACGGCACAGTGGAACTCTCAATGAAAGCACCAATGTCGGTGTCAAAACCAGCGGATCTCGGGTAGGGGGTCCTGAACTGTGTCTTAGGCGGATGGTAACAGAAGACATGGGACACAATGTTTACCCAGGTTCGGGCCCTCTCGATGGAGGTAATACCCTACTTCCTGCTTGATTGATCTTGATGATATGAATAGTACAAGAGTTGATCTACCTCAAGATCGTAGAGGCTAAACCCTAAAAGCTAGCCTATGGTATGATTGTTGTTGTCCTACGGACTAAACCCTCCGTTTTATATAGACACAAGAGGGGGTTAGGGTTACACAGAGTCGGTTACAAGGGAGGAGATCTACATATCCGTATCGCCAAGCTTGCCTTCCACGCCAAGGAGAGTCCCATCGGGACACGATACGAACTCTTCAATCTTGTATCTTCATAGTCCAACAGTCCGGCCAAAGGATATAGTCCGGCTGTCCGGATACCCCCTAATCCAGGACTCCCTCAGTCGCCATAGCTGGACGAGCCATGGCCGGCGCCAAGGACAAGCCCGCCTTCACCCTTGTCACGGTCGTCGCCGAGGCTGAGCCCCTCACCGCCGTCGTTGTCCTCAGGGCAGCACCCGACGCGGCGACCATCTTCCCCGAACACCCTCACATAGTGGGTCGCGTTGACGTCGTACTTGAAGTGGAGGGTGCACCGCCGGCCCAGGCCGCGCGTGCGGGCAAACGTCTGTCAGCCGCGGGCCAGGGCTGCGTTACCCGCGACGGAGACCTCGGCCGCGACCCATGTAGCCTTGCTGCAGCAGCCGTCTGCCTACAGCGAGAGACCGCCTGGACCCGTGGCTAGCATCTCGCCGGCAAAGAAGCTCGGGAGCTGAAGCCAGGTGCCGGCCAAGTTCTCTGACCACACGACGAACTCCGGCAGCACCTCCGCCGAGTGGAAGCACGGCCGGGGAGGCCGCGCGACCATGGCGCGCCTCCCATCATCAACGGGGCTGCCACGACCTGGGCGACCCCACCGTGCGAAGAGGCGCCGCCGCGGCCGTGAGGGGCCACGGCGGGTGCCGCAGTGTGCTTGCGGGGACGGTCGCGCCCCCTCTTTGGCGGAAGTGAGCCGGGACCCTCCTGGCGGGCCTTCCTCTTTTCTGCGGTCGAGAACCTCTTTGCAGGTGCCATTGGTGTCGCTACTAGGAATGAAGCAAGGGAGAAGAAGCGAGCGGAGCAGGAAGAGATGAGTGACGGGGGCTCCGCCCCCTCCTCATTTATAGCGGGAGAAGGCCAACCGGAGATCCCCACGATCACATGTAATGATGATTTTTCTCTACATGCAGCAGGGACTCGTCAAGTCGGGCAGTTGCCGAGGCAGCGTGGGAAAGCGGAGACGCCCACGTCCCATCAATCGCCACGCGTCAACCGAGGCTGCAGGCTGTTGGGGCCCGTGGCGCTCCGCACTTGCCCCTTGGCTTCACCTCGAAGCCAAGTCCGAGCGCGCCTTGGGCCCGGGGGCTACTGTCGGCGTCTTGGGAATGGGGGTCCCCAGACTTGCCTGCCTACGGCCCACGGCGTGGCTCCACCAGTGGCCCCGTACGACCCATCTTCACCAGCAAACACTCAAGACCCTCACGAGGGGCCGACCCTCACGAGGTGGACGACACAAGACCTCCTCGGGGGCGGCCTCACCAGGCTGGCTCGTGAGGGCCGGAGAGATCAAGGCAAGGGGCACCTCGCGAGGTTCCTGTGACACAAGCCATGACGACCGGGGCCAAAGTGGCACCAGGCAAAGGTCTCGCTTTCCTCTTTGGTGCTAAAGAGGCAAGCGCAGGCGAGGAGTTCCGAGGCATCAGGCAAAGGTTTCCATATCGGTGCAACGAGACGAAGACCAGGTGGACGGCAGGACGGAGGTTACCGTGGAGCCCAAGACGGCGTCACCACCAGATCCTTTGGCAGGCGAAGACCACCTTTAGTTAGGATAACTTGTACTTGTTGTCTCCCTTCAAATTTGGCCATTGTGGCATCCCTTCCGGCCAGCATTTGGGAAGAGGGCCTGGGCCCCTAAAATAGGGCTAGCCACCACAGTGGGAGGTGACTGGTCCGAGGCCATTCAGATCACCCTCATCCACACAAACTCACCAAGCACAAGAGCACCTCTCCTCAGGAGGCTGTTCTTTCCTTGTAACTGTCCCCCCTCAGCCAAAGAGGCAATCCACCACACCACACTGGAGTAGGGCATTACACCACATTGGTGGCCCGAACCAGTATAAATCTTGTGTCCCTTCGTTCTGCGATTTCGACGCGCTGAGCCTTGAGATCGCGGTGAGGGAGAGTGCTAGGGGGAGGAGAGATCTCGTGCGCACCCCAGTGTTCGAACCTCAACGGTTTTTCCAGAACCCGAAATCCGACAGGGACCCACCCACTTGGGCTTGAGTTTGTCCTTTTTCTTTTCTGGCAAGCGTAGAACGAGTTCACCAACATTATAAGTCTTGGCCCGCACTTCTCTGCTTTGGTATCTGCGAGCATGTTGTTGATAGAATGCAGAACGGGATTTTGCAATGTCGCGCTCCTCCTCCAGGGCATCAAGACTGCCCCGCCGATCAAGATAGGCCTCTCTCTCTTCGTACATGTGCACTCAAGGTGAGTCATGAATGATGTCGCAGGGCAAAACGGCCTCTGCGCCATACACCATGAAGAATGGTGTGTATCCGGTAGTGCGATTGGGCATGGTCCGTAGCCCCCAGAGTACAGAGTCGAGCTCCTCGACCCAGTGCTTGTTTGATTCTTTCAAAGACCACACTAGTCTAGGCTTAATGCCGCTCATGATAAGACCATTAGCCTATTCCACTTGACCGTTTGTTTGTGGGTAATAGACGGAGGCGTAATCGAGCTTAATGCCCAGGTTAGCACACCAGGTTTTCACTTCATCGGTTATAAAATTGGAGCTATTATCGGTGATGATGCTGTGTGGGACACCATAACGGTGCACGCATAATCGATATAAAGTCTATCATCGTCCGACTTCGCCGCTTTAACTAGTTTGGCCTCTATCCACTTGGTGAATTTATCTACCATGACCAAAGATATATTTTTCTTATGGCTTCCTCCTTTAAGGGTCCGACCATATCAAGCCCTGCACTACCTAAAGGCCAAGTAATGGGTATTGTTTGTAGAGCGGTAGGCGGCATATGGCTTTGATTGGCGAAAAGCTGGCATCCGACACAATGTTGGACAAGGTCCTGTGCATCTGCTCGGGCCGTCGGCCAAAAGAAACCTATGCGGAAGGCTTTACTTACGAGGGCCCGAGCCGCGGCGTGGTGACCGCCGAGACCAGCATGGATTTTGACTCGGAGTTGTCGTCCCTCTTCTTCGGAGATACATCTTTGAAGAACTCCGGTAGTGCTTTTCTTGTAGAGCTCTCCATCATGGACCTTGTAGGCTTTCGAGCATCGAACAATGCAGCGAGCCTCATTCTCCTCAGGGAGCTCTCACCTATTAAGGTAGACCAAGAAGGGTTCGGTCCATGGGGCAATTACTGCCATTATTAGATGGGCCGATGGTGTTATTTTGGTGGCTGAGCCCCCGATGATATCAGTATTGTGTTCGGAATCTGGGGGTATAATCAGATCCGGACTGGTGTTGCTGCTCTCACCCTGCCATACCACTGATGGCTTGAAGAGCCTTTCCAGAAAGATGTTAGGCGAGACGGGGTCACACTTGGCGCCCATGCGAGCAAGGACATCCGCCGCTTGATTACTTTCTCGAGCCACATGATGAAATTCGAGTCCCTCGAACCGAGATGATATTTTGAGTATGGCATTACGATAGGCTGCCATCTTCGGTTCTTTGGCGTCGAAGTCTCCATTTTTTTGCGATATTGCAAGATTCCCCGCGCACCTCCAGGCATTGTATGCCCATGGAGGCAGCCATCCGAAGACCGTGCAATAAGGCCTCGTATTCGACTGCATTGTTGGAGTCTGTGTATAATATTTGGAGTACGTACTGGATTGTGTCTCTAGTGGGGGACGTTAAGATGACGCCCGCTCCTAAGCCATCCAGCATTTTAGAGCCATCGAAGTGCATGACCTAGTTGGAATATGTACCGTAATCTTTAGGGAGTTCGGCCTCTGTCCATTCGGCGACGAAGTCGGCCAATATTTGGGATTTAATAGCTCGGCGTGGTTTGTATGTTATGTCGAATGGCAGGAGCTCAATGGCTCACTTGAAGATCCGGCCTGTAGCGTCGCGGTTGATTATTATGTCATTGGGTGGTACTTCGGAAGCCACCGTGATCGAGCACTCTTGGAAGTAGTGTCGTAGCTTCCGGGATGCCATGAAGACCGCATATGCTATCTTTTGGTAATGAGGGTACCGGGATTTGCATGGTGTGAGGACAGTAGATACGTAGTATACCGGTTTCTGAAGTGGGAATTTGTGTCCATCCTCCTCTCGCTCAACGACGAGCACCGTGCTCACCACTTGGTGTGTTGCAGAGATGTATAATAACATCGGTTCATCGACGTTCGGCGCGGCCAGGATTGGGTTGCTCGCTAAAAGAACCTTTATTTCTTCCAGTCCGGCCGTTGCCGCATCCGTGCACTCGAAGTGGTTGGTGCGTCGGAGAAGGCAATAAAGTGGCAAGGCTTTTTCTCCTAGTCCGGAGATAAAGAGACTTAAAGCTGCCACGCATCCGGCTAGTTTTTGGACCTGTTTAAGGTCTGTTGGTGTAGCCAATTGTGACAAAGCTCGGACTGGATTTGCTTCAATTCCTTTATTGGAAACGATGAAGCCCAACAGTTTTCCAGTGGGAACGCCAAAAACACACTTTTCAAGATTGAGCTTGATGTCGTATGTATGGAGGTTGTCGAATGTGAGATGCGGGTCGTCTATTAATGACTCGACGTGCCTAGTCTTGATGACGATGTCATCCACATATGCTTCAACTGTCTTGCCGATTTGTTTCTCTAGGCATGTTTGAATCATGCGTTGGTAGGTGGCGCCGACGTTTTTAAGCCCAAAGGGCATGGTGTTGAAGCAGAAAGGCCCGTATGGGGTAATGAATGTCGTTGCGGCTTGATAGAACTCCTTCATTTTGATTTTATGGTATCCGGAGTATGCGTCGAGGAAACACAGTGAGTCGTGTCCTGCAGTAGCATCAATAATATGATCGATGCGGGGGAGGGGAAGGGATCGTTAGGGCAAGCCTTGTTGAGGTCTTTGAAATCGACACACAGGCGCCAGGATTTATCCTTCTTTGGCACCATCTCCAGGTTTGCTAGCTAGTCCGGGTGTTTTTTCTTCTCTGATGAATCCGGCCTCGATTAACTTGGCTAGCTCCTCCCCCATAGCTTGTCGTTTGGGTTCGGAAAAGCGCTGCAGTGTTTGCTTGACCGGCTTATATCCCTTCAATATATTGAGGCTGTGTTCGGCCAACCTGCATGAGATTCCTGGCATATCAGAAGGGTGCTAGGCGAATATGTCCCAGTTCTCGCACAGGAACGCTCGAAGTGAGGCGTCAACTATTGGGTCCAGCCGTGCCCCGATGGAAGATATCTTCTTGGGGTCCGTCGAGTGGACTTGAAATTTGACTATTTCGTCTGCTGGTTTGAAGGAGGTGGATTTGGGCCGCTTATCAAGGATTACATCGTCCCTATCCACAGTGGAGCGTAGTGCGGGCCGCGAGGGCCTCGGATAGCGCCTCGAGGGCCAGGGATGCGGTTTTGTTTTCGGTGCGGAGGGCTATGTCCGGATCACTGGCGAGAGTGATAATACCGTTGGGCCCGGGCATCTTGAGCTTCATATACCCGTAATGAGGTATAGCTTGAAAGCGTGTGAATGCATCTCGCCCCAAAAGGGCGTGATATCCACTATTGAAAGGGGCCACTTGGAAGGTTATCTCTTTTGACCGATAGTTCTCCGACGTGCCGAATACTACGTCGAGTGTAATTTTCCCCGCGCATCACGCCTCCCGGCTGGGAATGATTCCTCGGAAGGTCGTATTACTTTGCTCGATGCGGCTCCTGTCTACTTCCATTTTATTGAGTGTGTCCTCGTAGATGAGATTTATCCTGCAGCCGCCGTCCATGAGCACTTTAGTGAGCCAAAAGCCTTCCACAATTGGATTGAGGACCAAGGCGGCCGGTGCCGGATCGACTGAATTTTGGTTCACACCGCATTGAAAGTTATGGCCGTGTCGTTCCAGGGGTTTATTGTTGCGACTTGGCAGACTTTGGCAAGGTCGCGGAGTGCCCTCTTGCGCCGATTGTTTGAAGCGAAAGTCTCGAAGACCGTCAATAATCTGAGGTCGTCATCTTCCAGGGGGCGTTGCTCTGAGGTGTTTTTGGTGAGGATATCCTCACCGCTCTTGGCCACTTGCCGGAGTATCCAACATGCTCTAAGGCTGTGGGTTGGTACGGTATCCAGTGTCGTGTGTATTTTGCATGGCCTATCGAGCCATCCCTCCACAACGGTTCCGCGTCCCGTAATGGGCTTAGTTTTCTTCACTATGGAGTCGGGTGCCCCATGTGGGTGCATCCTTTTTGCTTGCTAGAGGGGTTGAGTGGAGACCGGTGGTTCCCAGTGGGATGTCTGAGTTTTCCAGGCGCTTTCCATTACGCAGTACTTCTGTACTATGGTTGCCAAGTCAGCGAAGTGTAATACGCGACGGCGGTTGATGGCGTTGAGGATACCTTCGTCCGTGCAATTATTGCAGAATATTGAAATCGCATCCTCGTCGTGGCAATCTTTAATCTTGTCTTTGACAAGGAGGAATTTGGCACAAAAGTGATGGACTGTTTCTTGAGACTGCTATCGTACGTACATGAGGTCGCATATATCAAGAGGGCCGGAATTGCTTGGCGAATATTTCTTGTGGTGGGTGTGTGGCTTTAAATCCGATCACTGACCCAATTTGGAGTCCGGAGTTTGAAAAACTTCCGAGCTTATTAGTTCGGGCTCCGGGATGTTAAATGATTTTCCAGGCTCGACGCCCGATTCTAGGTTCGGAGGACTGGAAGTGTCATCCCGTAGACAGGTATCCGGCTCTTCGAGCTCGGAAATCCGAACATAGCTGGTCCTCAACACAGGGGAAGAGTTGTTGTTTTGCTCCTCTACGACCGCTCTCTAATGGGTGATCGGCGGAGATTTGGTTTCTCTCTGATCGGGTTTAAGCCCAATCTGATCGTAGTCTGTAGCGACCCCCATGGCGGCGATGCGATCCAGGAGTTCATTTAAAGATGACAACTCCACCGAATCCATCCATTTGGAGTATTCGGAGTCAACACGGAGACGATTTTTGATGACCTGAGAAGTCATCATCGGCTTGACGACCGAACGGGCAGTCATGGTAAAGCCGCCTAGCCGGAGGGTTTGTCCTGAGGCGAGGGCTCCTCTAGAGGTGATATTATTCTTGATGACAAGGCGCGCCATTAATCCTGTCTTCGACGTCACAGCAGAACTCTCAATGAAAGCATCAATGTCGGTGTCAAAACCGGTGGATCTCGGGTAGGGGGTCCCGAACTATGTGTCTAAGGTCGATGGTAACACGAGACGAGGGACACAATGTTTACCCAGGTTTGGGCCCTCTTAATGGAGGTAATACCCTACTTCCCACTTGATTGATCTTGATGAATATGAGGATTACAAGAGTTGATCCACCACGAGATCGTAATGGCTAAACCCTAGATGTCTGGCATGTATGATTGTGATTGCCTCTACGGACTAAACCCTCCAGTTTATATAGACACCGGAGGGGCCTAGGGTTGTACAGAGTCGGTTTACTAAGGAAGGAATCTTCATATCCGAACTCCAAGCTTGCCTTCTATGCAAAGGAGAGTCCCATCCGGACATGGCAGGAAGTCTTCTATCTTGTATCTTCATGGCCCATTAGTCCAGCCCACGTCACACAGGTCGGACGCCCGAGGACCCCTTAATCAAGGACTCCCTCAGGAGCTCCCTGAGGACCAGAATGAGGCTCGTTGCATCGTTCGACGGTCGAAAGCCTACGGACTAAACCCTCCAGTTTATATAGACACCGGAGGGGCCTAGGGTTGAACAGAGTCGGTTTACAGAGGAAGGAATCTTCATATCCGAACTCCAAGCTTGCCTTCCACGCAAAGGAGAGTCCCATCCGGACATGGGAGGAAGACTTCTATCTTGTATCTTCATGGCCCATCAGTCCGGCCCACGTCACACAGGCCGGACGCCCGAGGACCCCTTTAATCCAGGACTCCCTCAGGAGCTCCCTGAGGACCAGAAAGAGGCTCGTTGCATCATTCGACGGTCGAAAGCCTACAAGGTTCATGAAGGGGAGCTCTACAAGAAAAGTAGTACCAGAGTCCTTCGAATATGTATCTCCGAAGAAGAGGGGCGGCAACTCTTGGCCGAAATCCATGCTGGTCTTGGCATCCATCACGCAGTAGCTCGGGCCCTTGTAAGTAAGGCCTTCCGTACTAGTTTTTTCTGGCCTACGGCCCGAGCAGATGCACAACACGTCATCCAACGTTCTGTAGGATGCCAGCTTTTCACCAATCAAAGCCATATGCCGCCTACCGCCCTACGAACAATCCCCATCACTTGGCCTTTTGCGGTCTGGGGGCTGGACATGGTTGGACCCCTTAAAGGGGGAAGCCATAAGAAAAAATACCTACTGGTCATGGTAGATAAATTCACTATGTGGATAGAGGACAAACCAGTTAAAACGGCTGAAGCCGGACTAGTGATAGACTTCATATCCGGTTTCCTTCACTGTTATGGTGTCCCACACAGCATCATCACCAACAACGGCTCTAACTTTACAACCGACGAGGTGAAAACTTGGTGCGCTAATCTGGGCATCAAGCTCGATTACGCCACCGTATATCAGCCTCAAACAAATGGTCAAGTCGAGCGGGCCAATGGCCTGATAATGAGCGGCATTAAATCCAGACTAGTGCGATCCCTAAAGGAGTCAGATAAACACTAGGTTGAGGAGCTCGACTCTGTATTCTGGGGGCTGCAGACCACATCCAATCGCACGACCAGATACACACCGTTCTTCATGGTGCACGGCGCAGAGACCGTCTTGCCTTGCGATAATATTCATGACTCACCTCGAGTGCACATGTACGAAGAGAGAGAAAGCCGATCTCGACCAGCAAGATGACTTAGATGGCCTGGAGGAGGAGCGCGATGTCGCAAAAGCTCGTTCCGCATTATACCAACAACAAGCTCGAAGATACCAAAGCAGAGAAGTGCGGTCCAAGACTTATAATGTCGGTGAACTCGTTCTACGCCTACCAGAGAAGAAAAAGAACAAGCTCAAGCCCAAATGGGAGGGTCTGAGGGAGTCCTGGATTAGGGGGTATCCGGACAGCCGGACTATATTCTTTGGCCGGACTGTTGGACTATGAAGATACAAGATTGAAGACTTCGTCCCGTGTCCGGATGGGACTCTCCTTGGCGTGGAAGGCAAGCTTGGCAATACGGATATGTAGATCTCCTCCCTCAGAATCGACTCTGTAACCCTAGCCCTCCTGTCTATATAAACCGGAGGGTTTAGTCCGTAGGACAACAACAATCATACCATAGGCTAGCTTCTAGGGTTTAGCCTCTACGATCTCGTGGTAGATCAACTCTTGTAATACTCATATCATCAAGATCAATCAAGCAGGAAGTAGGATATTACCTCCATCGAGAGGGCCCGAACCTAGGTAAACATTGTATCCCCCGCCTCCTGTTACCATCCGCCTTAGACCCACAGTTTGGGACCCCCTACCCGAGATCCGCCGGTTTTTACACCGACATTGGTGCTTTCATTGAGAGTTCCACTGTGCCGTCACCGTAAGGCTTGATGGCTCCTTCGATCATCCGTAACGATGCGATCCAGGGTGAGGTTTTCCTCCCCGGACAGATCTTCGTATTCGGCAGCTTCGCTCTGCGGGCCAACTCGCTTGGTCATCTGGAGCAGATTGAGAGCTACGCCCCTGGCCACCAGGTCAGGTTCGGAAACTTGAATTATACTGCTGACATCCGTGAAGACTTGATCTTTGACGGATTCGAGCCCTTGCCAGGTGCACCGCACAATCACGGCGAGCATGATATAGCTCTGCCGTCGGACGATATTCGGGAGATCACACCGGCAACTACTCCGGCCTTCAATCCGGAGCAAACTGAGCCATCCAGGGACGGGTGGATAGACCCCGCCATGGAGGTCGTACTCTCAGCAGCGATAGAGCCGGATACTGACCTTACCCCTCACGAGAGCCGTGATGCCGAACCATTGGATTCATCTTCGGCCACGGACTACGAGCCGCCTGCGCCCATGCCAATCGAATCCGATTGGGCGCCGATCATGGAGTTCACCTCCGCGGATATCTTTCAGCACTCGCCCTTCGGCGATGTGCTAAATTTGTTAAGGTCTCTCTCCTTGTCAGGAGAACCTTGGCCGAACTATGTTGACGATTTAACCGACATTCTCAACTTCGACTCCAAAGACATCGATGGTATGGACGACGATGCAGGAGATTTAATCGAACCATCGCCTATTGGCATCGGACCGCCACCTCATCATATGATATATAAAGGTGGATAAACCCAAAGAAGGCAATGGCGATAAGATAGCGGAGGATGACCCCTCCAAGAAGCAACCCAAACGCCAACGTCAGTGGCGCCGCTCTAAGTATTGCCATAGCAAAAGTAGTGATACCGGCACAAGAGACAATAACACTCTGGACAATGCCGAAGACGCATTTACAATCCCTCCAAAGAAGATTTAGAGCCGGAGGACGAACAAGTCAGCCCTCCTGAGCGAGCTGCAGATGGAGAAGCGGAGGGTGACAATTACATGCCTCTCTCCAAAGACGAGGTGAGCCTCGGCGACGAAGAATTTATCGTGCCTGAGGATCCCATCGAGGTGAGCACTTTAAGCGCCGGCTTATAGCCACAAAGAAGTAGCTGAAGAAAAACAACAACAGCTTCGAAATGATCAAGATTTGCTAGCGCATGGATGGATCAAGTCCTTGCGACCGAGGAATATGAACTCGAATGCCGCTCAAGGGTTACCCAAAGCGCAGGTTGCTACCACGACTTGAGGAGGAAGCATTGAAACCTACATCACCAGCAGATGATGCGGCCGATCGGCCACCTCGTGGACGAGACAGAGAGGCATTTCAGCCAAGCTCACCGCACTCGCCGCCACTCAAACAAAAATACCAAGGCACGGGGCAACACACGGGACCTGCGAGACGTATTAGAAAACAAGGCAAAACACGCAAGATCGATCTACGAATCATGGGGGCGCGCACCTACGCGGGACGATGACCGTCACGCCGGATACAGTAAAAGTAAATCTAGCCGGGCCGAACACAGCAGACAAGACTCATATGAATCATGCGTGATATAGCCCAAACATGTAGGCGCCGCACACCCCCTATGCTTCACTAACGAAGTAATGGATCATGAATTCCCAGAAGGTTTTAAACCCGTAAATACCGAATCATATGATGGTACAACAGATCCCGCGGTATGGATCGAGGATTTCCTCCTCCACATCCACATGGCCCACAGTGATGATCTACATGCCATCAAGTACCTCCCACTAAAACTCAAAGGACCAGCTCGGCATTGGCTCAATAGCTTGCCAGCAGACTCCGTTGGCTGTTGGGAGGATCTGGAGGATGCATTCCTTGACAAATTCCAGGGCACTTATGTGCGACCACCGGATGTCGATGACTTGAGCCATATAACTCAGAAGCAGGGGGAATCGGCCAGGCAATTCTGGACACGGTTCCTAACCAAGAAAAATCAAATTGTCGACTGTCCGGATGCAGAGGCCTTAGCGGCATTTAAGCATAACATCCATGACGAGTGGCTCGCCCGGCACCTCGGCTAGGAGAAGCCGAAGTCTATGGCAGCCCTCACGACACTCATGACCCTCTTTTGCGTGGGAGAGGATAGCTGGCTGGCTCGCAGCAACAACATATCAAGGAACCTTGGCACTTCGGATACCAAGGATAGTAACGGCAGATCACATTGTAGCAGACACAAGCGCCGCAACAACGGCGATAACGCCGGGGATATGACAGTCAATGCCGGATTCAGTGGCTCTAAACCCGGTCAGCGGAAAAAGCCATTCAAAATAAGTACTTCGGGCCCGTCCAGTTTGGACCGCATACTCGATCGCTCATGTCAAATACACGCCACCACTGATAAGCCAGCCAATCACACCAACGGAGAATTCTGGGTGTTCAAGCAGGTCAGCAAGTTAAATGCCGAAAACAAGGACAAGGGGCTTCATAGTGACGACGAGGAGGAGCCCCGACCGCCGAACACGGGAGGACAGAATAGGTTCCCCCCACAAGTGAGGACGGTGAACATGATATACGCAACCCACATCCCCAAGAGGGAACGGAAGCGCGCACTAAGGGACGTCTATGCGATGGAGCCCGTCGCCCCAAAGTTAAACCCATGGTCCTCTTGTCTGATCACCTTCGATCGCAGGGACCACCCCACTAGTATCCGTAGTGGCGGATCTGCCGCATTGGTCTTAGACCCCATCATTGACAGATTTCACCTCACTCGCGTCCTTATGGACGGCGGCAGCAGCCTGAACTCGCTCTATCGAGATACAAAGGCGCAAAATGGGTATAGACTCCTCGAGGATGAAACCCACAAAAACGACCTTTAAAGGCGTCATCCCAGGTGTAGAGGCCCATTGCACGGGCTCAATCACACTGGAAGTGGTCTTCGGATCTCCGGACAACTTCCGAAGCGAGGAGTTAATCTTCGATATCGTCCTGTTCCGCAGCGGCTATCATGCACTGCTCGGGCGAACCGCATTTGCAAGATTCAATGAGGTACCGCACTACGCATACCTCAAGCTCAAAATGCCAGGACCTAGGGGGGTCATAACAGTCAATGGAAACACAGAGCGCTCGCTCCGCACGGAGGAGCACACTGCAACCCTCTTAGCAGAAGCTCAAAGCAGCCTCTTAAGGCAATCCACCAATTCGGCGATAAAGCCCCCGGACACCGTCAAGCGAGTCCGGAGTAAGCTGCAACAGGATCGCCTGGCACGTTTAGAGCTCGCCTAGCAGCCCTGCCCCCGCACTAGTCCCAGTCAAACAGTGAAATCCATGCCGCGCATACATAATTACGCATGGAAAATACCATGGGCATAGGTGGGGGCACGACCATGGCATATCCCACAATGCGGCTCAACCGCCCTAAGGGCTGAATACCTTTATCATTTTCTCTCTTTCAGGACCTTACTCTCTGGAAGCCCTATCCGGCAATGCGATTGCCGGACACATTTAAAACAAAACAGAGGATGGGCAACTCGCTCCCAGGGCTCTCCCCCGATGGAAAGCTTCGTTGGCCGTTCGATTTTAGTCAACCCGGTCTTTTTTTCGTTCTTGTCCGTTCGATGGTCGCTACGTTTTGACTTGTGCGTTTTCACCGGACGGTAGATCTTGGCCAGCGGATGACCTGTGGGCTCGGACCGAATTTCATTGGTTGGGTGCCAGCTTATTGGGTGCGCGGGGCGGCAGAAATCACATATCTGACCTAAAGCAGAAATCAAATCACAAACTGACCTGGTCACGAAAAAATTTCACTTTGCTGACCCTTTGGTGTGGCGCCCGACACGGGCGCCAGACCCTCATCTTGGCAGCGCCCTTCCCATAGGCGTCATACGTCTTGCCGGCGTGGCAGCCCTGGTCCGATTCCGGCCCTACGCTTTTGTCAGGCGCCTAAGGGCTAGGGCGCCACACTTTGACGTCAGCGCCTAGCCCTTAGGCGCTGCACGGTGACTTGGCCGACCCAGCCCGACCAGGCGGTTCCTCATCTCTCCTCTCTCGACAGAGAGCGGGCGGCGGGCGGCGCCCCATCTAATCCCCCCCATCCCTCTCGTGATCGTAAGATTTGATCCGTGGATTCGATCCCCAATTCATCCTACTAGGTAAACTCTTCCCTTATCTTTCTTTTGCTCGTAAAATTGTTGCCATTCTAGAGATTTGTCCAAGATTTGATGGAACCCTTGATTTGTTTGGTTTGCTCGATTTAGGATGTGTATTCATATTGGTAGTACCGTAGTGTTATTTATTAGTTCACAATATATGATTCTTGTTGGTGAAAGCCTATATTGTTTAGTTTTTTAGATATGTATGAGATGCCTATTTCTATAGATAACTATGAGATGTTGATTTTGTAGACATATATGAGAAGTTTGTTTAGATATATATTAGATGTTGAGTTTATTTCAAATATTAGATGTTGAGTTTATTTGAAACATTAGATGTTTAGTTTATTTGAACACATATGACATATTCATTGTGTGAGAAGGAGATGTTGAAATTCTTGTAGTTGAACACATGTTATATGTTTAATGTATACCGATATTTGAGATGAAGATGAACTCTTATATGTTTATTGTTTGAAATTGTAAGGATGGTTTGGCTTCTGGACGATGTCTACGACGTGCAACACCGGGCCTACATGATGCGCGAGAAGGATAAGGTAATAATGAGTAATCTAAATATTTTGCAAATTTGCCTTTAGTTGAAATTTACATGCCCTAATATTTGTCATTACTTGTTTTTTGCGTAAGCTTGAACCTCTCAAGATTCGGTATCACGGGTCTCTGGTCCCGCCATGCCTTACGATGAGCGGTACACACCGTACATCAAGCAGCAGGACTACTCCCGTGGATTCTGTTGGTCACCGGTCCACGCCGAATCTGAACGCTTCCACCGGTGTCCGCTCTTGTTGATCGGTGGAGGCCAGAGACCCACGCTTCCATCTTCGGACCGGGAGATGACCGTGACGCCGAGGATGTCTCGTTGATCACCGGCTTGCTATCGACGGAGGCCTCTCGTATGAGCACCGATTCTGATGGGTGGCGCGAGCAGATGATTGCTCTTATCGGTATGGCTCCTACCGAGGCTGAGGATGATGTAGAGGAGGGAGAAGAGAAGACGAAGAGGGAAAGGAAAGCAGCCGGAGCTGCTTTCACGTGGATTCAAAATAACTTTGCGACGTGCCCTCCGGATGCCACTGATGATGTGATCCAGACACATGCTCGTGTGTATATGTGGTACGTGGAGTCCATGTATTCTTTACCGTCATGATTGAGAACTCGGACTCCCTCACGGTAAGAGGGTGATTGACGTCCACATTCCTAACCCGGGATGCATTTAACAAGTGCGAGCATGGGAGATGAAGCAAAGACGGCCTCATGCACCGCAATCACACCGTGTTAGGGAGACCTTGAAAGCCCGGCCTCCGTGTTGGCGGCCATCGCTTGTGGTTCCTCCGGCTCTTTCACCTCATACTTCCACTCGTTGTCGCCATATAGTACAGCTTCTTCGAGTCCGCCTTTCGTGATTGAAATTCCAACCATTCTTCAACCTTTGGTGGGAAATTGTACTTGTGCTTATCCTTGTTCTCACCAAAGAATCTGCTTATCGGTCTCCATTGAGTACTTTAAAAAGTATGCATTCATCTTGTCAAATGTGTATTGCACTATTGCCGCCACGGGTAATGCACGTACACCCTTGAGCACCTTATTGAAGCATTCTCGCCATATTGCTTGTCATTTGACCGCATTCTCCGCCATCTTCATCGAAAGCACGTGCCCACATATTCCTTTCGGCAATGTTCCTATTGAGAAACTCGACCGCCGGGTCAAGTTTCTTGTGTCCGAGCAATGCATTGAACAATGCAAAGCAAACCGCTTGTTGGTGAAAGCGAGACAACAATCACGAAGATCATCGGCCAACTCCTTGATACCACATGCCCTATAGAAGTTTGCACAAAAGTGCCTCATGCACCATCGATGATGCAACTTTGTATGTCCAGGAATGTCAACCACCACCGCATTTAGAATTCGGATGGCGATCCGATATGACACAAATTTCCTTTCAGCAGTAATACCCTTGTTCTCGGCCGACGCAAGAACCACTCCCTTTTATCATTGTTCTCCACCTCAACCAAAGCGAAAGCCAAAGGCAACACCCGGTTATTGGCATCACTTGCTATTGCAACCAATAAAGTGCCCTTGTATTGTCCGGTCAAGAACGTGCCATCAATGGCGATGACGGGCCGACAATGCTCAAAAGCCCTCACGCATTGCTCAAAGGCCCAAAATGCACGGCCAAATACTCGCACGGTCCTCCCGTTATGAATCAATGTTTGGTGCCCATGAGGCTCAACCACGTGAACCATGCCGGGGTTTGTGGCGGCCATAGCTAACACCAACCTAGGGAGTCGGTTGTATGCTTCCTCCCAATTGCCATACAACATCTTGAATGCGGCTGCTTCGCCTTCCATGCCTTGCCGTACTTCACCTTGTAATGAAAGATGGCTTTCACAAGGTCAATGACACTCTTGATGCTCATTGTTGGAAGTGTGGATATTTGGTTGGAAAGCCATGTAGATGAACTCGGATGTGAGTTATGCGTGTTGTTGGTACACAAGCTTGCCATCCGCCCTCTTGTGCCGCAAGACATGTGAGTTGGTAGACAACTCACTATGCGCCAAGTGGGACCTCCTTTCCATGGCCTTGCACGCACAATCCATGGACATGTTGGCACTTCACATTTGACCAGTGTAACGCACATTCACGTCCCGAAGTTGGCCACTTTATGTGGACGATAATGTGTAACCGAGTAGTTGTCGAGCCACATCTTCAATTCCAAGAAGGATTGAAACTCACAACCGGATATATCCCGTTCTTGCCGCCTTCCAAATCACGGTGAGAACTTGGCCTAGCTCCAAGAGATATGCATTTGCCACCATCCACAACGGCTTCATCCATGAGACTAAGATCCTTGAACAACGGTGTCTTGTGATCCCGCCTAATACCTTCTTGAATGCTTCGGCCTCCTTCAGCGTGAAACCATCCTCATCATCTTATTCATCGGGACCATCATCATACGAGTCCGATGCATATGCACGTGAAAAAGGGATGGATTGGTCCATTGTCTCTTGCACATGATATTGGTCGAGATCACCCACATTGTTGTCATGGAGGTCAACTTCGTTGTCATCCTCCTCGTACTCATCATTCTCCTCTTCAAAACCTTCATTTTGGTTGTTTGGAGTCGGGCTCATTGTTGGCCAATCTTGTTGCGTGAATTGAGGTTCACTCATTTGATCTTGGTTCATGGGTGGGGAGTGCTAGCAACCAACGGGAGGGGTTCGGTTCAAATCTACATTCAAAGTAGACTCAACCTTCTTGGAGGCAAATAACTCAAGAGCCTTGTCTAGAGATTCTAAGAACCGTCTCCTTGTATGCAACCCAACGTTGCTCGGAGTTCACACGCATTGTCTTCCAACGGATGTGCATTCCAAAACCAACATTATGCCTTCCCTCGAACTCAACAACGCCACTTGGGTCAATCCAATTCAAATCTTTCCTCACTTGTTCCAAGAGCTCCGCATAGCTAGGACTACTCTCAAACACCATGTCAAGCTCATCCGGTCCGTCTCAACATTGCCTTTCAAAAGGCCTCTTTATCCACATGATGAACATAAACACATGTTCTCCCCATCCCTACAATAATAAAAACACACATATATCAAGTAAATACTTAAGAAAATATTTGCACACATATGCCCTAACATATATATGAATTAATAACCCTAACCCCCACATAACAATTACCACAACCCTAACCATAACATAACCCTAACACCAACATCAAACACACATAACCCTAACCCTAGCATACTATGGAAGCCTAAACAACCCAAATTAGCAAAGAAATATCATTCAACACAAATTTGCAAATCCAAGCAAAAACAAGGGTTTCCCTAAACTAGCAAGATTTGAGCAAATGTGACAATTCCTATGGATGAAAACGAGGGGATCGGAGGAGATTGCCTTAAGGGAGGGGTTGGCTTGAAATCCACGGTCAAACACTCGGATTTGCAAGATTTGAGAAAGATTTGATAGGGAGAGGGAAGAGAGGAGGGCCGCAAGGGTTTTGGTGGGGGTAGGGGTGTGTGGAGTGGGGTGGGAGGAGAGAGAGGGTGGGGCCAAAGTGGAATGACAGATCGCGGCCAAGAGATAGCGCCAACATTACAGTGTGGCGCCTAAGTCTTAGCGCCGCAGTCTTGTCTGGTGGAATCGACCGTGGCTGCCATTGGCCGCGGAGACGTCTGACGCCGAAGGGAAGGGCGCTTGATCAGAGGTCTGCGCCCGGCGCCACACCAAAGGGTCGTGAAAGTGAAATTTTTCGTGGGCGGTCGGTTGTGATTTGATTTACTGCCGCGCCGAGATATGTGATTTCTGCCGCGCGGGGGCAGCCTGTCCTGCCGCGCTGCGTGCATGCGAGGAAGCCCGGGTCGCGGGTGTTGTGCGCTGCTCCTCGCGTTTTGCGCATGCGCTTGTGCTGTCCTCATGACGGGTGGGCCAGTGCTGGCCTCGGTCCCGCTCATCAGCTGCGGTGACTACATGTCTCGTGTATAGGATATTTCCTCGTTACCTCGGTCAACTGCTCCTGGCGCGGCGCTCCTCACGCGCTGCCCGCGTCGTGCGTCGTGGGGAGTTTACTGCCTCCTGCGTCAGCTACAGAGGGGTGGGTCGACGCATGTGCACCCGGATTGTGCACACGCGTTTGTACTAGCGCGATGACGTGTGGGCCGCCGCTGCTCTGGTCCCGCTCGTCGGCTGCTATTACTGTGTCTGGTGCGCGTGTACGCCTTTCCTGTGCGCGGTGTTGCGTCTCGTCTGCTTTGGACTTTGGAGAGAGAGGATGGACTGCAGCTGCCCGATGCATGTGCTTGTGGGGCCTGGCTGACCATTGCATCGTGCGTGCCTCACCTCCATCTGCAGTTGGAGTGAGATGGATTGGTGCCTACGACGCGCTGGTCGACGCGGCGGCCGCCGCAGTCCGCGAGCCTGGGTGCACGGTCGCGCTCACGGACCTCCACCGCTGCCTCTATGCCTTCAGCGGCTCCTGCGACCGAGCCGAGGGCCTCGTCCAGGCGGCCGCCGCCGGCCTCGGCCCCGCCGCCTCCCGCCACGACGAGCTGTGCCGCGCCGTGCCCGCGGTCGACAAGGATCTCCGGGCCGCCGAGGAGAACGAGATGGAAGAGGAGAAGCATCGCCCTCCGACCACGCCGCTGGCGGCCGAGGACAAATAGCCCAATCGATCTACCTCTTCTCCTGTTGAGGTGATGTTCATCGTTCTTGTTTTTTTCATGTGATGCTCATCATTCCTTTTATTTTCTTGCTTGATGTGCTAATCGTGTTAGTCATCTAGAAGATGAATGAAACTGTGACGGGAGATGACAGATGGACTGGGATATATTGCCTCGCCGTGCCGCATGGTGGCCGAGATGCGGCAGCCCCATGCTCTGTTCCGATGGGCCTCCTCTGCTCGATGTTGCCGCTGGTTGAGGTTCGTCCTTCTCTGGTTCGCATGTTCTTCGCTACTGCTTTCGATTCGTCGTGCTAATTTCACATGTTTGCCTTCGTTTCCTTCATGGGCAGTTTGGTACGGTTTCCTGTTGTCGCTTGCGTCGAGCCTTGGGTCCGTCTCTCCTTCTCATTGAGGTTAGTCCACTCCTCTTGTGCTTGCCTATAGAATGTTTGATGAAATGCGTGTGTGCTGACGCTTGTTCTACGGTTCAGCCTACTTCTCCTGTCGCTGGCGCTTCTTCTTCTCGTCGGTCCTGCTGCTTACCCAACCTTCTGCTTGCTGCCTCGGGTAAATAGGCCGCTCTGTTGCTTCTGTGACCGGCGAGTGTTCATTGCATGCCTATGTGTCGTTGTGCTCTGACAGGTTGTTTTTTTGTGTATTTCGCAGGTTGTACGATCTCTTCTGTCGTTGCGTTGTTCGACTCATCAAGGTTTTCTTCTTTCCTTTCTACTACATGTGTGTGTTATACTTTCAGTATCTTCTGTGTCATGTCTGCCTTGGTGATCTTTTAAATATCTGTATGTCGTGCTGATCGTTTAAATGTTCCGGATATGGTCGGGTGTTGTGTGTTGTTCTTTCTCGTGCTGCTTATATTTCGTGTATGCGTGTGAGCAGGATGTGTATGCTTTGTTTCCGTTGTTATACCAGTTTTGGAGGCCGTGGTAACTCGATGCCCCCGGCGCTCACTCTTTCTGTTGTACACAGCAGCATATTTGTCCAATTCTCAGACTAAGTTTTTGAAAGAAACCACAGTTTATTACAACGCCAATTATGGATATGGATCCATCTTGCTGCGCTGGATGAAGGACTAGATGTAATAAGAATTGCATGTGACAAACAGGTGCCTCCTCTATGCATAACTTTTTGCTAATATCATTGAATTTCTCTTGAGATCTCTCTAGACCTTTCCAAATGTATTTTAGTTAGGTGTTTGTATTAACTAGCAGAAGAAGGGATGAAAATGGAAAGAATTTGAGATGCATAAACATAAAAGCACTAAAAGATTTGCTTGAAGCAAAGATGTCTAGCCAGCATACATATGGCAAGAACCTTCAGAGTTTGACTTCTTTTCAGCTGCTATTCAAATATATACTTGCTCATAGGTCACAACTCATGAAGTTACTTCTTTTGGTTTTGATTTTTACATATATGTGTCATAGGTCACGACTGATGAAGTTACTTCCTTTTGGTGAAGGTCTGAATATCATCAGAAGGTTCTTGTCTGTATAGATTAGTTGATAGGATGACAATTTAAGTTTATTGAAGCTCTTGTTTAGGAGGCGGGGTACTGCTTTGGTTTCTTGCTATTTGTAGTTCAATGCATGTGGTATCCCATATGAAATTTTACAATTTGTTTTAGCTTTTGTACTTTTCTATTCATTATCCCTACCCATTGTGATGCGTATGTTGATATGCTTCATGGATAGCTGGATTTAATATCACTTGCTTCTCAGTCTTCTCCACCCTCGATATGCGTGGGCCAAAAAGGCGGAGACGAGTCATGGATCCTCCAGGCTATGTCTGCTGGTGGCAGAAAGGGTTTAAGCACAGGAATCGCAAAAGTTGTGCCCCATGAGGCCAGCGACCCCCATGTGGCCAGCAACTAAAGGCCGGATTCATTTTCGTTGAATGTAACCTGCCTGACAGTAAATTAGTGTCACATTGGTAGTTGCCGATCTTTTAAAATTTGATTAACTAATTTGGGCTCTAACAGATTCTGTAGTTGTCTGTTGTTTTTTATTTGCAGGTTATCTTTAGCTTGGACGAAAATGAATGGACGAGCTTCAGTATGACAAGGAGAAAGCAATCTTGTTCAGTTTTAATCAGAACAGATGAAGGACAACCATGTAAAAGGTAGAGATGTTTACAGAAGAACCAACATCGCTTAGACTAGCGAGTTACAATTTTTTTTGTAGTGGGCATTAGCAAAATATAAATGTGAATATGACAGTACATAGTTTATGATATTTGACTATATGTCATCACCTAAATTATACTAACCCGGTGGAATAACCCAACAACCATTTAGATTATGCTACTTTCGGCCAAAAATAATTATTGACATGTATATATATATGAAGATCAATGTCGTGTATTTTACTTTGAAGTATAAACGAACAGTAAAAGATGAGATAGAGGCCTCCTACTAGGATAATAACAGCAAAAAAGATCAATGCACATATCTGAGAATTTTAATTTGCAGGCTGGGATTCTGTACATTGATATGATGTATAAGGAAGAAATAATTTATTTACTTATTTGTAGATCAGCCTTTTAGTATAGGACTACGATTTCCAGCAAAAAAAGTATAGGACTGTGACACTTCAAGATATTCATGAAAACAAGTATTTGATATGTTCACATCTATATAACTCAGGTCTTGCTGGTGTAGAACTCGAGCTCCCAGGGGACGGTTCTGCTCCAGTGCCACGAAGAGATTTTTTTCGAGCTCGGCTTGGTGTGGTTTTATGAATGGCTATGAGTAGGCTGCTCTACAGGTCTTGCGTATTTTGCATGGTTTATATGGACTTTTCGTTCATGACAATAACTATGAATGTATGATGGCCTATAGGAGATCTTTCTGTTCAAGAACATTGCGGTTTCTTTGATTCCTACTATGCTATTTACTCAGTCTGCAGGCCAGCATATTATTTAGATTCTTTCTAACTACCTTACTTCGAAGCTCAGTACTGGTCTCCTTCAAGCTACAACCCCAAGGTATGTCTTCTGAAACAGACAACTATAATATGCTTATAACTACTTAATTGCACTCATGTTTGTGTTTCCTTTTGTACCAAATCGCCGTGCCCTGCCGGCTATGCTATATGCCCACATATTTACACATGTCTCCCTCTTCACTGGTTTTCTTTCACGCACCAGGCGAGCTCTGGTGGTCAAGCTGATGCTTCTTCGCCTCCTGTTGAAGAAAAGGATGATAAGGATGTGCAGGCTCGAGTGACCAGGAACAAGTGGTGCTGCTTTTTATGCTGTCCATCTATATATGCATCCCTTCAGTTTGTACAGACAAAACAAATATTCATTTCTGACTAGAACAAAACTTGCAGTTAAGAAACTCTGCTGCTGGAAAGGGAGCTTGGGGTACTAAACAAAATATAGTTTGAGCCTGCCAGTTCTTTTTAATCCTATGGCCTGTATTTTTGCAGCAATCGTCTTTTATGTCTGGTTCCCAAAGTTATTAGTTAGCCTGCCTATTTCTCGCCGTTTGATAACCTATATTATAACTATAGAGAATATAGTTTGAGCCTGCCAATTCTTCTGCCTTCGATATGAAATAATGAGGCAGTTTTAATATTGTCGTAGATTCACCTGAGTTTATTTTAAACTACAGGATGCATCACTGATGGAGAAATACCTTACAGAATGATGTTGAGCCCCGTCTGGAATGCAACCTTTTTGGAGCTGCTTATGCTTGGTGCGGAGCGGGAAGCCTATGATAGCAACAGTATTGGACTCCATAGAACTGGAACTCTATACCTTTCTTATGTAGCTCTTCCTTTTGTTGTCTTCCCTAGAAGGGGCTGATGTAGTTTTTCTGAATTACATGTCTCCGCTTTGTTCTATGGCAGATGCTTCTACTCTGGAATGGTAGCAACAATACTGGACTCCACTGAGAACTGGAACTCTATACCTTTCTTGTGTAGCTCTTCCTTTCGTAGTCTTTGCTGGAAGGTGCAGATGTAGTTTTCCATTTGTTCTACGACAGATGCTTCTACACTGGAATGGAACCTTTTTGGAGATTCAACATGTTTCTGACTTGTTCTACAATATCTCGATGGTAGTACTTGATTTATTGTTTTAGCAAGCGTAATGGCTGATGTTTAAAATAAACAACAGTATTTTTTTGCTTGAGAGTGCTTACATATGGCATTGCTTTGTTACAAGATTACAACACTTTTTCCAGTAAATCTGATGGTTCATCTCAAGTGTTGTCCTTAATCAGAGAAGTTTCCTGTTTACGCCTAAGTGGTTGCTAAAGCCTATTTTTGCGGAGAAAGACAAACTTTTCAAAACACTCTCTGTATAGATTTTGAAAGAAAATTCTATCTTATTTTTTTTCAAACCAAGACATGTATTTTTGTTTTAAATTAGACTCTATACTTAAGTTAAGCCGTGTATATTCATATCATTATATACAATATTTAAACCACGGATATGTTTTTCATTGCAAACATGGTTTTAGCGTGCCTCTGTGCCATTTGGCGTAACAAAATCAACTAAACCATGTTTTTTTTCTTAGGTTTCTTATCCTTTTCCCTCTTTTTTTGCAGGAAAAATATGCATGGCCAGGTTTCTCATCATGATAACCATGTTTTCAAACTTGCTAAAAAAATACAACCATGCCAACTTTGCTCTCTCATCATAGTGCCCATATTTTCAAACTGAACATATTCATATTATGCAAAGTTCCCCTTTTCCCGGACTGTTATTTAACAACGTAATAAACATGTTTAAAAAATAGCTTGATTTAGTTGAAGGTTCTTGCAGCATGAAACTATTTTCATCAACATGTCTTCAGCAGGTCTCTGCGCCATTTGGCGCAACGGGTTAACTAGTAATACAACAACCAAGGAGGCAGGAAGCTACGTCATACAATGGAATCCCCAGGTGGTCTCTGATAACGAGCGAAATACCCGATCTAAATACCAGTCCGCAGCTTGCCCTTGGATAGGACATGTCAAATAGTCCTATTTTCTGCTTATTGCGCTACTTGTATCAGTACGCTTCAACATATTATTTAAATAACAATGCATAGCATTAGTCTATTATTGCATTATCTATTCCTTTTTTATATGTTTATTTACGACAATATGCACCCGTACATTCTGGTACGGCCAGTACTCCAGGGGCTTTCGTATACCCCATAATATGGCGTGAGAAGTCCGAACACTTTCGACAGTGCGGCACCCCGAACTTATAGCATTATATGCATCAGCTCTGAATCATGTATTGGGTCAATAGTTGGGTTTGCCCGGCTCCCATGTTTTGGTACCTTACGTCCGCTATGTCGGCTAAGGTAGCACTGGGAGAACTACTGCGATTGTGTCCCTGTTCTTCCGGACGAGCACCTCAGTAGAGAAAGCCAAAACTGACTGTCATGATAAGGCGAGAGCTGGTCGTTGTTCGAGAGGTCTCAAGTCCTTAAAGACTTTTTCCGCTTCGGGCAAGGAGTCGGCCTTGTCCGACTTAGGCGTATATAGCGCCCTAAATTTGGCCTTCCGAATACTAGGGGCTTCGCCAAAATTTAAAATTGTAGACTTCTATGGCTAAGTGAGAGTGATAAAGCATTATAGTCCGATTGCTTGGTCGTTGCGCTGAGCACCTCCCTCGGAGGACCCAAAAATGGGAAAAAGAGTGCTCAGATTTATCCCGAACACCCCAGTACTAGCTGCATGGGGGCGTAAGCCGATCGCCAACTCTCATATTTGATAAATGGCCGCACAGAAGGTAATATTTTAAATTCAAAAAGTGTTGCATAGCGCAAATGAACTAGTTTTCATATTACAGGATCACATGAGTAAGTTCATTGAAAAATTACATCTTTGGTACACTCCTCCGCCACAAAGGCGGGCACCCTTCGTGACATCGTCGTAATACATTTCGGGTGGCAATGCTCCTTGCCCTGCAGCGGCCCCTCCTTCACCAGCTTCTCGGCGTCCATCTTCGCCCAGTGCACTTTCGCACGGGCAAAGGCCCTGCGTGCACCTTCGATGCAGACGGACCGCTTGATGACTTCAAACTGGGGGTAGGCATCCACAAGCTAGCTCATCAGACCGAAGTAGCTGTTGGGAAGGGGATCGCCAGGCCACATCCGGACTATAAGGCCCTTCATGGCCTGTTCGGCCGCCTTGTGGAGCTCGACCAGTTGCTTCAGCTGGTCGCTCAAGGGCATCGGATGTTCGGTCCCAGTATACTGAGACCAGAACAACTTCTCCGTTGAGCTCCCCTCGTCAGCCCGGTAGAACTACGCCGCATCTCACACACTGCAGGGCAAATCTGCGAACGCTCCTGGAGAGCTCCGAACTCGGGTAAGTAAATAGAAATTTTCTTTGACATGCTTGCTTTGCATAATGAATGCCTTACCCGCCGCTATCTTCTTAACCGCCTCGATTTCCTGGAGGGCCTTTTGGGCTTCGGCCTTGGCATGTTTTACGCTTTCGAGGGCCTTTGCAAGCTCGGACTCCCGTGTCTTAAAGTCAAGCTCCAAGGACTCGTGCTTCTTCACTAGAGCCTGGAGCTCTTGCTGCACCTCGCCTACCCGGGCCTCTTGTTTTTATCGCTCGGTGCGCTCCTTGGCCGCTTTGTTTCGGCCTCGGACGGCCGCCTTGTGGTCGCCACTTGGTCGTGGCCCTGGCACATTCATGATGATCCTATTATTTTGCAACCAAATTTCTTTTTAATATATAGACAAGGTATTACTTACCTTTGCTCTCCTCGAGCTGCCTCTTGGTAAGGCCGAGCTCTTCCTCGGACCGCTCAAGGTCCTGCTTCAGGGCATTGACCTCCAGCGATGCGTCTTGGCGGTGACAGCGGCGATGCTCGCATACGCATATAGACATATTCAGATTAGACTCATGTGGTTATTATTCGATCCTCTATTTGGCTTTTCTTCGCGAACGCCAAACAGAGCATCAGGGCCTACTGTCTATGCGGTAATATTTTCCTATATTTTGATTACTTACCCAAAGCTTTGTTAGAAGGTGGCACATGCTTGGCCAAATCCGCTTTTTGGCGGACTGAACCTTCTCGATCACCGCACTCATGATAGTGCGGTGCTCTTCGTCGATGGAAGCGATGCGAAGCGCTTCCAACAAATTGTCTGGTGCCTCTGGATGGACAGAGGCCACCGGCACGGGCGGCTTGCCCCTCTTAATGTGGGGTCTCCTGCCAGAGTCCGGAACCACTGGAGGTTCCGCCGAAATGTTAATTTGGGGCGAACTTGGAGCCCAGGGAGTCTTGCTCCCTTTACTCCCGAGGTCCTAAGGTCGCCTCGGCGCCTCCGACTGCCTCCCCTCGGCTCGGTGCCTTTTGGGACAACACCTCGGCGTTGTCCGTAGGGCGAGGAAGAGGCGGTCGGAAGTGAATCGCTATTCATATCCGACGAGTCCAAAGAACCATCCGACGAAGATACGTCAATGCGGGCTCGGGGCGGACTGCACGATCATGTTCGGCGTGATGAGAAGCAGTGCAATAAAACATACCATGAATTACAATGGAATCTGGATACTTACGACTTTGCCAGGGGCTTGTCCCTGAGCAACCACTCGTCGTCACTATGGGCGGTTGACGTGGAGCAGTCCGGAAGGAGGGTCCTTCTCTTTTGGGACCCTTCGTCCTCCCCAGTTGGGGCGGCCTTCCTCTTCTTGTCTCCCCCGACTGGGGGGGGGGGGAGAACTTTCCTCTTCCTCCTCCTCGTCTTCATGGGAGGAGTGCGCCTCGGAGTTATCGGATGATGAGTCTGATATCACCTGACGCCGGAGACCCTTTCGGGTCCCCGTGGCCTTCTTCTTGACCTTCTTCTCCGGCACCTCATAAGGTGCCGGAGCCAGCATCTCCGTTAGGAGAGCACCCGCTGGATCTTCGGGCAGGGGGGGCTGGACAGTCAATCTGCTCCGTTGTCTCCACCCAGTCCTGTTAAAGGCATGGAGGCTTAGATCCCGCACATGATTAAACTAGGGATAATAAATACCCTATAAGGTATAAAAAAACTTACCAAATCAAGGCGTGGCCAGTAATCGAGTCCACGGTCCTCAAGAGGGAAGGGGCACCTCGGCGCCCTTGAACAGCACCCTCCAGACATCCTTGTGCGTCGTGTCAAAGAGCTCGCACAGAGTCTGGTGCTTGGCCGGGTTGAACTCCCATAAATTGAATGCCCGTTGTTGACACGGGAGGATCCGACGGAAGAGCATGACTTGGACCACGTTGACGAGCTTGATTTTCTTGTTCATCATGTTCTTGATGCAGGTCTGGAGTCCGGTCAGCTCTACTGGGTTACCCCAGGATGGGCCCTTCTCTTTCCAGGAGGTGAGCCGCATGGGGATTCCGAATCGGAACTCGAGGGCCGCCACCCAGTTGGTGTCACGCGGCTCGTTGATGTAGAACCACCCCGATTGCCACCCCTTTATGGTCTCCACATAGGAACCCTCGAGCCATGTGACGTTGGACATTTTGCCCATGTTGGCGCCTCCGCATTCCGCTTGCTGGCCGCCTACTACCTTCGGTTTAACATTGAAGGTCTTCAGCCACAGGCCGAAGTGGGGCCGGATGCGAAGGAAGGCCTCGCACACGACGATAAACGCCGAGATGTTGAGGATAAAGTTTGGGGCCAGATCATGGAAATCCAGCCTGTAGTAAAACATGAGGCCACGAACGAACGGGTGGAGAGGAAATCCCAGTGTGCGGACGAAGTGGGTGAGAAAAACTACCCTCTCATGAGATTCCGGGGTAGGGACGATCTGCCCCGCGTTGGGCAGCCGATGCGCGATATCCGCGGCCAAGTATCCGGCTCCCCGCAACTCTTTTGATGTCCTCCTCCGTGATGGAGGATTTCATCCACTTGCCTCCCGCTCCGGACATGCTTGGAACGGTTTGAGGAGAAAGACACAAACTTGGGTGTTGGAGCTCGAGTGCGCGAGAATGGATGAGCAAGGAGGAAGAAGGCGTGGGTGAAAAGGGTGAACCCTTATCCCTTTATAAGGGCGGACGAAATTGTACGCCCCCACCAACCTAGTAAACTCGCTTATTCCCCAAGCGCCATAATTGATTGCACGGTTGGGTTACCCACGTCCGTATTGATGAGAATCCCATGATAAGGGGACACGATCTCTGCTTCGACAAGACGTGCCAAGAAAACCACCTCGCAATATACGCCGAGGCTGGTTGAGAAAAACGGTTCGAATAATGACCAGGCCGTGGTGTGATGTCATGCTACCGAATGCGTCAGCAGATTAGATTTGTGGAAGTATTATTCTCTCTACGGTGGTATGTGGAACTTGTTTTGCAGAGCCGGACACTATCCTTGTGTTCAAAATCTTCTATGGAGTATTTGGAGGAGGAACCCGCCTTGCAATGCCGAAGACAAACTGCGCACCGGACTCATCGTCATTGAAGCCTGGTTCAGGGGCTACTGAGGGAGTCCTGGATTAGGGGGTATCCGGACAACCGGCATATATCCTTTGGACGGACTGTTGGACAATGAAGATACAAGATTGAAGACTTTGTCCCATGTCTGGATGGGACTCTCCTTGGCATGGAAGGCAAGCTTGGCAATACATATATGTAGATCTCCTCCCTTGTAACCGACTCTGTGTAACCCTAGCCCCCTCCGTGTCTATATAAACCGGAGGGTTTAGTCCATAGGACAACAACAATCATACCATAGGCTAGCTTCTAGGGTTTAGCCTCTACGATCTCGTGGTAGATCAACTCTTGTAATACTCATATTGTCAAGATCAATCAAGCAGGAAGTAGGGTATTACCTCCATCGAGAGGGCCCAAACCTGGGTAAACATTGTGTCCCCCGCCTCCTGTTACCATCCGCCTTAGATGCACAGTTCGGGACCCCCTACCCGAGATCCGCCGGTTTTTACACCGACAGGGTCCCTTCATTATAGATGAAGTTCTCACTAGAGGGGCCTATCGCCTTCATAATGCATCGGACAATCACTTAGAGCCGAACCCATGGAACGCTGCCAGACTCCGAAGATTCTACGCCTAAGTCCGGACACATTGTGCATTACCTTTTTCTCTTTTTTCTCTTTCTTCCTTTCGTTTGTTTTACGATTTCTAGCGTGTGTTCGGGTAAGCCGCACACTTGCGGGGAATACATCTTTAAATGTACACACCCCACTATAACTGGGGGCGTCCTTCAAATAGAAGCTCTTTATTATCTCGAGCATAAGGCTCACCATATATATATATATGTATTGCTTACTCATATATGTCTTGTCTTGCCATTATATGCACCTCTATGACTTAAGTTTTTGCCAAGCTGGGTTACTTGGCTCCTGTGCTTATGCCCTACGTTCCCGATTGTTCGGCTAGGGCATAAAGGGATCACCTCTGCGATTGTTACAACCGGGTCATCCGGACATGTACCCCAGACGGGTGAAGCCGAAAGCTAGCGTTCTTAAGGGAATAACTGGTCGACAGACAAACGACGAACTGCCATCGTAGCATTATAAACTCACAAGTATACAAAAGCTCCTGTGATTCTTTCACAGTCATGCATACATGCATGCCGACCCAGGTAGAGGAACCCTTAACGGAACTATTCTTCCTGGAAGATGTTTCTTACATTACAAAGTAATATAACATAACTCCCCGAATACAGCTTGTCTGTTTAAGCATTATGACTGGATCGCCTGGTTTCCAGACGTACTTGGTGTTTTCCACCGGCATAGTATTCGGGAACACTCCACCCTTGGGTTTCGGAGGCTGAAGCGGAAGGTCTGCTATGACAATCTTTTACAATTCGGCTGGAGGTAAGCTCAATGATAAAGTGTATTATCACATAAAATCGCACGCCTACTCCTTATCTATGCCATCTATCAGGCTGTCTATTTTACAGTCCTGCTGTGAAAATTTGGCGGCTATCTTTACTTGGTCATACGCCAAGCTAACCGGAATTTCTTGTCCGTCTGGTCCCCGAGGTCCGACCCGGGTCCGGTATACCGCGTTTTCACCATGGCCCAGGCCTCTCGTGCACCCTCTCGACATGCCGATGCCTTCCACAGCTCAAAGCAAAGACGAGCTCCTTTGAATAGCTCCGTGAGCTCCCCCATTAGTCCTAGAGGATACTCAGATGGCCATAACGCCTTAGCCATACTCCTCATCGCCTTCCGAGCTCGCTCATGCACCTTGGATAACTCTGGCAGCAGGTCGCCTTGAAATCCGGACACTTCTCCTTCAGGCCGCCCCGTCAATAAACCTACAGGAACAATCTCGTAAAACAACAATTTCCATCAAGGGGCCATATGAAAGACAGGTTAAAAGGGCACACTAAATATGCCGCCTTTCAGCTTTCTGTTTTGCTTCAAGGCATCCGTCAGTTGGGCTCTTACGTCCTTCAGTTCCTCGGCTTGCTGGATGTTGGTATCATGTAGTTTGTTTTCTCATTGATGGTCCGTGTCAACACATGTTGACCAGCGGCTTCTTGCCCTTCGGCATGTTCTTTGGCCGCCTCAGCAGCCTTTAGCTTCTCCTCCAACTGATTTACCGACCCTGCCGCTGTTAAACAATGCATATTTAAAGATCATTGTTGCCACAGAATCGTACTTTCTGGCAATGGTTATACTAACCATTCGATGCCTTCTGGGATTTCTTCAAATCTTCCAGTTTGGTGGTGGCAACAGCTAGCTTGGTCTGACATTCTCCAAGTTCCTGAGACAACATGTTGCTCTTCTCCGTGAGTACCTGATTATACAACGATCCTTAAATCAGTTGCGCCAACTGCTTCAACTCTCGGGGGCTACTGGCACATGATTATTCAATCTACACAAAGCCTTTACCCACATATCCTTTGAAAGCTGGTGTATAGCTCCGGCAAGTCCATCCCGAGCAGCCCGGATATATGCATCTGCAGATCTGAGGGCGTTAAACGCCTCTGATAACCCACAAGTATAGGGGATAACAACAGTTTTCAAGGGTAAAGTATTTAACCCAAATTTATAGATCCGACACAAGGGGAGCCAAAGAATATTTGAAGGTATTAACAGCTGAGTTGTCAATTCAACCACACTTGGAGATTAATTATCTGCAGCAAAGTGATCAGTAGCAAAGTAGTTTGATAGTTTTGATAGTAGTGACAACAGCAACGGTAACAGTAACAGTGATAGCAGTAATTTGTACAAGTGTAACAGTGATGATAGCAGTAGTAACGCAGCAAGATCAATATAAATAAATTCGTAGGCATTGGATCGGTGACTTGTTGGATGATATTCTTCATAAGACAGTTATAACCTAGGGCGATACGGCACTAGTTCCAGTTCATCGATATAATGTAGGCATGCATTCCGTAGATAGTCATACGTGCTTTATTAAAAGAACTTGCATGACATCTTTTGTCGTACCCTCCCGTGGGAGCGGGGTCCATATTGGAAACAAAGGGATGTTAAGGCCTCCTTTTAATAGAGAATCGGAACAAAGTATTAACACATACTGAATACATGAACTCCTCAAACTACGGTCATCACCGAGAGTGGGCCCGGTTGTTGTCGCTCCGGGGTTGTCGAGTCATAACACGTAATAGGTGACTATAACTTGCAAGATTGGATCTAAAACATGGATATAATGATGAATTCATAAACGGTTCAGATCTGAGTTCATGGCACCCGGGCCCAAAGTGACAAGCATTAAGCATAGCAAAGTCATAGAAACATCAATCTAGGAACATAGTGGATACTAGGGATCAAGCCCTAACAAAACTAACTCAATTACATGATGAATCTCATCCAACTCCTCGCCGACAACGAGCCTACGAAGGAATTACTCACTCCCGGTGGGAAGCATCATGGAATTGGCGATGGAGATTGGTTGGTGATGACGAAGAACGAAGATCCCCCTCTTCAGAGCGCCAAACGGACTCCAGGTCTGCCCTCCCGAGGAAGAACAAGGCTTGGAGGCGGCTCCGTCTCGTGGATCGCGATAATTCTTTCTCCCTGATTTTTTATGGAAATATGTGATTTTATAGTATCAGGGGGTCGTCAGCGGGGCCACCAGGTGGGTATAACCCACCTGGGTGCGCCAGAAGAGGGGGGCGCGCCCTGGTGGGTTGTGGCCACCCAGGGGCCCCTCTCTGGTGGGTCTAGGCTCCAAAAATTCTTATTATTGATATAAAAAATCCTCGCAAAGTTTCGTTCCATTCCGAGAACTTTCATTGATGCACAACAACAACACCATGGTAGTTCTGCTGAAAACAGCGTCAGTCTAGGGTTAGTTTCATCCAAATCATGCAAATTAGAGTCCAAAATAAGAGGAAAAGCGTGAGAAAAAGTAGATATGTTGGATACGTATCAACTCCCCCAAGCTTAAACCGTTGCTTGTCCTCAAGCAATTCAGTTGATAAACGAATTTTACGAACTCTTTTGCTCTTGTTTGCATAAATAAGCTTAAACAGCACCCAGGTTTTCAGCCTGCATTAAACCATGTCAACAATAACTCTTAAAGATTATAATGACTCATATCAATGACATAATTAGCTAGCGAGCAATAATAAAATATCTCAAACAGCAACGCATTGTCAAAACAATCATGACATATTATGACAATAGTGGTATCTCGCTAGCCCTTTCTGAGACCGCAAAACATAAATGTAGAGCACCTCAAAAATTGAAGCAGCGACTAAACATTTTCATTCACGGTAGAAAAGATCTAGTCATGATCCATCCAACATTAGCTACACACAATGCATAAATCATGACAGCTGTGCTCTACTCAGTTTCTGGTGCTTGTTTTTAGAAGGTGGTGACACAACATAAAAGTAAATAGAAAGTCCCTTCGCAGAGGGAAGAAGTGATTTGCAGAGGTGCCAGAGCTCAATTTTTAAAACAGAGATAAATGATACCTTGAGACATGCACCCTTCTTATTCACTTCACGACCATCAGTTATCAACATCTTCCATGCTAAGCACGCTAGTGGAAGTTCCCAAGTGGAAAGTAAAGGTTTTGACTCCATTGGGAGTTTTTGTTTGATTATTCAAGAGATGAACTCTTTTTCATGTTTGCAGTTTGAGACCGGGCATCCCTATTACCGCCCATTTCCTCGTGCGATGGCGAGCGAATAAACACACGACCTGAGGATAACCCGCTTAGAACGGAAGATATCGACCACCTCCAGTCGTTCCATCAACGATCCATGCACACAAAAGGGATAACTTTTAGAAGTTTTTAGAGGTGGTACATGCAAATTTACTTAGGACGGCAGGGTAATACCGTATATAGGTAGGTATGGTGGACTTATCTGGAATAACTTTGGGTTCAAGGTTTTTGATGTACAAGCAGAATTCCCACTTAGTACAAAGTGAAGGCTAGCAATTAAGATTGAGAAGCGGCCAACTAGAGAGCAACAACGATCATGACCAGGCATTATGCATAGGTAACATTGGACACTAGCATGAGTAGGATATGAACGTCATGAACATAAACATTATAGAGGCTATGTTGGTTTTGATTCAACTACATGCATGAACATGTACCAAGTCAAGCCACTCGAACATTCAGAGGAGGATACCATATCATCATACTACATCACAATCATTATAACGCTATGTTGATATCCAAGATAAATCATTATCAACTCCCGGCTACTTATGCATGGAATGAGAAACTATAATCTCTAATTGTCATTGCAAACATGTTTAATCATAATGGGCTGAAGCCTGGATATTAGGTTAAACATATTTACACAAACAGAACAAGTCGAGTTCATACTAGTTTCTCTCTGCCACGGCGAGTTCATCGGAAGTCGTCATTACTGCCTTTCACTTGCATGACCGAACGATGTGAAAATAATAATAGTGCAAGAGTGCCGTGGACTAAACTGGAATCTGCAAACATTTTATTCAACATGAGAAGAGAAGGTAAAATGGGTTGTTTATTAGTTCAACAATTATTCATATGAGAGCCACTCAACATTTTCATCGTGGTCTTCTCCTTGGTAAGACTCGAATAAAAAGAAAAGAAATTCAAAGAAGCACACTGAAATATTTTTGGAGTCTTTGGTTTTCTTCAACAAGCAAAATAAAAGGGAAAAGCAAAAACGAGAAAAACTATTTTCACGGGAAAGCTCCCAACAAGCAAAAGAAGAACAAGGAAATCTTTTTGGATTTTATTTTTAGTACTACTACTAAGCATGCATAGAAATTAAATTACTACAACTAATTTCCTTGGTTTTTTCTAAAGTTTTTCAAACACACAAGAACAAAGCAAGAAAATAAATCTAAGCATGGATAATACAATAAAAAAGTGTGAACACCGACAAATGGAATGATATGTAGACATGAATGTAATGTCAGTGAGAAACACGTACTCCCCCAAGCTTAGGATTTTGGCCTAAGTTGGTAATCGATCAGTATCATGGAGGGTAGTAGTCAGCGTGGTAGCTCACGGAGGATCTTGGTGCGGATGCCTCGGCCTGCCGGGCTGCCACCACTTCTGCATTATGAGCTCGGGCCTCGCTCTCAAGAACGAAATATCTCCCCTTGCTGTGACAATCAAAGAGATCATGCGCAGGCAAATATGTGTCCACAACATGTGATTGGTTAAACAACAAATTATAAGTGAAGTCATCAGCCCTTCCCTTGAGAATCTTATGCTCCTTTAAGGCATCAAAATCTAAATATCGAGTGGGTAAGATAGGGTCAAAGGGCAAAGGTGAAACACCCAGTCCTCGTGCTAAACGTGTGGCATAAATTCCACCATAGAACCAGCCACTTTTTGCATTATGCTGAAGCCTACGTGCAACAATCGCTCCAAGGTTATAATTCCTTTCACCAGAGAGAGTGGTGTGAATGAGGCTCAAGTCTGGCGAGCAAAGTATGTTGTAGTCTTGCTTGCCTACTATGCACTTCGCGTTAAATAATGCAAAGTACTGAATTGTGGGAAAGTGAATGCTCTTTATTCTTCCTTGTCTCACTCCTCTATCTTCACCGTAACAAAGGCTAGTCAAGGAAGACTCATACTCAGCCTTTGATGGCTCATCAAGCGAACCCCAAAATGGAAGTTTGAAATGGTAAGCAAAATTCTCTAGTGAGATAGTAAATGGTTCATCATTAAGCATAAAAGACACCCTAGACTCACGTGGAAAATATTTAAATCCTTTGACAAATGATTCAGTGAGAAGATGGTGTTGTTCACACTTATCTGAGAGGAAGGGACCGAGATCGGCATTGTGAACATATTGCTCAAATTCCTCCTTGATGCCCACTTGCACCATATGTTCATCGCAAGGCCATAAGCATGTTTTGGTGGCGGCTTCTCGCATGGAACTTTCACTTGGTTCAACATAGGACCGACGCGCAGAACTGTCACTAGAAGATGCCCCCCGAGGATCGTCTCCTCGAGGAACTCCTTCCAAATAGATTCATCATGTCCGCGTACAATTTTCTGAAAATAAAATTTTTGAGGTGACAAAAATTTCTCAACAAAACTTTACAAAACTAATAGCAACTTCTCATAGGGGTACATAGAGGCCATAGCAAGCATTCAAACTACTTAGAACACTAAGAATTGAACATGCAAGCACATCTACAGCAGCACCAATAGTAGCTATTTATTCAAAGTATAAACCACTAAAACAAAAACTAATTGGACAAATGATGGAGTCACATGCCAAGCAACAATCCCCCGAAACAGTTTCGTTAACGGAGCTTCGAGCAAAGAGATCGAAATCCATGGTTTGAGCTCAAGAACACGGGAGAGAGAGAGCAAGAGTGATTTTTTTCTGGAGGTAGGTGACAATGTGGGATGAAGAGATAAGTGAGGGGCCCACGTGGGGACCACAACCCACCTGGGCGTGCCAGAACCCTGGCGCGCCCAGGTGGGTTGTGCCCACCTGGTGCACCTCCCTCTAGTATTATTTGCACAAAAAATTCTTGAATATTCAGGAAAAAATCATATAAAATTTTCAGGGCATTATGAGACTTTTATATTTGGGTCATTTTTTATTGCACAGAAAATTCAAAAACAGACAAAACATGGCATTTTATTTTATTTAACTAATAAAAACAGAGAATAAAAAGTAAATACATAAGGTAGTGCTTACTAAATTCATCAACCTCATACCGTTCAAAAATGATCCATTAATAAGGTTGATCAGGTCTTATTAAGAACCACTTTCGATTAGCATGAAGCCAAAGAACTTTCGTAAATCACTAAGTTACCTCAACGGGGATATGCATTTCCCCAACAATGAGCATTTCATATTTCTTTTTGACAGTAGGTAGAGGTATTTGAAAACTTCCAATAGTGATTATTGGAGATTTTTCAATAACATTAATACCATTCTCTTGGAATTGTTACTTCGGAGAGTCCACTGTATGCTCATTGCCATTGATATGAAAAGTGACCTTGCTTTTGTTGTAATCAATAACAGCCCCTGGAGTATTCAAGAAGGGTCTACCAAGGATAATCGACATGTTGTCGTCCTCGGGCATCTCAAGTATAACAAAGTCAGTCAAAATAGTAACGTTAGCAACAACAACGGGCACATCCTCATAGATACTGATAGGTATGGCAGTTAATTTGTCAGCCATTTGCAAAGATATTTCAGTAGGTGTGAGTTTATTCAAGTCAAGTCTTTTATATAAAGAGAAAGGCATAACACTAACACCAGCTCCTAAATCACACAAAGTAGTTTTCAGATAATTCTTTTTGATAGAGCAAGGTATAGTTGGTATTCCCGGATCTCCAAGTTTCTTAGGTACTCCATCTTTGAAAGTATAATTAGCAAGCATAGTGGAGATTTCAGCTTCTGGCATTTCCAAGATATCAGTCAAGCAAGTACGCACAAAGACTGGCCTCAGCATTTCAGCAAAGCGTTCAAATTCTTCCTCATCTTTCTTTTTAGTTGACTTGGGTGGAAAAGGCATAGGTTTTTGGACCCACGGTTCTCTTTCTTTACCGTGTTTTCTTGCAATGAAGTCTTTTTTATCATACCTTTTATTTTTAGGTTGTGGGTTATCAAGATCAACAGGTGGTTCTATCTCAACATCATTATCTGTTTTTTTTTCATTATTTGGTTGAGTGTCTTCATGAACCTCATCATTATATTTTTCATTATCACTAGGTGAGTGTTCATTACCATATTGAGTTTCAAAGATCTCGAGATGTAAGTTTCATTTTCATTATCAGGAGGTTTTTCTATTTCAGGTTCACTAGAAGTGTGCAAAGTCCTATCATTTTTTTTCTTTTTAGAAGGACTAGGTGCGCTAGTGTTAGCTCTTTGTGAATCTTGTTCAATTCTTTTTGGGTATCCCTCAGGATAAAGTGGTTCCTGAGTCATTTTACCTCCACTAGTTGCAACTCTAACAGCAAAGTCATGCATAATATGATTCATTTCATCAAGTAATTCTCTTTGTGATTTAGCAACTTGTTCTAACTGAGTCTGAACCATAGAAGCATGTTTTCCAACACCTCTAACATCATTTGATATTATAAATAAAAAGTCACTCAAGCGAGCAATCATATCAGAATTATATTTCAATTGTTTCATAACATTTGCATTGAAGTGATCTTGTTTTCTAATATAGTTTTCAAACTCATAAAGGCATTGACTAGGATGCATATTGTGAGGATTATCATTTTCATTAAACTTCATAAGAGAATTTACCTCTACTACCTTAGGCATTGGTGGTGTATTAAGCCCATGTGTTTCTTCAATAGGAGGTAAATTTTTAACATCCTCAGCTTTAATACCTTTTTCCTTCATAGATTTATTTGCCTCTTGCATATCTTCAGGACTGAGATATAATATACCCCTCTTCTTCGGAGTGGGTTTAGCCGGCGGTTCAGGAATAGTCCAATCATCATAATTTTTCGAGATATTATTCAATAGTTCTTCAGCTTGTCCAACAGTTCGTTCCCTGAAAACACAACCAGCACAACTATCTAGGAAGTCCCTAGAAGCATCGGCTAGTCCATTATAGAAGATATCAAGTATTTCATTTTTCTTAAGAGGATGATTAGGCAAAGCATTAAGTAACCTTCAAAGCCTCCCCCAAGCTTGTGGGAAACTCTCTTCTTTAGTTTGCACAAAGTTAAATATTTCCTTTAAGGCAGCTTGTTTGATATGAGCAGGAAAATAATTTTCAGAGAAGTAATAAATCATATCCTGGGGACTATGCACATAACCAGGAGCAAGAGTATTGTACCAAGCTTTAGCATCACCCTTTAATGAGAAAGGAAATAATTTGAGAATAAAGTAGTAGCGAGTTTTCTCATCATGAGTAAAAAGGGTGGCTATATCATTCAACTTAGTAAGATGTGCCACAACAGTTTCAGTTTCATACCCATGGAGAGGATCAGATTCAACCAACGTAATTAACTCTGGGTCAACAGAGAATTCATAATCCTTATCATCAATAAAGATAGGTGAAGTAGCAAACTCAGGATCACATTTCATTCGAGCATTCAGCTTTATACTTGTGTAGTAATTTCTCTAGATCATCTTTATCATTACAAGCAAGAATATCTCTAGTTTCTTCTTCACTCATAACATAACCTTCTGGTACCTTAGGACATTCATATCTAGGAAGGCTAGTTCTAGCAGGTGTTTCAGGAGTTTTAGTTTCAAGCTCATCATCAGATTCAACTACATCATGTTGTATAACTCTAGCAATTAGTTCATCAAGAAAATCACCAAGCGGCACATCATCATTATCAAGCAAGGTACTAGCATCATCATAAGCATCATTCATAGTAGTAGTAGCATCGTCAATAACTTGCGACATATCATGATTAATAGAATGTGGTGGTGTTGCAAGTTTACTCATAACAGAAGGTGAATCTAAAGCAGAACTGGATGGCAGTTTCTTACCTCCCCTCGTACTTGAGGGAAATATCTTAGGATTTGGATCCTTTAGATTCTTCATAGTGATAATGTGGTAATAATCCCAAGTGACTCAACAAATATAACTATGCTCCCCGGCAACGGTGCCAGAAAAAGGTCTTGATAACCCACAAGTATAGGGGATCGCAACAGTTTTCGAGGGAAAAGTATTTAACCCAAATTTATAGATTCGACATAAGAGGACCCAAATTTAGCAACCGAGTTGTCAATTCAACCACACTTGGAGATTAATTATCTGCAGCAAAGTGATCAGTAGCAAAGTAGTTTGGTAGTTTTGATAGTAGTGACAAGAAAGAACGGTAACAAGAATAAAGGATAGCAGTAATTTGTAGCAAGTGTAACAGTGATGATAGCAGTAGTAACGCAGCAAGATCAATATAAATAAATTCATAGGCATTGGATCGGTGACTTGTTGGATGATATTCATCATGTGACAGTTATAACCTAGGGCGATACGGCACTAGCTCCAGTTCATCGATATAATGTAGGCATGTATTCCGTAGATAGTCATACGTGCTTTATTAAAAGAACTTGCATGACATCTTTTGTCCTACCCTCCCGTGGCAGCGGGGTCCATATTGGAAACTAAGGGATATTAAGGCCTCCTTTTAATAGAGAACAAGAACAAAGCATTAGCATATAGTGAATACATGAACTCCTCAAACTACGATCATCACCGAGAGTGGGCCCGGTTGTTGTCACTCCGGGGTTGTCGGATCATAACACGTAGTAGGTGACTATAACTTGCAAGATCGGATCTAAAACATGGATATAATGATGACTTCATAAACGGTTCAGATCTGAGTTCATGGCATCCAGGCCCAAAGTGACAAGAATTAAGCATAACAAAGTCATAGCAACATCAATCTAGGAACATAATGGATACTAGGGATCAAGCCCTAACAAAACTAACTCGATTACATGATGAATCTCATCCAACTCCTCGCCGACCAGCGAGCCTACGAAGGAATTACTCACTCCCGGTGGGGAGCATCATGGAATTGGCAATGGAGATTGGTTGGTGATGACGAAGAACGAAGATCCCCCTCTTCGGAGCGCCAAACGGACTCCAGGTCCGCCCTCCAGAGGAAGAACAAGGCTTGGCGGCAGCTCCATCTCGTGGATAGCGATAATTCTTTCTCGCTGATTTTTTTATGGAAATATGTGGTTTTATAGTATCAGGGGGTCGTCAGCGGGGCCACCAGGTGGGTACAGCCCACCTGGGTGCGCCAGGAGAGGGGGGCGAGCCCTTGTGGGTTGTGGCCACCCAGGGGCCCCTCTCTGGTGGGTGTAGGATCCAAAAATTCTTATTATTGATATAAAAAAATCCTCGCAAGTTTCGTTCCATTCCGGGAACTTTCATTACTGCACAACAACAACACCATGGTAGTTCTGCTGAAAACAGCGTCAGTCTGGGGTTAGTTTCATCCAAATCATGCAAATTAGAGTCCAAAACAAGAGTAAAAGTGTGAGAAAAAGTAGATACGTTGGAGACGTATGAGCCTCTTCGGTGAAACTTGGGTCGCGCATGGCCACTTTGCGCCGCCGATGGACCATCGCGCTCTCCACTTCGGAATTGGTGACGGATACATTATCCGAATCCTCATGGAGGTGACAATCCGGCGTGGCGCCCGTACCAACCCTAGTCCTATTGGCAGGGTCCGGGGCCGGATTGGCCGATGCATGGCTGGCGAGGCCTCCAGATACAGTTCGGTTTACACTCTTCCTGAAATATAGCACAGTGGAGCACGTCACAATCCAACCTATTTGCCGAGTGCAGGTTGAAAATTATACCTCTTCGGTGAATGAGGAGGCTCGGTAGTATCACCGCCCGCCTTTCTTTTCGAAGACTCGCCCTCCGCAGCCGTCACATTCTTGGAGGACGCCTTTGATACAGTTTGGCGGGATGAGCGCCGCCCCTTCGGAGCATGAGATAGTGCGCTGGGTGAGGCACAACGGGAAAGCTCTTGTTGAAAAGATGTCTCCTGGGCACTTACGTGGGAGGAGGGGAGATGGCCGGGAAAATCGGCTGTGATGGATACTTTGGTGCCGTCGTAGCTCACCTGATAAAAGACCCCTCCTTAAGCTCTATAAATATATCCGGATCCTCTTCAAATCCGGGATCCAGGTCTTGAACATGGTCCTCCGGCTGCGGAGCGGGACTACGGATCCCCGCGACGACCTTTCTCCATTCCTGTTAAAAATATTCAAATTAAGTTCAACTGAGTATGACTCAGGAAGAGGATTGAATAAGGCTACTGATTGAAAGCTCACCCAGCTAGCAGGGTTGTACATGGAAAGACCTTCTCATCATTTAAGCGGGTAAAATCTTCTTTCTCCCCTTTGTAAAGATCCGCCAACATGGCAGCCAAGGCGGCAAAGTTGTCTGGACCCTTGCGCCGCAGCGTGATGCGTCATCTTCCCACTTGTAATGCCACATGGGGAGTCCTCTGGATTGGAGTGGCTGAATGCCTCGTGTTATTGAAATCGCCATTACCTCAAATATAGATAGTCCGGATTGGCAAGTATTTTTATCTTGCTCATTAGCTTCTTAATCTCCGCATTGTCTTCCTCCTCGAGGCTTCGGGATTGCCAGCTGGTGCGCTTCTTTAACGGAGCATTGGAAAATTCGGGAAGGCCCCGTCGGATTGGGTCTGGAAGAACAACGTCTTCAATATAAAACCATTCTGAGGGCCACTCTTCCGATGCCTTCTTCCGAGTGCCGGACAGGTATCCTGTCCCGGCTATGCGCCATACTTCGGCACCACCCACCTCGAATATGGATCCCTTTTGAGAGCGGGGGATGAGGCAAAAAAGTTTCCTCCATAACTCAAAATGGGCCTCGCAGCCCAGGAACAGCTCGCAAAGAGCGACAAAGCCCGAAATGTGCAGAATGGAGCCCGACGTGAGATTGTGCAGTTGGAGGCCATAATACTCCAGGAGACCACGGAGGAAAGGGTGGAGGGCGAGCCCGGATAAAAGCACAAATCTTGGAAATCCAACGCCTTTTAATAGGAAGGAAACGAAGCACACTCGCTCCCCTTCAGTAGGATTGGGGAAGTTTTCCGCCAGGGCTTCGCCATTGATGGAAGTTAATCCCACCCGAATGGGGACTAGATCTGCAGGAGGGAGATACCCCTGCATCTGAAGCTTGGTCAGCTGGGCGTGGGATACCGAGCAGCTCTCCCATTCGCCTTTTTGAGGGCCGTGGGGGCGTGAGGAAGAACTGGGAGCACTAGCCATGTTTGCGCGATTTCCTGGGGCAAGCTCTAAGGATTTTCGCCTGGTGTGGAATGGCATCTGAGATCCAATCTCCTTAAATAGACGCCTTCCCTACAAAGTCAGGCTATTATCTGTAAAAACACTTGGACCCTTTGTATTCGTCTGACACGTGGAAGCCATGGCGAGGGTGGCGCAGAAGCTGAAGTGTATGATATTTAATGTAAAGCTAAAGCTGTCCGAAGTATCATGGAGGACCCACCTTACAAAGCCGAAGATACGAAGCCGGATATTGCGTCGTCGTCGAAAAGTTGAATACCGTTCTTTTGTTCAAGTTGCTTTGGAGTGTTCGGGGGAGGAGGAACCCGCCTTGCAATGCTGAAGACAATCTGCACGCCGGACACGTCATCATTGAAGTCTGGTTCGGGGGCTACTGAGGGAGTCCTGGATTAGGGGGTCCCAGAGCATCCGAGCTATGTGACATGGGCTGGACTAATGGGCCATCAAGATACGAGATTGAAGGCATTCCCCCATGTCCGGATGGGACTTTCCTTTGCGTGGATGGAAAGCCTGGCGTTCAGATATGAAACTTCCTTTCTCTGTAAACCGACTCTGTACAACCCTAGCCCCCTCCGATGTCTATATAAACTGGAGGGTTTGGTCCGTAGAGATCATCAGAATTCATACAAGCTAGACATCTAGGGTTTAGTCTTTACGATCTCGAGGTAGATCAACTCTTGTAACCCCTATACTCATCATAGTCAATCAAGCAGGAAGTAGGGTATTACCTCCATTAAGAGGGCCCGAACCTAGGTAAACGTCGTGTCCCCAACCTCCTGTTACCTTCGATCCTCAGACGCACATTTCGGGACCCCCTACCCGACATCGACCGGTTTTGACACCGACACTCGCCACCACCTTTTCCACCATCAATCCACCAAAGCAGGAGTAGGGTTTTACGCCTCGCGGCGGCCCGAACATGGGTAAATTGCGTGTGTGATCTCTCCCATGCTGCCCCACGCCAGTCTGCTCTTTGTGCAATGTGTCGCCCCCCTGCCGAACCAGCAAGGCACCTCCTAGTCCCATAGGTGGTCGTGGTTTCCCGCGACATCTTTGGCGCGCCAGGTAGGGGGCTCGCTTGCGCGAACCTGAAGGCGTACATAGCGCATCAGCTTCATCACCATCGTCATCTTCGACGATGCCATCAACCATGGTGTTGGGGAACGTAGTATTTCAAAAAATTTACCTACACACACGCAAGATCCATCTAGGTGATGCATAGCAAGGAGCGGGGAGAGTGTGTCCACGTACCCTCGTAGACCGAAAGTGGAAGCGTTTAGTAACGCGGTTGATGTAGTCGAATGTCCTCGTGATCCAACCGATCCAAGTACCGAACGCACGACACCTCCAAGATCTGCACACGTTCAGCTCGGAGACGTCCCTCGTACTTTTGATCCAGCAGAGACCGAGGGAGAGTTTCGTCAGCACGACGGCGTGGTGACGGTGTTGATGAAGTTACCGACGCAGGGCTTCGCCTAAGCACTACAACGATATGACCGAGGTGGAAATCTGTGGAGCGGGGCACCGCACACGGCTAAGACAACTGTCAACATGTGTGTCCTATGGTGCCCCCTGCCCCCATATATAAAGGAGCAATGGGGAGGCCGGCCGGCCCCTAGGGCGCACCCCCAAGACGGGAATCCTACTAGGACTCCAAGTCCTAGTAGGAATCCACCAAGAGGGAGAGAGGGGGAAGGAAGGAAGAGGGGGAAAGGGAAGGAAAGGGGGGCGCCGCCCCCTTCCCCTAGTCCAATTCAGACCCAAAGGGGGGGGGGCGGCCAGCCCCTCCCGGCCCTTCCTCTCTTCCCACAAAGGCCCATAGAGGCCCATTACTTCCCCCGGGGGTTCCGATAAGCCCACAGCACTCTGATATTTATCCGGTGACCCCCGGAACTCATTCGGTGTCCGTATAACATCGTGCAATATATCAATCTTTAGGTCTCGACCATTTCGAGACTCCTCGTGATGTGTGATCACACCTGGGACTCCGAACAACCTTCGATACATCAAAATACATAAACTCATAATACCGATTGTCATCAAACGTTAAGCATGCGGACCCTACGGGTTCGAGAACTATGTAGACATGACCGAGACTCACTACCGGTCAATAACCAATAGCGGAACCTGGATGCTCATATTGGTTCCTACATATTCTACGAAGATCTTTATCGGTCAAACCGCATAACAACATACATTGTTCCCTTTGTCTATGTTACTTGCCCGAGATTCGATCATCGGTATCATCGTACCTAGTTCAATCTCGTTACCGGCAAGTCTCTTTACTCGTTCTGTAATGCATCATCCTGTGGCTAACTCATTAGTCACATTCCTTGCAAGGCTTATAGTGATGTACATTACCGAGAGGGCCCAGAGATACCTCTTCGACAATCGGAGTGACAAATCCTAATCTCGATCTATGCGAACTCAACAAACACCATCGGATACACCTGTAGAGCATCTTTATAGTTACCCAGTTACGTTGAACGTTTGATAGCACACAAGGTGTTCCTCCGGTATTCGGGAGTTTCATAATCTCATAGTCATAGGAACATGTATAAGTTATGAAGAAAGCAATAGAAATAAACTAAACGATCATAGTGCTAAGCTAACGGATGGGTCAAGTCAATCACATCATTCTCTAACAATGTGATCCCGTTCATCAAATGACAACTCTTGTCCATGGCTAGGAAACATAACCATCTTTGATTAACGAGCTAGTCAAGTAGAGGCATACTAGTGACACTCTGTTTGTCTATCTATTCACACACGTACTAAGTTTCCGGTTAATACAATTCTAGCATGAATAATAAACATTTATCATGATATAAGGAAATATAAATAACAACTTTATTATTGCCTCTAGGGCATATTTCCTTCAGTCTCCCACTTGCACTAGAATCAATAATCTAGATTACATTGTGATGATTCTAACACCCATGGAGTCTTGGTGCTAATCATGTTTTGCTCGGGAGAGAGGCTTAGTCAACGGGTCTGCAACATTCATATCCGTATGTATTTTTCAAATCTCTATGTCTCCCTCCTTGACTTGATCGCAGATCGAATTGAAGCGTCTGTTGATGTGCTTGGTTCTCTTGTGAAATCTAGATTCCTTTGCCAAGGCAATTGCATCAGCACTGTCACAAAAGATTTTCATTGGACCCGATGCACTAGGTATGACACCTAGATTGGATATGAACTCCTTCATCCACACTCCTTCATTTATTGCTTCCGAAGTAGCTATGTACTCCGCTTCACACGTAGATCCCGCCATGACGCTCTGCTTAGAACTGCACTAACTGACAGCTCCACCATTCAATTAAAATACGTATCCGGTTTGTGATTTAGAGTCATCCGGATCAGTGTCAAAGATTGCATCGATGTTACCATTCACGACGAGCTCTTTGTCACCTCCATCAACAAGAAACATATCTTTAGTCCTTTTCAGGTACTTCAGGATGTTCTGGACCGCTGTCCAGTGATCCACTCCTGGATTACTTTGGTACCTCCCTACTAAACTAATAGCAAGGCACACATCAGGTCTCGTACACAACATTAAATACATGATAGAACCTATGGCTGAAGCATAGGGAATGACTTTCATTTTCTCTCTATCTTCTGCAGTGGTCGGGCATTGAGTCTGACTCAACTTCACACCTTGTAACAGAGGCAAGAACCCTTTCTTTACTTGATCCATTTTGAACTTATTCAAAACTTTATCAAGGTATGTGCTCTGTGAAAGTCCAATTTAAGCATCTTGATCTATATCTATAGATCTTGATGCCTAATATATAAGCAGCTTCACCGAGGTCTTTCATTGAAAAATTCTTATTCAAGTATCCTTTTATGCTATTCAGAAATTCAGTATCATTTTCGATCAACAATATGTCATCCACATATAATATTAGAAATGCTACGAAGCTCCCACTCACTTTCTTGTAAATACAGGCTTCTCCAAAAGTCTGTATAAAACCATATGCTTTGATCACACTATCAAAACGTATATTCCAACTCATAGAGGCTTGCATCAGTCCATAAATGGATCACTGGAGCTTCACACTTTGTTAGCACCTTTAGGATCGACAAAACCTTTTGGTTGCATCATATACAACTCTTCTTTAAGATATCCATTAAGGAATGCCGTTTTGACATCCATTTGCCAAATTTCATAATCACAAAATGCGGCAATTGCTAACATGATTCGGACGGACTTAAGCATCGCTACGTTTGAGAAGGTCTCATCATAGTCAACTCCATGAACTTGCCGAAAACCTTTCGCAACAAGTCGAGCTTTGTAGACAGTAATATTACCGTCAGCGTCAGTCTTCTTCTTGAAGATCCATTTATTCTCTAATGCTTGCCGATCAACGGGCAAGTCAACCAAAGTCCACACTTTGTTCTCATACATGGATCCCATCTCAGATTTCATGGCATCAAGCCAATTTATGGAATCTGGGCTCATCATCGCTTCCTCATAGTTCGTAGGTTCGTCATGGTCAAGTAACATGACCTCCAGAACAGGATTACCGTACCACTCTGGTGCAACTCTTACTTCGGTTGACCTACGAGGTTCGATAGTAACTTGATCAGAAGATTCATGATCATCATCATTAACTTCCTCACTTACTGGTGTAGGAATCATTGGAACTGATTTTTGTGATGAACTACTTTCCAATAAGGGAGCAGGTACAATTACCTCATCAAGTTCTACTTTCCTCCCACTCACTTCTTTCGAGAGAAACTCCTTCTCTAGAAAGGATCCATTCTTAGCAACGAATATCTTGCCTTCGGATCTATGATAGAAGGTGTACCCAACAGTCTCCTTTGGGTATCCTATGAAGACACATTTCTCCGATTTGGGTTCGGCTTATCTGGTTGAAGTTTTTTTACATAAGCATCGCAGCCCCAAACTTCAAGAAACGACAACTTGGGTTTCTTGCCAAGCCACAGTTCATATGGTGTCGTCTCAACGGATTTAGATGGTGCCCTATTTAACGTGAATGCATCCGTCTCTAAAGCATAACCCCAAAACGATAGCGGTAAATCAGTAAGAGACATCATAGATCGCACCATATCTAATAAAGTACGGTTACAACGTTCGGACACACCATTACGCTGTGGTGTTCCGGCTGGCGTGAGTTGCAAAACTGTTCCGCATTGTTTCGAATGAAGACCAAAATCGTAACTCAAAGATTCTCCTCCACGATCAGATCGTAGAAACTTTATTTTCTTGTTACGATGATTTTCCACTTCACTCTGAAATTCTTTGAACTTTTCAAATGTTTCAGACTTATGTTTCATCAAGTAGATATACCCATATCTCCTCAAATTATCTGTGAACGTCAGAAAATAATGATACCCGTCGCAAGCATCAACACTCATCGGGCCGCATAAATCAGTATGTATTATTTCCAACAAGTCTGTTGCTCGCTCCATTGTTCCAGAGAACGGATTTTTAGTCATCTTGCCCATGAGTCTTGGTTCGCAAGCACCAAGTGATTCATAATCAAGTGATTCCAAAAGCCCATCAGAATGGAGTTTCTTCATGCGCTTTACACCAATATGACCCAAACGGCAGTGCCACAAATAAGTTGCACTATCATTATTAAACTTATATCTTTTGGCTTCAATACTATGAATATGTGTATCACTACTATCGAGATTTAGTAAAAATAGACCACTCATCGAGGGTGCATGACCATAAAAGATATTACTCATATAAATAGAACAACCATTATTCTCTAATTTAAATGAATAACCGTCTCACATCAAACAAGATCTAGATATAATGTTCATGCTTAATGCTGGCACCAAATAACAATTATTCAGGTCTAAAACTAATCCCGAAGGTAGATGTAGAGGTAGCGTCCCGACGGCGATCACATCAACTCTGGAACCATTTCCCACGCGCATCGTCACCTCGTCCTTAGCCTCACTTAATACGTAGCCCCTGTTCCGAGTTGCAAATATTAGCAACAGAACTAGTATCAAATACCCAGGCGCTACTGCGAGCATGAGTAAGGTACACATCAATAACATGTATATCAAATATACCTTGCACTTTGCCATCCTTCTTCTCCTCCAAATACTTAGGGTAGTTCTGCTTCCAGTGACCAATCCCTTTGCAGTAGAAGCACTCAGTCTCAGGCTTAGGTCCAGACTTGGGCTTCTTCACTTGAGCAGCAACTTGCTTTCCGTTCTTCTTGAAGTTCCCCTTCTTCCCTTTACCCGTTTTCTTGAAACTGGTGGTCTTGTTGACCATCAACACTTGATGCTCCTTCTTGATTTCTACCTCCGCAGCCTTTAGCATCGCGAAGAGCTCGGGAATTTTCTTATCCATCCCTCGCATATTATAGTTCATCACGAAGCTTTTGTAGCTTGGTGGCAATGATTGAAGAACTCTGTCAATGACACTATCAACTGGAAGATTAACTCCCACCTGAGTCAAGTGATTGTGGTACCCAGACATTCTGAGTATATGCTCACTGACAGAACTATGCTCCTCCATTTTGCAGTTGTAGAACTTATTGGAGACTTCATATCTCTCAATCCGGGCATTTTCTTGAAATATTAACTTCAACTCCTAGAACATCTCATATGCTCCATGACGTTCAAAATGTCGTTGAAGTCCCGGTTCTAAGCCGTAAAGCATGGCACACTGAACTATCGAGTAGTCATTAGCTTTGTTCTACCAGACGTTCATAACATCTGGCGTTGCTCCTGCAGCGGGTTTGGCACCTAGCGGTGCTTCTAGGATGCAATTCTTCTGTGCAGCAATGAGGATAATCCTCAAGTTACGGACCCACTCCGTGTAATTGCTACCATCATCTTTCAACTTAGCTTTCTCTAGGAACGCATTAAAATTCAACGGAACAAGAACACGGGCCATTTATCTACAACAACATAGACATGCAAAATACTATCAGGTACTAAGTTCATGATAAATTAAATTTAAATTAATCATATTACTTAAGAAATCCCACTTAGATAGACATCCCTCTAATCATCTAAGTGATCACGTGATCCATATCAACTAAACCATGTCCGATCATCACGTGAGATGGAGTAGTTTTCAATGGTGAACATCACTATATTGATCATATCTACTATATGATTCACGCTCGACCTTTTGGTCTCAGTGTTCCGAGGCCATATATTCATATGCTAGTCTCGTCAAGTTTAACCCGCGTATTCTGCGTGTGCAAAACTAGCTTGCACCCGTTGTATGTGAACGTAGAGCTTATTGTCAGTGTCAAAACCGGCGGATCTCGGGTAGGGGGTCCCGAACTGTGCGTCTAAGGATGATGGTAACATGAGGCAAGGGACACAATGTTTACCCAGGTTCGGGCCCTCACGATGGAGGTGATACCCTACTTCCTGCTTGATTGATCTTGATGATATGAGTATTACAAGAGTTGATCTACCACGAGATCGTAGAGGCTAAACCCTAGAAGTCTAGCCTATGATTATGATTGTGTATATATCTCTATCGACTAGCCTGGCCTCGGTTTATATAATGCACCGCAGGCCTAGGATAACAAGAGTCCTAGCCGAATACGCCGTGGGGAGGAGTCCTTGTCTTGATCACCAAGTCTTGTGGAATCTTCCTTGTATGCGGCGGCTGTCCGGATCGCCCATGAGTATCTGACCATCGGGTCCTCGGCCCAATCTAACAGATCGGGAGATGACGTGGTGAGTACCCCCTAGTCCAGGACACCGTCAGTAGCCCCCTGAACCGGTCTTCAAGTTAGGAACGCTCCTCGATTCTTCCGAACTGTTCTTCATCTTCGGTCGTCGGTCTTGAAAACTGGTTCAACAAATCTTCTCATCTTCGGTCTTGAGGATCGCCGAAGTGCATCCGAAGAGTTTACACGCCGGGTATCCGAGGAGCCCCTCTAAGTTTCCGGCCTTTTATCAATGCCTTCTTATTTTTATGCCACACCTCGGGTTTGAAGCTGTTCCCGGGAGGCAGTGTCCTCTTGCGTCCGAGCTCTAACGCCGGACTGCATTCGAGGTATCTTTTGCAGCCGAGCACCAATGCCGAACTGCTTCCAAGCTCCAATGCCGAAATGTATCCGAGCTCCAACGCCGGACTGTATCCGAGCTCCGACGACGGATTATATCCGAGGTGTCATAGATCACCTCGGTTCAAAAAAGGTTGAAAGAGTTTGGCTAAGCTTAATACCGGAGATGCCCTCTATGGAGCTAGCCACTGGTGTCTGAGCTTTATGCCGGACTGCTTCTGAGGTGGTGCACCACCTTGGCCACGGGCTGATTTTTATGAATTTAATTCCGAATTGTGCAATCTAATATTTGACAAGATGTATAGCCAGTATCCCTCAAGGTGCGTGTTGGCCTAATATCCAAGATGCACCTGAAGGAAAACATGAAACCGCTGATCCTAGTAGCCCTTGAGACTCAGGTAGATGCGCGAAATCAGCCTGAGGATCAACTCCTAGCTCGGCAGCATATGTAGGAATAGAAATGAGGTATAATATATTAGGGAAAATAGTGATCGGCGAACAGGCCCTTGATAGAGGGTCTCGAGAAGTCGCCGTAATATATTAGCTTGACGCCGGATAGGTCCAGTTGGTACCTATTGTTGTCCGAGGACGCGTTTATGCATAGTTCGCCAAGTCAACATCGAAAGCACTTTGAATTTTCTGCATTGAATAGGCAATGCAAGAGCCCCCGAGACACTGGTCGGGGGGCAACATCAGATCAGGGGATCGATGTAACCCTTTAATATTTATAAATAATGAGCGCAAAGCCCAGTAGCCCCCGAGCCTTAATGTGGGTACGGGTGGTCGAATTAAGGATCGATATCCAGAGTAAAATCACAAATTATGTGTAATGATTCTATGTATCCAAGTACTCTACATCATTAATGCTCGGATCCGCATTGTACAAAACTTTGTTGACCGACCATCGGCTTCAACCTCCTCACCAAGAGTCGAGGAGTGTTTATCCTACCTTATAAATCCTTTATGAGGGCAAAGATTTACTGACAAACAAGGCAATCCGCCATACGGTTTTATAAACAAAGGTACACGGAGAGATATGTTATATTACTTTTAACGTAAGAAACATCTTCCAAAGAAAATAGAACCACTATCGGTTCCTTTCTTTGGGTTGTCATGCTAAGCATGGTCATGAAACCTCAGCTCCGATCAATGTGGGAGGAAAATATTGAGGATTTAGTTCGGGGAAAGTTCCTGAATTTTGTGGTATTAATGAACCAAAAAATTTACTTCCGTTGTTGCCGACCAATGTGATCCTTTAAGATTGCGAGCTTTCGGCTTCACCTAGTCTGAGGTACTTAACTCAGATGACCCGGTAGTAACAATCACAGAGGTGCTCCCTTTACCGCCTAGCCAAACAATCGGGAACGTAGGGGTAAGCACAGGAGCCAGGCAACCCAGCTTGGCCAAAAATCCTAAGTCAAATTGATGCATATTTATGGCTTTATATAACAATAATTACGGAAGGCAACGCTTGTGTAATAAATACAAATGATGATGATATATACTTATTTTGACCCCATTGCGACCGTTTATGAGTTGAAAGTGGCCCATCGTCGACTTCTACCCCTTTGTAGATACTACGCAGGGTGTTTCTGCAAAACCAGACAACCCTTAGCCGACGTCTCGGTGCCCGGAGGCGGTTGAGTTAGCAGAAACGAGGCAATCAGATATCTTGGCTTTATAACTTTCACTTAGTCATAGGAGCTTTAAACTAGGGAAGCTAGCTACGAGCCCCCGGTTAGTGTTCGGCGACAGCTGAGGTCAAGCCGTAAACACTTCGGCCAATGTTATGAACGGATCATCATTTAACACGGTCATCGGATTGCTGACCAGTTTGCGCTTACTGTGACAGTCAGTTTTCGGCTTTCTCCACTAAGGTGCTTAACCATGCGAGCTGGAAGCACAATCGCAGTGGTTCTCCTTTTGCACACCTAGCCGAACAAAGCGGAACATAAGAGGCAGGCAAAGGAGCCGGGCAACCCAACTATTGACCGAAGACACAATTCGAAACTGATGCATATATAGCCATATCCGAGAATTTTTGCCGAATCCCTGAAGGTGTCCGGCGTTGCACTGCGAGACTAATGCTGGAAACTCACAAATAGTTTGAAAGTGCCATAGGCTCGAAAAGCCAAAAAACTTATTCAAAAGTTTAATGTCTGAACTAGATCAAGTGTTCGGTGCCAATCCAAAAATTGGACTTTTAAAAAAAGCGCTTCTGTCGTGCTTTAATATGACACATCCTGTCTCAAGACTTCAAGCGGGTCAGCCTACGGCTTCAACCTCCTATCTCGAAGGCGGAGTACTTCTCGTTGGGCCAGTTTAGCAAACTTTAGCGGCTTTGAGAGAGAAATTAGGCTACCCGGCTATTGACCGCACACTGGCGTCGAAAAAAAGAGTGATAGAAAAAAGACTTTGCAACGACTAAGAAGAAGAACACTTATTATAAAACAGCTCACATAAATTTAAGAGCCCCCGAGTAACTTGGGTAAAAGAATTTTATGTATAATGATGGTATGTACCGAAGTACTTATATCATATATGTGTTCACCCGAACTTTAAACGCGTCTTAACCGACCGTCGGCTTCTCCCTCTTCGGCCAAAGGCCAAAAAATGTTATGTACTCCACCTATCGAGAATATCGACGGTGTTTCCGATAACCAGGCAATCAGGCCATAAGGTCAGAATGCATAAAGCACGTTCAGGGAACTTATGCTATATTACTAACGAAGTGTAAGAAGCATCTTCGAAGAAAATAGTATCCCCACTGATACCTTTCTTCGGTTGCTCATTGCTGCTATGAGACTTGTGCAATAGATTTTTTGTACTCATGAGTTTCGTTGTGTGCCGACCATAATTGAAAATAGTAAGAGCGCTAGCTTTCGGCTTCACCCAGTCTGAGGTCCGGCTCGGGTGACCCGATCGTGACTATTGCAGAGTGCTCCCTTTACTCCCTAGTTGAACAATCGGGAATGTAGGGGTAAACACAGGAGCAAAGCAACCCAGCTTGCAAATCACTTAGGTCAATATGGTGCATACTGTGGCGTAATACACGAATAAGGAATGAAGCCGTACAAGTATAATCATTTGCAAGAGGAAAGGCTTCATAAAGGAAGCCCCCAAGTAAACGGGGTATTTGAATTTGTGTGTCACAAACAAAGTTTGGACAAGGAAATTTTTCGCAAACAACCTTTTGTCAAAAAAGGTATAATGCTTGGTCGGACCGAACAAAATTTAAAACTGAAAGCTTTTGAGCATGAAAGCGACTTAGCTGGTTAATGTGCTCGGTGTTGATGACGCGGTCCTAGCTTGATGCGGGACAAGGTCCCAGCCCCCAAGCCGGTCTCGAGGTGGCGGAGCAAAGAGCTCGGCAATCCGAAGTGGCGACGTAGCACGGCCAATGTAGGTCGGCAGAGTGATGCCGAAGAGACCACGCGATGCAGTCAAAGTCCATTACCTGCACATGTAAAATAGTGCGGTCCAGGAAATAATAATAATATATATAATCCTTGCATAATTGCTTTGCGCAAAAATAATTTATTTAAAGAGATGTGGCCTGGTGCCGAAGTCAATGTCGATGCAGGGCGCCAGCGTGACGCAGTGACAAAGCCTAAATTTGCAGGGCGGTCTGGGCTCCGGATGCGGCGTTCGCCGAACTATGTACGGAAACTGACCGAACCACCACACGACCGTTTTTGATGTGGCCGCCATTTGATAGACCTGTGTACAGATGATGGAACAAACCAGAGTAATAATTCCTTAACAAAAATAAACCCAACAAGCTAAAATTGTTAGGATTAATAGCACCTGGTTTATTCATTGTAGCAGTCCGAAGAAAAGCGACTCCCAAAATTGGGACTTGATTCGCATACCCATTGCCTGATGGGCGATGAAGCGATGGCATGGCGACGCTGGTAAAGGTTGACTCGCCGAGGCAAAGCCCCTGTCCTGCTGACATGACGAAGCTGGTCGGCCGGTGTCGCCGAAGTTACCGGAGTGTGCTGATGAAGGGATGACGGAGCCCCCGGCCCGGACAAGGAGACGGAGCAGATCGATGAGGAGATGTTGCAGCTGCCATGTCAGCCGAGGTGTTGAAGTAGTTCGGCGTTGGTGGACATTGGCTCGATGAAGCAACAGTTCGGCCATGCCGATGCAGGTCGTAACTTGTGACGTGGTCAATACTGGTTTGCTGAAGTGGCCGTGCGGCGATGCCGGTGTGCCCGCTCCTTGTAATCCGTGGGGCGGTGATGTTGGTGATGATTTATCTTTGGCGATTCCGAACTCTTGTTCAGCTCGCCGAAGTGAGTATCCGAAGAAGTTGAGCTCATCTAAAAAGCAACGATATGTCTAGCGCAGGTCGGCAGCCGTGGAGCTATATTGCCGGACTGGTTTGACACCAGCGTGATGGCAAAGATTACCTCAGAGGAGGATTAAAATTTTATGGGCGCGTGTTAAAAACAATGCGCAATACCTTAGAAGAAAATTCCTTTTAAAAAGGTCATCAAATATCACGTTCATAAAGAAACATGAATTCGGGTCGGATCCGTATTCGCGTAGGAAACATATCTGAAAAGTGATGCATTAATCGGGAGGTTCCCGGAGTTTGGACGGTCGGATCGAGCTGAATGTTTCACAGGTGGTAGATATAGGAATTCCACAGCCGATCAACGGTTTGGATCTTCCAAAGGACGTCCGAGCTAGATGTTGGACACCACGCTCCAAACTCGTCCGGATTCTCGTCCAGATTCAATGCGGCTCCGGTATATCGGAGATTGCCGGAGATTCCTCCATCGGAACTCGACGAAATTTTCCAGGGTCGTTGTAGACTCAATTCTGCACAATTCCACTGAAGCAATCGTTAAAGCGACACTCGAGGAGGCAGTGGTGGCAGATACAAGTTCGCTGTCCAGGAAAACAGCACGGTCGCCCGAGGGCAATGTTGACGTTGAGCCCCTGAGCGCCATGGATGATTCCTCCATGATCTTGATAGAGATCGGAGTTGATATTGATGAAGGCCCTTGTCCAAACATGACAATCGGAGGCAGGGCACAGTATTCGGTCTAGCCGAGGTGACCGGTCGAGCCGGTGACGAAGAAGTCGACGTCACAGTTGATCTGCTGACGAGCCATTGATCCTTTGCCAATCGCACAGTAGAACTCTCAATGAAAGCACCAATGTCGGTGTCAAAACCGGCGGATCTCGGGTAGGGGTTCCCGAACTGTGCGTGTAAGGATGATGGTAACATGAGGCAAGGGACACAATGTTTACCCAGATTCGAGCCCTCACGATGGAGGTAATACCCTACTTCCTGCTTGATTGATCTTGATGATATGAGTATTACAAGAGTTGATCTACCACGAGATTGTAGAGGCTAAACCCTAGAAGTCTAGCCTATGATTATGATTGTGTATATATCTCTATCGACTAGCCTGGCCTCGGTTTATATAATGCACCAGAGGCCTAGGATAACAAGAGTCCTAGACGAATACGCCGGTGGGGAGGAGTCCTTGTCTTGATCGCCAAGTCTTGTGGAATCTTCCTTGTATGCGGCAGCTGTCCGGACTGGCCCATGAGTATACGTCCATGGGGGTCCTCGGCCCAATCTAACAGATCGGGAGATGACGTGGTGAGTACCCCCTAGTCCAGGACACCGTCACTTATCACACCCGATCATCACGTGGTGTCTCAGCACGACGAACTGTAGCAATGGTGCATACTCAGGGAGAACACTTATACCTTGAAATTTGGTGAGAGATCATCTTATAATGCTACCGATGTACTAAGCAAAATAAGATGCATAACGGATAAACATCACATGCAATCAATATAAGTGATATGATATGGCCATCATCATCTTGTGCCTTTGATCTCCATCTCCAAAGCACCATCATGATCACCATCATCACCGTCTTGACACCTTTGATCTCCATCGAAGCATCGTTGTCGTCTCGCCAACTATTGCTTCTACGACTATCACTACCGCTTAGTGATAAAGTAAAGCAATTACATGGTAATTGCATCTCATACAATAAAGCGACAACCATATGGCTCCTGCCAGTTGCCGATAACTGTGTTACAAAACATGATCATCTCATACAACAATTTATATAATCATGTCTTGACCATATCACATAACAACATGCCCTACAAAAACAAGTTAGACATCCTCTACTTTGTTGTTGCATGTTTTACGTGGCTTCTACGGGCTTAGCAAGAACCGTTCTTACCTACGCATCAAAACCACAACGATTTTTCATCAAGTTTGATGTTTTAACCTTCAACAAGGACCGGGCGTAGTCACACTCGATTCAACTAAAGTTGGAGAAACAGACACCCACTAGCCACCTGTGTGTGAAGCACGTCGGTAGAACCAGTCTCGCGTAAGCGTACGCGTAAGGTCGGTCTGAGCTGCTACATCCAACAATACCGCCGAATCAAAGTATGACAAGCTCGTAAGCAGTAGGACTATTATCACCCACAACTCTTTGTGTTCTACTCATGCATATAACATCTACGCATAGACCTGGCTCGAATGCCACTGTTGGGGAACGTAGTATTTCAGAAAATTTACCTACGCACACGCAAGATCCATCTAGGTGATGCATAGCAACGAGCGGGGAGAGTGTGTCCACGTACCCTCGTAGAACGAAAGCGGAAGCGTTTCGTAACGCGGTTGATGTAGTCGAACGTCTTCGCGATCCAGCCGATACAAGTACCGAACGCACGACACCTCCGTGATCTGCACACGTTCAGGTTGGTGATGTCCGTCGTTCTCTTGATCCAGCTGAGGCCGAGGGAGAGTTTCGTCAGCACGACGGCATGGTGACGGTATTGATGAAGTTACCAGCGCAGGGCTTCGCCTAAGCACTACAACAATGTGACTAAGGTGGAAATCTGTGGAGGGGGCACCACACACGGCTAAGACAACTGTCAACTTGTGTGTCCTAGGGTGCCCCCTACCCCCGAATATAAAGGAGCAAGGGGGAGGCCGGCCGGCCCCTAGGGCGCGCCCCCAAGAGGGGAATCCTACTAGGACTCCAAGTCCTAGTAGGAATCCACCAAGAGGGAGAGAGGGGGAAGGAAGGAAGAGGGGGAAGGGAAGGAAAGGGGGCGCCGCCCCCTTCCCCTAGTCCAATTCAGACCCAAGGGGGGAGGGGGGTGTGGACAGCCCCTCTTGGCCCTTCCTCTCTTCTCACTAAGGCCCATAGAGGCCCATTAGTTCCCCTGAGGGTTCCGATAACCCCCCGACACTCCAATATTTATCCGGTGACCCCCAGAACTCATCCGGTGTCCGTATAACATCGTCCAATATATCAATCTTTATGTCTCGACCATTTCGAGACTCCTCGTCATGTCCGTGATCATATCCGGGACTCCAAACAACCTTCAATACATCCAAACACATAAACTCATAATACCAATCGTCGTTGAACGTTAAGCGTGCGGACCCTACGGGTTCGAGAACTATAAAGACATGACCGGGACTCACTTCCGGTCAATAAGCAATAGCTGAACCTGGATGCTCATATTGGTTCCTACATATTCTACGAAGATCTTTACCGGTCAAACCGCATAACAACATACGTTGTTCCCTTTGTCATCGGTATGTTACTTGCCCGAGATTCGATCATCGCTATCATCATACCTAGTTCAATCTCGTTACCGGCAAGTTTCTTTACTCGTTCCATAATGCATCATCCCGTGGCTAACTCATTAGTCACATTGCTTGCAAGGCTTATGGTGATGTGCATTACCGAGAGGGCCCAGAGATACCTCTTCGACAATCGGAGTAACAAATCCTAATCTCGATCTATGCCAACTCAACAAACACCATCGAAGACACTTGTAGAGCATCTTTATAGTCACCAAGTTACGTTGTGACATTTGATAGCACACAAGGTGTTCCTCCGGTATTCAGGAGTTGCATAATCTCATAGTCATAGGAACATGTATAAGTTATGAAGAAAGCAATAGCAATAAACTAAACGATCATAGTGCTAAGCTAACAGATGGGTCAAGTCAATCACATCATTCTCTAATGATGTGATCCCGTTCATCAAATGACAACTCTTGTCCACGGCTAGGAAACATAACCATCTTTGATTAACGAGCTAGTCAAGTAGAGGCATACTAGCGACAATCTGTTTGTCTATGTATTCACACATGTACTAAGTTTCCGGTTAATACAATTCTAGCATGAATAATAAAATGTATCATGATATAAGGAAATATAAATAACAACTTTATTATTGCCTCTAGGGCATATTTCCTTCACATGGCACCCAAGAAGAAGCCTGGTCCTTCGACTCACCCATCCACCTCGAAGGCTCCGCTTGCATGACCTCAACGCCCTTGGGGGTGTGGAGGCACAAGAGGACGCGGGCGCTGCTGGGGAAGTGGTTGGGGCAGGCGGTGCCGTCACCACTTCTACCGTGGCTGACGTAGGAGCAGGAGGCACCGGAGGAGAGCAGCATCGACAACACCCCGACGGTCATGCTCCCCAAGGTACGGGTGAGGGAGCCACTCCATCTACGCCCCTCTCCCCCACCGACGGGCACGGCCACAACAACGGCGCTCGGACTAGGGTGAACCACCGCCCTCCGGCCGCTCCCACCATGAGCGCGGTCGCAGTGCGTGCACCTCCCCCGGGAAGGGCCGACCAAGTAGTTGCACTCGACGGATCCATTGGCCCTCAAGCGCCTTCGCCGCACCACGTCCAGGTGGTCGCCCAGCAGCAGCAGCGGGGGCGCAGTACTACCGCTGCTGGCACCATCAAGAGCCGAGCGACAGTCTGATCGACATCATCATCATCCCTGCCAAGTACGGCTTCAGAGGCCATGGCGCGGGCTCAACTGTTGTTGAGTGAGGGAGTCCTGGATTAGGGGACCCTCGGACAGACGGACTATATCCTTTGGCCGAACTGTTGGACTATGAAGATACAAGATTGAAGACTTCGACCCGTGTCCGGATGGGACTCTCCTTGGCGTGGAAGGCAAGCTTGGCAATACGGATATGTAGATCTCCTCCCTTGTAACCGACTCTGTGTAACCCTAGCCCCCTCCGGTGTCTATATAAACTAGAGGGTTTAGTCCGTAGGACGACAACAATCATACCATAGGCTAGCATCTAGGGTTTAGCCTCTACGATCTCGTGGTAGATCAACTCTTATAATACTCATATCATCAAGATCAATCAAGCAGGAAGTAGGGTATTACCTCCATCGAGAGGGCCCGAACCTGGGTAAACATTGTGTCCCCCGCCTACTGTTACCATCCGCCTTAGACGCACAGTTCGGGACCCCCTACCCGAGATCCGCCGGTTTTGACACCGACATTGGTGCTTTCATTGAGAGTTCCACTGTGCCGTCATCATAAGGTAGGGTGGCTCGTCTCATTGTCAGGGACAACATCACCTCTGGGGGAGCCCTGGCTGTAGGCCAAACTCTCCGACTAGGCGGCTTCGTCACGACCGCCCGTTCGGCCCCTGCACCGACGATGACTTCTCGGGTCATCAAAAACAGCCTCCACATCGGCTCGGAACTTACCGAGCGGATGGATCCAATGGAGCTCTCCTCTTTGAACGAGCTCTTGGATCGCATCGCTGCTTTGGGAGTCGCTACGGACTATGATCAGATTGGGCTTAAACTCGACCAAAGGGAGATTAACTCCCCGCCAGTCACCCATCAGATAGCGGTGGTGGAGGAGCAATGCGGCGATTCTCCCTCTATCTTGAGGACAAACTATGTCCGGATTCCCGAGCTCTCTGAGCCGGATACCCGTCTACGGGAGGACATCGCCCAAACCCTGAACCTAGAATCAGGTAGCGGGCTGGACCTACTAGGCAACATCCCAGAGCCCGAACTTCCAAGATCGGAAACTCCTCGTCCCCTGGGTCTCAGATCAGGTCAAGGTCCGGACTTAAATCCACCCACCCACCCAGATATAAACGATCTTTCCCACATTAGGCAAGAGCCCCAGGAGACAGTACATCACTATTGGGCCAGATTCCTCCTTGTAATGAACAAGGTCAAGGACTATCGCGAGGAAGACGCAATTTCATTCTTTTGCAATAATTGCACAGACAAGGGAATCCTCAATGCCATAAGTCGTCGTGACATAGCACACTTTGCTGACTTGGCGGCCATGGAAAGCGCCTGGTAAAAGCCAAACAAAATTTTAGGATAATCCGGCTCTGACAAAACCCCCAGTCCGAACTAAAAGGGTGCACTCTCATAAGTCGCCCGACTCAATTACAAAGAAGCAAAAGCCCACTGCAGGGCGTGGAACCGTATTGGAGGGATGGCTTAATGGGACATGCAAAATTCACAGTACAGCGGATACCATACCAACACACAGCCTTAGAGCATGTTGGGTACTCCGGCAGGTGGCCAAGAGCGGTGAGGATCTCCTCATTAAGAATACCGCAGAGCACCACCCTGTGGATAACAACAATACATTATTGACAGTCTTCGAGACCTCCGCCTCAAATAATAGGCGTAAGCGAGCACTCTGCAACCTTGCCGAAGTCTGCCACGTGGCAGCAATAAATCCATGGAGCGACACGGCTATCACCTTCAATGCCAGTGACGAACCTAAATTTCGAACGGCTCGAGCACCAGCCGCCTTGGTCCTTAATCCAATTGTGGACGGCTTTCGGCTTACTAAAGTGCTCATGGATGGCGACAGCGGATTAAACCTCATTTATGAGGAAACTCTTCAAAAAATGGAAATAGACAGAAACCGAATTGAGCAAAGCAGCACGACCTTCAGAGGAATCATCCCTAGTCGGGAGGCACGATGCGCTGGGAAAATCACACTAGATGTGGTATTCGGCACGCCGGAGAATTATATGTCTGAAGAAATTACATTCCAAGTGGCCCCGTTCAGTAGCGGATACCACGCCCTTCTAGGGCGGGAGGCATTCACGATCTTCCAAGCCATACCCCATTATGGGTACATGAAGCTTAAAATGCCCGGGCCCAATGGAATCATCACTCTAGCTAGTGATCCAGACATAGCACTCCGTGCCGAAAACAAAACAGCCGTACTAGCCCTCGAGGCATTATCCGAAGCCCTCGCGGCCGAGGAATTAACTGCGCTGCGCTCCGCAGTGGACAGGGACGACGTGATACTCGACAAAAGGTCCAAGTCCACCTCTTTTAAACCAGCGGATGAAATAGTCAAATTCCAAGTCCATCCAACGGACCCTACAAAGACAACATCCATCGGGCACAGTTAAACCCCGCTGTAGACGCCGCACTACGGGAGTTCCTGCGCGAGAATTGGGACATATTCGCCTGGCATCCTTCAGACATGCCAGGAATCCCATGCAGGTTGGCCGAGCATAGCCTTAACATTCTAAAGGGATTCAAGTCGGTCAAGCAGACTCTTCAGAGTTTCTCTGAACCTAAGCGACAAGCCATGGGAGAGGAGCTAGCCAAGTTATTGGAGGCCGGATTCTTTAGAGAAATAAACCATCCGGACTGGCTAGCAAACCTGGTGATGGTACCAAAGAAGGACAAATCCTGGCGCCTATGCATCGACTTCAAGGACCTTAATAAGGCTTGCCCAAAGGATCCCTTCCCCCTCCCTCACATCGATCAAATTATCGACGCTACCGCAGGACACGACTCACTGTGCTTCCTCAACGCATATTCCGGCTACCACCAAATTAAGATGGCGGAGTCCGATCAAGCCGCAACGGCATTTATCACTCCATACGGCCCCTTATGTTTTAACACAATGCCCTTTGGGCTCAAAAACGCCGGTGCAACGTATCAACGCATGATTCATACATGCGTGGAAAAACAGATCGACAAATCAGTGGAGGCATACGTAGACGATGTGGTCGTCAAAACCAGACACGTCGAATCCTTAATAGACGACTTGAGGCTCATGTTCGAAAATCTCCGAACATACGACATCAAGCTCAATCCGGAAAAATGCGTTTTCGGCGTGCCCGCCGGAAAGCTCCTGGGCTTCATTGTCTCCAGTAGAGGAATTGAAGCAAATCCGGCTAAAATCCGAGCTCTGTCACAATTGTCTATCCAAACTGACCTCAAGCAAATCCATAAGTTAACTGAATGTGTGGCGGCCTCAAGCCGCTTTATCTCCCTATTAGGTGAAAAGGCACTACCCCTTTATTGCCTTCTTCGGCGCACCGAACACTTCGAGTGGACGGATGCAGCCACGGCTGGATTGGAAGAAATAAAAGCCATCCTGGCTACCAACCCAATCTTGGCCGTGACAAATGTCGGCGAACCAATGCTGTTATATATAGTGGCAACTCACCAAGTTGTAAGCGCAGTGCTCGTTGTCGAACGAGAGACGGACGGACATAAATTCCCACTTCAAAAGCCGGTATATTATGTATCCACTGTCCTCACTCCATGCAAATCACGGTACCCACATTGTCAAAAGATAGCGTACGTGGTATTTATGGCATCCCGGAAATTACGACACTACTATCAAGAGTGTTCAATTATGGTGGCCTCGGAAGTATCACTCAACAACATAATAAACAACCGTGATGCCATGGGCCGGATTGCCAAATGGGCCATCGAGATCCTCCCGTTCGACATAACATATAGACCACGGCGAGCCATTAAGTCGCAAGTACTGGCCGATTTTGTCGCCGAGTGGACAGAATCCGAACTCCCTAAAGAATACGGCGCGTACTCCAACTGGATCATGCACTTCGACGCCTCTAAAATGCTGGCTGGTCTGGGGGCTGGCGTCGTTCTGACATCCCCCATTGGAGATACAGTCCAATACGTACTCCAAATACTATACACAGACTCCAACAACGCCGCTGAATACGAGGCCCTGTTACATGGTCTCCGGATGGCAGTTTCCATGGCATTCAACGCCTGGAGGTGCGTGGGGACTCGAACCTCGCAATATCTCAAATAAATGGATACTTTGACACCAAGGATCCGAAAATGGCAGCTTATCACAACGCCATCCTCAAAATGTCAGCTCGGTTCGAGGGGCTTGAATTCCACCATGTGGATCGGGAAAACAATCAGGAGGCGGATATCCTCGCCCGTATCGGCGCTAAGCGCGACCCTATCCCACCTAACATCTTCTTGGAAAGGCTGTTTAAGGAATCTGTGGTATGGGAAGGGGACACCGGTAACAATAGTCTGGACCCGGCCACAACACCAGATACCGAACACTCTGACACAATCGGAGGCTCTGCCACCGAAATAACACCTTCAGCCCATGTGATAATGGCCGTCATCGCCCCGTGGACAGAACCATTCCTGGCCTACCTAACCAAGCAGGAACTACCCGAGGACCAAAATGAGGCACGCTGCATAGTGCGGCGGTCTAAAGCCTACAAGTTCCACGAGGGAGAGCTTTAAAAGAAAAGAACTACCGGAGTCCTTCAAAGGTGCATCTCCGAGGAGGAAGGGCGGAAGCTTTTGGCAGAAATCCATGCTCGACTCGGCGGCAACCATGCTGCAGCCCGGGCCCTTGTAAGCAAGGCCTTCTGTACAGGTTTCTATTGGCCGACGGCCCGAGCAGATGCACAGGATCTGGTTCAACGCTGCATCAGTTGCCAGCTTTTTGCAAACCAAAGCCAGATGCCGCCTATCGCTCTCGAAACAATCCCCATTACTTGGCCCTTTGCGGTCTGGGGGCTTGATATGTTCGGACCCCTCAAAGGGGGAAGCCATAAGAAAAAAATACTTACTGGTCATGGTGGATAAATTCACCAAATGGATAGAAGCCAAACCTGTCAAAACGGCCGAATCCGGACCAGTGATAGACTTCATATCAGGGGTGGTACACCGTTATGGCATCCCCCATAGCATCATCACTGATAACGGCTCGAACTTCACAGCACCGACGAGGTAAAATGTTGGTGTAGAAACATGGGCATCAAGCTCGATTATGCGACTGTCTATCACCCGCAAACTAACAGTCAAGTCGAGCGAGCAAATGGTCTTATAATGAGCGGCATTAAACCCAGATTAGTGTGGTCCTTAAAGGAATCAAACACGCATTGGGTAGAGGAGCTTGACTCAGTACTATGGGGGCTACGGACCACGCCGAATCGCACTACCGGATACACACCTTTCTTTATGGTGTACGGCGCAGAGGCGGTACTGCCCTGCGACATAATTCATGATTCACCTCGAGTGCGCATGTATGAAGAAAAAGAGGCCGAGATTGATTGGCATGACAGTTTGGACGCCCTGGAGGAGGAGCATGAGGTGGCAAAAGCCCGTTCTGCATTCTATCAACAACAGGCTCGAAGGTATCAAAGTAGAGAAGTACGGGCCAAAGCTTATAACATTGGCGAACTCGTTCTACGCCTACCGGAGAAGAAAAAGAACAAGCTCAAGCCCAAATGGGAAGGTCCCTTCATTATTGACCAGGTTCTGACCGGTGGAGCGTACCGTCTGCGGGATGCATCGGATAATCGACTCGAGCCAAACCCATGGAACGCAGCCAGACTTCGAAGGTTATACGCCTAGTGCCGGACTCTATGTTCGGCTCCTTACCTCCGTCATTTTTTTACATATCCGCTATCTGTCTTTTCTCTCTTTCTCTCTTCTTTTTTTCCTTTTCTTCAAGGCCTTAAAAAGCTAAATTGTGTCTTGACTACACAATCTTGACGCGCTAACCGCGCTCATTATACATGGGGGTTTCTTATACAGAAGCTTAATATAACTATTTTCTGGGCTTTACGCCCCACACATGTGTTATTCTTCCACATGTACCTTTTTTCGCCTTTATATGCATCGATATGACTTACGTTTTGGCCAAGCTGGGTTGCCTGGCTCTTGTGTTTATGCCCTACGTTCCCGTTAATTCGGCTAGGGCATAAGGGGAGCACCTCTGCGATTGTTACTGTCGGGTCAGCCGGATGTGTAACTCAGATTGGGTGAAGCTGAAAGCTAGCGTTCTTAAGGGAATACTCGGTCGGTGAACAAAAGATGACTTTTATTTATTTTAATACATGCCCCCAGATGTTTATAGCCTGTGTCTCTTTTCGCAGTTCGGACATACACATTAGGGCATGCGTACCCAGGGAAAGGAACCCTTAACGAAACTATTCTCCCTGGAACATGTTTCTTACTATCCATGTAATATAACATAGCTAGTTGGGTACTTGTCTGTTCAAGCACTTATGACCCCTACGCCTGGTTTCCAGGCGTACCCCAGTTCTTACATAACTGAGCGGGTATTCGGATACACTCCGGACTATCTGGTCCAGAGGTAGAAGCGAAAAGGTCCGCCATGACAAATGATTTACAATCCGGCTAGGGACAATATATGTCACCTGAAGTACACAGTCACTTAGACTGACTAAATTCTTATTCTATACCATCCAACAGGCTGTCTAGCCTACAATCCTGTTGGTAATACTTTGCGGCTAATTCTACTTGGTCATACACCAAACAGACGGGGATCTCTTTCCCATCGGGCCCCACAGGTCCGACCTCGGCCATGTGGTTTGGGTCAGCTTTGGTATATCGCATCTTCACCATGGCCCAGGCTTCCCTTGCCCCTTGTCGGCAGGCTAATATCTTCCATAATCGGAAGCGCCGTCGCGCTCCCTTGAGCTTCTCTATAAGCTCCCCCATGCCTCCTGGTGGGGCGATGGATGGCCACAAGGCTTGGGTAATACCCTGCATCACCTGCCGAACTTGTTCGTGCAGTTGTGAGAGCTCTGGTAGAAGATCACCCGCAGACCCGGGCATCTCCTCCGCGGGACGACCCGTCAGCATACCTGCAGACATAACTCTGTTAGCCGGCTTCTTCGCCGAACTCTTTCAAAAGTTCGTTCAAGCACTTACTGAAAATGCCGCGTCGAAGCCGCTTATTCTCCTTCACGGAGTCTGCAAGCTCGGCTCGAACATCTTTCAGTTCAATGCCCAGCTGGACATTGGCGTCTTGGAGATCATTTTTCTCCTGCCTAACCCGCGTAAGCACGCGCTCGCCAACACTTAGCTGTCGATTAGCACGTTGCGCATCCCCCGGCACAGCCTCCGGATTCACTCCGTAGTCATCTGAAACATCTATTGTTAGATTTGCATGTATGCCGCATACTATCTAGTACCTGTCATTCTTTGCAACGGAAACAAGTGTTACCAGAGGGGGCCTTCTCGGACTCCTTCAACGCGGAAACTGCGGCCTGTAGCTGGGCTTTGCACTCTTCCAGCTCTTGAGACAATTGGGTATTCTTCTCTGTAAGAACCTGCACAAATAATGATCCTTAAATCAGTTGTGTCAAATGTTTCAAGTCTCAGGGGCTACTGATATATATAATCATCAGATTTTCTTTCCCGTATATCCTTTACATACTGGTCCATGGCTCTGGCAAGACCATTTTGAGCAGCACGGATGTACGCGTCTCCTGAGTTGAAGGCATCGAACGCCTCTTGGGAGAAACAAGCGTCACGGAGTACGGCGCGGCGGCGCCGGTGATTCATGGTGCTCTCCACTTCGGAATTAGTAGCGGATAGCCTATCTGCATCCTCTGTAGGAGGAGCATCCGGTGTTCGCCCCGTGTTAGCTTCCGCCTTTATGTCCGGCCTGGAGCCCGACTGGTGGAGGCGTGATCGGCAACCTCTCCGGATATAGTCCGGCGAGCGTTTTTCCTACTAGGAAACGTGGACATTATTATATTTTAAAAGACGACAACCACGGAGCGAGGTTCTGTATCATACCTCTGCGACGGCGTCTCAGTCCTGACCGCCTTCCTTTTTAGCCTACCCGGCTTCGGTGCCCCTTGTTGGCGAGTCACTGTGGGTTGGCATGGCGTCCCGAGGGCCTTCCCTTTAAGACACCATATGTGTACGGTAGGTGAAGTGCAAAAAAGGGGATCCTTGTCGGAAGTTGGGACTCCGGTTTTACTTACATGCGATGCAGGGAGTAGCCCAGGATAGTCGGCTATGATGGCCACCATGGCATCATCGCAACTCAATTGATAAAATGTCCTGTCGATCAGCTCCACAAATATGTCCGGATCCTCTTCGAGTCCGGGATCGAGGGCCCGGACAGGGTCCTCCGGTTGTGGAGGCGGGCTGTTGACCTCCCTTACAGCTTTTCGCAGTTCCTGCCATGAAACGGCAAGGTAAGTACTTATGACGAAGAATGTGGGAAGGCTGGGAGTAAAAAGTGACAGCTCACCCAGCTTGGAGAGTTGTACATGGAGAATCCATCCCGTGGCTTAATGCGGATGAACTCCTCTTCCTCTCCCTTGTACAAATCAAACATAATTTTTGCTAGAGCAGCAACTGAGTCCGGTCCCTTACGCCCGCAGCGGGTGGCATCATCTTCCCTGTTAAAGTGCCACATGGGGTGCCCTCGATATTGAAGTGGATGTACCCCACGCATTATACATATTGACATAACCTCGATTATTGTCAGTCCTGATTGAGCCAGCATTTTTATCCGGCCCATCAGGTAAAGGACTTCTCCGCTATCTTCCTCCTGAGGGCTCCGAGGGTGCCAGCTGCGGCGTTTATTCAGGGGAGCATTGTCGAACTCAGGGAGGCCCATCCGAATAGGGTCCGGAAGGGGGATGTACTCCATATAAAACCACTCCATAGGCCAGTCCTCGGATGTCTTCTTCGGAGTAGCGGACAGGTATCCGGTCCCGACGATGCGCCATATTTCGGCTCCGCCCACTTGGTATAGTGACCCCTCACGTATGCAGTGCAGGCAGAATAGCCTCTTCCATAGCTCGAAATGAGCTTCGCAGCCCAGAAACAGCTCACAGAGGGCGACATAGCCAGCAATGTGTAATATGGAGGCGGGAGTGAAATTATGCAGCTGGAGGCCATAGAACTCCAGGAGCCCGCGGAGGAACGGATGAATTGGAAATCCAAGCCCTCTTAATAAGTAAGGGACGAGGCATACCCGCTCCCCCATGGATGGGCTGGGAAAGATCTTCGCTTGCTCCCCGCCGTTATAGGTGGCGAGCCCGGCTCAAACGGGGACCATATACGCTGGGGGAGAAATCCCTGGGTCTGCAACTCTACTAATTTGCTGTGGGGGATGGAACACTTCTTCAAATTGCCAGGCTTAGGACTACGGGAGTAGGAGGAGGAGCTGCGACGACCGGCCATGTTGGAATGGATTTTTTCGGGGCGCGCTCTGATGGATACTCGCTGTGGGAGGATGGTGTGATCTGGATCTGGGAATCCCCGTCTCTTTAATAGAAGATTTACCCACATGTCTAGGGTGGCAATTGTAAAAATGCCCTGACTTCTTGCATTCGCTCGACGCGTGGGGAATATCCATTATTAGGCGTGGAAGCCAAGAAGTGCAACATTTATGGGAAGACGGACACTGCTCAAACAAGTATTCAGAATTTGGAGAAGAACCCGCCTTGCAATGCCGAAGACAATCTACGCCCCGGACTCATCGGCATTGAAGCCTGGTTCGGGGGCTACTGAGGGAGTCCTGGATTAGGGGGTCCTCGGATAGCCGGACTATATCCTTTGGTCGGACTGTTGGACTATGAAGATACAAGATTGAAGACTTCGACCCGTGTCTGGATGGGACTCTCCTTGGCGTGGAAGGCAAGCTTGGCAATACGGATATGTAGATCTCCTCCCTTGTAACCGACTCTGTGTAACCCTAGCCCCCTCCAGTGTCTATATAAACCGAAGGGTTTAGTCCGTAGGACGACAACAATCATACCATAGGCTAGCTTATAGGGTTTAGCCTCTACGATCTCGTGGTAGATCAATCAAGCAGGAAGTAGGGTATTACCTCCATCGAGAAGGCCCGAACCTGGGTAAACATTGTGTCCCCCGCTTCCTGTTACCATCCAACTTAGACGCACAGTTCGGCACCCCCTACCCGAGATCCGCCGGTTTTGACACCAACATTGTGGTTTCTGCCAGCGGCCGAGCAGATGGACGAACGGCGTGCCACCATCCAAAGCCTGCTCGGTTTCACCAAAGCTTGGGGCTCACGGCGAGCTGACGCACCGCGGCCTCCCCAAGCGACAACAATAGCTCGTGCTGCTGACTGCACGGAAGGGGCCATCCCCATGGTGCAGCCCCCGCCATGGCAGCCAGCGCGAGCACAACCGAATCAAGACCCCAACGACGTCTCGATGGCTTCTTCTGACCCTCGAGCACGTCCAGGCCAACGTCGAGCCCCGGAGGATAGGCGGGGAGGAGACAGGTGCGTCGTCGAGCAATGCCGCGACGACCTTCGCCGGACCGATGGGTACGACGACCTCAACGTCGACAAGCCTGCGCTCGGTGTTGGCGGGTGCCTACCTTTCGAGGTTGGCTGCCCTGCCATTACACGAGAGCTGCGGCAAGTCTGTTGGCCGTCCGTTCGCACGTTCAAGCCAGAGATACCCGAGAAGTACGACGGGAGGCTGAACCTGGCAGAGTTCCAGAGCATCTAAACCATCGCTGTTTAGGCTGCCGGGGGAAGAGATGAGAAGGTGTTTGGCAACTACTTCCCTTTGGATGTCAAGTCCAATGTGAGGTCTTTGCTGATGCACCTACCGGAGAACTCCATCTCTTCATGGGCTGATGTCTGCCACGAGTTCATTGGCGCCTTTACTGGCGGCCATCAGGAACCCGACATGCCCAGCAATTTGTAGCTTCTCTAGCAGAAGGAAGGAGAAACCCTCCGTAAGTATTTACGGAGATTCAGCAAAGTTCATAGAAATATCCCAAATATCCATCCGACAGCCGTGATAGCTGCCTTCTAGTCCAATGTGCGCAATTGTCGCATCCGTTCCAAGATGAACGTGTGGTTGCCCAAGACTGTGAATGAGCTTTATACATTAGTGGATAAGTGTGCTCACATGGAGGAGGGAAGAAGGTTGCTCGGAGAGGAAGATTGCACCAATGTTGATTCTGAAGATGAGGAGGAATCAACTAGTCAAAAGAAGAGCAAGAAGCGTAGTAAGAAGCGGAGAGATAAGGCAGTGTTGACTGCTGAAGGATCTGGTACGCCTAGTACCGGCAAGAAGGCCAAAGCTGAGACCCCCGGCAAGGAAGCTGTCGTGTGCACTGACTGCCGGGAAGCTGCTGCTGCTGAAAAAGCTGGGAAAGGTGATGGGCCGTACTGCAAGATTCATCAGACCAAGGTCCACGACCTCCAAGAGTGTTATCAGGTTGAGCAGCTTGTCAAGAGACAGAAAGCAGAATATGAGAAGCGTGATAAGGAAAAAGGTCAGAATGTTGCCGACGGTAAGGACCGAGGTCGTGAAGCAAACCGCCCCGGCAAGCCCTTTCAGAACCATGGAAAGCCTGCCAGAGGTCGAGAGAAGGAAACCTATGATGATGAGAGTGATGGAGGGGATGAAGAGGAAACCAGTGAGCAAGAGTTTTAGAAGGCCACAGACGCCCTGTGTGTCAACGGTGGCGCATCTCTGCATACTTCTCACCACCAGCTCAAGCGGTGGGCGCGAGAAGTCAATGTCATAGAACCAGCACCTAATGCCCGGAAGCCACTCAAATGGTCCCGCACACCCATCATCTTCGACGAAGAGGACCATCCTAGCCGCACCACCACGCTAGGATGTTTGCCGTTGTTGGTCTCTCCAACAATCCGCAACCTCAAGGTCACAAAGATGCTGGTGGACGGCGGGGCCGGGTTGAATCTGATTTCCCTGGCAGTCATCAGCAAACTTCATATAGCAGATGAAGAGCTAGAGGTTACCAGCATGTTTCAAGGAGTTAATCCGGCAGGAGCCATCCTAAGGGAAAGATCACGTTGACGGTAATGTTTGGGGGAGAACTGAACTATCAGACTGAGAGGATTGTGTTTGATGTGGTTGATCTCCCCCTGCCTTACAATGGGATTCTTGGACGACTGGCCTTGGCTAAGTTCATGGCGGCATCCCACTATGCCTACAACACATTGAAGATGCCTGGGCCACTAGGAGTCACGACTATCCCATCAGATGAGAAGGATGCAATCATTTGTGTGGACAAGATGTACCAGGAAGTAGTCACGGCAAAGGTCATGGCAGCGGCAACTCCCGCCAAGGGAAATAAAGGAAAGAAGAGAGACCGTAGGGACTCTGGCAAAGAGTCCGAGAAGCGTGCCCCCCACCGAGTGCACGGCACCCGTTGACGATGTGCCAGAGTGTTCCAACAACAAGAGATCCAAGGTTGCTGCACCGCAAGTGAAGAAGGTCCCGACAGGGCTGGCTGGCATTGATGGTACCTTTACTATCAGTGACACCCTTGATGAAAAATAGGAAAGCGTGCTCGTTTCCTTCCTGTGGGTGAATATCGATGTGTTTGCCTGGCAACCATCTAATATCCCTGGTGTTCCCAGGGAGGTAATCGAGCACCACCTTGTTGTCTTCTCACATGCCCGACCTGTCAAGCAGAAAGTACGGAAGCAGGCCTTGGAGAGGCAGCAATTCATTGTAGAAGAGATCAGGAAACTTGAGGCAGTTGGTTTGGCCAGACGATTATTGCACCCCACGTGGTTGGCAGATCCAGTGGTAGTCCGGAAGGCTAACGAGAAATGGAGGCTTTGCATAGATTTCACATATCTCAACAAGGCTTGCCCAAAAGACCCGTTTCCCTTGTTGCGCATCGACCAGATTGTGGATTCCACTTCAGATTGTGATTTGCTCTCATTTCTAGACGCATACTCTGGATATCACCAAATCTTCATGTCGAAGGAAGATGAAGAGAAGACATCATTCATCACCCCATGTGGTACATACTGCTTTGTCCGCATGCCATTTGGGTTAAAGAGTGTCGGGTACACTTTTGCAAGGGCAATCCAGATTGGTTTTGAGCCACAGTTGCACAGAAACATAGAAGCCTATATGGATGATATTGTGGTCAAGACCAAGGATAAGGCCACCCTTATTCAGGATTTGGAAGAGAAAATTGATAATCTGCACAAGATCAATCTGAAGCTCAATCCGGAGAAGTGTGTATTTGGTGTTTCCTCCGGCAAGCTGCTTGGGTTCTTTGTATCCCATCACGGGATCGAAGCCAACCCCGAAAAGCTCAAAGCCTTCGAGCAGATCCAAGTGCCAAGGACAGTTAAGGATGTGAGGCGCCTGACGGGATGTGTTGCTGCGCTAAGCAGATTCATCTCCAAGTCTGCCGAGCGCGTGATGCGGCTCGAGGCTACGTTGTTATTTCCCCAAAGAGGAAGGGACGATGCAGCACATCAGAGGTAGGTATTTCCCTCAGTGATGAAACCAAGGTTATTGAACCAGTAGGAGAACCATGCAACACAACGTAAATAACACCTGCACACAAATAACAACCACTCGCAACCCGACGTGTTAAAGGGGTTGTCAATCCCTTTCGGGTAACAGCGCCAGAAATTGGCACGACGGACGGGAGATAAAACTGTAGTAGATTGATAGATCGAACACCAAATAAAATAAATAAGAATAAAATGCATCAAGGTATTTTTGTATTTTTGGTTTAATAGATCTGAAGATAAAAGCAAAGGGAAATAGATCGCAAAAGCAAATAATATGAGAAAGAGACCCGGGGGCCGTAAGTTTTCACTAGTGGCTTCTCTCGAGAAAAATAGCAAACAATGGGTAAACAAATTACTGTTGGGCAATTGATAGAACTTCAAATACTCATGACGATATCCAGGCAATGATCATTATATAGGCATCACGTCCAAGATTAGTAGACCGACTCCTGACTGCATCTACTACTATTACTCCACACATCGACCGCTATCCAGCATGCATCTAGTGTATTAAGTTCATTGAGAAACGGAGTAATGCAATAAGAACAATGACATGATGTAGACAAGATCTATCTATATAGAGATAGACCCCATTGTTTTATCCTTAGTAGTAACGATACATACGTGTCGGTTCCCCTTCTGTCACTGGGATCAAGCACCGTAAGATCGAACCCACTACAAAGCACCTCTTACCATTGCAAGATAAATAGATCAAGTTGGCCAAACAAAACCCAAATATCGGAGAAGAAATATGAGGCTATAAGCAATCATGCATATAAGAGATCAAAGAAACTCAAATAACTTTCATGGATATAAAAAGATAGATCTGATCATAAACTCAAAGTTCATCCGATCCCAACAAACACACCACAAAAAGAGTTACATCATATGGATCTCCAAGAGACCATTGTATTGCGAATCAAACGACAGAGAGGAAGCCATCTACTAACTACGGACCTGAAGGTCTACAAAGAACTACTCACGCATCATCGAAGAGGCACAAATGGAAGTAGTGAACCCCTCTGTGATGGTGTCTAGATTGGATCTGGTGGTTCTGGACTCTCCGGCGGCTGGAATTGATTTTCGTCGACTCCCCTAGGGTTTCTAGAATATTTGGCTATTTATAGAGCAAAGAGGCGATCCGGGGACACCCTAGGTGGGCACAACCCACCAGGGCGCGCCTGGGCCTCCTGGCATGCCCTGGTGAGTTGTGCTCCCCTCGAAACACCCCAGTATGAGCTTGGCCCATTGGGTGTCTTCTGGGCCAAAAAAATCTCTGTAAAGTTTCCTTGCATTTGGACTCCGTTTGGTATTGATTTCCTGCGATGTAAAAAACATGCAGAAAACAGCAACTGGCGCTTGGCACTATGTCAATAGGTTAGTACCAAAAAATGTTATAAAATGACTATAAAATGATCATAAAATCCAAGATCGATAATATAATAGCATGGAACAATCAAAAATTATAGATACATTGGAGACATATCAGCGCGCCTTGCTGTTCTCCAAAATTTTGAAGAAGGCGGGTCCTGTGAAGTGGACCCCAGAAGCAGATGCAGCTTTGCAAGAATTGAAGGCCTACTTGTCCTCTGTGTCTACCTTGGCTGCTCCAAAACCCCAGGAGTCGTTGTTGCTATACTTGGCAGCAACCGACCAAGTGGTCAATGCGGCCTTGGTAGCACAGAGAGAAGTGGATGAGGCAGAGAGTGAGCAGATGACGACAGAGTCAAAGAAGGATCAGGACAGCAATGAGCACGACAACGAGAGCAACACCAAGGACATGGAAGGAAGAAAGTGGTGCAACATCCACTGTACTTTGTTAGCTCCTTGTTACAGGGGGCTAGATCGAGGTACTCTGGCGTGCAGAAGTTGATCTTTGGTCTCATCATGGCCTCAAGGAAACTTCGCCAATACTTCCAAGCCCATGAGATCACTATTGTTACTCGTTTTCCGTTAAAAAGGATACTCCAAAACCCTGAGGCTACCGGCAGAATAGTGGAGTGGGCTTTGCATTTATCCACTTTTGGTTTGAAGTTTGAGAGTACATCCACCATTCAGAGCAGGGCGTTGGTAGAGTTTATTGCCAAATGGACGCCAACTCCTGACGAGGAAATGACAGAGATAGTTATCCCCGGCAAGGAATCGCCCCAAGAATGGATTATGTATTTTGATGGTGCTTTTTCCCTACAAGGTGCAGGAGCTAGCGTGCTTCTTGTCGCTCCCTTCGAGGAGCACTTGAAGTATGTCATGCAAATGCATTTTGCACGGGAAGAAGCAACCAACAATACAGCTGAGTATGAAGGGCTTCTTGCCAGGCTAAGGATTGCAGCAGAATTGGGAATTAAGAAGTTGATCATTCGAGGAGATTCACAGCTTATGGTGAGACAAGTCAACAAGGCGTATCAAAGTCCATTGATGGAGGCATACGTCGAGGAAGTGAGGAGATTAGAGGAGCACTTTGACGGACTGCAAACAGAGCACGTACGCCGTGCGGAAAACAACATAGCTGATCGTCTGTAAAAGTGTGCTGCGCAGAAGCTTCTTGTGGAACCAGGGACTTTTGTTCTCCATCTTACTCAGCCCTCCGTATCCCTAGGAATAATGGCCCGGAAGAGGAGAAAGTTGGACTATGGTAAGCCTCTCCCGGTAGAGCCGTCCGCTACCGGTAGAGACCCTGCCAGAAACAACTCCTCACAGCCTGCCAGACCACCCCCTCCAGACGGGTCCATGAACCCCGTGAACGAGTCCAGTGCTCCCATAGCCGAGGAGGTGCCGCTAGTTCTCGTTGCCGAGCCCCAGGCTCCAACTAGGGCAAGGCACATTGGTTCGACCTCCCGTAGTGGTCCTTGCTTTTCTTTTTGAAAGCTCCGCAAGGCCAATTTTGCGTACTTGCTCAGCGTGCCCCCCTGTCCGCTTCCTCCAAACCGGAGAGCTTCCCGGCGACCAAGATGAAGCTGAGAAAGTAGCCCGGAGGCCAGTATGTACCAGTTTGTCGATGACACTCTATACAGAAGGAGGCCCAATAGTGTGAAATTGAAGTGTGTCTGCTGGGAAGAAGGAAAGGAACTGCTGGCTGAGATTCATAGAGGAATGTGCGGCTCCCACACTGGATCAAGGGCATTAGTTAGGAAAGCATTCCTGCAAGGACTCTATTGGCCCACAGCCCTCCAAGATGCGGTCGAGCTCGTCACGACATGTGAAACCTGCCAGTTCCATTCCAAGAGAAACACACCTGCCTGCCCAAGCTCTTCAAATAATCCCTCTATCATGGCCACTTTCGGTCTGGGGGCTCGATATCCTTGGCCCCTTTCCCCGAGCAATCGAGGGCTTTGAATTCTTGTTTGTTGCCATCGACAAGTTTACAAAGTGGCCAGAAGTGACTGCCGTGAAAAAGGTGACTGCTCAGTCAGCTATCAAGTTCTTGAAAGAATTGGTGTGTCATTCTAGAGTTCCGGCAAGGATCATCACCGACAACGGCACCCAGTTCACGAGCCACACCTTCATGCAATGTGTTCGTGCCCTCGGATGCAAGATCTCATTCGCCTCTGTGGCACACCCCCGGTGCAATGGATAAGCTGAGTGGGAAAACGCTGAAGTGCTACGTGACTCAAGATAAGAACTTTCGATACGCTGCAGAAGCACGACAGGCGGTGAATCGAGGAGCTGTCGGTTGTTCTCTGGTCCCTCAGAACGACACCAAACCGAGCTACCGAGCAGACTCCCTTCTCCCTGGTCTACGGGGCGGAAGCAGTTATCCCCACGGAACTCATTTACGGGTCTCCTCGAGTGCTTGCCTACGACAAAGTAGCGCAAGATCAGCACTGGCGTGACGACGCTGTGCTACTAGAGGAGAACCATCTCCGGGCTGCTACGCATGCTGCACGCTATCAGCAAGCCCTACGTCGCTATCATAGCCGCAGGGTTCATGCCCGATGTTTCGAGGAAGGTGACCTTGTCCTTAGGCGCGTTCAGTCCGCCAAGGGTACACACAAGTTGTCACCAAAGTGGGAAGGCCCTTACCGGGTAGTACGAGTCACCAGACCCGGCGCACTCCGTCTAGAGACCAGAGATGGCACACAGTTGCAAAAATCATGGAATATTGAGCATCTCCGCAAGTTCTACCCGTAAGGCGTGGCTGTCGAGCCCTGCCCGGCATCCACTCTTTTTGTACAGGCCTTGCCTCAGTTGCATGTAACCCCTTGTACAAAGCCGGGGCGATGACCCTGTGCAAGAGAAAATAAAGAAGCGTTGTGGGGGGGGGGGGGGCGACCTAGATTGCATGCATGCATGAGCATTCCAAAGATCACTGCATAAGCATTTCATGAGCATTTGCATATGCATATAGATAGGATCACATTCTGCATTCATTCTCATCTACATGAGGTTCCAGGTTCCTGACGTGAACTTGGCTTCGACAAGGAGTTGAGAAGATTGCCCAGCGCAGCTATCCTTGGCAAGACAAACAGATGAGTTTTACCTCATGTCCATCAGTGTTCTGTAAGGCTATAACTTTGCATGAGAAAACCTTGCCTCTCTTTTGAGACTAAGGTGCTCCCATCCGTGACTCGAACGTTGCTTCGGTCAGGTTGGTCGCAGTGGCATTTGATAAAAAAGAAGTTGGCGGGGAGCTGGACCCTCTGTCTATTCCCTGGTAGACGCAACTCTCTGGCAGACAAAAAGGGGGCCGTCAGGATAGCCTGCCGGGGAATATTCGTTTATTTACATTACAGAGGCATCTCACCTCTGCATGAACATAAACATGCATGAGTTCCCGGCAAGGTTCATATTTTTCACTCATATGCTAATACAAGTACAAGCATTTACAGAACACATACATGGACTCGAGAGATTACATTATTTGAATTAAAATTTGGCGATTTCCTACAAGTTTAAGATTGAAAAAGGATAAGTGCTCCGTAAACTCCCCTCCCTGTCCCTCTTGTCCCAGGTAGTGCGGTGGGAAGAGAAGGGGACGAGCGACGCGCGGGCACAATGCCACCCTGATCCTTGTCAGGAGCTGGCAAGCACAACCTGACAAGAACGGGAGTGGCAAGGCTAAGAAGGAGGAAGACGTGCGGAGCATCTCGACGGTCCCCTAGTCACCACCTCCAGGGCTGAGTAGGGGACTCCAGCACAGGCACCGGTAGAGGAGGACGCTGATGCCCAGCCAAAAGACCACTCGGGGGAGGCGGAAGTACCAGGAGAACGAGCCTTTCCCCGACAACCGAGAAGATGGTGATGACGGTGCCGGGGAAAGAGTAGGAGAGCCAGGAGGACGGGCAGCAGGTCGCCAGTACGAGACGAACGCGTCGATGTAGTCGTGCTCCTACTGGACGACCTGCCTCCTGTCTTCTCCTTCTACCCTGGCTTCGTCTTCATCAACACCGTTCCAGAGGAAGGCCGAGACTCCAGACCGGTACCTCCCTCGAGAAGATGGCGAGCGACCTAGACGGCCAGGGGCTAGAGGCGCACCGCTCCCCACCTTGGCGGGCAAAAAGGAGCGCCTCTCGTCGACATCAGCCCCAAGACTTCCGGGAGGGGTAGTGCTAGGATTACCAACGATCTCCAGCCCCGCCCCCCGGCCGAGCCTCGAACGAACCAATAAGTTCATCACACCAAGGACCGGACTCACTCCCTGAGCATCGACACCAGCGTGTGGCAGTGTTGGCCCCGACTAAGATCCCCCGGGCTGGCCCCAGGCTCTCCCCTTTGACATCACCAGCGGAAACAGAAGATGAGAAGAGGAGAAGTGCGGGGATGAATGAATCCACCCTCCTCCGCCCTCCCCTTTTATATACGGGCAAGGAGGGCAGCTGCTCCATCAACGGGCGACCATCGTCCTCCTCCCCCAAATCAAGACGACCGGGCCCTCACTATGATGCTCTCCCATGCCACGCGCCTCCGTTACCTACCCCGCGTGATGCATGCAGCATAGTGGCCAAGGATAAGGGCTTGGTGGGAAGAGTGAATTGGCCGTTTCTACCCCGTGCATTAAAGTCATTCATGGGCCATTACTGGAGCGGCCCCATCACTATTGGCTTTACACGACGCGCGGGAAAACTGGAAACCAGCCTGGAATCAAGTTTAATGAAGAAGCAAAGGAGACCTCAAGAGACCAGCCTCTTCAGCAACCCTTGCATGTGTGCTTATTAGGCCCTACCTCGACGACGCTCGGCGGCGTGTTCGGGGCAGGCCCGGTTGCTTCTGTCGGTGCAACAGACCCTGGGCCTGTCGCCCAGACTGTGCATTGGCACGGGAACAAGATTGGAGCACTAGCCCAAGTCAGAGTACAAGGACCAAAGAGATTCAAAGGACCAGCATACAGATCAGAGGGACCAAGATCGAGCCAGAGAAGTAGGATATTATCAAGAGAAGGGCCTCCCTTGCTGGGCAGGCGAGCCCAGCAAGGGGCGAGGCCACCCCCAGAAGCAGACAACCAAGGCAACCCGATAGGGCCTGCCGGGGCTCATGGAGATAGAACCACCTCGCCAACCACTCCACCACGACCCACGTCATCGATCAGTGCGGTGTCAAGCCGGAAGGTGATTAAGTGGCAGCTATTCGCCACATGGCAGCTATTTCCTACAGGAGAAACCCACAGATGACACCCGTCCTGCACGTGTCAAAAGAACAGGCACAGATCTGGCAAGATAGCCCCGGCAAGCCTTGCCGGGCAACCAGTGATGTGACACTAAGTGGTGCATTTAATGCGCCCTGTCAGCCCACAAAGTTAGGTATGATAGCACCGTTTGCTATCTTATTAGTGCATAATGACTACTTTGCCACTGTGGTTACCCCTTGATCTATAAAAGGAGGCCCATGGCAACCCTAGAAAGCGTTAGAAGGTTGGATAACTTACACCCCCATACGCGCGTAGTCGCGGCTGCCCCAAGGCAACCCCTGCCAGGCAAGTGTACTATGCTCGCCACCACCTTTTCGACCATCAATCCACCAAAGCAGGAGTAGGGTTTTACGCCTCGCGGCGGCCTGAACCTGGTTAAATTGCACGTGTGATCTCTACTGTGCTGCCCCACGCTGGTCTGTTCTTTGTGCAGCGTCGCCCCCTATTTGAACGATGAGGGACCTCCACAGTCCCATAGGTGGCCATGGTTTCCTGCGACATCTATTCCATAAAAAATCCTCATGAAGTTTTAGCTCATTTGGAGTTGTGCAGAATAGATAGCCCGACGTAGCTTTTTCATGTCTAGATTTCCAGCTGCTGGAATTCTCCCTCTTTGTGTGTACCTTGCATATTATTAGAGAAAAGGCATTAGAATTACGCCAAAAAACATTATTATGCATAAAAACATTATAAATAACAGTAGTTAAACATGATGCAAAATGGATGTATCAGTCCCCCACAATGTTTGATGGAGTGTTGCTCGGCTTACCCAATTGGCAAAATATCACGGGAAGTGGCCTTTGGTGATGAGTACACTTATAGAGCAGAGACGCTGTGGTTTGAGGTGGTCAAGATCAAGAGTCCATATCATGCCCTGTTTGGACGACCGGCTTATGCCAAGTTCATGGCTCGCCCTTGTTATGTGTATCTGTAGCTCAAAATGCCAAGGCCAGATGGGACAATCATAGTTCACGGAAATCGCAAACTCGCCCTGGAGTGTGAGGAAGGAGATGTGGCTTATGCAGAGTCGGCCTGTGCTACGAACGAACTCAAGTATTACAAGGATAATGTTGACCCGGCTAATATGACCCCTATGAAGAAGCCCACCACCGAGAAAGACCCTTTTCTCAAATTTAAGTCGGCGAAGAACTCCCAGCAAGTGGACTTTGTCCCTGGTGATTCTTCTCAGCAGTTCACCATTGGGACAAGGATGGATCCTAAATAGGAAAGTGCGCTCATCGAATTCATCCGACATCTTTGCATGGAAACCTTCTGACATGCCGGGTGTATTTGAGAGAATTCGCTGATCATCGCCTTAATGTGGATCCTAATATGAAGCCTGTTCGACATTTCCTCCGTCGTTTTAATGCGGAGAGGTCAAGGCTATTGGAGAAGAAGTGGCCCAGCTCCTAGGTGTCGGTTTCATCATTGAAGTTTTTCACCATCAGTGGTTGGCTAATCCCGTGCTAGTGCTCAAGAAAAATGGCACTTGGCGTATGTGTGTGGATTACACAGATCTCAACAAGGCTTGTCCAACCGATCCTTTTGCTCTCCCCCGTATTGACAGATTGTGGATGCCATGGCGGGTTGCGAGAGATTGTGTTTTCTGGACGCTTATTCTTGTTATCATCAGATCAAGATGGTAGTGGAAGATCAGGAAAAGATAGCTTTCATCACCCCCTTTGGAGCTTTCTGCTATGTGTCTATGCCTTTTGGGCTCAAGAGTGCTCAGGCAACTTTCCAGTGTTGTGCTCAGAATTGCTTTCATAAGCAGATTAGTCGGAACATTCATGCTTATGTTGATGACATTGTGGTTAAATCAAGGAAGAATGAAACCTTGCTTGATGATCTGAAGGAGACCTTTGATAATCTGAGGGTGTACAAGATGATGCTTATGAAGGAAATATGCCCTAGAGGCAATAACAAAGTTGTTATTTATATTTCCTTATATCATGATAAATGTTTATTATTCATGATAGAATTGTATTAACCGAAAACTTAGTACATGTGTGAATACATAGACAAAAGAGAGTGTCCCTAGTATGCCTCTAGTTGACTAGCTCGTTAATCAAAGATGGTTAAAGTTTACTGGCCATAGACATGTGTTGTTATTTGATGAAAGGGATCACATCATTAGAGAATTATGTGATGGACAAGACCCATCTGTTAGCTTAGCTTCATGATCGTTTAGTTTTATTGCTATTGCTTTCTTCATGACTTATACATATTCCTCTGACTATGAGATTATGCAACTCCCGAATACCGGAGGAACACCTTGTGTGCTATGAAACATCACAACGTAATTGGGTGATTATAAAGATGCTCTACAGGTGTCTCTGAAGGTGTTTGTTGAATTGGCATAGATCGAGATTAGGATTTGTCACTCCGAGTATCGGAGAGGTATCTCTGGGCCCTCTCGGTAATGCACACCACTATAAGCCTTGCAAGCAATGTGACTAATGAGTTAGTTATGGGATGATGCACTACGAAACTAGTAAAGAGACTTGCCGGTAATGAGATTGAACTAGGTATGATGATACCGACGACCGAATCTCGGGCAAGTAACATACCGATGACAAAGGGAATAACTTATGTTGTTATGCGGTTTGACCGATAAAGATCTTCATAGAATATGTAGGAACCAACATGAGCATCCAGGTTCCGCTATTGGTTATTGACCGGAGATGTGTCTCAGTCATGTCTACATAGTTCTCAAACCCGTAGGGTCCGCACGCTTAATGTTCGATGACGATTTGTATTATGAGTTATGTGTTTTGGTGAACAAAGTTTGTTCGGAGTCCCGGATGAGATTACAGACATGACGAGGAGTCTCGAAATGGTCGAGAAGTAATGATTCATATATTGGAAGGTTGTATACGGACACCGGAATGGTTCCGAAGAGGTTCGGGGATTTATCGGAGTACCGGGAGGCTATCGGAACCCACCGGGAAAGTTAATGGGCCTCATGGTCAATAGTGGTGAGAGGGAGGAAGGCCACAAGAGGAGGCGTGCGCCTCACCCCTGCCCAATCCGAATTGGACAAGGGGTGGGGGCGCGGCCCCCCCTTTTCTTCTCCCTCTCCCCCTTTCCCCTTTCCCCTCTCTGTTGGAAGGAAGGGGGGCCGAATCCTACTAGGAGTGGAGTCCTAGTAGGACTCCCCCCATGGCGTGCCACCCCTAGGGCAGGCCAGCACCTCCTCCCTCCATTATATATGTGGGCAGGCGGCACCCTAGAGACACAAAAGTTATTCTCTTGGCCGTGTGTGGTGCCCCCCTCCACAGTTTACTCCTCCGGTCATAGCGTCGTAGTGCTTAGGCGAAGCCCTGCGCGGATCACATCACCATCACTGTGCCACGCCGTCGTGCTGACGGAACTCTCCCTCAACCCTCTACTCGATCAAGAGTTCGAGGGATGTCATTGAGCTGAACGTGTGCTGAACACGGAGGTGCCGTACGTTCGGTACTTGGATCGGTTGGATCGTGAAGACGTTCGACTACATCAACCACGTTAACCTAACGGTTCAGCTTTTGGTCTATGAGGGTACATGGACACACTCTCCCTGTCTCGTTGCTATGCATCTCCTAGATAGATCTTGCGTGATCATAGGAATTTTTTTGAAATTGCATGCTACGTTCCCCAACAGTGGCATTCGAGCCAGGTGTATCCGTAAATGATATGCACGAGTAGAACACAATGAGTTTTGGGTGATAATAGTCATACTGCTTACCACCAACGTCTTATTTTGATTCGGCGGTATTGTTGGATGAAGCGGCCCAGACCAACATTACATGACCACGTTCATGAGACCGGTTCTACCGACGTGCTTCGCACACAGGTGGTTGGCGGTTGTCTGTTTCTCCAACTTTAGTTGAATCGAATTTGACTACGACCGGTCATGGTTGAAGGTTAAAACAACACACTTGATGACAAATCGTTGTGGTTTTGATGCGTAGGTAAAAACGGTTCTTGCTAGAAGCCCGTAGCAGCCACGTAAAACTTTCAACAACAAAGTAGAGGACGTCTAACTTGTTTTTGCAGGGCATGTTGTGATGTGATATGGTCAAGACGTGATGAGATATAAATTGTTGTATGAGATGATCATGTTTTGTAAAGGTTATCGGCAACTGCCAGGAGCCTTATGGTTGTCGCTTTATTGTATGAAATGCGACCGCCATGTAATTGCTTTACGTTATCACTAAGCGGTAGCGATAGTTGTAGAAGCAATAGTTGGCGAGACGTCAATGACACTATGATGGAGATCAAGGTGTCAAGCCGGTGACGATGGAGATCATGACGGTGCTTTGGAGATGGAGATCAAAGGCACATGATGATGATGGCCATATCATGTCACATATTTTGATTGCATGTGATGTTTATCCTTTATGCATCTTATTTTGCTTAGTACAGCGGTAGCATTATAAGATGATCCCTCACTAAATTTCAGGGTACAACTGTTCTCCCTGAGTATGCACCGTTGCTACAGTTCGTCGTAAGCTCTACGTTCACATACAACGGGTGCAAGCCAGTTTTGCACATGCAGAATACTCGGGTTAAACTTGACGATCCTAGCATATGCAGATATAGCCTCGGAACACTGAGACCGAAAGGTCGAACATGAATCATATAGTAGATATGATCAACATAGTGATGTCCACCATTGAAAACTACTCCATCTCATGTGATGATCGGACATGGTTTAGTTGATATGGATCACGTGATCATTTAGATTACTAGAGGGATGTCAATCTAAGTGGGAGTTCTTAAGTAATATGATTAATTGAATTTAATTTATCATGAACTTAGTACCTGATAGTTTTTGCATATCTATGTTGTTGTAGATCAATGGCCCGTGCTACCGTTCCCTTGAATTTTAATGCGTTCCTAGAGAAAGCTATGTTGAAAGATGATGGTAGAAACTACATGGATTGGGTCTGTAAATTGAGGATTATCCTCATTGCTGCATAGAAGAATTATGTCCTGGAAGCACCGCTAGGTGCAAGACCCGCCGCAGGAGCAACTCCGGACGTTATGAACGTCTGGCAGAGCAAAGCTGATGACTACCCGGTAGTTCAGTGTGCCATGCTTTACGGCTTAGAATCGAGACTTCAAAGACGTTTTGAACGTCATTGAGCATATGAGATGTTCCAGGAGTTGAAGTTAATATTTCAAGCAAATGCCCGAGTTGAGAGATATGAAGTCTCCAACAAGTTCTATAGCTGCAAGATGGAGGAGAATAGTTCTATCAGTGAACACATACTCAGAATGTGTGGGTACCATAACCACTTGACTCAGCTGGGAGTTAATCTTCCTAATGATAGTGTCATTGACAGAGTTCTTCAATCACTGCCACCAAGCTATAAAGGCTTCGTGATGAACTATAATATGCAGGGGATGGAAAAGACAATTCCCGAGCTCTTCGCCATGCAAAAGGTTGTGGAGGTAGAAATCAAGAAGGAGCATCAAGTGTTGATGGTTAACAAGACCACTAGTTTCAAGAAAAAGGGCAAAGGGAAGAAGGGGAACTTCAAGAAGAACAGCAAGCAAGTTGCTGCTCCAGGGAAGAAGCCCAAGTCTGGACCTAAGCCTGAAACTGAGTGCTTCTACGTCAAAGGGAATGGTCACTGGAAGCGGAACTGCCCCAAGTATTTGGCGGATAAGAAGGATGGCAAAGTGAAAGGTATATTTGATATACATGTTATTGATGTGTACCTTACTAATGCTCATAGTAGCACCTGGGTATTTGATACTGGTTCTGTTGCTCATATTTGCAACTCGAAATAGGGGCTACGGATTAAACAAAGATTGGCTAAGGACGAGCTGACGATGCACGTGGAAATGGTTCCAAAGTTGATGCAATCGCCGTCGGCACGCTACCTCTACATCTACCTTCAGGATTAGTTTTAGACCTGAATAATTGTTATTTGGTGCCAACGTTGAGCATGAATATTATATCTGGATCTTGTTTGATGCGAGACGATTATTCATTTAAATCAGAGAATAATGGTTGTTCTATTTATATGAGTAATATCTTTTATGGTCATGCACCCCTGATGAGTGGTCTATTTTTGTTGAATCTCGATTGTAGTGATACACATATTCATAATATTAAAGCCAAAAGATGCAAAGTTAATAATGATAGTGCAACTTATTTGTTGCACTATCGTTTAGGTCATATTGGTGTAAAGCACATGAAGAAACTCCATGCTGATGGGCTTTTGGAATCACTTGATTATGAATCACTTGATGCTTGCGAACCATGCCTCATGGGCAAGATGACTAAGACTCCGTTCTCCGGAACAATGGATCGAGCAACTGACTTATTGGAAATAATACATACTGATGTATGCGGTCCGATGAGTGTTGAGGCTCGCGGCGGATATAGTTATTTTCTAACATTCATAGATGATTTGAGCAGATATGGGCATATCTACTTAATGAAACATAAGTTTGAAACATTTGAAAAGTTCAAAGAATTTCATAGTGAAGTGGAAAATTATCGTAACAAGAAAATAAAGTTTCTACGATCTGACCGTGGAGGTGAATGCTACGTCTTGAGCTTGCGTTGGTTTTCCCCGAAGAGGAGAGGATGATCCAACATAGTAGCGTAAGTATTTCCCTCAGTTTTTGAGAACCAAGGTATCAATCCAGTAGGAGGCCACGCACAAGTCCCTCGTACCTGCACAAAACGATAGCTATTCGCAATCAACGCGATTAGGGGTTGTCAATCCCTTCACGGTCACTTACGAGAGTGAGATCCGATAGAGATAATATTTTTGGTATATAGATGCAAAGTGAAAAGTAAAAAAGCAAAGTAAAAACAAAGCAAGTATAAAAGCGATGGAGATTGATATGATGAGAATAGACCGGGGCCATAGGTTTCAATAGTGGCTTCTCTCAAGAGCATAAATATTCTACGGTGGGTGAACAAATTACTGTTGAGCAATTGACAGAATTGAGCATAGTTATGAGTATATCTAGGTATGATCATGTATATTGGCATGACGTCCGTGACAAGTAGACCGAAACGATTCTGCATCTACTACTATTACTCCACTCATCCACCGCTATCCAGCATGCATCTAGAGTATTAAGTTAAAAACAAAGTAACGCCTTAAGCAAGATGACATGATGTAGAGGAATAAATTCATGCAATATGATAAATACCCCATCTTGTTATCCTCGATGGCAACAATACAATATGTGCCTTGCAACCCCTTCTGTCACTGGGTAAGGACACCGCAAGATTGAACCCAAAGCCATGCACTTCTCCCATTGCAAGAACTACCAATCTAGTTGGCCAAACCAAACGGATAATTCGAAGAGACTTGCAAACATAACTCAATCATACATAAAAGAATTCAGAGAAGATTCAAATATTATTCATAGATAAGCTGGATCATAAACCCACAATTCATCGGTCTCAACAAACACACCGCAAAAAGAAGATTACATCGAATAGATCTCCACGAGAGAGGGGGAGAACATTGTATTGAGATCCAAAAAGAGAGAAGAAGCCATCTAGCTATTAGCTATGGAGCCGAAGGTCTGAAGTAGACTACTCACACTTCATCGGAGAGGCTATGGATTTGATGTAGAAGCCCTCCGTGGTGGATGCCCCCTCCGGCGGAGCTCCGGAACAGCCCCCAAGATGGGATCTCGTGGATACAAGAAGTTGCAGCGGTGGAATTAGGTTTTTGGCTCCTGTTCTGATCGTTTGGGGGTATGTAGGTATATTTAGGAGGAAGGAGTACATCGGTGGATCATCAGGGAGCCACGAGGCAGGGGGCGCGCCCTAGGGGGGGCGCCCCCCACCCTCGTGACCACCTATGATGTTCCTTGGTGTAGGGTCCAAGTCTCCTGGATCACGTTCGGTGAGAAAATCACGTTTCCGAAGGTTTCATTCCATTTGGACTCCGTTTGATATTCTGTTTCTTCGAAATACTGAAAAAGGCAAAAACAACAATTCTGGGCTGGGCCTCCGGTTAATAGGTTAGTCCCAAAAGTAATATAAAGTGGAAAATAAAGCCCATTATAGTCCAAAACAATAGATAAAGTAGCATGGAGCAATCAAAAATTATAGATACGTTGGAGACGACGTGCATCCCCAAGCTTAATTCCTGCTCGTCCTCGAGTAGGTAAACGATAAAAAGAGAATTTTTGATGCGGAGTGATACTTTGGCATAATTTCTATGAAAATCTTCTTAATCATGGTATGAATATTCAGATCCGAAAGATTCAAGACAAAAGTTCATATTGACATAAAAATAATAATACTTCAAGCATACTAACTAAGCAATTATGTCTTCTCAAAATAACATGGCCAAAGAAGGTTATCCCTACAAAATCATATAGTCTGGCTATGCTCCATCTTCCCCACACAAAGTATTTAAATCATGCACAACCCCGATGACAAGCCAAGCAATTGTTCCATACTTTTAACATTTTCAAAACTTTTTCAATCTTCACGCAATACATGAGCGTGAGCCATGGATATAGCACTATATGTGGAATAGAACGGTGGTTGTGGAGAAGACAAAAAGAGGGAAGATAGTCTCACATCAACTAGGCGTATCAACGAGCTATGGAGATGCCCATCAATAGATATCAATGTGAGTGAGTAGGGATTGCCATGCAACAGATGCACTAGAGCTATAAGTATATGAAAGCTCAACAAAAGAAACTAAGTGGGTGTGCATCCAACTCACTTTCTCACGAAGACCTAGGGCATTTGAGGAAGCCCATCATTGGAATATACAAGCCAAGTTCTAAAATGAAAAATTCTCACTAGTATATGAAAGTGACAAAATGTGAGACTCTCTATCATGAAGATCATGGTTCTACTTTGAAGCACAAGTGTGGTAAAAGGATAGTAACATTGTCCCTTCTCTCTTTTTCTCTCATTTTTTTATTTGGGCCTTTTCTCTTTTTTTATGGCCTCTTTTTTGTTCGTCCGGAGTCTCATCCCGACTTGCGGGAATCATAGTCTCCATCATCCTTTCCTCACTTGGGACAATGCTCTAATAATGATGATCATCACACTTTTATTTTTCTTACAACTCAACAATTACAACTCGATACTTAGAACAAAATATGACTCTATATGAATGCCTCCAGCGGTGTACCGGGATATGCAATGAAACATGAGTGACATGTATGAAGGAATTATGAACGGTGGCTTTGCCACAAATACGATGTCAACTACATGATCATGTTAGCAATATGACAATGATGGAGCGTGTCATAATAAACGGAATGGTGGAAAGTTGCATGTAAATATATCTCGGGATGGCTATGGAAATGCCATAATAGGTAGGTATGGTGGCTGTTTTGAGGAAGGTATATGGTGGGTGTATGATACCGGCAAAAGGTGCGCGGTATTAGAGAGGCTAGCTATGGTGGAAGGATGGGAAAAAGTGTGTATAATCCATGGACTCAACATTAGTCATAAAGAACTCATATACTTATTGCAAAAATCTAGAAGTTATCAAAGCAAAGTATTACGCGCATGCTCCTAGGGGGATAGATTGGTAGAAAAAGACCATCGCTCGTCCCCGACCGCCACTCATAAGGAAGACAATCAATAAATAAATCATGCTCCGAGTTCATCACATAACGGTTCACCATACGTGCATGCTACGGGAATCACAAACTTCAACACAATTATTCTTTAAATTCACAACTACTCAACTAGCATGACTCTAATATCACCATCTTAATATCTCAAAACAATTATCAAGCATCAAACTTATCTTAGTATTCAACGCACTCAAAAGAAAGTTTCACATATCTTGAATACCAAGTATATTAACATTAAGCAAACTACCATGCTATTAACGACACTCGAAATAATCTAAGTGAAGCATGAGAGATCAAGTTTCTTTAAAACAAATCCACCACCGTGCTCTAAAAGATCTAAGTGAAGCACTAGAGCAAAAATATCAAGCTCAAAAGATATAAGTGAAGCACTATGAGCAAAACTATCAAGCTCAAAAGATATAAGTGAAGCACATAGAGTATTCTATCAAATTCCAATTCATGTATGGCTCTCTCAAAAGGTGTGTACAGCAAGGATGATTGTGGTAAACTAACAAGCAAAGACGCAAATAATACAAGACTCTCCAAGCAAAACACATATCATGTGGTGAATAAAAATATAGCTCCAAGTAAATTACCGATGGAAGTGGATTTGAAAGAGGGATGCCTTCCGGCATCCCCAAGCTTTGACTTTTTGGTGTCCTTGGATTATCTTGGGGTTTCCATGGGAATCCCCAAGCTTAGGCTCTTGCCACTCCTTGTTCCATAATCCATCAAAAGAATTCACCCAAAACTTGAAAGCTTCACAACACAAAACTCAATAGAAATCTCGTGAGCTCCGTTAGAGAAAGAAAACAAAAGACTACTTTAAGGTACTGTAATGAACTCATTTTTTATTTATATTGGTGTTAAACCTACTGTATTCCAAATTCTCTATGGATCATAAACTATTTTACTAGCCATAGATTCATCAAAATAAGCAAACAACACACGCAAAACAGAATCTGTCAAAAACAGAACAGTCTGTAGTAATCTGTAACTAACGCAAACTTCTAGAACTCAAAAACTTCTACAAAAATTAGACGACCTGGAAAATTTGTTTATTGATCAGCAGCAATTGGAATCAATATTTTATCACGTTCTGGTGATTTTTAACAATTCGGGCACTGAGCGCAAAGTTTCTGGAAATTACAGCAAGATCAAATAACTATCATCCAAGATGATCCAATAGGTTTAACTTGGCACAAACACTAATTAAAAGATAAAACCACATCTAAACAGAGGCTAGATGGATTATTTATTCCTAAAAATAAGCAAAAACTAAAAAACTAAAAATAAAATTGGGTTGCCTCCCAACAAGCGCTATCGTTTAACGCCCCTAGCTAGGCATAAAAGCAAGGATAGATCTAGGTATTGCCATCTTTGGTAGGCAATTCTTCAATGAGGCATCTATCTTTCTTATAGATTTCTTTGTTTCTAGTAATTATCAAACTTTTAGGCACGAGATCAAAAAATTCATTTGTAGCAAATGGTTCCTTAATGATAGTAAAAGATCGGGATGAATACTTATAGATTTAAGATCCGCAGTTTCTTTACTAGATGATTCACCCTTATTTTTAGGAACGTACATAAGCTTGGCAATTTTAGTGGGAGGACTAGGAGTATTCTTTACGGAAGAAAAAGCGGTTCCCAAGTTGGTAATGATACCCTCAAGTTTATCGATTCGAGTGGAATCTAGATTTATTTTCTCATTAACCATAGGTTCCTTCTCCTTAATATTTTTCAAAGTTATTCCTACCTTAGGTCCATATTGAGTAATTTGATTGTGGATCTTTTTATCTAGATTTTCAATGGATTCAATGGTAGCAAATTTATTTTCAATAATTTCAAGCCTTTGCATAACATGCTCCAAAGTTAACATAGTTCCATTAACCAAAAGAGGCGGTGAGCCAAATAAATCTATTAAAGCATTATAAGAATCAAAAGTATGGCTACCCAAAAAATTCCCTCCGGTAATGGTATCAAGAATATATCTATACCAAGGATTAGCACCTACGTAAAAATTACGAAGAAGAACTGAAGTAGATTGCTTCCTGGTAGATCTATTTTGAGCATTGCAAATTCTATACCAAGCGTCTTTTAGATTTTCTCCCTCCCTTTGCTTAAAATTTAGAACTTCATTCTTGGGAGATAACGGAGAAGATATGAGAGTAGCCATGATGGAAAGCAAGCAAACTAACACACAAGCAAACAAACGGACGTGGAAAAGGCAACGGGAAAAAGAGGAGGAGATTGGGAAAGAGAGGGCGATTAAAACGGCAAGGGTGAAGTGGGGGAGAGGAAAACGAGAGGAAATGGCAAATAATGTAATGCGAGAGATAGGGATTGTGATGGGTACTTGGTATGTTGACTTTAGCGTAGACTCCCCGGCAACGGCGCCAGAAATCCTTCTTGCTACGTCTTGAGCTTGCATTGGTTTTCCCCGAAGAGGAGAGGATGATGTAGCACAGTAGCGTAAGTATTTCCCTCAGTTTTTGAGAACCAAGGTATCAATCCGATGGAGGCCACGCACAAGTCCCTCGTACCTGCACAAAACGGTAGCTACTCGCAACCAACGCAATTAGGGGTTGTCAATCCCTTCACTGTCACTTACGAGAGTGAGATCTGATAGAGATAATATTTTTGGTATTTTTGGTATATAGATGCAAAGTGAAAAGTAAAAAAGCAAAGTAAAAACAAAGCAAGTATAAAAGTGATGGAGATTGATATGATGAGAATAGACCGGGGCCATAGGTTTCACTAGTGGCTTCTCTCAAGAGCATAAATATTCTACGGTGGGTGAAAAAATTACTGTTGAGCAATTGGCAATTGAGCATAGTTATGAGTATATCTAGGTATGATCATGTATATAGGCATCACGTCCGTGACAAGTAGACCGGAGCGATTACGCATCTACTACTATTACTCCACTCATCGACCGCTATCCAAAGCATGCATCTAGAGTATTAAGTTAAAAAGCAGTAACGCCTTAAGCAAGATGACATGATGTAGAGGAATAAATTCATGCAATATGATAAATACCCCATCTTGTTATCCTCGATGTCAACAATACGATCGTGCCTTGCAACCCCTTCACATCCTTTGGGTAAGGACACCGCAAGATTGAACCCAAAGCCATGCACTTCTCCCATTGCAAGAACTACCAATCTAGTTGGCCAAACCAAGCGGATAATTCAAGAGACTTGCAAAGATAACTCAATCATACATAAAAGAATTCAGAGAAGATTCAAATATTATTCATAGATAAGTTGGATCATAAACCCACAATTCATCGGTCTCAACAAACACACCGCAAAAAGAAGATTACATCGGATAAATCTCCACGAGAGAGGGGGAGAACATTGTATTGAGATCCAAAAAGAGAGAATTAGCAATCTAGCTACTAGCTATGGACCCGAAGGTCTGAAGTAAACTACTCACACTTCATCGGAGAGGCTATGGTGTTGATGTAGAAGCCCTCCGTGGTGGATGCCCCCTCGTGAGCTCCGGAACAGGCCCCAAGATGGGATCTCGTGGATACAGGAAGTTGCGGCGGTGGAATTAGGTTTTCGGCTCCTGTTCTGATTGTTTGGGGGTACGTAGGTATATAAAGGAGGAAGGAGTACGTCGGTGGAGCATCAGGGGGCCCACGAGGCAGGGGGGCGCGCCCCCCTCCCTCGTGACCGCCTCCGATGTTCCTTGGCGTAGGGTCCAAGTCTCCTGGATCACGTTCGGTGAGAAAATCACGTTTCTGAAGGTTTCATTCCGTTTGGATTCCGTTTGATATTCTGTTTCTTCGAAATACTGAAAAAGGCACAAAAAAACAGCAATTCTGGACTGGGCCTCTGGTTAATAGGTTAGTCCCAAAAGTAATATAAAAGTGGAAAATAAAGCCCATTATAGTCCAGAACGATAGATAAAGTAGCATGGAGCAATAAAAAATTATAGATACGTTGGAGACGTATCAGTGAATATTTGAGTTATGAGTTTGGTCTTCATTTGAAACAATGTGGAATAGTTTCGCAACTCATGCCACCTGGAACACCACAACGTAATGGTGTGTTCGAACATCGTAACCGTACTTTATTAGATATGGTGCGATCTATGATGTCTCTTAACAATTTACCGCTATCGTTTTGGGGTTATGCTTTAGAGACGGATGCATTCACGTTAAATAGGGCACCATCTAAATCCGTTGAGACGACACCATATGAACTGTGGTTTAGCAAGAAACCTAAGCTGTTGTTTCTTAAAGTTTGGGGCTGCGATGCTTATGTGAAAAAGCTTCAACCTGATAAGCTCGAACCCAAATCGGAGAAATGTGTCTTCATAGGATACCCAAAGGAAACTATTGGGTACACCTTGTATCGAAGATCCAAAGGCAAGATATTAATTGCTAAGAATGGATCCTTTCTAGAGAAGGAGTTTCTCTCGAAAGAAGTGAGTGGGAGGAAAGTAGAACTTGATGAGGTAATTGTACCTTCCCCCGAATTGGAAAGTAGTTCATCACAGAAATCAGTTCCAATGATTCCTACACCAATTAGTGAGGAAGCTAATGATGATGATCATGGAACTTCAGATCAAGTTACTACTGAATCTCGTAGGTCAACCAGAGTACGATCCGCACCAGAGTGGTATGGTAATCCTGTTCTGGAAGTCATGTTACTAGACCATGATGAACCTACGAACTATGATGAAGCGATGATGAGCCCAGATTTCGCGAAATAGCTTGAGGCCATGAAATCTGAGATGGGATCCATGTATGAGAACAAAGTGTGGACTTTGGTTGACTTGCCAGGTGATCGGGAAGCCATAGAGAATAAATGGATCTTCAAGAAGAAGACTGACTTTGACGATAATGTTACTATCTACAAAGCTGGACTTGTTGTAAAAGGTTTTCGATAAGTTCAAGGAGTTGACTATGTTGAGACCTTCTCACCCGTAGCGATGCTTAAGTCTGTCCGAACCATGTTAGCAATTGCCGTAGTTTATGGTTATGAAATTTGGCAAATGGATGTAAAAAATGCATTCCTTAAAGGATATCTTAAAGAAGAGTTGTATATGATTCAACCAAAAGGTTTTGTCGATCCTAAAGTTGCTAAAAAAGTGTGCAAGCTCCAGCGATCCATTTATGGACTAGTGCAAGCATCTTGGAGTTGGAATATACACTTTGATAGTGTGATCAAAGCATATGGTTTTATACAGACTTTTGGAGAAGCCCGTATTTACAAAAAAAGTGAGTGGGAGCTCTGTAGCATTTCTAAAATTATATGTGGATGACATATTGTTGATTGGAAACAATACATAATTTCTGGATAGCATAAAAGGATACTTGAATAAGAATTTTTCAATAAAAGACCTCGGTGAAGCTGCTTATATATTGGGCATCAAGATCTATAGAGATAGATCAAGACGCTTAATTAGACTTTCACAAAGCACATACCTTGATAAAGTTTTGAAGAAGTTCAAAATGGATCAGTCAAAGAAAGGGTTCTTGCCTGTGCTACAAGGTATGAAGTTGAGTCAGACTCAATGACTGACCACTGCAGAAGATGGAGAGAAAAGGAAAGTCGTTCCCTATGCCTCAACCATAGGTTCTATCATGTATGCAATGTTGTGTACCAGACCTGATGTGTGCCTTGTTATAAGTTTAGCAGGGAGGTACCAAAGTGATCCCGGAGTGGATCACTGGACAGCGGTCAAGAACATCCTGAAATACCTAAAAAGGACTAAGGATATGTGTCGGTGTCAAAACCGGCGGATCTTGGGTAGGGGGTCCCGAACTGTGCGTCTAGGCGGATGGTAACAGGAGACAAGGGACACGATGTTTTTACCCAGGTTCGGGCCCTCTCGATGGAGGTAATACCCTACTCCTGCTTGATTAATATTGATGATACGGGTAGTACAAGAGTAGATCTACCACGAGATCAAGGAGGCTAAACCCTAGAAGCTAGCCTATGGTATGATTGTTGTTTTTCCTCTGGACTAAAACCCTCCGGTTTATATAGACACCGGATAGGTTAGGGTTACCAGAGTCGGTTACAATGGTAGGAGATGTACATATCCGTATCGCCAAGCTTGCCTTCCACGCCAAGGAAAGTCCCATCCGGACACGGGATGAAGTCTTCAATCTTGTATCTTCATAGTCTTGGAGTCCGGCCGTGATGATAGTTCAGCTATCCGGACACCCCTAGTCCAGACTCCCTCGGTAGCCCTGAACCAAGCTTCAATGGCATTTAGTCCGCGCGCATATTGTCTCCGGCATTGCAAGGCGGGTTCCTCCTCCGAATACTTCATAGAAGGTTTTGAACACAAGGATAGTGTCGGCTCTGCAAAACAAGTTCCACATACCACCGTAGAGAGAATAATTTTTGCAGATCTCTCGACGTATACCGCGGCGTGACATCACACCACGGCCAGGCCTTTATATGAATCGTTTTTCTTTGTTCCACCTCGGTAGCGTTTAGCGAGGCGGTTTCCACAACACGTCTTATCAAAGCATAGATCGTGCCCTTATTCCGGATTCCCATCAATACGGACGTGGGTAACCCATCCGCGCCATTGATTACGACGCTTGGGAGATAAGCGAGTTTTACCGGGCTGGTGGGGATGCATAGCTTCGTCCGTCCATATAAGGGATAAGGATCCACCTTTTCACCCTCGCCCTCTTCCTCCTTTGCTTATCCATTTCCACTTTCGAGCTCCAGCGCCCAAGTCCGCACACCCCACCTCAACCTTCTCCAACTATGTCCGAGGCGGGAGGCGGTGGATGTGAGGCACATCACAAAGCTGCGGGAGGCGGATACTTGTCCCGGCGACATCGCGCACGGCTGCCCGACGCAGGGCAGCTCATTCCAACCCCAAGCCCCATGAGAGGGTGGTGTTTCTCCCCACTTCCTCCATGGACTAGGTTTTCCACTTCACCCATTTGTCCGGGGCTCATGTTCTACTACGGCCTGGACTTCCACGACTGGCCCCGAATTTCATCCTCAACATCTCGGCGTTCATCGTGGGTATGCGAAACCTTCCTCTGCATCCAGCCCCACTTCGGCTTATGGTTGAAGATCTTCAATTTCAGGCCGAAGGTAGTGGGCGTCCGTCAAGCGGAGTGCGGAGGCGCCATGGTTGGCAAGATGGCCAAAGTCCTATGGCTCGAGGGCTCCTTCGTGGAGACAATAAAGGGTGGCAATCGGGGTGGTTCTATATCACCGAGCCGCGCAACCCCAAATGGGCGGCGGCCCCCGAATTCAAATCTGGCTTCCCCACACGGCTCTCGTCATGTAAAGAGACGGGCCTGACGTGGGGGAATTCGTACGAGCTATCCGGACTCCAAACATGCATCCGAAACCTGGTGGACAAGAATCTCAGGCTTGTCAACGTAATCCAGGTGATGCTCATCCGCCGGATTCTCCCATGCCAACAACGGGCCTTCAAATTGTGGGAGTTTGATCCGGCACAGCACCCAACTCTGAAAAGGCTCTTTGAGACTACGCACGAAGATGCCTGGAAGGTGCTGTTCAAGGGTGTCGAGGCTCCCACATCCGCTACCGAAGATCGCGGATTCAGCTCGCAGCGTCAAGCCAGCGAGGTGAGTTATTTTAACCTTTATGGGACTTCTTCTTTCATAGTTTGACTCTATGTGGGATCTAAAACTCCCTAACCTTTAACATGACTGGCTGAAGACGTCCGGACAGGTTAACTGTCCGGCTCCTTTGCCAGACGACCCAGCGGACGCCCGATTGATGGGGCTGCTGGCTCCGGTACCTCATGTGGTGCCGGAGAAGAAAGCCAAGAAGGAGGCAATGGGAACTCGAAGGAGCTCCCGGCGCTGGTCTTGTCGGTCTGAAGCGTAATCTTCTCCCGAGAATGAGGAGGAGGAAAAAAGCTTCTCCCCGGTGAAGAGGAGAAGAAAAGGAAGGCCGCCCCAGCTGGGGAGGCGGAGGGAATCCAAGAAGGGAAGAACCCTTCCTCCGGACTTCTCCACCAACGTCGGCAGCAGCGAGGAGGATTGGCCAACAAGGGCCAAGCCCACAGCAAGATCGTAAGTGTCCGGATACCCATGACTTTTTTATTGCATAGTGTTCTCTAATGCCGAATAATCATGCAGCCCGCCCAAGGGCGAGTTCGCCGTTTTGTCGAGCGGGTCCCTGGGTTCGTCGGAAATGGAGAGTACTTCACTTCCGGCCGCCTCCTCGCCTCACGTTGCGGACGACGCCGAGGTGGTGCCCCAAGGGGGGCCAGGTCAAAAGGAGGTGGCGCAGGAGGCGCCACAAGGAAACCTCCCGGACTCCAGGCGCGTGGGGGGCGAGACCCCCAGGGGCTCTAAGCCCGATCCTCGTCCGGACTCCATGCCGGAACCTTCAGCGGTTCCGGAGTCCGGCAAGCGGTCCCTTCGTAAGAAGGGTAAGACGCCAGTGTCTTCCGTCCAACCGGAGGCATCGAATAGCTTACTGGAGGCGCTTAACAGCGCTTCCATCGAGGAGGAGCACCGCCTTTATTATGAGTGCGGTGATCCGGAACGATTCGATCCGCCAAGAGCAGGTTGACGAAGCCTGTACCAGCCTTCTAACAGGCTTTGAGGTAAGTTTAGAATATGTAAAAATATTACCACACGCACGGTAGCCCACGATGCTTAGTTCGGTGTTGGAAAGAAAAGCCGGACTAATGATCTAAAAGATATCTGTGAGAGTCTAACATAAGTATGTCAATATGGGAATGCAGGCTGCACTGCTGACCTCTGCCGCACTGACTGCGGAGGTCAATGCGTTGAAGCAGAGCCTCGAGCGGTCCGAGAACGAGCTCGGCTTTGCCAAGAAGCAGCTTGAGGACAAGGAAGGTAAGTAATACCTTATTAAATAAGTACCTTATAGAAAGGTTTTGGTTGCAAAAAATAACAGGAATAACATGGGTACTGCAGGGACCACGAACGAGGTGGCGACTCTGAAGGAAGCGGTGTCCGTGGCCGAAAGCAAAGCGGTCACGGAGCGCACCGAGCGAGAGAAGGGGGAGGTGCGGCTGGTGAAGGTACGGCAAGAGCTCCAGGCTCTCGTGGAAAAACACGAGAGTTTGGAGCATGGCTCAAAGACTCGAGAGTCCGAGCTCGCCTCGGCTCTTGAGAGTGCCAAAGCTGCTAAGGCCGAATCCCAAAAAGCCCTCCAAGAAATTGAATAGTTAAAGAAGATAGCGGTGGGTAAGGCATTCTTTATGCAAAGCAAGCATGTGAAAGTGAATTACCTATTACTTACCCAGATTCGTAGCTCTCCAGGAGTGTTCGCAGATCTGCTTCGTAGTGTATCGGATGCTGCCGCGTTCTACCGCGCCAAGGAGGGGAGCTCGACGGAGAAGGTGTTACGGTCTCGATGTCGAGGCCGAGCGTCTGGTGACCACTGGCGACCAATTTGAAGCAGCTGGTCGAGCTCCACAAGGTCGCCGAACAGGCCATGAAGGGCCTTATAGTTCGGTGTGGCCATTGGAAGCCATGCTTGGGAGCTACTTGGCTTAGTGCAGCATGGTGGACGCCTTTGTCCACGGATTGAAGTCATCAAGCGCTCAAATCTGCATTGAAGGTGTCCGTCGGGCCCTTGCCCGTGCTAAAGTGCTGCTGGGGCAAGCTGGATGCGGAGAAGCTTGTGACGGACGGGCCACCGAAGGGCAAGGAGCATCGCATACGCTGAAATGTACTATGAGGGCCTACTAAAGGGTGCCCGCCGAATAAGCGGATGAGTGCTCCAAAGATCAAATTTTTGAATACACACGCATTTGTCATCGTGTACGTTGAAAACTTCTTCATATGCGCTACGCAACGCTTGTTAATTTAAAATATTACCTTACATGCGGCTGTTTATAAAATTTGAGAGATGGCAAGTCGTTGGCTTCAATTTCCCATGCCACGAAAGTGCCGGGTGTTCGGGATAAACTTGGCGCTCTTGTTCCCATTCTTGGGTCCATCGAGGGAGGCGTTCAACGTAACGAACAAGGCAATCGGACTTATAATGCTTGAACACTCTCACTTAGCCATAGAATTCTATAATTTTAAATTTTGGCGAAGCCCCTAGTATTCGGAAGACCGAGTTCGTGGCGCTATCCACTCCTTGGCCGGACAATTCCGGTTCCTCGCTCTAAGCGGCATAAGTCTTTAGGGACCCGAAAAAACCTCTCGAACAGCGACCGGCTCTCGCCCTATCATGACGGTCAGTTTTAGCTTTCTCCGAGGTGCTCAACCCAGCTCAACCGGGCACAATCGCGGTGGTTCTCCGGTGCTACCTTAGCCGATATAACGGAACGTCGGTACCAAAACATGGGAGCAGGCAAACCCAACTATTGACCCAAGACATGATTCGGAGCCGATTCATGTAATGCTATAAGTTCGGGGTGCCGCACTTGTGAAAGTGTTCGGACTTATCACACCATAATTTTGGGGTACTTAAGCCCCTGGTGTATTGGCCGTACCAAAGTGTACGGGTGCAACATGTCATGAAATGAACATATATATAAATAAAGAAAGGAGTGCAATAATAAGCGAAAGCTATGTATTGTTTATTCAAAAAGGTACTGCAATGAAAGCGGAACGATACAAATAGTGCGATAAGCAAGGGAGGGATTATTTAACATGTCCCCCTCCAGGGGTAAGTTGCGGGATGGTATGTAAAACAGGTATAATGCTCGTAATAGAGACCACCTGAACACTCGACGTAACTTTCTGCTTCCCTGGCTGTTGCATCGTGAGTTTGGCGATTCTAGTCTTGGGATAGGACTTACGGAAAGCGGAGTCCTGAAAAAAGAAAAAGAAAAAGAAAAGAATGACACAATCGGGGCCACAGTGCGGTTAAACCGCATTACGGGCATACCGTGGTCGTGCCCTCCCTTATGCCCATGGTATCTCGGGCGTAGTTATGTACGCATAGTAATCGCTTCGCAATTTCGTGAGGGCTGGGGTTGGGGCGGATTCCTGGCGATGCTTGAATCGTGCCAGCGGTCTTGTTGTAGGTTACTCCGGCGCGCCAGCGGTGTCACGGGCGCTTAGTGGCGGACTCAAGAATTGCTGTGAGAGGCTGCTTTGCACCTCCGCCGCAAGGGCCACCATGTGCTCCTCCGTTCGGAGAGAGCGTTCGGTGTTTCCATTGACCGTGATTACTCCTTGAGGGCCTGGCATCTTGAGCTTGAGGTATGCGTAGTGCGGCACCGCATTGAACTTTGCAAATGCGGTTCGTCCGGCAAAGGCGTGATAGCCGCTGCGGAACGGGACTATGTCGAAGATCAACTCTTCGCCGGAAGTTATCCGGGATCCGAAGACCACTTGAGTGTAATCGAGCCCGTACAATTGGCCTCTACACCGGTATGACGCCTTTAAAGGTCGTCTTTGTAGGTTTAATCCTTGAGGGGTCTATGCCCATTTTGCGCCTTTGTATCCCTGATAAAGCAGGTTCAGTTGCTACCGCCGTCCATCGAGGACTACGGTGAGGTGAAATCCGTCAATAATTGGGTCAAGAACCAATGCGGCAAAACCGCCATGACGACTGCTAGTGGGGTGGTCCCTTCGATCGAAGGTGATCGGGCAGGAAGACCATGGGTTGAACTTTGGGGTGACTGGCTCCATCGCATATACGTCCCTTAGTGCACACTTCCGCTCCCTTTTGGGTATGTGGGTTGCGTATATCATGTTCACCATCCGCACTTGTGTGGGAAAGCCCTTCTGTCCTCTATTGTTCGGCGGCCGGGGCTCTTCCTCGTCATCGCTATGCAGCCCCTTGTCATTGAGTTAGGCACTTAACTTGCCTGCTTGCTTGAACACCCAACAATCCCTGTTGGTGTGATTGGCTGGTTTTTCGGGGGTGCCATGTATCTGGCACAAGCGATCGAGTATTCGGTCTAAGTTGGACGGGCCCTAGGTATTTCTTTTGAATGGCTTCTTCCGCTGACCGGGTTTAGAGCCTCTGAATCCAGCATTGACTGCCGTATCTTCATCATTGTCGCCGTTAATGCGGCGCTTGTTTTTGTTGCGACGCGACCTGCCATTGCTGTCCTTGGTATCGGAACTACCAGGGTTTTTGGTCAAGTTGTAACTACGAGCTAGCCAGCTGTCCTCTCTCGCACAAAAGCGGGTCATGAGTGTTGTAAGGGCTGCCATGGATTTCGGCTTTTCCTGTCCTAGGTGCCGGGCAAGCCATTCATCGCGGATGTTATATTTGAAGGCTGCAAGGGCCTCTGCATCCGGACAGTCAACGATTTGATTTTTCTTTGTTAGGAACTGTGTTCAGAATTGTCTGGCTGACACTTCTGGCTGCTGAATTATATGGCTAAGGTCATCGGCGTCTGGTGGTCGCACATATGTGCCCTGGAAGTTATCAAGGAATGCGGCTTCCAGGTCCTCCCAACAACCAATTGATTTTGCTGGCAAGCTGTTGAGCCAATGCCGAGCTGGTCCTTTAAGCTTGAGTGGGAGGTATTTGATGGCATGTAGATCATCACCGCGGGCCATGTGGATGTGGAGGAGATAGTCCTCGATCCCGACCGCAGGATCTGTGGTACCATCGTATGATTCGATGTTTACGGGTTTAAAGCCCTCAGGGATTTGATGATCCATTACTTCATCTGTGAAGCATAGTGGGTGTCTTGGCGCCTACTGTATTGGGCTATGTCATGGCGTAGCTCATATGAGCTTTGTCTCATCGTGTTCGCCCGACCGGGTTTGTATCCGGCGCGACGGTAATCGTCCGAGTCGTTAGGCGCCACGCGATCCGTAGATCGATCTTGTATGTTTTCCTTATCCTCCAATATATCTCGCAAGTCGACGCATTTTCCGTGCCTTGGTACTTTTTGAGCGGCGTCGGGGTGTGGCTTGAGCAGAGGGCGAGAGGCTTCTGCTGTCATGACCCGCCACGGGTGGCAGGTCTGCCATGTCGTCGCCGGTGACTTGGGTGCTTCCTCCTCTGATCGAGGCAACGGCCTGCGTTTGGGGTAGCTTTTGGAGGCGTTCGAGTTCATACTCTTGGCTGCAAGGACTTGATCCATCCGCCATTAGCGTGTCTTGGTCAGCTCTAAGCTGTTGCTGCTTTTTCTTGTGGCTGAGTGCCATGGCCATAAGCCTGCGTTTGAAATGCTCCTGTTCGGCGGGATCCTTAGGCACAGCGAATTAAATGCTGTCGTTGAGGCTTGCCTCATCTTGGAGGGAGGCGCATAATTATCGCCCTCTACCTCTCTTTACGCCACACCTTGTCATGCGGACTTGCTTCTCCCTCCTCCTGCCGAGTCCTGCTGGAGGGGTTGTCTTCAACCGTCCGGTGTTATTATCTCCGTGCGGAATCACCATTTCTTTGTGGCGGGATTTAGAGCGGCCGGCCGACGTCGGCGCTTCGGTTGCTTCTTGGAGGGTCATCCTCCGTTGTTCCATCGCCGTTCCCATCTTTTGGGATGTCCACCATGTATATGTCGTATGGCGAGGTGGCCTTCCAGGTGCCTGTAGGCGCTGGGTCTTGGTCGTCTCGACGCATCGCCGTCCATGCCGTCGATGTCTTGGTCGAAGTCGAGCATGTCGGTTAAATCATCGACAGTGGCTACAAAGTGGGTGGTGGGTGGGCGTTGAATTTCTTCGTCGTCCGCGTCCCAACCTTCATGTCCGTAGTCCGGCCAGGGCTCTCCGGATAAAGAGAGAGACTTTAGTGAGCTCAGGATATCGCCAAAAGGCGAGTGCTGAAAGACGTCCGCGGCAGTGAACTCCATGACCGGCGCCCAATCGGATTCGATTGGCAGGGGCGCGGAGGGTTCGGAGTCCGGTGCCTTGGAGTCACGAGCTTCGCAAAGGACCGGGATAGAGTTCGGCTCGATCGCCGTAGAGATCGTAGCCCCCGAGGCGGTGTCCAACCACTCGTCCTCGATCGGGGAATCCGGCTCCAGACTAAGGGTCGGAGCGGATGCTGGTGCGGCCTCCAGGGCACTGTCCGGCGGCAGAGCTAGATCATACCCATCGAGACAGTGTGGCACGCTCGGCCGTGGCTCGAATCCGTCGAAGATCAAGTCTCCGCGGACATCGGCTGTATAGTTCAAACTTCCAAATCTGACCTGATGGCCATTGGCGTAGCTTTCGATCTGCTCCAGATGGCCAAGCGAATTGGCCCGCAGTGCAAAGCCGCCGAATATGAAGATCTGTCCGGGGAGAAAAGTCTCACCCTGGACCGCGTCGTTGTTGATGATCGAAGGAGCCATCGGGCCTATCGGTGACGACACAGAGGGACTCTCAATGAAAGCACCAATGTTGGTGTCAAAACCGGCGGATCTCGGGTAGGGGGTCCCGAACTGTGCGTCTAGGCGGATGGTAACAGGAGACAAGGGACATGATGTTTTTACCCAGGTTCGGGCCCTCTCGATGGAGGTAATACCCTACTCCTGCTTGATTAATATTGATGATATGGGTAGTAGAATAGTAGATCTACCACGAGATCAAGGAGGCTAAACCCTAGAAGCTAGCCTATGGTATGATTGTTGTTTTTCCTACGGACTAAAATCCTCCGGTTTATATAGACACCGGATAGGTTAGGGTTACACAGAGTCGGTTACAATGGTAGGAGATCTACATATCCGTTCGCCAAGCTTGCCTTCCACGCCAAGAAAAGTCCCATCCGGACACGGGACGAAGTCTTAAATCTTGTATCTTCATAGTCTTGGAGTCCGGCCGTGATGATAGTTCGGCTATCTGGACACCCCCTAGTCCAGGACTCCCTCAATATGTTTCTCATTTATGGAGGTGACAAAGAGCTTGTAGTAAATGGTTACGTCGATGCAAGCTTTGACACTGATCCGGATGACTCTAAGTCGCAAACCGGATATGTATTTATATTGAATGGTGGAGCTGTAAGTTGGTGCAGTTCCAAGAAGAGCATCGTGGCGAGATCTACGTGTGAAGTGGAGTACATAGCTGCTTCGGAAGGAGCAAACGAAGGAGTCTAGATGAAGGAGTTCATATACGATCTAGGTGTAATACCTAGTGTATCGGGTCCAATGAAAATCTTTTTCACAAGAGAACCAAAGACATCAAGAGACGCTTCAATTCCATCCTCTATCAAGTCAAGGAGGGAGACATAGAGATTTGCAAGATACATAGAGATCTGAATGTTGTAGACCCGTTGACTAAGCCTCTTCCACAAGCAAAACATGATCAGCACCAAGAATCCATGGGTGTTAGAATCATTACTATGTAATCTAGATTATTGACTCTAGTGCAAGTGGGATACTGAAGGAAATATGCCCTAGAGGCAATAATAAACTTGTTATTTATATTTCCTTATATCATGATAAATGTTTATTATTCATGCTAGAATTGTATTAACCGGAAACTTAGTACATGTGTGAATACATAGACAAAAGAGAGTGTCCCTAGTATGCCTCTACTTGACTAGCTCGTTAATCAAAGATGGTTAAAGTTTCCTGACCACAGACATGTGTTGTCATTTGATGAACGGGATCACATCATTAGAGAATGATGTGATGGACAAGACCCATCCGTTAGCTTAGCTTTATGATCGTTTAGTTTTATTGCTATTGCTTTCTTCATGACTTATACATATTCCTCTGACTATGAGATTATGCAACTCCCAAATATCGGAGGAACACCTTGTGTGCTATCAGACGCCACAACGTAACCGGGTGTGCTCTACAGGTGTCTCTGAAGGTGTTTGTTGGGTTGGCATAGATCGAGATTAGGATTTGTCACTCTGAGTATCGGAGAGGTATCTCTGGGCCCTGTCGGTAATGCACATCACTATAAGCCTTGCAAGCAATGGGAATAATGAGTTAGTTACGGGATGATGCACTACGGAACGAGTAAAAAGACTTGCCGGTAACGAGATTGAACTAGGTATGATGATATCGACGATCGAATCTTGGGCAAGTAACATACTGATGACAAAGGGAATAACATATGTTGTTATGCGGTTTGACCGATAAAGATCTTCATAGAATATGTAGGAGCCAATATGAGCATCCAGGTTCCACTATTGGTTATTGACCGGAGATGTGTCTCGGTCATGTCTACATAGTTCTCGAACCCGTAGGGTCTGCACGCTTAACGTTCGATGACGATTTGTATTATGAGTTATGTGTTTTGGTGACCAAAGTTTGTTCGGAGTCCCGGATGAGATCACGGACACGACGAGGAGTCTCGAAATGGTCGAGAGGTAAAGATTCATATATTGGAAGGTTGTATACGGACACCTGAATGGTTCCGAAGAGGTTCGGGAATTTATCGGAGTATCGGGAGGGTATCGGAACCCCCCCCCCCCCCCGAGAAAGTTAATGGGCCTCATGGGCCATACTGGAGAGAGGGAGGAAGGACGCAAGAGGAGGCGCGCGCCTCCCTCTGCCCAATCCGAATTGGACAAGGGGTGGGGGCGCCCCCCCCTTCCTTATCCCTCTCCCCACTTTCCCCTTTCCCCTCTCTCTTGGAAGGAAGGGGGGCGAATGCTACTAGGAGTGGAGTCCTAGTAGGACTCCCCCCCATGGCGTGCCACCCCTAGGGCCAGCCACCACCTCCTCCCCTCCTTTATATACGTGGGCAGGGGGCACCCCAAAGACACAACAGTTATTCTCTAAGCCGTGTGTGGTGCCCCCCTCCACAGTTTACTCCTCCAGTCAAAGCGTCATAGTGCTTAGGCGAAGCCCTGTGCGGATCACATCACCATCACCGTCGCCACGCCATCGTGCTGACGGAACTCTCCCTCGACCCTCTACTAGATCAAGAGTTCGAGGGACGTCATCGAGCTGAACATGTGTTAAACACGGAGGTGACGTACGTTCGGTACTTGGATTGGTTGGATCGTGAAGACGTTCGACTACATCAACCGCGTTAACCTAATGCTTCCGCTTTCGGTCTACAAGGGTACGTGGACACACTCTCCCTATCTCGTTGCTATGCAGCTCCTAGAAAGATCTTACATGATCATAGGAATTTTTTTGAAATTGCATGCTACGTTCCCCAACAGCTTAACCCGGCCAAGTGTGTTTTTTGCATGCCAGACGGCAAATTGCTAGGTTTCCCGGTCTCAGAACGGGGCATCAAAGCTAACCCGGAGAAGATTGAGGCTATTACCTCTCTTTCTAATCCGGGATGTATCAACGACGTTCAGCGCCTGGCAGGTCGTATTGCAGCCCTAAGCTTATTCATAAGCCACCTTGGGGAAAAGGCGATTACCCTATATCAGATGATGATGAAGACTGATCACTTCTTCTAGAGTGATGCATTGTAGGTGCTCAAGAAGCAGTTGGCTGAGCCTCCCATCTTGGCTACTCCCATCGACAAAGAACCTTTACTCCCTGCGTGGCGTCTAATAATAAAGTCATCAGTGTGGTAGTTATCGTAGAGTGCAAGGAGGCGGGTAAAGAGTATCCAGTCCAGTGGCAGTTTATTATGTCAGTGAAGTTCTCATGGAGTCTAAGCAACGATATCCACATTGGCAGAAGCTGGTGTTTGGGTTGTTCATGGCCAGCCGCAAACTTAAGCATTATTTCCTTGGACATCCAATCATAGGGGTCAGTTCTGCTCCACTTGGTGACATAATTCAAAATAGAAGAGGCTACATGCCTGGTTGCTAAGTGGGCAATTGAGCTTGGGCCGCACCACCTGAAGTATGTGCCTAGAACAGACATCAAGTCTCAAGCTTTGGTGGATTTTATCAATGATTGGGCAGAGCTGCAAACACCTGAGGAGAAGCCTGACAATACATATTGGACTATACACTTTGATGGGTCCAGCCAATTGGAAGGCTCGGGGGCTGGATTTATTTTGGAATCTCCACGAGGCGATAAATTTTGTTATGTCCTAAGGCTCATGTTCCCTTGTACTAACAATACAACTGAGTATCAAGCTTTCCTCCATGGACTCTGAATGGCCAAGGAGATGAATTTGAGCCGGGTTAGATGTCTGGGCGACTCAGATTTGGTGGCACAACAAGTTTCAGGAAAGTCAGATTCTAAAGACCCGCTTATGGCGGCTTATCGCCAGGCATTGGATAATATTGCTGGTCACTTTAAAGGTTATCAGGTGGATCAAATAGACTAGCAGAAAAACGAGGCAACTGATGCACTCTCTTGGCTCGGGTCACAGCGTAAGCCGGTTCCCCCCAATGTGTTCCTTGATATACTGCACAATCCTTCTGTTAAAGTACATTTAGAGGAAAATCTCGCTATTCCTGACCTAGAGGGACAATTGGTGGTGGCTCTTCGTGCTATTCCTGACTGGATGATGCCTTATCTGGCTTACCTGACTCGAGGCGAGATACCAGAAGATGAAAATCTGGCACGGCAGATCACAAGGCGGTCCAAGTCCATGACTATTGTTAATGGCGATTTACACAGATGTAGTGTGACCGGCATGTTCCAATTTTGTGTTTCTCCTAAAGAAGGTCGTGAAATCTTACAAGAAATTCATGCAGGTGATTGTGGTCATCACGCCGAGTCATGATCTTTGGTGGCTAAGGCTTTTTGTCATGGGTTTTTCTGGTTGGCGGCTCATGCTGATGCAGAGGACATCATTAGCAAGTGCGATGGGTGTCAAAAATTTGCGAGGCAAGCTCATGTTTCGGCTCAGGAATTGCGGATGATTCCGATCACTTGGCCGTTTGCAGTCTGGGGGCTCGATATGGTCGGGCCGTTCAAAAGGTCTAAAGACAAGAAAACACACCTCTTGGTGGCAGCTGATAAGTTTACCAAGTGGATTGAAGCAGGGCCAATTAGCAATTGTGAAGCAGCGATGGTAGTTCAGTTTGTCAAAAAGCTGATCTTCCGCTTTGGTTATCCTCATAGCATCATCACTGATAATGGGACGAATCTGTCAAAGAGAACACATCTGTCTTGATGTATCCTCGGTGGCTCATCCACAATCCAATGGTCAGGCAGAGTGTGCTAACTATGAGATATTACGAGGGATCAAGCCCCGGCTTATGGTTCCTCTGGCATGAACACCGGGTTGTTGGGTTGAGGAGCTTCCTGCAGTTCTCTGGAGTATCAGGACCACCCCCAACAGATCAACAAGCCACATGCCCTTCTTCATGGTTTATGGTGCAGAGGCGGTCCTCCCAAGTGATATTCGTCATGACTCACCCAGGGTGGCGGCTTACATTGAAGCAGACAACGAGAGGGCGCAACAAAATGCTCTTGATGCCTTGGATGAAGAACGTGACCTCGCGGCAGCTCAATCGGTGATTTACCAACAAGACATGTGTCGCTATCATAGCCATAGAGTTCGAACACGGACGTTCCAGGAGGGCGACTTAGTGCTCCATCTGATTCAAGATCAGATAGGCATGCATAAGCTATCACCCCCTTGGGAAGGGCCCTTTGTGGTCAGCAAAAACCTCAACAATGGATCTTATTATCTCATCGACATATGTGAACACGATAAGTCACATACCTCTGAGGAGGAGACCAACAGGCCTTGAATATTGCTCATCTTTGGCCTTACTACACTTGAGCCACTATTTCCACTCATTGTACATACATATCATGTATATATTTTTATAATCAACGTAATAAATCTGGCATCCCCGAAACTCAGGGGCTCTATCGTTTCATCTCATATATTGTGTATGAGTCTCTAATTAATTGATCATAAGGGAACTTGGGGGCCTTCAACTCACCGAGTTTAGCTTACTCACCCTTTTGACCTGGCAGAAACACCACATTATTGGTTGAACCTGCCTATATGCTTGATGCTACTCTGAACAAGATGACCCGCCATACGCTTGACAAATCAATCTTTAAAGACCTTGAAATTGTCAAAGTCAAAACGGCGGCTTAATTCATGTGAGAGCCTAGCTTACTGATAGCAAGGATAAACCAAGGCTATTAAGCCAAGCTTCTTTGAAGCAAGATTCGAGCTGCAAAAGCTAGTCTTTTTTAAGCCTAAAAGGATGTCTTGCAAATATTGTGATATACATGTTTGTATTGTTTATTTTCTTTCTTTGTAGGAATTTTAATGCTCTTGAGCATGTTTATGCACAAAACTCTGAAATTCCCGGGTCAGAAGATGTTGGGGTTAGCATTGATCAGTATTGAGCTTATTGAGGTCGTGAGACACTAAGTTATCAACTTAAAGAATTTTATGACAAGGAGCCATTGGGTTGTTAACCCGCCATTGCATTTAAGAAATTAAGTATTGCGATTATAAGTCGCCACTTTGAGCAAAGGTGAGTTATATTATAACTTCTTACAACCTATATGTCAACATATCAGATGAGCGATCAAGTTCAAAGGGCGGTGCAAAGAAAATATGTATCGCAAGCTCGCTCAAACATCCAACAAGGATTGGTACGACAGTGCTGGATCAAATAATTACAACGTGCATGAAGGCACGACAAGGCAACCAATTGTTTTTAACTATGGCTATTACAAGGCTTCAATTGAGCCCAAAAGTCTTTCAAACAAGTTTATAAGGAGTTATAATACTCCTTAGAGCCAGCCTTGGTGTCGTTCGCGTTAGAGCCCTCTGGGTTAACACTTGGTTGTTGCCCTGTTGTAGAGGTTTCTGGTTCATCCTGAGCCGGCTCTTCTTCGCTTCTTATCTAGAGATTATCTGACATCCAGTCGATGCTAGTTAAGGCTTCCAATATTGCTTCATCGTTGATGATAACGGAAGTATTGATATCAGAGGCGTAAATATGCTTACGCGTTTGCGAAGACAGATCTACCATGCCAAAGGAAGGCGCCTTGATTCGCATATTGGCGTTGTTGGAAGACTACTGGTACTTCCTCAGATCCAGTTCTTGTGCAAGTTGACAAGCCAATGGCCGCATTTCCTTGACGCATTTGGCAAAATCTGCTTCACTAAATACAGACACATCATCATTATATTGCAGAAACCCACCAGCCATCTCTTTAGGATCCAGTTCTGTTTGATAAGCTTTTGCCCGACGTAACCCGGCTATTGCTCTTGCACGGGCGGCTGGCAATTTTAGTTATTCGATTTGCTTAGGCATTGTTCATAGTTGATCCAATACATCTTTGATAATTGTGGCAGTTTCTTGCCGGCGGATGCAGCTACCAGTGTGTGAAGGCTTCCAGCATAGAGTTTTTCAGTCAAGGAGTAAACGACTTTCAGCTTCACTAGCATATTTTTCCCAAGATTGGAAGTCCTTGCACCTGCCATACATTCCAAACAATAGTTGTCAAGCGAGTTATAGTCAAACAAATCAAGTCGCCTGGCAGGTTGTTTCAAAATTAACTCATAAGGTTTACTTACCAAAGATAGCACCGGTCATCAGGGAAATATGGCGTTTTAAGCCGCTCAACTCTTTAGCTACTAGCTTAAGCTGATTTTTGGCGTCTTCCGCATGTTTCAATAAAGCGGCTTTTTCGGCTTCAAAGGCGGATCTTTCATTATGAAAGTCTGCTTTCATTTTTTCTAAATCTTCCAAAGAAGATTTTAAGCTTGACTCAGCCTTTGTGTGTTCAGCTCGTTCAGACTCCATGGTTTTATTTAAGCTGGCTATGTTTCACTCACACATGCTTAAAGCTTCCTGCAAAAGTAAATAAGTCTATCAGATTGGTTAAGTCGGCATTTGGCAGAGATGTTATGGCAAATCTATTCAAGTCTCAAACACATTGCAATCAATGTCCTTGGCACTTGGGGGCTAATGTACGTCTCTTCTAAATCTATAATGAAGAAGTCCCGGCTTATCTCATGAAGTTAAGTCAGCCCTTGGGGGCTACAACTAATTCTTCAAATTGGTCGTACTAAAAGACCCAGCTCATCTCATGACGATAAGTCGGCCCTTGGGGGCTACATGATGCTGTCTTTTCAACAAAGTCTAAAGACCCAACTCAGCTTATAAAGATAAGCCAGCCCTTGGGGGCTACAGGCGGCTCTTCAAATTGGAAGACCCAGCCCATCTCATAAAGATAAGCCAGCCCTTGGGGGCTACATTTTGGATTATACATATTTTTATCTAAGTCTTAACCATACTCAAGTTTTCTCCTATGATTAAGACTTGGGGGCTACATAAGGGTATATAACAGGATAGAATGGAATGTACCTCATACTTCCTTTTCATCATATTTACTTAGCCGGTCTCCATATCTCAGATTGTATCTAGGCGGCTTAAGTAACCAGCATGAAGGTCTTCAACACTGAGGTCTTCATAACTAGGCAGATCAAGTTTTGATTTGCCCTTTTCCAGCAAGGGCGCCTCTTCTTTGGCCGTGTGCTTAGCTAACACGTTGGAGGTCACAGGTGCCTTCTGACTCACCTCAATGATAGCAATATCGTCATTGTTCTTCTCATGAGTAAATTCGTCAGTTCCTTTGACTGGGTGAGGGAGTCCTGGATTAGGGGGTATCCGGACAGCCGGACTATATCCTTTGGCCGGACTATTGGACTATGAAGATACAAGATTGAAGACTTCGTCCCGTGTCCGGATGGGACTCTCTTGGCGTGGAAGGCAAGCTTGGCGATACGGATATGTAGATCTCCTTCTGTTGTAACCAACTCTGTGTAACCCTAGCCCCCTCCGGTGTCTATATAAACCGGAGGGTTTAGTCCGTAGGACAACAACAATCATACCATAGGCTAGCTTCTAGGGTTTAGCCTCTACGATCTCGTGGTAGATCAACTCTTGTAATACTCATATTCATCAAGATCAATCAAGAAGGAAGTAGGGTATTACCTCCATAGAGAGGGCCCGAACCTAGGTAAACATCGTGTCCCTTGCCTCCTGTTACCATCCACCTTAGACGCATAGTTCGGGACCCCCTACCTGAGATCCGCCGGTTTTGACACCGACATTGGTGCTTTCATTGATAGTTCCACTGTGTCGTCGCTGCGAGGTTTGATGGCCCCTTCGATCATCACCAACGATGCGGTCCAGGGTGAGGTTTTCCTCCCCGGACAGATCTTCGTGTTCGGCGGCCGCTGAACAACTTCGCTTGGCCAACTGGAGCAGATCGAGAGCTACGCTCCTGGCCATCAGGTCACGTTTGGAAACTTGAATTACACTGCCGATATCCGCGGAGACTTGATCTTCGACGGATTCGGGCCCACGCCAGGTGTGACGCACGATCACGATGAGCATGATATAGCCCTGCCGTCGGAAGGTGTTCGGGAGATCACGCCAGCAACTACTCCGGCCTCTAGTCTGGAGCAGATCGCGCCATACGAGGACGGGAGGATAGACTCCGCCACGGAGGCCGCACCCTCAGTGGCGATAGAGACGAATACTGACCTTACCCTTCACGAGAGCCGTGTCGCCGAACTGCTGGACTCGTCCTCGGCCACAGACTCTGTACCGCCCGCGCCCATACTTATCGAATCCAATTGGGCGCCGACCATTGAGTTCACCTCCACAGATATCTTTCAGCACTCACCCTTCGGCGACATATTGAACGCATTGAAATCTCTCTCCATATCTGGAGAACCTCGGCCGAACTATGTCCGGCTAGAGTGGGACGCGGGCGACGAAGAAATTCAATCCCCACCCACCACCCACTTAGTAGCCACTGACGACGATTTAACCGACATGCTCGACTTTGACTCCGAAGACATCGATGGTATGGACACCAATGCCGGAGACGAACAGGAACCACTGCCCACAGGGCCCTGGACTGCCACCTCATCATATGACGTATATATGGTGGATACACCCAAAGAAAATAATAACGAGGATGCATCAAAAGATAGCTCCAACGACAAGCAATCAAAACGGCGCCATAGGCGCCGCTCTAAATCCCACCTTGGCAAAAACAGCGACAACAGCGCAACAGGAAGCCAAATTGACCCAGCGATAGAGCAGGGTAAGCCAGTGGGCGACGAACAAAGTGCGGAGCCACTGTCCGAGCACGGCGACGCCGAGCATCAAGACAACCAACCCGTCTCCGGTCAGGAGAACAGTCCGGACGACGACGAGCACATCATCCTGGAAAGGCAGCTGGAGCAAGACAGGCTTATGGCCACTGCGAGAAGTTTGAAGAAGCAGAAACAAAGGCGTAAGGCCACACAAAACACACTCAATAGTAGATGGAATAAAGTGCTCGACACGGCAGAAAAGTACTGTGGCAGTTGCCCCACGAAGAGCTACCCAAAGCGGAAGCTGCTGCCGGAGTTCGACGACGAGGCCTTCGAACCCTCGCAGCCAAAAAACAAAGCCGCCGATCGGTCGGACGACGATCTCGTGGCCGCGATAGGGTGGCCAACGAGGCCGCACATAAGTTAGTAAATGACCGACGCGAGGACCCGCATCAATGGGCCAGCGCAACCAGATCCATCTATGGATCAAGGAAACGTGCTCCAGCACTCAGCCAACACCAAATACCACAACCGTCCGAACGCCATGGTACGGCCAAATACAGGGGTGCCGCACACCCCCTATGTTTCACCGACGAGGTATTAGACTATGAATTTCTAGAAGGGTTCAAACCAGTCAACATAGAGGCATACGACGGAACCACAGACCCTGGGGTCTGGATCGAGGACTTCATCCTCCATATTCACATGGCTCGCGGAGACGATCTCCATGCCATCAAATACTTACCCCTCAAGCTCAAAGGACCAGCTCGGCACTGGCTGAAAAGCCTCCCCGAAAATTCCATTGGAAGTTGGGAGGAGCTCGAGGATGCTTTCTGGACTAACATTCAAGGGACTTATGTCTGACCCCCGGACACTGACGATTTGAATCATATAATTCAACAGCCCGGAGAGTCAGCCCGAAAGCTTTGGAATAGGTTTCTCACTAAGAAGAACCAAATTGTCGACTGTCCGGGCGCTGAAGCCCTAGCAGCTTTCAAGCACAGCGTTCGAGACGAATGGCTTGCTAGACACATTGGCCAAGAAAAGCTGAGAACAATGGCAGCCCTAACAAGCCTCATGACCCGCTTTTGTGCGGGCGAGGACAGTTGGTTAGCTTGTAGCAGCACCAGCGACCCAAGCACATCCAAGGCCCAGGACGGCAATGGAAAACCGCAACGCAATAAAAACAGGCGCCAGAATAAAGAAGACAGCCCAGACAACACGGCGGTAAATGCCGGATTCAGCGGCTCTCGACCGGGTCAACGGAAAAAGCCCTTCAAAGGCAACAGAGATGAACCGACTGGCCTAAACAAAATTCTAGACGAACTATGTCAGATCCACGACACCCCCGGCAAACCTGCAAATCATACCCACAGAGAATGCTGGGTCTTCAAGCAGGCTGGCAAGCTAAACGCCGAACACAAGCGGGAGGACAATCCGAGCGAGGACGAGGATACGCCTCGCCGGCAAGACATTGGGGACAGAAAAAATTCCCGCCAGAAGTCAAAACAGTAAATGTTATCCACGTGACAAAGAGGAGAGGCAAACACGCACTCCGAAATACACGAGTCATAGAGCCCGTCACCCATGAGTCCTACCACTGGTCGGCCTGCCCGGTCACTTTCGATCGCAGGGATCACCTAATAGGTATCCGGCAGAAGGATCACCGCCTTGGTGCTGGACCCAATGGTAAACGGATACCACCTTACACGAGTCCTTATGGATGGCGGCGATGAGTCTAAATCGATATACCGGGACACCGTCCATAAAATGGGGATAAACCCAACAAACATCAGCCACAGTAATACTACCTTCAAGGGAGTAATACCAGGCAAAGAGGCTCGTTGCACGGCCTCTCTAGTACTAGAGGTTGTGTTCGGCCCGCCCGACAACCTCCGGAGCGAAAGGTTAACCTTCGACATTGCTCCATTCCGAAGTGGCTATCAAGCACTACTCAGACGAGAGTAATTCGCCCGTTTTAATGCAATACCGCATTACGCTTTACTCCAACTTAAAATGCCCGGTCCGCGCGGCACCATCACAGTACATGGAAATGTTGAGCGCTCCTTCCGAGCAGAAGAACGCACGGCTGCTTTAACAGCCGAACTCTAGACGGCCTCACACCAGAGATGATGACCGGTCGTTATGGCCGCGGACACGGTTAGACGAGTCCGGTCAATCATTGAATAGATATTGGTTCGATGGTTACACACGTATAGACAGTACCAGGGGCTTCGCCGCGATAATTCGGCTCAACTTTACCCATCTCGACTTTTTCATGGTTTATTTACAATAACCAAATTTTTGTACAACAACTTTTCACTAAGCACCTCTCTTTTACAGATGTGATCGTGCTACACCTGTCGAGGATATGGCTGCAACAGAGACACCGCGCAGACGTGCAGCGAGGACCCGTGCAAAGGTTTCTCTTGATTAAGACCTGCGTAAACCTTTTTTTACTGTCTTTTGTTGTTCACATCCTCTGGATTCTCAATACAACCGAGAAGGATGCTGACGTCTTGGCATGTGGCCACGTTAGAATATTGCCCGTACCTGGACACTCTGGGTTCATTATCAAAAAGCATCACCTAAGCCCAGTATATGTTTCAAAGACCGAACACCTTAGGGAGTGTTCGGCGTTGCGAGTTAGGCCTTATATGCATCAGCTCCGAATCATGTCTTTGGTCAAATGTTGGGTTTGCCCGGCTCCTGTGTTTTCTACCTTACGTTCCGCTTCTTTCGGCTAAGGTGGCACCAGGAGAACTCTGCGATTGTGCCCTGGCTGGCCGGACGAGCACCTCGATGAAAACCGGCTGTCATGATAAAGCGAGAGACTGGTCAACCACTCGATGACTTATCGAAATCTTCAGGATTCCTCCGCATTAACGAAGGGCCATTTCCCAACCAGGCATGACCGCGCCCCGTATTCGGATGAGCGCGGAGCCACCAGGGGCTATATAGTAGCCCCACTGTCAAACTCCTATGGCTAAGTGAAAGTGTTAAAGCAATATAGTCTGATTGCCTAGTTAAACTGCGCTATCACCTCCTTAATGGACCAAGACGTTGGATCAAGTGTGAACATGCGTCTTCAGGAACACCCCGCATTATATGCGTGAAATTTGAAACCGACATTGCAAACTTTCGTGTTATATACACATATACATAAACGGCCGCACAGAAGGCATCATAACACTTTTAGGCAAAAGTATAAAAATAGCCTTTATATAATTTAGTAAAACATTGTTTTTCAATAGGAATACATGTCATTCGAACATAATATTCTTCGAGCACTGCACTTCTATTGATCGAGCGCCTTCAAGGACCTGATCAAAGTAGTGCCCGGCAGCTACTCGGCTAATTGCCGAACTAGGGGCTGCAATTGCGGTGGCTTCCATCTCCGCCCAGTGCGTTTTGACACGGGCAAGTGCCATCCGCGCACCCTCGATGCATGCCGACCTCTTCATAGCATCGATGCGCCGCACACCAAGGAACCGCTGCACCAAGCTGAAGTAATCGTCGCCTTGGCCCCATCGCCCACTGTGTGATCCACAACAGACCTCATGGTGAGTCCGGACAACCTCACGGGCTCGGCCCATTCGCCATCCGCTCATTCGGAGGAAGCGGACGCCTTGGACCATTAAATTGCGACGTAACAACTTCTCCACTTCACGATCCCTTTGATCTTTGAAGAACTCGGCCGCATCAGCACTTCGCTGCCAAATCGAACAGCGTCGTGAGAACTCCACAGCCGGTCCAGAGGAGCATACTTAGGATCGACGAACTACATCCGCAGCATAAAGGGCTTCCCAGCCGCAATATCCCTGGCGTGACGCAGCTCCTCCTTCATCGCTCTAATTGTAGAGCGGGACTCCTTGGCTGCTACCATGGCCTTCTCCAGCTCTGTAGCCCTCGCTTCGCTTTCGTTCTCAAGAAGCCGGTATCGGTCGGCGACATCTCTTAACTCAACGGCCATCTTGGCCATCTTCTCCTTACTTTGGCAATGGGCAGCTTGTTCGGCCCTCAGCTCTTCAAATTACTTTAGAGCGGCCTCATCACTATTCCTGGCTTGCTTTTTGGCTCGGGCAAGTTCCGCCCGAAGGGTCTCCACTGCCGCAGCTCCATCTGCATTTAAACATGCTCAAGATACTGGCATTACGCTCCTCTTACCATATATTGATCATCGGAGAAATTACATACCCTGCGCCTCATCAAGCCGCTTGCTGACAAGCACGATGTCGGCATCTGCCGCATCAAGCCGCCGTGTTAGCTCGGCAACCTCACAGGTCCGGCTAGCCACCGGACCTCCCGCCACCTGCATATGAAGACGGCTGGATTATTACCTGCGACTATGATCCTCTGTTTACCGCCGTTTCCGACGGCAACCAGAGTCTCGTGGGCTACTATTCGCACGACAGGCACATTTAAAACATGTGCGGTACTGTCAAAAATACACGTCACTTCGCGTACCTCAAAACCTTTCAGCAGACTCATAAAGGCTTCATGCAACCCGCTTTTTGGGGATGAAACCCTCTCAACCCGCTTCATGCAACCATTAGCGCACGGTGCGCTTCTGAGATAGCCGCCTGCTCTAGCAGATCCTTCAGTGCGTCCGACCGCATGACAGGCGGAGCCGGACCCTTCCGGTTGCTGTCTTCAAGAGCCGGATACTGAGGACTTTGGGTGGCCAAATAATCACCCTCTGGCCTTGCCGCATCGGGAGAAGCCCTCCGAGACGACACCTCGGGGTCACCCGCCTCGTAAGGCGGGATGGCGTGGGGAGGCGTTTCGCTCTCCATCATCTCCGGAAGAAGATCCCCCGAAGACAAGCTCTGCCGAGAAGGGCCACGATCTGGACTACAAGACGGATGTTTCGGTTATTTTCCTCATATGTAAAGTAGGGTGTTTTTTATTATTAAACCCTTTCTTTTACTTACAGCTCGATGGAGGGCTGATCCCCTTGTGGGCACTGTGCGGCCGGGGTATCCCCTGGGCCAGGACCCTCTGGCGAAGATTTCTTCCCCCGTTTAGAGACTATTGTCTCCAGGCCTTCAGTGGCGGTCCTTTTCCTTCCTTGGGGAGAGGGAGCCTTGAATTATTCTCCCCGGTTGTCCGCCTTCGCGGAGGTGTCAGCCTCTTTCTTCCCACGTTTATCCTCCCCTGAGGGCGCTTGGTAAGGCGCAAGCTCCAACATCCGGACTAGTACCGGATCCGGGGAGACCTCGGGTAGGGGGGCCGGACACCTGATCATCTTCGCCTTTGCTATCCAGTCCAGGTCAAAGAGCGACTTTTCATAATGATGTCGTGATAAATAGAAATACAACGTGTTCGGCCATAGGGCGACTTACTTGGGTATCTAGACGATTGCAGCTCAAACCCGCGTCCTCGGTGGAATCTGAACACATTGCTTGTGGTCCAAAGTACAATTTGTACATCTCCTCGGGCGTCATACCGAGGAAGTGGTGAATAGCTCATGATCCTCCGGATTGAATTCCCACGAGACGAAGGGGACGGCGTTTACGAGGCAGGGTTCGTGAAGTAACATTACTTGCGTTCGTGACTGCACCAATATCCCTTTCAAGGAGATCTCGGATGCGGCCCTGTAGTATGGGCACGTCCTTCACTGGCCCCCAATCTAGCCCCTTTTTGATCCATGACGCTAGTCGTGGAGGGTGACCCGAGCAAAAGGCAGGTGGGGCTGCCCATTTGGTACCCCTGGGAGCTGTGACATAAAACCATTCTTGTTGCCATAAGCTGGACACCTCCTGGAAGGAACCCTCGGGCCATGGGGCATCGACAATTTTGCTTATTAAGGCACCTCCGCATTCTGCATACCTCCCCTCGATCATCTTTGGCTCCACTTGGAAGGTCTTGAGCCACAGGCCAAAGTGAGGGGTGATGCGGAGAAAAGCTTCGCACACGACGATAAAAAGACGAGATGTGGAGAATAGAATCCGGAGCTAAATCATGGAAGTCCAGCCTGTAATAGAACATGAGCCCCCTCATGAAGGGATCCAGAGCCAGGCCTAGCCCTCGAAGGAAGTAATATATGAATACTACGCTCTCGCCGGGTTTGGGAGTAGGTATGACTTGCCCTTGAGCAGGCAACCGGCGTGCAATCTCGCCGGTCAAGAACCTGGCCTCTCTTAACTTTTTGACGTCTTCCTCCGTGACGGAGGAGGGCATCCACCGACCTTGAAGGTTGGATCCGGACATGGTTGAAGGTCCGAAGCGCCTGACCTGAGCTTTGGGTGTTTGAACTTGAGGCGGGGGAGGGATTCGATTGAGTTCGAGGAATAAAAGGATAGGCCTTGGCCTCTTTATAAAGAGGGTGAATACCAGGCGTCCTCCCTGTGACCGTTTGGGACTTGCCTATAATCAAGGAGTCATACCAACAGGCATGATTGGGTTACCCATGCCCGTATTGATGAGAATCCCGTGATTAAGGGGACACAATCTCTGCTTCGACAAGACGTGCCAAGGAAACCGCCTCGCGATATGCGCCAAGGCTGGTTGGAAAACACGGTTCGATAATGACCGGACCATGGCATGATGTCATGATATAAAATACGTCAGCAGGTTGGATTTGTGATTATTGTTCTCTCTACGGTGGAATGAGGATCTTGTTTTGCAGAGCCGGACACTATCCTTGTGTTCAAGATCTTCCAAGGAGTATTCGGAGGAGGAACCCGCCTTGCAATGTCGAATACAATCTACGCGCCGGACTCGTCGTCATTGAAGCCTGGTTCAGGGGCTACTGAGGGAGTCCTGGATTAGGGGGTATCCGGACAGCCGGACTATCCTTTGGCCGGACTGTTGGACTATGAAGATACAAGATTGAAGACTTCATCTCGTGTCCGGATGGGACTCTCTTGGCGTGGAAGGCAAGCTTGGCGTCTGAGATATGTAGATCTCCTTCATTGTAACCGACTCTGTGTAACCCTAGCCCCTCCAAAGGTCTATATAAACCGGAGGGTTTCGTAAATAGGACAACAACAATCATACCATAGGCTAGCTTCTAGGGTTTAGCCTCTACGATCTCGTGGTAGATTAACTCTTGTAATACTCATATTCATCAAGATCAATCAAGCAGGAAGTAGGGTATTACCTCCATAGAGAGGGCCCGAACCTGGGTAAACATCATGTCCCTTGGCTCCTGTTTCCATCCACCTTAGACGCACAGTTTGGGACCCCCTACCCGAGATCCGCCGGTTTTGACACCGACACTGGGCTTGAGGCTAGGATAGGACTCGGCGGGTTAAGATCGTCTGATGGGTTAGCATCAGTGTTCATGGCCTCAGAGGCCGTTACCTCAATTTGTGGGGGCGGGTCATCCTGATCGGTATGCTGGTTTTCAGGGTTTTCAATATTGATCTCAGGGTCACCAATACTTGCTCTTAAGATTCGGGAATCTCGGGAGTTGTTGAAGACTCGTCTATCTTCCTTTTCTTGGATTTGGCTTTGGCTCTGCAAAAATAAGATAAATTGTTAGAATTGTAGATAAAAAAAGCCCCAAAGTTTAGTAAAAAAGGAGTTACCCTGGGTTTATGGTAAAGTCGGCGGCTGTGTTGAAGATGAGCCGCCCGAAGACGGTGGGGACTCCTCGTAATTTGAATCAGATGGGTTAAGAGGTTGTCTGATAAAGCCTGCTTTTCGTAAAGAGAAAGTTGGGCTATGTGGCACCTCGTTAGGTCGCTTGCAGGACGGTTCATGAGTCAGCCCGGCCATCAAATCGCATGAGCTACCACTTCGAGTTTGGCGCCTTAACTCATGCTGAGTTTTCTTCAAAATAAAGTGCAGATCTAAGTGAGAATCTGGATGAGAATTTTTTTGATGCGGAGCATCCTACGGACATCACCATGTCAAGAGTCTATTCGGCAAGTGACACGTGCGACATCTACTTCACATACATAAAGGTGAATCATCTCCTTTACACGTGCTCACTTGACCCCTTCGATGATGGTATACTACTTGACCCTCCATCGTGCATGCATAGGTATTGTCGGAGCTTCCCAGATGTCGAGGAGGAGTGCAAGCGCCAAGGAACAACTACACCATCCGCGAGGGAAGCATGGAAGAGAAGGAAGAAGAAGCATGGACAAGCTTCTGGAAAGCCCGGTACTTCCGGCCTCTGCCTGGAATATCCGTCCTGCCCGAAACCTCAGGCCCCCAGAGTCCAGACCAGCCTCGAGCATGCCAACTCTCTGGATAGCCCGAAACCCAGCTGGAACCTGCCCGGAATTTCTCGAGCCCTGTAACGCCCTCGATGCGGCTATATCTCCCACGTGTCGAAGCACGACTTAGAGGCATAACCGCATTGAAAGCAATGTCGCAAGTGAGGTAATCTTCACACAACCCATGTAATACATAAGGGAAAGAGATACATAGTTGGCTTACGATTAGCCACTTCACACAATATATAAATAAACATCCATCATCCATATTACACTCAAGGTCCGACTACGGAACCAAAATAAAAGAAGACTACCCCAAATGCTACACGGATCCCCGATCGTCCCAACTGAGCTCCACTTCGATCGTCGAGGAAAAGACACATAATGCGACCACGTTCCTCGTCGAACTCCCACTTGAGCTCGGTTGCGTCATCCTGACCGCATCGTCGGCACCTGCAACTGTTTTGGTAGAATCTGTGAGTCACGGGGACTCAGCAATCTCACCCGCGAGATCAAGACTATTTAAGCTTAAAGGAAGGACAGAGTTGTGAGGTGGAGCTGCAGCAAGCGACTAGCATATATGGTGGCTACATTCGCAAAAGAGAGCGAGAAGAGAAGCAAGGCGTGGTCGTGAAGCTAGTAGCGATCAAGAAGTGATCCTGAACTACTTACGTCAAGCATAACTCCAACACCGTGTTCACTTCCCGGACTCCGCCGAGAAGAGACCATCACGGTTACACACGCGGTTGATGTGTATTAATTAAGGTCAACTTCGGGTTTTCTACAACCGAACATTAACAAATTCCCATCTGCCTCATAGCCGCGGGCACGACTTTGAAAGATAACACCTGCAGGGTGTCCCAACTTAACCCATTATAAGCTCTCACGGTCAACGAAGGATATTCCTTCTACCGGGAAGACCCGATCGATCTCGGAATCCCGGACTACAAGACATTTCGACAAAGCAATAAAACAAGACCAGCAAAAGCCGCCCGATTGTGCCGACAAATCCCGATAGGAGCTGCACATATCTCGTTCTCGAGGCACATTCGGATGAGCAATGCGTGACGACCACCGAGGATACCCCAAGTTGCCTCAGGGCGGCACCGCAGGTGGCTCTAGTTTGGACCAACGCTCAGAGGAGCATTGGCCCGGGGGGGTTAAATAAAGATGACCCTCGGGCTCGCGAAAACCCGGGGGAAAAAGGCTTAGGTAGCAAATGGTAAAACCAATGTTGGGCCTTCTTTGGAGGAGTCTTATTCAAAGCGGTATCAAGGGGTCCCATAAATCACCCAACCGTGTAAGGAATGCGAAATCAAGGAACATAACACCGGTATGACAGAAACTAAGGCGGCAAGAGTGGAACAAAACACCAGGCATAAGGCCGAGCCTTCCACCCTTTACCAAATATATAGATGCATTAATTATAGCTGATATATTGTGATATCCCCAACAAGTAAACATGTTCCAACAAGGAACAACATCTCCATGTTCCAACAAGGAACAAACTTCAACTTCACCTGCAACTAGCAACGCTATAAGAGGGGCTGAGCAAAGCGGTAACATAGCCAATCAATGGTTTGCTAGGAAAGGATGGTTAGAGGTTTGACATGGCAATATGGGTGGCATGATATAGCAAGTGATAGGCATCGTAGCATAGGCATAGAAAAAGAGAGAGCATCTAGCAAGCAAAGATAGAAGTGATTTCGAGGGTATGGTCATCTTGCCTGCAAGGTTCTCAGAGTTGTCGAAAGCTTGATCCTCGTAAGCATTCTCAACAGGATCCTCGTTCACGTACTCGTCTCCCGGCTCTACCCAAAGCAAGAACACAAACAATGGAACCACAATAAATCACGGTGCAATGCACAAGCAACATGATGCAATACATGGCATGATATGCGAGATGTGATATGCAATGCGTATGCGTGCTCCGGAAGGAAAAAGATGAACCAGGCATCAAATTGGCAAACCAAGTATGCCGCTGGAAAGGTGAGATGATTTCGGTTGAAATCGATATAAAGATCACCGGAATCGGATGCACGGTTTGCAAATGACAAGCAAAGCAAGAATGGCACAAATCTGCCATTAACAGCATGATGCCACATAGCAGGCAACAAGAAATTAAACTACTGCACCCAAACGTACCAGACAAGCATATGGAAGTGATCTAATCAAGATGCTTGACAAAAGATGAACACTGAGCTACGGCTAAATCACACCATAACAGGTCCAAAAAAGCATCGCAAAAGTGCAAAATATATCAGCTTCACAGACTTAGTGAAAATACTGAACATGGCAGAATCAGCATCAGGAAGCAATGTTCAGAGCAAGCAAATGACATGCTACAGGAACTTATAATAGCAAAACAAGGCATGGCATGAATCTACTCAAAGCATAGAACAAAAGTCCCTTACTGGCCATGAGCCAAAAGGGATCATAAAATGTAATAGCACCCATGTCAATATCGCAAGTTTCGTTAACAGATTCAGACTTGGTGAAATTTCAGGACATAGCAGAAACAGATTCAACATGGCATCTTTACAAGCTTGATTAACTCACTACAAGGCATGGAACAAAATCTAGCATAAAGTAGACATGAAAATGAAGCTCTCCATGTGCAAAGAAACCTCATGGCATGTTTGAATTAAATCGCACGAAAAAGACAAAACAGCATCATGATGTAAAATGACATGTTCATGAACTTGCTCAAATGCAGAAACTAATGCCACCACTGGGTTGGTGGGATTTCTCTACCCCAAAAACATATATAATATGTTAGGGTTGCTGTAGAAAAATCATCACAAATGCACAAAGATAAAACACGCCTAAAATGGTAAATAATGTATGGCATTTTCCATATTTGGAAATGTCCAGAAATGGACTTGCCCGAAAAGGACAGATTCCATATGCCAGAAATGGAATATTCGCTGGGAATCAAATTAAAACAAATAGTAAAAATAAAATAAATAATAATAATAATAATAAAACAGCTAAGAGAGTATGACAGGTGGGGCCACCCTGTCATACTAATGATGCCAATGGAAAAAAAGGGGAGAAATATGCAGCTGGGGATCGAACCGGGTCTCCCAGTGTGGCTCTGCATCGGCAATCACTGGGCTAAGCGTGGTGGATCGACAGAAGGGGTTCGGCCCCTTTTAGGTAAGCAGCAAGTCGAGCAACTCTGTTGGAAACAGAGAAGACGACGGCGCCGGCGAGGGCAACCGGTGGCACAGAGACTCCGGCGGGCATGCGGAACGGGGGTACGGATGCATGTGTCTCCGAGGGGAGGCAGGGGCGCTCGAGCTCGAGCCGTTGCTCGACTCGGGGCCATGGCGTCCGCGGCGACCGACAGCAGCAGCTACGACTCGGGGCCGGGTGCGTGCGGGAGCGCGAACGAGCGGCGCGAGCGCGCTACGGGAGCACGACGAGGGTGAACCAGAGCGGGGACACGAAAACCACGCACGGTCGAACAACACTGAACAAAAAAATTCAGAGTACGCCGGATCACGGCGAGCGCGGGAAGGACATGGATCAGATGCGAACTACGGGCGCCTACATGCCATGGAATGGATGGGAGAGGAAGGTGTGTTACCCAGCTCACCCAAAGACATGAAGTAGTCGACGGAGACGGGCTGGCGGCGACGAAGCGGAGCTCTGAATCCTTGGCGCGTTTCTGACCGAGAGGAAGGAGGAAGCAGGGGACGTCGAGGAACTTGTCGTCTGGGGCACCGTAGTCGACGTCGTGGAACGAGACGACGACGGGGAAGAAGATGGACACGATCTGCAGGGTTGGGAGTGGCCGGAGAGCACGCCGGCGACGAGACGCGCTCTCAGGTGCACTCGGGACGAAGCGGTTGCGGTGGACCTGGTGGTTCTACTCACCTGGCGGCGGCGGCGAGAGGAAGAGGGAAACCCTAGGGGCGTGAGGACAAGGAGAGGGTATAAGTAGGGGCTAGAGGCGACGTGCGAGCTCATGCGCTCTCGTGCTCATGGTCCCCATGGCGGCAACAAGAGGAGAGGGAAAAGGTGGGTGCGGGGAGGCGTGGTAGGCGCCGACGAAAGGGCCGGGATGGCCACGTGAGAGGTCCTAAGCGGGGTGTCTGTGCCACGTGCAAGAAGACAGGAGGAGGGGAACAAGTGGTGGCCAAGACGCTTCTGAGGCTTGAGGCTGGTTAGTGGGCGGAGCCAGTGGGCTACCGCTTCTTGCTAGGCAGCTCTCTGCACTCCTTTTCCAATTTTCTTGAGACATAAACAAAAGGAAAAGCACAGGTTAATAGAAGGATTTTGAGAAATCGACAATATTCTCAAGGTCCTGAATTTGTGTAGTAATTGATAAAATTGCTCTGGGTATTTTTAGGGGAAGTAAAATAATTCAAGTTCAAATTGAGTTCAAACTTGAACCATTTTAAAACCCAACCAAAATAACTTCAAATGAGCTGTAATTTGGCAGAGAGGCTAGGTACATAGGGTTAGAATATTGGTGAAAAGATGAACATTTATGGTGGAGGCAAAATGGCACTCGCAAAGAATGGAAGAAAAGGGAAGGAAGGAGAAGTGATGGTGCAAGGGTTTGAAAAGGGGTACAAGGGTCGTGCACATGATGCTCATGGCAACAACATGAATGACAAAAATGCAACATGGCAAGCACAAGGCTATACTTGATATGACCAAAATGCAACATGAGATGGCATAGAGAAAACATGACAAGGTAATGCAAAAACAACCAACAACCCAAAATGAAACCCACAAAGGGGAGAACCACTTGGTATTGATGAAGAATAAGATGGATATATTGCCAAAACGAGAAGTTTTACATCCGGGGTGTTACAAGCCCCGAACTTCCAGCCCTGCCCGGAACCTCAGGCCCTGCCTGCATGAAGACACTCGGGCCAAAGCCCATGTACCCTTTCGCCCCTCACTTACCCCTTTGTGGCTACCACTATATATACTCATCGATTAGCAAAGGATTAGCTCATCTGAGAGATAGAGATTTTCTCATCCACTTGATACCCTTCTCCATTGGAGTCCACGACCTCTTCAGAGAAGATCCCCCAAGTGGATATCAAGAGCCCTCACGGGAAGACCCCCTCAAGGCCTCCTCAATAAGTGCTCAACTGCTACTAAATATATGGGGGAAATACTACTAATATATGGTGGTCATCTAGAAATTTTGATCGGTGGAAGACTCCATGATGTCTGCTCCAGCTTCGTCTTCATAGCCATCATCACTAGTGTCGGTGTCAAAACCGGCGGATCTCGGGTAGGGGGTCCCGAACTGTGCGTCTAGGCGGATGGTAACAGGAGACAAGGGACACGATGTTTTTACCCAGGTTCGGGCCCTCTCGATGGAGGTAATACCCTACTCTGCTTGATTAATATTGATGATATGGGTAGTACAAGAGTAGATCTACCACGAGATCAAAGAGGCTAAACCCTAGAAGCTAGCCTATGGTATGGTTGTTGTTCGTCCTACGGACTAAAACCCTTCGGTTTATATAGACACCGAATAGGGTTAGGGTTACATGTAGTCGGTTACAATGGTAGGAAATCTACATATCCGTGTCGCCAAGCTTGCCTTCCACGCCAAGGAAAGTCCTATCCAGGACACGGGACGAAGTCTTCAATCTTGTATCTTCATAGTCTAGGAGTCCGCCAAAGATGATAGTTCGGCTATCCGGACACCCCCTAGTCCAGACTCCCTCAAGAGCCCACGAACCAGGCTTCAATGACGCAGTCTGGCGCGCATATTGTCTTCGGCATTGCAAGGCGGGTTCCTTCTCCGAATACTTCATAGAAGGTTTTGAACACAAGGATAGTGTCCGACTCTGCAAAACAAGTTCCACATACCACCGTAGAGAGAATAATTTTTTGCACAAATCTGCTGACGTATTCCGCGGCGTGACATCACACCACGGCCAGGCCTTTATTCGAATCGTTTTTCTTGTCCCACCTCAAAGACGTTTAGCCAGGCGGTTTCCTTGGCACGTCTTACCAAAGCGTAGATCGTGCCCCCTTATTCCGGGATTCTGATCAATACTGACGTGGGTAACCCAACCGTGCCCGTTGGCACGCCTCCTCTATCGAAGGCGAGTCCCAATCGACCATGGGGAGGGCTCTTGGTATTCAACCTCTTTATAATGAGACCGAGGCCCTCTTCTTTTTTCCACCCTCCATCGAATTCGCCTCGCGCTTCGAGTTCTAACACCCAAAGCTTCAGATTTAGTCGCTTCGGACCTTCGACGATGTCCGGCTCCGACCAGCTTCGGCCGATGGATGTCTTCTTACATCACGTAAGAAGATGTGCTAAAGCTGCGAGATGCCGTATCTAACCGGCGAGATTTCGCATAGCCTTTACTGCTCGAGGCAGGTCATTCTCACTCGAGCCCGGCAAGAGCGTGGTGTTCGTGTCTCACTTCCTTCGGGGTTTAGGCTTCCGACGGATCCCTTTGTGCGGGGCTCATATTTTATTATGGGCTGGATTTCCATGACTTGAATCCGAGTCCATCCTCCATATCTCGTCATTCATTGTCGTATGTGAAGCCTTCCTCCATATTACCCCTCACTTTGGATTGTGGCTCAAGACCTTCAAGGTGGAGCCAAGATGATCGAGGGGCAACAAGTAGAGTGCGGAGGGGCGGTCATAAGCAAGTGTCTTGATGCTCCGTGGCCCGAGGGCTCTTTTCAAGAGGAGCTTGGTTTGTGGCAACGGGAGTGGTTTTATATCACTGCTCCCAGGGGCACCAAATGGGTGGCGCCACCCGCCTTCCGCTCAGGTCCACCACAGTGCCTGGCATCATGGGTCAACCGGGGGCTCGACTGGGGGCCGTCCAAGGACGTTCCTCTATTTGCAGGGCCGTATTCGAGACCTCCAAGACAGAGAGATCAATCTGGTCGTGGCGGCGCAGGTTATGCTGATTCGACGCCTTCTGCCCTGCAAACGTCGCCCCTCCGTCTCTGGGAGTTTAATCCGTAGGGACCACGAGCTCTCCAACATTTTATGGGCGCGACGCCCAAGGAGATGTACAAACTGTTCTTCGGATCACAAGAGAAGTGTCCGGACTTGACCGAGGACGCAGGTCTAAGCTGCAATTACCCAGATACTCAAGTAAGTAACCCTGTAACCGGACAGACTGTTCATTCATTTATCATATATATGCCCTTTAAGGGAGCCGTTTCTTGAACAGGAGTGGATAGCCAAGGCAAAGTTGATAAGGTGTCCGCTCCGTCCTAGAGACCACGCCGGATCCCATCTTGACCAAGATGTTGAAGGCGCGCCTTTTAAAGAAGGCGAAGGGGAGCAGGGAAGCAAGCGCCTCCCGAAGGAGGCTTTCAAGGAAGAGGGATAAGGGATCCTCCTCCAAGGGAGAAGAGGACCGCTTCAAGAATCGGAAGCCAAGGCCTCAAACGGGAAACAAGTCTTCATCGAAAGTCCGCGCCGGAAGTACCCCAGCCGCACTATTTCCCCAAGGGATCAGCCCTCCAATGAGCCGTAAGTAAAAAAGAAGGGGTCATGTGAATAAAGAACATCCCTGTATTTATTTACGAAGATAACCAAATTGTACCTTGTAGTTCGGATCTCAGCCCTTCTCGTGAGCTTCGTCTTGAGGATCTTTGTCCGGAGATGATAGAGAGCGAAACGCCTCCACCTATCGCAGCGTTAAATGCGAGGCGGGCGACCTGAAGTGTCGTCACGAAGAGTTTCCCGAGTCCGGCGGGGCCGACGGTCCGCGCCAACCGGGCGTGCGGTCGGAGGAGCTGAAGGACCTGCTCGGGCAAGCGTATATTTCAGAAGATCACCGTGCGCTAATGGCTACAGTAATTGAAAGAATTGCATCCGCTGAGAGCGGGTTGCATGAAGCCGCCAGAAGTTTACTGACGGGGTTTGAGGTACGAGAAAAATGATGTACCTTTCCGGCGATTATGCATATAGAATGCACCTGTATAGATAGTAGCCTCGAGACTCGGTATCTTTGTCTGGCCCGGCAGCGTGCGAGGATCATAATCTCGATACTAACACGTCGCCGTTCCTATGTAGGTGGCGGGCGTCCGTGGCTAGCCGGACTGATGAATTTGCCGAACTAAAGCGGCAACTTGACGAAGCGGATGCGGACATCGCTGGTCAATAAACGGTTTGACGAGTCACAAGGTATGCGACTTCTCCACGGACACCTGGTAAGGGAGCTTGACGCCCATGGCTTACTACTTGTATGCTTTGATGCAGACGGTGCCGCTGCTATGGAGAGGCTGCAGGCGGAACTTGGCCGAGCTAAAGAGCAAGCCCGAAAGAGTAATGCGGCCGCTTTAAAGGCGGCCGAAGAGCTGAAAGCCGAACGGGCTGCTCACTGCCGAAGCAAAGAGGAAATGGCCGATTTGGCCCTGAAACTGAAGAATACTACCGACCGCTGCGAGGTTCTTGAAAAAGAATGTCAAGCGGAACAAGAGGACCTGAAAAAGGCCACCGCCGAATCCAAGGATGCCTGTTCCGCTATGAGAGCTGCCAAGGAGGAGCTGAGTCAGGCCGGGGATATTGCGGCTGGAAAACCGTTTCTGCTGCAGAGGAAATATACGGATCCGAAGTATGCTCAGTTGGACAAGCTGTGGAGTTTGGAGGATGCTTATCTGGACTTAGCGGCTAGCACTGCGGACGCGATTGAGCACTTCCGAGGCCAGAAGGGGCACAGAAGGGAAGAGCTATTTTGGTCACAATTCCATAGTCCGGAGCGTCCTCTTCCGTTGACCGATCGTATGGGCCGAGCTGAATCGATTATCCGGACTTGCCATGAAGCATGTAATGACTCATTTGTGGCCAGGCGGACCCCAGCCGAAGAGTTATTTTGGCTTAGTGCAGCAGTTCCTTGGTGCGGTACCGCGTGTCGGCGCAATGAAGCGGTCGGCGTGTATTGAGAAGCGCGGATGGCTCTTTCCCGTGTCAAGGCATACTGGGCTGAGATGAAGGCCACCGATATTGCGTCCCCAGATTCGGACGGCAGCCGAGTACCAGTCGAGCGCTATTTTGAGGAAGTTCTTCCGGGCGCTCGTTTAATAGAGACGTAGTGCTCGAAGGATGTTATGTTTGAATGACATGTATAATTTTATGAAACAACGTTTCAATTTAATGTAAGAGCTTTTTATACTTGTGCCTTCAAGTAGTAAACTACCTCTGTCTTGGCCGTTGATGTATATATGTATATAACTTTGAAAGATGGCAGTCTTCGGCTTCAGCCCCCACGAACATAGTGCGGGGGTGTTTGCAAAGAAGTCACGCTTTCACACTTAATCCAACGTCTTGGTCCTATAAAGGAGGTGGTAGCGTAGCAAACTAGGCAACCGAACTATAATGCTTTATCACTTTCACTTAGCCATAGGAGTTCGATGGTGGGGCTACTATATAGCCCACAGGGCACCGCACTCTCCCGAATTCGAGTGCGTATGTGCGTGACCGGAAAAGCGGTCCTTCGTTAATGCGGAGGAATTCTAAACGTTCGGTGAGTCATCGAGTGGTTGACCAGTCTCTCGCTATATCATGACCGGTCGATTTTGGCTTTCTCTCTTGAGGTGCTCGCCCGGCGAACCGGGCACAATCGCGATAGTTCTCCTGGTGCCGCGTTAGCCGATAGAACGGAACGTAAGGCAGCAAAACACAGGAGCCGAGCAAACCCAACATTTGACCAAAGACATGATTCGGAGCTGATTCATATAAGGCCTAACTCGAGATGCCGAACACTCCCTAAAGTATTCGGTCTTTTATAAAGCGGGCCGAACAATGCCCTTGGTAACAAGCCCCTGGTGTCCAGGTACGTGCAAACTTCTGACGTGGTCGATGCCAAAACGCCAGCCTCCTCCTCGATTATAATAAGAGACCGGGGGATGAGTAACAACAAGAGACAGTGAAAAAGGTTTACGCAGGGTCTTTATCTGAAAAGACTCCTTGCAACGGGTCCCTGCTGCACGTCTGCGCCTGTGTCTCAGCTGTGCCGTATCCTGGACGGGTATAGCACGGCGTTCATCTGTAAAAGAGAGGAACTTAGTTTGAAAAGATCGCGCTAAAATGTAATTGGAAATAAAATAGAGTATGATTCAAAAATGAGTAAAATTGAGCTTTATTGTCTCTTGTTGTACATGCGTGGAGCCCCTTGTAAGGGGGGTACGCGGCTAGTAAGCATCATGTTTATTTATGCCGACTCGCCCTAACTGCATGCGGGTCTGAACGACCTGCTTTAGAAGCTTTTGGCCAGCAAGGCCGTATTAGTGTGAGGCTGTTAAGGCAGTCTCACATTCTTTCCTTGAGGGACACGCGCAGCTTCCCTTTAATGAAATGATGCCTCGTGTACCAGGCATTTTAAGTTTAAGAGATGCATAATGCGGTATTGCGTTAAAGCGGGCGAAAGCTTTGCGTCCCAATAGTGCTTGATGGCTACTTTTAAATGGGGCGATGTGGAAGACCAACTTTTCCCGACGGAAGTTGTCAGGTGAGCGAACATAACTTCCAATAGTAGGGAGCCCGTACAATGGGCATATGTGCCTGGCATTATTCCTTGGAAGGAAGTGTTGCTATGGCTAATCCTGTTTGGGTTTATCCCCATGTTGCGGATTGTGTCCTGACATAGCAGGTTTAAATCACTACCGCTGTGCATTAGGACTTGCGTAAATTGAAGACCGTCGATTATAGGTTCTAGTATCAAGGCAGTCCATCCCGCGTTCCGGATACTTTCGGAGTAGTCCTGATGGTCGAAGGTAATTGGTTTTGACAACCAGTGTTGGGACTCATTGGGTAGATTGTGCGTAGCGTAATTCAATGGGTGCCGCTCTGTTTTCCCCTTTTGTTACTTGAAGTAAGTTTACTGTTTTGACCTCTTGTGGGAAATTATTTTGTTTTCCGGGGCTCTGCTTGTGGTGCTCGTCATCATCCTCACTTGGTGTGTCGAGCCCCTTGTGTTCGGCGTTGAGTCTGCCGGACTGCTTGAAGACCCAACAATGTCTGTGGCTATGATTTGCAGGCTTCCCAGGGGTACTGTGGATTTGACATATCTTGTCCTAGATTTTGTTTAAGTTGGATAGCTCATCGCTATTGTCCTTAAGGGCAGTTTTTTATTGTTCTGCCATGAGCTTTTGAATTCGGCGTTGATCGCCGCGCTCTTTGGACCGTTCCCTTAATCCGGCGCTGGTCCTTGCTGCGTCGTGGTTTCCCATTCCATCCCTGACTTGGATGTACTTGGGTCATTGGTACTGCATCTTGCTAGCTAGCTATCCTCTCCAGCATAAAAGCGGGTCATGAGGCTTGTTAGTGCGGCCATTGTTCTTGGCTTTTCCTGGCCAAGGTGTTCAAGCGAGCCATTCGTCTCGGATGTTGTGTTTAAAAGCTGCTAAGGCTTGGCGTCCGGACAATCGACTATTTGGTTCTTTTTGGTGAGGAACCTGTTCCGATTTTCGAGCCGACTCTCGGGCTGTTGGGTTATGTGACTTAGATCGTCAAGGCGTCCGGAGGTCGGACATAGGTTCCACTGAAATTGGCCCGAAAAGTATCCTCAAGCTCTTCCCAACTACCAATGGTGTTTTCGGGAGGCTTTTAAGCCAATGCCGGGCTGGCCCTTTGAGCTTGAGGGTAGGTATTTTATGGCGTGGAGATCATCTCCTGGCCATGTGTATGTGGAGGATATAATCCTCAATCCAGACTCGAGTGCAGCCGTTCCGTCGTATGCCTCTATGTTTACGGGCTTGAATCCATTGGAAATTCATGATCCAAAGACCTCATCGGTGAAACATAGAGGGTGCGCGGCGCCCCTGTATTTGGGTGTGCCGTGATGTTCGGATATTTGTCGTGTTGTATTGCTCGCTAGAACTTGTTTCCTTGGCCCGTAGATAGATCTAACTGGGCCATCCTTTTGGTGCGAATCCTTATGAGGATCGCGTGCCGGCTTGTGTGCGGCGCCGCTTGCCGCTCTACGTTTTCCATGTGGTCATCTATCCAACCCAGCGGCCTCTTTGTTTTTTGATCATGGGGGCTCTACGGCCTCCTCATCGAATTCGGGCAGTAGTTTGCACTTTGGGTAGCTCTTTGCTTGGCGGCTGTCGCCATATTTGTCTGCAGTGTTGAGTAGTTTACTCCATCTCATTTGGAGTGCGTCTTCCACCGCTTACGAGCCTCTGTTTCTTTTTTTCAAGCTACGCGCAGCGATGGCGAGGAGCTCTTTGTGGAGGTTCTTCTGATCCAATGACGTGTCCGGCGTGAGATCGTCCGGACTGTTGTCCTTGCCTGGGACGGGTTGTTTGTCCAAGTTGGGCTGTTCGGATGGTTGCTCAATGGCATGTTCATCGTTGGCCGGCTCGCCCTGCTCTATGGCTGGGTCTGTGTGGGCGCTATCTTTGTCGAGGTGGGATTTTGAGCGGCGCTTACGCCGCCGCTTTGACTGCTTCACGAGGGAATTTTCTTTCGCAGCGTCTCGTCGTCCCTCGTTATCGCTTCCCTTTGGTGTGTCCACCATATATATATATCGTAAGTTGAGGTGGCCATCCGATTGCCACTGTGCGCTGGTTCTTAATCGTCTCCGGCGTCGTCGTCCATATCGTCGATGTCCTCGAGTCGAAGTCGAGCATGTCTGTTATGTCATCGGCGATGGCTAGAAAGTGGGTGGTGGGTGGGCGTTGAATTTCTTCGTCGTCCGAATCCCAACCTTCGACCGTGGTTCGCCAGGGTTCCCCGACAAAGAGAGAGACTTTAATGAGTTCAGGATATCGCCAAAGGGCGAGTCTGAAAGTTGTCCGCGCGGTGAACTCCATAACCGCGCCCTACCGGATTCGACCGGGCAGGGCGCTGGAGGTTGAGTCCGGAAAGGAGTCCGGCACACAGGAGTCACGAAGCTTTGCATAGGACAGGGATGGTGTTCGCTCAATCGGCTGTAGAGATTTTAGCCCCAAGGCGGTGTCCAACCAACCGTCCTCGATCGACGAAACCGGCTCCGGATTAAGGGTCGGAGCGGGCACTGGTGCGGCCTCCAGGGCGTTGTTCGGCGGCAGAGCTAGATCGTACCCATCGAGACAGTGCGGCACGCTTGGCTGTGGCTCGAATCCGTCGAAGATCAAGTCTCCGCGGACATCGGCCGTATAGTTCAAGCTTTCCAACTCGACTGATGGCCAGGGCGTAGCTTTCGATCTGCTTCCGGATGGCCTAGCGAATTGCCCGCAGCAAAGCCGCTGAATCTGAAGATCTGTCCAGGAAGAAAAGTCTAACCCTGGACTGCATCGTTGCTAATGATTGAAGGAGCCATCGGGCCTATAGGTGACGACACAAAGGAACTCTCAATGAAAGCACCAATGTCGGTGTCAAAACCGGCGGATCTCGGGTAGGGGGTCCCGAATGCGTCTAGGCGGTTGGTAACAGGAGACAAGGGACACGATGTTTTACCCGAGTTCGGGCCCTCTCGATGGAGGTAATACCCTACTCCTGGTTGATTAATATTGATGATACGGGTAGTACAAGAGTAGATCTACCACGAGATCAGAGAGGCTAAACCCTAGAAGCTAGCCTATGGTATGATTGTTGTTCGTCCTACAGACTAAAACCCTTCAGTTTATATAGACACCGAATAGGGTTAGGGTTACACAGAGTCGGTTACAATGGAAGGGAATCTAAATATCCATATCGCCAAGCTTGCCTTCCACACCAAGGAAAGTCCTATCCGGACACGGGACGAAGTCTTCAATCTTGTATCTTCATAGTCTAGGAGTCCGGCCAAAGATGATAGTTCGGCTATCCGGACACCCCCTAGTCCAGGACTCCCTCAACTAGGATCGGAATCGGTGTCGTCGATGATGATGTAGTTGTCCGGGCATGTGGGGTCGTCGTCTTCTTCTCCCGGTGCTGGTCCTCCCATGAATACTCTGATCTTCTTAACTAGGTCGTCGTTCTTCTCCAGTAATGTCTTGATTTCCTCCTCATATCCATCATGTGTAAACTTGAGTTCTTCCTCCAGCTCGATGATCCTGGTCTTCGCCTTCTTCAACTCCATCATGTATGTGCACATCTGGTTCTCCTGACGTCGAATGTGCTGATTTAGCTCCTGGATGAAAGCTGCAATGGATCTATCCTTCTTGGTGCTGATTACTTCCCATTGCTCGTCACGGCGCCCACATATTTGATAGATGGTGTCCTTAAGCTCCGTGTTGTAGACTTCTCCAATCGTCCCATGGCAATGTGGGCTGCCATACTCTTGCCTAGGCTCCAGGTGGGTGTTTCGAAAGAAAATTCTATGGGTTTAGAAGTTGGCGAGAACGTCCTTCCCGGAACTTGTACTTGAATCATCCAGCGTTCCTCTTCTGGTAAGGTGGCGTTGTACGTCCCGATGAAGCTTGGTATTCCAATGTTCAAGTACCTAGTGACTTCCTTCAAGTGGCGTCCAAAAGGTGTGTCTTCATCCGGTTGCGCAAACTTGTTCTTCATCTCCGACATCCTAAAGAGTGGAAAAATGGAGAGGAGTCAGAAATGAGTACAGAAGAGTGACCTATGGTTTATGTTAGTGGTCGTGTCCTACACTCAGCGTGTGCTATGATACCATCTTGTAGCGACCCGACCTCAGATGGTCAAGTCTACGTGGCGGTGTCATCCTGGATCATGTCTGACACACCACGATTACTCGCAGGATTTATAACAGAGTAGCAATCACACACTTATTACATCGAATGTCTCAGAAAAGAACTTATTACAATAATATGGCTTAAGGCCATCTAATGCGATAACAGCGGAAGGCTTGGAAGATAAAGTGAGTCCATCAACTCCAACGACATAGTTGAGCTGCACGGCAACGACCTAACAAACCTTACTCCTCGCCTGAAAAGTCTGCAACATAATACGTTGCAGCCCGAGAACGGGTCAGCACATGGAATATGCTGGCAATATAACACAGTAAAGCAAGAACATGATAATGCTATCATTACATGCATATTTCGCTGGTGGAAAGCTCTATGGTTGTAGTTCTGCGAAAAGCCAATTTTTCCCTACAACAATGGAATAGATTTTAATTTAACTATCATGGTGGTTGAAACATTGAGAAGGTATAACCCCAACTCAATTCCAATTAAAGTAGTTAACAACCCAACAATATTAATTAAGCATGATGAGATACATGTGATAACCCAAGTACTAGATACTCAAGATTGTCCATAACCGGGGACACAGTGATACGTCTCCAACGTATCTATAATTTTTGATTGCTCCATGCTACTTTATCTATTGTTTTGGACTATAATGGGATTTATTTTCCACTTTTATATTACTTTTGGGACTAACCTATTAACCGGAGGCCCAGCCCAGAATTGCTGTTTTTTGCCTTTTTCAGTATTTCGAAGAAACGGAATATCAAATGGAGTCCAAACGGAATGAAATCTTTGGAAACGTGATTTTCACATCAGATAAGACCCAGGAGACTTGGACCCTCCGTCAAGAAAGCCACGAGGCGGTCACGAGGGTGGAGGGCGCCCCCTAGGCGCGCCCCGCCTCGTGGGCCCTCAAGCTCCACCGACATACTCCTTCCTCATATATATATCTACATTTCAAACGACTGAGCAGGGCCAAAACCTAATTCCACCGCCATTGCCTTCCTCAGATCCACGAGATCCCATCTTGGGGCATGTTTGAACTCACGTGGGAGGGTATCCACCATGGAGTGCTTCTACATCAACACCATAGCCCTTCCAATGAAGTGTGAGTAGTTTACTTCAGACCTTCTGTCCATAGCTAGTAGCTAGATGGCTTCTTCTCTCTTTTGGATCTCAATACAATGTTCTCCCCTCTCTCGTGGAGATCTATTCGATGTAATCTTCTTTTTGCGGTGTGTTTGTTGAGACCGATGAATTGTGGGTTTATGATCCAGCTTATCTATGAATAATATTTGAATCTTCTCTGAATTCTTTTATGTATCTTTGCAAGTCTCTTCGAATTATCCATTTGGTTTGGCCAACTAGATTGGTAGTTCTTGCAATGGGAGAAGTGCATGGCTTTGGGTTCAATCTTGCGATGTCCTTACCAAGTGACAGTAAGGGTTGCAAGGCACGTATTGTATTGTTGCCATAGAGGATAACAAGATGGGGTATTTATCATATTGAATGAATTTATTCCTCTAGATCATGTCATCTTGCTTAAGGCGTTACTCTGTTTTTAACTTAATACTCTAGATGCATCTTTGGATAGCGGTCGATGATTGGAGTAATAGTAGCGTATCACGAGAATCGTTTGGTCTACTTGTCTCGGACATGATGCCTATATACATGATCATACCTAGATAACCTCATAACTATGCTCAATTCTGTCAATTCCTCAACAAGAATTTGTTCACCCAAGTAGAATATTTATGCTCTTGAGAGAAGCCACTAGTGAAACCTATGGCCCCCGGGTCTATTCTCATCATATCAATCTCCATCACTTTTTATACTTGCTTTGTTTTTACTTTGCCTTTTACTTTTCACTTTGCATCTTTATACCAAAAATACAAAAAATATTATCTCTATCAGATCTCACTCTCGAAAGTGACCGTGAAGGGATTGACAACCCCTAATCGCGTTGGTTGCGAGTAGCTATCGTTTTGTGCAGGTACGAGGGATTTGCGCGTGGCCTCCTTCTGGATTGATACCTTGGTTCTCAAAAACTGAGGGAAATACTTACGCTACTGTGCTGCATCATCCTCTCCTCTTCGGGGAAAACCAACGCAAGCTCAAGACGTAGCACACGGCTAACCATTATTAGATTGTACACTCTGCAGAGGTTTGCGCACTTTTCCCCACAAGACTCGATCGCCTCCGTTGATTTCTCGCACTGCATGGTGTTTGAGAAACGGATGACCGAGACACAGTCTTTCAGAAACATTAACTCTCTACTCCGGGTAGACCATACCAAACCTACAAGACCCACTACCTGCTGATCTACCTCTTCAAGAGCTTCACGTAACCTACTCAACTATGCTAGAGCCTGTAGTAGCTTGTGGTTGCACACGGAAGTTTCTAGCATGAATCATCTCAGTTCCCTTTAAGCCTGGGTGGCGGTCCATAGGAAGATCACACGGGTACCCGGGATTCTGAAAAATAGAATGCAGACAACCTTTGGGTTCCCCAGGTGCCTCAATCCACCCAGATGTTAATTTTAAGTTGCCACCTTAAATTGAACCATTAATTAACAATCTCACATCTGTCATGGATTCACTCAAACCCAACCACGTCTACGAGCATAGCATAGCTATATAAGCAACACGTAGAAGTAACTCCCAAGGGTTTGATAGTAACAGGGCAATAGGTTCTACCTCAACAATTACTTCCCAACCCACAAGTTAATGACCTACTAATCATGCAATGTTTGAGGATTGGAACTAATGCATAAAAACTGGGTATGAAAAGAGTATGATCAATGCGTTACTTGCCTTGCTGACGATCTGCGAATCCTAGAGACTCGTAGTAACACGCTTCGCACTCCAGGAATTCTATCGCAAGCAAACAATAACATACATAAGCAACAAGTAAAGATGCACAAGCAAAACTCAAATAAACAAGGCTGACCAGAAAGTTCAACTTAAGAACTCCGGTTCGCAAAAAGAATCAAACCAAACGGAACAACGACACTCAAACAGCGAAAGAAACAAGATCTGTTTACTAATCTGAACTAAGGTCAAATTTTATAGTACCAAAATCTTGTTTAAGTTGATTAGACATAAAGAGGGTCTCGAGATGAAGATCTAGGCGCTTGAATCACCTGATTCCGACTAACGAGCGAAAAATAAACAGAAACTAAGATCGGATCAGAAATCGCGATCAGGAAAATCGCGGAGTAAATTCGAGAAAAAGAAAAACTAACGAACAGACTAACGAACGAACGTTCGTTATCTGGATATAAACGAAGAATGTGGCCGTTAAAACGAACGAACGAGCGAACGCTCGCTAAATAAATAAATCGGAGAAAAACCGATCTATTAAAAAACAAATACTAGGGTTTCTAAAAAAAACCGAACGGTTTTAAAAAAACCGGCGGCGGATCCGGCGGATACCTCCATGAGGGGGTCGGCGAGGCGGCGGGCGGGCGGCGGCTCATTTGGGCGGTGGGGCTCGGCAGGGCGGCTAGCGGCGGCGGCGGGCGCGGCCGGCGGTGAGGTGGAGGCGGCGGCTCGAGGCGGCCAAGGCGTCAGTGGTGGTTTTGGCGGCGGGGTGGCGGCTTATAAGAGGCGGCTTGATTGAAGGAGCGGGCAAGCGGCGTGGCGGGCGGGCGCAAGGATGCGGCGGCAGCTATGGTCAAGTTGGCTCGGTGGGCCTTAGGCCAAGGAACCTTTTTTTTAAAATAATTCCGCCGACAGAAAAATAATTCTTATAAAATAAATAAAAAAAATCTAAAAATGCCAAAACAAATTTTCACCGTCTAAATGAAATATTTAGAACGAGATGAACATTTTCTTGGCCCTAAAATGCAATTTTGAAAACGTGCAATTTTTCTAATGCAAATAAAATCCAAATAAACTCAAATAAAATCGAATATTTGATTTTAACATTTTTCCTCCGATATTTCAATTGTTTTGGAGAAGTCATATTATCTCTTCTCATTTATTTTTATTATGAAATATTTTTTGGAGAGAAAATAATTAAAGTCAAAGATCCTCGTTTCAATATTCGATGAAAATCAAATATGAAACCAGGAAAATCCCTAACTCTCTCCGAGGGTCCTTGAGTTGCTTAGGATTTCGAGGATTGCTGAGCGAAGATGCAATAAAATATGATATGCATGGATGACCTATGTATAACATTCCAAATTGAAAATTTGGGATGTTACGAACCTACCCCCCTTAAGATGAATCTCGTCCTTGAGATTCGGGTTGGCTAGAAAATAGGTGCGGGTGGTCCTTGCGAATATCATCCTCTCGTTCCCAGGTGGCTTCCTCCTTGGTATGGTGGCTCGACTGAACCTTGCAAAACTTAATAACCTTGCTGCGGGTGACTCGGCTGGCAAAGTCAAGAATCTTCACTGGCTTCTCCTCAAAAGTCAAATTATTGTCCAACTGAATTGCCTCCGAAGTCTTTGTATCTCTTAATGGTATATCGGCCATCTCAGCATGACACTTCTTTAACTGTGAAACGTGGAACACATCGTGTACTCCTGACAATCCTTCTGGTAATTCCAGCTTGTAGGCAACTTCTCCCATCCGTTCCAAAACACGATATGGCCCTACAAATCTCGGAGCTAGTTTTCCCTTAACTCCAAAACGTTTCACTCCTCGCAAGGGTGATACTCGCAGATATGCTCTGTCTCCAATTTCATAGGTTACCTCCTTGCGTTTCATGTCTGCATAACTCTTCTGTCGGGACTGAGCAATCTTTAATCTATCACGGATCAGTTTAACCTTCTCCTCAGACTCCTTGATCAAGTCTGGTCCAAACAGCTGTCGGTCTCCTACCTCATCCCACATCAGCGGTGTTCTGCATCTGCGTCCATACAGAGCTTGAGCGGTGCCATCTTCAAAGCGGCACGGTAGCTATTGTTGTACGAGAACTCTGCGTAAGGCAAATTGTCATCCCAACTAGATCCATAATCTAGCGCACAGGCTCTCAACATGTCCTCCAGAATCTGGTTGACTCTCTCGGTCTGTCCATCTGTCTGCGGGTGAAATGCTGTACTGAACTCCAATCTTGTTCCCAAAGTCTGGTGTAACTGATGCCAAAACTTTGAAGTAAACTGTGTTCCTCTATCTGATACGATGGTCCTCGGAACTCCATGCAGACATACGATCCTGGTCATGTATATCTTGGCCAACTTCGCACTTGTATAGGTTGTTTTCACTGGGATGAAGTGAGCCACTTTGGTCAAGCGATCCACTACTACCCATATTGAATCATATCCTGCTTTGGTCCTGGGCAATCCGGTGATAAAATCCATGCCAAGTTTTTCCCACTTCCATTCGGGTATCAGCATAGGCTGTAATAGTCCTACTGGCTTCTGATGCTCTTCCTTCACTCTCTGACATACATCACATACGGCTACATACTCGGCAATATCCTTCTTCATACCAGTCCTCCAGAAATGTTCTTTCAAATACAAATACATCTTGGTGTTTCTGGGGTGTATCGAGTATGGTGAGTCATGAGCCTCCTGAAGTATTAACTTCCTGATCTCTGGGTTGTTGGGCACATAAACTCGGTCCTCAAACCATAAGGTGTCGTGCTCATCCTCACGAAAACCTTTGGCCTTTCCTTTACTCATCTTCTCCTTTATCTCGGCAATCTCTTTGTCATCCTTCTGAGCTTCTCGAATCTTGTCCAACAATGTCAACTGAACCTCCATTGTTGCAACGAAACCTCTTGGAACAATCTCCAACTGAAGTTCCATGATATCCTCAGCTAACTCCTTCGGCAATCCCTTACTTTCAAGGATATTGGCATAACTCTTCCGGCTCAAAGTGTCTGCTACGACATTGGCCTTTCCTAGATGATAGTGTAGCTTCATATCGTAATCCTTTATAAGCTCCAACCATCTCCTCTGCCTAAGGTTCAACTCCTTTTGCGTGAAAATGTACTTCAAACTCTTATGATCCGTGTACACATCACAACGATTTCCAATAAGATAATGCTTCCAGGTTTTCAATGCATGCACTACGGCTGCTAACTCCAAATCATGCGTGGCATAGTTCAACTCATAGGGTTTTAGTTGTCGTGAGGCATACGAAACAACTCTTCCTTCCTGCATAAGCACACATCCAAGTCCTAAGCGAGAGGCGTCGCAATAAACTTGGAACTCCTTATGTATATCTGGCAGTGTTAGCACTGGGGTTGTAGTCAAAAACTCCTGAAAACTTGCCTCGCAATCTTCTGTCCATTTAAACTTGGTATCCTTCTTCAGTAATTCAGTCATTGGCTTAGCAATCTTGGAAAAATTCTCAATGAATCTCCGATAATACCCTGTGAGTCCAAGGAAATTGCGGATCTCGCTAACTGAACTGGGTGCCAACCATTCGATGTTGGCCCGAACCTTCTTTGGGGTCCACCGCTATACCCTCTCCCGATATGACATGCCCAAGAAATCCAACTTCCTTCAACCAAAACTCGCACTTCTTGAACTTGTCAGATAACCGGTGTTCCACTGAGTTTCTCGAGAACTAAGCATAAATGCTCCTTGTGCTCCTCTTCGTTCTTCGAGTATACCATAATATCGTCAATAAACACCACAAAAAACTTGTCCAAGTACTCCATGAACACCTTGTTCATCATGCTCATGAAATAGGCAGGGGCGTTAGTCAGTCCAAACGACATGACCGTATACTCGTATAATCCATACCGTGTGGTGAATGCTGTCTTTGGTATATCCTTCTCTCGAATCTTCAACTGATGGTATCCCGATCGTAGATCGATCTTTGAAAACACCTTGGCTCCTTGCAGCTGATCAAACAGATCATTGATCATCGGCAGTGGGTACTTGTTCTTAATCGTTACTTCATTCAAGGCTCGATAATCAACAACCATCCTTAGGGATTTATCCTTCTTCTCAACCAAAAGCACTGGGGCTCCCCAAGGTGATGAACTCCTTCAAATGCAACCTTTCTCCAATAACTCCTTGATCTGCTTCTTAATTTCCTCCAGATCATTTGCGGGCATCCGATAGGGTCTCTTGGATATTGGCCCATGCAGCAATAGCTCTATCAAAAACTCGATGTCTTGATCCGGTGGCATGCCTGGTAACTCCTCTGGAAAAACATCCGGAAAATCCTTTACTACAGGCACTTCCTCCTGAACAACTCCCATGAGGGAATTCACTTGGCTCCTTCTAGGCGCATGCCTAGATACATACTTAATCCTTTTTCCTTCTGGGGTGGTGAGGTAAATTGATTTGCTAGCAAAATCAATGCTTCCTCCATACTTTGACATCCAGTCCATACCTAATATCACATCCAACCCTTGCGACTCAAGATAATTAGGTCAGACGGAAAAACATGTGTGCCAATGGTTAGGGGTATCTGGTTGCACCATTGGCTAGCCATGTACTCTGCTCCAGGCGAGCTTACTAAAAGATGGGTCCTAAGGGTTTGGGTTGGTAATTTAAACTTATCCGCAAATCCCCTTGATATGTATGAATGCGATGCACCAGTATCGAAAAGAACAAGAGCGGTAAATGACTTAACCAAAAACTTACCTATTACCGCGTCCGGCTGCTCCTCAACCTCCTCCACGTTAACGTGGTTCACTTGTCCTTTATTGAATGGATTGGGCTTCTTCCCAGCACTCCCATTTCCATTTCCATTCCTTCCTTCAGGGCAATCATTGGCATAGTGCCCTGTCTTTCCGCACTTAAAGCAAGTAACTTGACTTAGGTCTCTTTTGGCGGGTGTAGCTGGGTTGGAGCGGTTATGGTTGTTATTAACCCCGTTCCCATTTCCGTTCTTGGCACCATTGTGGTTATGCGATCCTCCTCCAGTGTGGTTGTGACCTCCATGGTTATGAACAAGTCCTCCCAAGTTCGGGGTTAAGCGAGGCTTCTGCTGAGCGCCTGAGTTATACTTCCCTTGTCCATACTTCCTCTTGCAGCTCTCAATTTGCTGCTGCTTCCCTTCGATCATAAGGGCCTTATCTACCAACTCCTGGTAGTTGTTGAAAGTTTCCACCATCAACTGCATGCTCATCTCATCATTCAGCCCTTCCATAAACTTCTCACCTTGGCGGCATCCGTGGCCACATCATCGTGGGCATATCATGATAACTTGCTAAACTCATCCACGTCTTGAGCCATAATGCGGTTCCCCTGGCGTAAGTTGCGAAACTCGCACTTCTTCATCTGCATGGCTCCAGTTGAGACATGGGCTGTGCGAAAAGCTTGCTGAAACTGGTCCCAAGTGACATTGGCTATAGGAAAAGTAGCCGTGTAATTCTCCCACCATGAGGCTGTTGGCCCATCCAATTGATGTGCGGCAAAGCGCACCTTCTTAGCATCTATGCATCCTGCGGTGGTTAACTCCCTTTCGATACGGCATAGCCAATCATCAGCAACTATTGGCTCGGTGCTACTGGAAAACACCGGCGGCTGTAACCTTAGAAAACGGGCTAGGTTGTCCCTTTGGCGGCGGAGTTATTGTTGTTGCCACAGTTACGAACTAGCAATTGCATCAAGGCATTCTGCTGCTGGATCAACTGGGTGAGCTCCGGCGGGAAAACAAAACCGGTGCCACGTCTCGGAGGCATCTGATGGGTTTACATGGAAGAGATTAGAATAGAAAAAGGTCTAACAGGAAAACACTACCCATATGCACATTAGGAAAACACAATCATTTCACTCAATCAATCAAGCAAGGGAATACAAATGGTCTAGAACTATCGCATAAGTGCTCAACTGCTACTAAATACATGGGGGAAATACTACTAATATATGGTGGTCATCTAGAAATTTTGATCGGTGGAAGACTCCATGATGTCTGCTCCAGCTTCGTCTTCATAGTCATCATCACTAGGATCGGAATCGGTGTCGTCGATGATGATGTAGTTGTCCGGGCAAGTGGGGTCGTCGTCTTCTTTTCCCGGTGCTGGTCCTCTCATGAATACTCCGATCTTCTTAACCAGGTCGTCGTTCTTCTCCAGTAATGTCTTGATTTCCTCCTCATATCCATCGCGTGTAAACTTGAGTTCTTCCTCCAGCTCGATGATCCTGGTCTTCGCCTTCTTCAACTCCATCATGTATGTGCACATCTGGTTCTCCTGACGTCGAATGTGCTGATTTAGCTCCTGGATCAAAGCTGCAATGGATCTATCCTTCTTGGTGCTGATTACTTCCCATTGCTCGTCACGGCGCCCACATATTTGATAGATGGTGTCCTTAAGCTCCGTGTTGTAGACTTCTCCAATACGTCCCATGGTAATGTGAGCTGCCATGCTCTTGCCTAGGCTCCAGGTGGGTGCTTCGAAAGAAAATTCTATGGGTTTAGAAGTTGGCGAGAACGTCCTTCCTGGAACTTGTACTTGAATCATCCAGCGTTCCTCTTACGGTAAGGTGGCGTTATGCGTCCCGATGAAGCTTGGTATTCCAATGTTCAAGTACCTAGTGACTTCCTTCAAGTGGCGTCAAAAGGTGTGTCTTCATCCGGTTATAAACTTGTTCTTCATCTACTACATCCTAAAGAGTGGAAAAATGGAGAGGAGTCGAAATGAGTCTGAAGAGTGACCTATGGTTTATGTTAGTGGTCGTGTCCTACACTCGGCGTGTGCTATGATACCATCTTGTAGCGACCCGACCTCGGATGGTCAAGTCTACGTGCTTCAAAGTGTCATCCTGGATCGATAATCTTTGACACACGATTACTCGAAGGATTTATAACAGAGTAGCAATCACACACTTATTACATCGAATGTCTCGGAGAGAACTTATTACAATAATATGGCTTAAGGCCATCTAATGCGATAACATCGGAAGGCTTGGAAGATAAAGTGAGTCCATCAACTCCAACGGCATAGCTGAAAGCTGCATAGCGACCTATGAAGCTTACTCCTCATCTAAAAAGTCTGCAAAATAATACGTTGCAGCCCGAGAACGGGTCAGCACATGGAATATGCTGGCAATATAACACAGTAAAGCAAGAACAGGATAATGCTATCACTACATGCATATTTGGCTGGTGGAAAGCTCTATGGTTGTAGTTTTGCGAAAAGCCAATTTTTTCCTACAACAATGGCATAGATTTTAATTTAACTATCATGGTGGTTGAAACATTGAGAAGGTATAACCCCAACTCAATCCCAATTAAAGTAGTTAAGAACCCAACAATATTAATTAAGCATGATGAGATACATGTGATAACCCAAGTACTAGATACTCAACATTGTCCATAACCGGGGACACGGCTAACCATGATTAGATTGTACACTCGGCAGAGGTTTGCGCACTTTTCCCCACAAGACTCGATCGCCTCCATTGATTTCTCGCACTGCATGGTGTTTGAGAAATGGATGACCGAGACACGATCTTTCGTAAACATTAACTCTCTACTCCGGGTAGACCATACCAAACCTACAAAACCCACTACCTGCTAATCTACCTCTTCAAGAGCTTCACGTAACCTACTCAACTATGCTAGAGCCCATAGTAGCTTGTGGCTTCACACGGAAGTTTCTAGCATGAATCATCTTAGTTCCCTTTAAGCCTGGGTGGCGGTCCATAGGAAGATCACACGGGTACCCCGGAATTTCCGAAAAATAAAACAGACAACACTGGGTTCCCCACGTGCCTCAATCCACCCAGATGTTAATTTTAAGTTGCCACCTTATGTTGAACCATTAATTAAGAATTTCACATCTGTCATGGATTCACTCAAACCCAACCACGTCTACGAGCATAGCATAGCTATATAAGCAACACGTAAAAGTAACTCCCAAGGGTTTGATAGTAATAGGGCAATAGGTTCTACCTCAACAACTACTTCCCAACCCACAAGTTAATGACATACTAATCATGCAATGTTTGAGGATTGGAACTAATGCATAAAAACTGGGTATGAAAAGAGTATGATTAATGTGTTACTTGCCTTGCTGACGATCCGCGAATCCTAGAGACTCGTATAACACGCTTCGCACTCCGGGAATTCTATCGCAAGCAAACAATAACATACATAAGCAACAAGCAAACATGCACAAGCAAAACTCAAATAAACGAGGCTGACCAGAAAGTTCAACTTAAGAACTCCGGTTCGCAAAAGGAATCAAACCAAACGGAACAACGAAACTCAAACGGCGAAAGAAACAAGATCCGTTTACTAATCTGAACTAAGGTCAAATTTTACAGGTCCAAAATCTTGTTTAAGTTGATTAGACAGAAAGAGGGTCTCGAGACGAAGATCTAGGCGCTTGAATCGCCTGATTCCAACTAACGAGCGAAAAGATAAACAGAAACTAAGATCGGATCAGAAATCGCGATCAGAAAAATCACGGAGTAAATCCAAGAAAAAGAAAAACTGACGAACAGACTAACGAACAAACGTTCGTTATCTGGGTCTAAACGAAGAATGTGTTCGTTAAAACGAACGAACGAGGGAACGCTCGCTAAATAAATAAACCGGAGAAAAACCGATCTATTAAAAAACGAAAACTAGGATTTGTAAAAAAACCGGCGGCGGATCCGGCGAGGCGGCTGTGGGCGGCTCAAGGCTCAAGAATGGGCGGCCGGGCGCAAGGGGCGAGGCGAGGCGCGGCGGCCGTGGTGGTGGTTTGGGCGGCGGGGGGTGGCGGCTTATAAGAGGGGGGCTTGCTTGGAGGAGGGGGCAAGCGGCGGCAAGGTGGAGTCCGGCTCGGACTCAGTGTGAGCGCCAGCGGGCGGCGTCTTGTGAGGCGGCGGTGGCTGCGGGCCGGCCCAAGCCTTAGGCCCACTCGGGCGCGGGAACCTTTTTTTTAAATAATTCCGCCGACAGAAAAATAAATCCTATAAAATAAATAAAAAAATGTAAAAATGCCAAAACAAATTTTCACCGTCTAAATGAAATATTTAGAACGAGATGAACATTTTCTAGGCCCTAAAATGCAATTTTGAAAACGTGCAATTTTTCTAATGCAAATAAAATCCAAATAAACTCAAATAAAATCGAATATTTGATTTTAACATTTTTCCTCCGATATTTCAATTGTTTTGGAGAAGCCATATTATCTCCTCTCATTTATTTTTATTATGAAATATTTTTTAGAGAGAAAATAATTAAAGTCAAAGATCCTTGTTTCAATATTCGATGAAAATCAAATATGAAACCTGGAAAATCCCCAACTCTCTCCGAGGGTCCTTGAGTTGCTTAGGATTTCGGGGATTGCGGAATGAAGATGCAATAAAATATGATATGCAAGGATGACCTACGTATAACATTCCAAATTGAAAATTTGGGATGTTACAACATGTGTAATAGAATCTTGTTGGTTTGAGTGTTTTCCCCTCGTGTTCTTCGCGGGACCTGCTCCAATTGTGAAAGATCGGGCATCTAGGGTTCTACCCTACATCATCTTGGTATCATGAGCCACATTGATCACAAATTTGGAGACCCTACCCCCACTTTCTAGCCTTGTTTTGCTTGATTTCATCCTAAATTTCGAAAATCCCCACCAAAAATAATACCGAAATTTTTTGTGATTTGTTGGTTTGGACGATGTTTTGTTGATTTTGATCCATGGATTCATTGTGTTTCAAGTGGATCTAGGCTTCCCCATCTTTTCCCCCATTTCCATCCACAAAATCCTCGCAATTTTGCCCCAGGAAATCGTGTTTTTCCACCCTCGTTCTCAGATATGGAATTTAGAGTTCGTCCCGGAAGAAATTCCACGACCCCTGGAACTTCCGTCCTAGCCCCGGAACTTCCGAGCTAAACAGAAAGTTTACCCCAAAAATCCCCAGACTACCCGCACTTTTTCTGCGACCCCCAGAGCTTCCAGCCACCCCCTGGAACTTTCGGAGCCCGGAACTTCCGGCCCTAGGCCCGGAACTTCCATCGTAACCAGAAACTTTCCCGAAATGTCAGCATCAGCCTCTTTCACCGTTTTAATCATAAATTTTCACTCTGAACTTTGATTTGAGTGTTCTTTGGCTCGTTTTGAAGCTATCGACGTGCCCGAAGTCCTCAAACTGGTTTCATCACCATTTGACTCCATCAGAATTTTGGAACTTTGGCATCTTTTTCTAGTCCTTCCACCATATCATTCGCAATACCACCATAGCCTTCGGCAACCTAAGCCATTTTGATCCCCATTGCATTTGAGGTTGTTTGAGTAGTGATTTGAGTTTCCTAATGTGTTTAGGCTACTTAGGGATGGTTACTTCTTCATCAACCCTCCACCATAACTTTCACATAACCTTGCCCACCATACCCTTCCGCCACCTCAACTTAACCCAATTTTGTTTGAGCTTGTCCGAGTTGTGGTTTGTGTCTCGTAAGATGTTTCGGCTACTTAGGGACGGTGACTTGAACTCCGACACCGTTTATAGTCCACAACCATAACCTCCACTTCCGCATTGCATACTCCAAAACCCATCATTACATTTCTGCAATCCCATTGAGCTACTGAAACCACCACCGCATTCTGCTACAACCATTTGACATTTGCCTTTGGAGATTTTGAGTTCGCGGTTTTTCCATTTCCTAAGGTGTTTCGGCTAATTAGGAATGGGTCTACATCAAGAACACTGCCACTCATCATCGCCACGGACGGTAACCTCTATATCACCTTGGTATCGTTGTATCCCTCCATTGTATATTCCCCTTGCAATTGCATTGATAACCCCTAACCCATTTTGCGTTACTTGCCTATCGAGACTAGCCATTTGAGTATTGCCGACAACGTTACTTGTGCACATTAGTGATCATCGGTCTACACCTTCCATTGCATACATACCATATCTTATTGGTATCATCTTGGTATCATCATATCATCTCTTGTGTCACAAGATTGTTCCCGTATATACACAATTGCTATCTTGGTTTGCGTATTTCGCATTGTGGCCATACCAAAAAAAAGAATAAGCTTTTAAGCAAAGAAAAAGAGTGAACAAAGAGCTTGTAAGCAATAGCCATAGCATATAAGATTGTCATATCCGGTCATCTTGGATCATACCACCGGAACACCATAATAGCATACCTAGGATAGAAGTCGTTGCATTTTTGTCTCTTATAGGTTGTGCACAAGTGTCGTATCCGCCTATTGAGCAACTGAGCTAGCGTCTCTCTAGCTTGTGCAACAAGAGCATTTTCCGTGGATTCCACATTTTGATCTCACTCCTTGGTTGCACGACACCATTTATCTATTCGAGTGTGTGTTTCCGTGTGCCGCATATTGCTATTTGTCTACTTGTTTCACTTGCGAATTTTTGAAAATTTTCAACATTATTCACTCTTCCTAACATTTTGCATCAAATTTTTGTGCCACTATCCTCACCAAGCTACTCCATAAGCCTTACTTGTGTAGGTGCGATAATTGACAAGATCCGTTATCGATTGTGCTATTTCCTTGTTACATTATTGAGTGATCATTGATCCATCTTCAACATCAAGTAAGGTATATTGGTCTAGTTCTTCTCTTTCTCCCACTCACGTTTGCTCGAGTCTTGTGATGGATAGGAAAAGCACACCTCCTTCGGTCTATAACAACAATGACGAGTTTGGTGCCATGAACAACAACTTGGACGCCAAGATGGATGCTCAAATGGAGGAGATCAAGGCCCTCATCAAGTCCTACAAGAGATCTTCCTCATCTTCGAGAAGACGCTCTAATGTACACGCTTCCGAGCTACCATCTCCAGCAAGGTCACATCAGCATCGACACCATCACCAACGAGAATGTGAAGGTCAAGAGCTCAACACCAACAACCGCTCAATGACTCCACCATCTACATTGGCATCTTCACCAAGCAACTAAAGGCATCTTCCGCTTTGGATATTCGGCATCTTGGCCTACAAGCACCTCAAGACTACGCTCAAGAGAAACTCCCCAAGCTCAAGTCCACGACTTCCATGAGCTACTATGACCTCGACACCGACCACAAGATTCCTTTCTATGGGACTCAAGAACCCGAGGAGTATCTCGATTGGGAGTGCCACATGGATGACTACCTCAAGCTACATCAAGTTCCTCCCGAAGAACAAGTGAAGTGTGCCACAAGGAACTTCCATGACTGTAACACCCCCAAAATTTTAACCCTGTTTAATTAATTAAAATTTTGCGAGGAAATTAAATTTTTATTTTTCTGGATTTATTCTTGATCTCAGAGCCTCTCTTTTCCCCTAAGTTCTGGAGTTTTCATCCCTAGTAAAAAGCTTTCCAAATTATTATTGGACTTGTTTACCCTCTCAAATAAAACAATTCTTTTATCAGTGGGATTATCCACATAATTATTTTCCCCTAAGCTTTATTTCTCTAAATTGGTTTTTTCATAAGTTTAGAACCCCTTTTGCACCACAACCCTTTGATAAATTCATTTAAAAATCCCAGCAAAATTTGGGGATGTCATGTGATGTTTTTAAATCACTTTTATGCAAAAAGATGTTTCTTTCTTTGGATATTTTGAGCTCTACATCATATTTTCAAATCTGGTCCAGTGGGCAATTTTACACTACAACCTATTTAAATATTTCTTTAAAACTTCTACCAAAATTTTGGGATGTCAGTAGGAGCATATTATTCCACTTTATGCAAAAATCCAGGGATGTTCTTTGAAAGATTTGAGTGAATCATCCTCATCTTCATTCTGGTGCAACTTGGTGATTTGTACTGCAACCATCTTCTAACTTGCTCCTCTACCCATGAGCTTTCTCCTACTTGTAGTACACCTTACCAAACCCTTATGTCCAGGAGCTTGGACCCATTGGGAGATTTTTGGTCCATGCTGCGATGCCATTTACCTTCATCCAGAATCGAAGATTTGCAAAACTTGCACTAGCAAGTTTCTTCTTTTGCCCAAATGACCTTACCACTCTCTTTTGCAATTAAAGAGACACTAGCCCGAGAATTTGGCCACTCCAAGAAATGCCTAGGTGCCCCTGATATTATGACAAACACCTTATGGGCATGATCAATTTTGACATGATCTTTGTTTTGCACTGAGACCTTGCACCTTTGAACAATCTAGCATGACCACTAAGCACCTAGATGATCCTAACCTAGGTCTGCTAAGTGCCAGCCTCACCCAAGCCCTGTAGCATGCACTGGCATTTTGCCGAGCACCTGGTGGGCGTGCTCTGGGCGCGCCCAGAGCGCGCGTTTTGCACGTGCCGCGCCTGACCCGCCGCGCCCCTGGCCTGCTCCCCCAAGATCATCCAATCACCCTGCCGCTCGCAGCGTGGGGCCACGCCTCGACACGTACACCCTCACGAGCACCTCAGCCCCTCGCCACGTCTCCGGCAAGCCAGATGCTAGCCGCCACTGCCGCCCGACAGCCTCTGCGCTGGTCAGCGCGGCCCGAGCCGCTCCCGCTCGCCAGATCGCCCTTGGAGCAGTGCCCGCTCGTCTGCTAGCTCCTGCCGCCATCCCCAGCCCCGCCACGGTGCCCTGCAAGCTACAGAACGACGGTCCGCCGTCGTTCTTATCCGGCCGCCACGAACCGACCTAGCCGCGCTATAAGTAGGGACCCCCGAGCACGTCCAGCCACGCAAGTGACCTCAGGCCACCCCCATGGCACCCCCACAGCCCACAATCGTCGGGGGGAAGCCGTCTTCCCCAACTCCGGCCGGTTCGGCCGCCGCCACATCCCAGCTCCATTCACCGCAACCAGAACCCCTCCCGTCCGTCCAACGCCACCACCAGGCTCCACACGATCTTGCGGAGCCGCTCAGACCTTGCCTCGACGGAGAGCCACTGTAGCGCGGATCCCCAATCGTGCCCGAAGCCACCTCCGCCATGGCTTCGTCAGCCGGGCGATTCCGTCCACGTCGGCGACCATGACGGGTACCCACGAGGTCTCGACCTCCTGAGCACACCCATGTGCTTAGATCACCGAGGGACGCCTCCGTTCGCCGGCGATCCTCGCCGGAGCTCCGCCTCTGTTCGGTCGGAGGAGGCGACGCGCGCGTGGACTGGTCAAACCTAACCAGTGGGCCAGGCGGGTCCACTGTCAGTGACCCAGTGCCGGTCCACGCAGGCATAAGTGGAAACGTAATTCCAAAGTACGTGTTCGACGTGTACATTTCAAAACGTTTTCTTTTTATGTTTTATTTAGAAACCAGAAATTTGACTAAACTTTGACTGGCTATATCTTTTTAAATAAAACTCCAAATGAGTTGATTATTTTTCCTACCTCTCTCAAATTTAATCTAGTTTATTTTAAGATTTATTTGAAAAAATTTCAGACAACTTTTTTGCACTGTTTTGAAACTATGTGTTAATTTGAATAATTTCAAAATTAGGTTTTTGAAGAAGAAGGCAATTTTCAAATATGCACCTCACTTGCATACCCTTGAAGGCAAGCATCCTGAACCCTGGCATAATATTTGTGATATGTTGGTTGACGCGATTATAACACCACCTTATTTCGGAGAACTCGTTATTTTATGTGGTGACGCGATCATTTGCATGAATGCATATTGGAGATTTCCTTGCTGTTGGAAACAGATATACTTGTGATGATATTCACCCTTGAATTCCTTGCATGCATGCCGGAAAGAAACCCGGGAAAGCCTCTGCCTTGTGTAGGCGTGGGTTTGTCTCCGGTCTCCGTCGGGACGGTTATGTCCGGTATGGCATGGTGAGGAATAAGGAGTGATGATTTTGTTAGTTGGAATATATATTGGTTACACCTATCATGCAGGGAATTTATAAACCTCCCGAGTCGACCGTAGATCGAGTCTTGTTCCAGTAACTCCCGTGCATTTGTTTCAGACGCCACTTGTCCTGCCGCAGTAGGGTACGGTTCAAGAAGTTGTCAACCCCTTTCTTGGCACACACCGTCTGTAGGGGCCATGGTGAAAGATACCGGATGCATCCGGTAGGCATGCCACCTGGTCCAGGGGCATGGGTGTTTCCGGTTGGGACCGAGAGGGGGGCACCCCTTAGAGCGCGCGATATAAATTTGACCCCATGCTACGCGAGGTCGTAGCCTCCCCACTTAGAGTTTTGCTTGACAGGTGTCGTGGGTGATTCCAGACACCGGTAAGTTAAGCTGGTGTGTGCAAGTCAGGTGTGTTTTCAATTAAAAGACCTTGACGGAATTAGTCCCGATGGACTAAAGGAATCCGTTACTCGTGGGTAAAGAGTACACCCTCTGAGATTAAATCTATTCAATAGCCGTGTCCATGGTTAAGGACTACAATCTGGGTCGGGTCAAGTATCGGTCTTAGTGTCGGTCTTGGAGGAGAAACTACTAAACCGTAACATGGATCATGACGTGTGACATATGATGATTGTGATTATTATTATTATGGACTAACCCCCTTTTATATTATTTGAAGTATTGAGTATCCCTGGGACGGTTCTACCTCCTGGATATTCACTCTGATTATTTATAAGCCCTTTATGTGGTGTCACGCAGACGCCCGACTGTGGCATGCTTGTTATTTATTTACTTTATAAGCCCTTTATGTGGTGTCGCGCAGACGCCCGACTGTGGCATGCTTGTTATTTATTTACTTTATAAGCCCTTTATGTGGTGTCGCGCAGACGCCCGACTGTGGCATGCTTGTTATTTATTTACCTTATAAGCCCTTTTTGTGGTGTCACGCAGACGCCCGGCTGTGGCATGCTTGTTATTTATTTACCTTATAAGCCCTTTATGTGGTGTCGCATAGACGCCCGACTGTGGCATGCTTGTTATTTATTTCCCCTTATAAGCCCTTTATGTGGTGTCGCTTAGACGCCCGACTGAGGCATGCTTCATATCCTGATCCTTTCGAGGCGTCGCTCCAGACACCCGATCGGTGCATTTTTATTTCTACTACATTATTGTATATTCATGTTGCATATATATAACCTGCTTGCATGCATCAAAGATTTTAATTTATGACTGACGATGTGATCATAGAATATTTCAGTGCATGATTATCTTTTATATTATACCCGTGTTCATAATGTTTGCGAGTACATTCAAAGTACTCACTGGCTTGTCCGTGGCTATTGTCTTGGCCAGATTTCTTGCATGGAGAGGAGCGTTGTGATGACCGCCCCGGAACCTAAGCAACGGTGACAGCAGCCTCGCGAAGATAGGAGTTATCCTGGTCAGCTGTTCCTGTGGGAAATGGAGTCCCATAGACACCGAGGATCCACAAACCGCTTCCGTCATCAACCACTAGAAACCATTTGTTGTACTCATAGGCCAGAATGGTCTTGTACTACATATTTTGTATTTTGCTTGGAATTTCTGTATCAAGTCGGTGCCTCATCAGCTAACAGTAATCCTAGGGCTGGTGAGCACAACGGCCATTTTCTGGAAATTACTACCCAGAAAACCGGTCGTGACAAACTTGGTATCAGAGCCAGGCTGACCATTGGCTAATCCTATCATAGCCAGGTCGAAAAACCTAGGTTAACCAACCCACCAGACCTTAACCAAACCCCCAGCCAAGCTTCTCGTGCAAGATAGCCACACAGTGACCCCGACACTTTTGGCAGTCGATGCACAACCTTTCAGTCTAGCCTGTCAATCACGCGCCAGTGACCGACCCCTATTTTGTCCCATTCACAAGCGTGCGAAGGAAGACTTCGTCCCCTTTTTCTATAAAAAGGGCACGCTAGCCTCAACCCAGCACATCACAGCCTCTACCCCAAACCAAGCTAGAATGCCTGGCCCCGTCGTGCACAATGAGACCACAGCAAACAACCTTGGAGGTTTTGTGACCATACTCGCAAACCTCACCCGTCGTGCCTATGCGTTAGAAGAGCCTCCAGAATACGTTGTGTACCAAGGACCAATGGGCGGTGAAAGCCGTCAATTCTGGGCCACAGTGCACATCTATGGTAGGGGTCTGTCGCCAGAATGCCCCTACAGGTTCACCGGAAGGACAACTTCCTTTGAGCCACAAGCCATCCAACTAGCTGCTCGAGAGGCTATAATTCAACTCCGGCATTTGTCGCCCAGAGTTAACTGTCGCTCGTTCTACTACTACCCCAGCCGTAACGGATATGGAAGACCACCCCAAGTTGTCAACGGAGATCACGAGACGGATCCTACTTTGTTGCATTTAGTGCGCTATGTGAGTGCACTATAGGATATGTTCGATCAAATCATCATTGATCTGATCGCAACTCGTGGAGAGCTGATTCGCCGAGCCCCGGCAAGGAGAGAAGATGAGCCCAACACTGACAACCCAGTCATGCTATTCGGACAACCGATCGAGTCCTTGAGGTCTGCCCCAGTCATTGACCAAAATACCTTGATGACCCCAGAAGTGCTTCGTCGCCTTTTGGGAACACGCTCCAACGGGATTGTGGCCAACAATCCCCGAGATGGTCATCATCGCTACCCCGACCCTGCAGTTCCTCAAACCCCTCCAGCTGACCCCGATGGTGAGAACCGTGGAGAAACTTCGACCTCCACAAGGCAAGCCCGCTTAGATATTAACGAGGTAGACTGAGTCACCCGAGCAGTACCGAGTCTTAGTAGGTCCTCGCCTTGTAACTGTGTGATCCTGTATCGCCGTAATTAAATACTGTTTGCATGTGCACCCCTATTTTTGTTATAGCCATGCATGAGTATGTTGATGTGCGATTGCATTTTTAATCCCAAACGTAGCTGCCAAAGGCCAACCTCGACGACGCAAGTTTGTGCAATGAATAAACCTTTTGGTTTCAGCTAACAGGAATGATATTTTCAAAACAAACCTTAACAAATCTCGAGGACGAGATTTTTCTTAAGGGGGGTAGTGTTTTAACACCCCCAAAATTTTAACCTTGTTTTATTAATTAAAATTTTGCCAGGAAATTAAATTTTATTTTTCTGGATTTATTCTTGATCTTGGAGCCTCTCTTTTCCCCTAAGTTCTGGAGTTTTCATCCCTAGTAAAAAGCTTTTCAAATTATTATTGGACTTGTTTACCCTCTCAAATAAAACAATTCTTTTATCAATGGGATTATCCACATAATTATTTTCCCCTGAGCTTTATTTCTCTAAATTGGTTTTTCATAAGTTTAGAACCCCTTTTGCACTACAACCCTTTGATAAATTCATTTAAAAATCCCACCAAAATTTGGGGATGTCATGTGATGTTTTTAAATCACTTTTATGCAAAAAGATATTTATTTCTTTGGATATTTTGAGCTCTACATCATATTTTCAAATCTGGTCCAGTGGGCAATTTTACACTACAACCTATTTAAATATTTCTTTAAAACTTCTACCAAAATTTTGGGATGTCAGTAGGAGCATATTATTCCACTTTATGCAAAACTCCAGGGATGTTCTTTGAAATATTTGAGTGAATCATCCTCATCTTCATTCTGGTGCAACTTGGTGATTTGTACTGCAACCATCTTCTAACTTGCTCCTCTACCCATGAGCTTTCTCCTACTTGTAGTACACCTTACCAAACCCTTATGTCCAGGAGATTGGACCCATTGTGAGATTTTTGGTCCATGCATTGATGCCATTTACCTTCTGTCCAGAACTGAAGATTTGCAAAACTTGCACTAGCAAGTTTCTTCTTTTGCCCAAATGACCTTACCACTCTCTTTTGCAATTAAAGAGACACTAGCTTGGAGAATTTGGCCACTCCAAGAAATGCCTAGGTGCCCCTGACTTTATGACAAACACCTTATGGGAAGGATCAATTTTGACATGATCTTTGTTTTGCACTGAGACCTTGCACCTTTGAAAAATCTAGCATGTCTACTAAGCACCTAGATGATCCTAACCTAGGTCTGCTAAGTGCCAGCCTCACCCAAGCCCTGTAGCATGCACTGGCATTTCGCCGAGCACCTGGTGGGCGTGCTCTGGGCGCGCCTAGAGCGCGCGTTTTGCACGTGCCGCGCCCGAGCCGCCGCGCCCCTGGCCTGTTCCCCCAAGCTCATCCAATCACCCTACCGCTCGCAGCGTGGGGCCACGCCTCGACACGTACACCCTCACGAGCACCTCAGCCCCTCGCCACGTCTCCGGCAAGCCAGATGCTAGCCGCCACTGCCGCCCGACAGCCTTTGCGCTGGTCGGTGCCGCCCGAGCTCCGCTCGCCCGGCTTCGCCCTTGAGCGATGCCGCTCGTCCGCTAGCTCCTGCCGCCATCCCCAGCCCCGCCACGGTGCCCTGCAAGCTACAGAACGGCGGTCCGCCGTCGTTCTTATCCGGCCGCCGCAAACCGACCTAGCCGCGCTATAAGTAGGGACCCCCGAGCACGTCAGCCACGCAAGCGACCTCGGGCCACCCCCATGGCACCCCCACAGCCCGCAATCGTCGGGGGGAAGCCGTCTTCCCCAACTCCGGCCGGTTCGGCCGCCGCCACGTCCCAGCTCCGTTCACCGCAACCAGAACCCCTCCCGTCCGTCCAACGCCACCACCAGGCTCCACACGATCTTGCGGAGCCACCCAGACCTTCAGCCTCGACGGACAGTCACCATAGCGCGGATCCCCAATCGTGCCCAAAGCCACCTCCGCCGCGAAGATCGTCGCCGGCGACTCCGTCCACGTCGGCGACCATGATGGGTACCCACGAGTTCATCTCGACCTCCTAAGCACACCTGTGTGCTCAGATCACCGAGGGACGCCTCCGTTCGCCGGCGATCCTCGCCGGAGCTCCGCCTCTGTTCGGTCGGAGGAGGCGACGCGCGCGTGGACTGGTCAAACCTGACCAGTGGGCCAGGCGGGTCCACTGTCAGTGACCCAGTGCCGGTCCACGCAGGCATAAGTGGAAACGTATTTCCAAAGTACGTGTTCGACGTGTACATTTCGAAACATTTTCTTTTCGCTTTATTAAAAACCGTAAATTTGACTAAACTTTGACCGGCTATATCTTTTTAAATAAAACTCCAAATGAGTTGATTCTTTTTCCTACCTCTCTCAAATTTAATCTAGTTTATTTTAAGATTTATTTGAAAAAAATTCAGACAACTTTTTTGAACTGTTTTGAAACTATGTGTTAATTTGAATAATTTCAAAATTAGGTTTTTGAAGAAGAAGGCAATTTTCAAATATGCACCTCACTTGCATACCCTTGAAGGCAAGCATCCTGAACCCTGGCATAATATTTGTGATATGTTGGTTGACGCGATTATAACACCACTTTATTTCGGAGAACTCGTTATTTTATGTGGTGACGCGATCATTTGCATGAATGCATATTGGAGATTTCCTTGCTGTTGGAAACAGATATACTTGCGATGATATTCACCCTCGAATGCCATGCATGCACGCCGGAAAGAAACCCGGGAAAGCCTCTGCCTTGTGTAGGCGTGGGCTTGTCTCCGGTCTCCGTCGGGACGGTTATGTCTGCTATGGCATGGTGAGGAATAAGGAGTGGTGATTTTGTTAGTTGGAATGTATATTGGTTACACCTATCATGCAGGGAATTTATAAACCTCCTGAGTCGACCGTAGATCGAGTCTTGTTCCATTAACTCCCATACTTGTTTCAGATCGCCACTTGTCCTCGCCCGCAGTAGGGTACGGTTCAGTAAGTTTTCAACCCCTTTCTTGGCACACACCGTACAGAGGGGCCATGGTGGAAGATATTGGATGCATCCGGTAGGCATGCCACCTGGTCCGGGCGCATGGGTGTTTCCGGTTGGGACCGAGAGGGGGGCACCCCTTAGAGCGCGCGATATAAATTTGATCCCATGCTACGCGAGGTTGTAGCGTCCCCACTTGGAGTTTTGCTTGACAGTGTCGTGGGTGATTCCGCATAACCGTAAGTTAAGTCGGTGTGTGCAAGTCGGTGTGTTTTCAACTAAAAGACCGTAGACGGAATTAGTCCCGATGGACTAAAGGAATCCGTTACTCGTGGGTAAAGAGTACACCCTCTGCAGAGATTAAATCTATTCGAATAGCCGTGTCCATGGTTAAGGACTGCAGTCTGGGTCGGATCAAGTGTCGGTCTTAGTGTTGGTCTTCGGAGGAGAAACTACTAAACCAGAACATGGATCATGACGTGTGACATATGATGATTGTGATTATTATTATTATGGACTAACCCCCTTTTATATTATTTGAAGTATTGAGTATCCCTGGGACGGTTCTACCTCCTGGATATTCACTGTGATTATTTATATGCCCTTTATGTGGTGTCGCGCAGACGCCCGACTATGGCATGCTTGTTATTTATTTACATTATAAGCCCTTTATGTGGTGTCGCGCAGACGCCCGACTGTGGAATGCTTGTTGTTTATTTACTTTATAAGCCCTTTATGTGGTGTCGCGCAGACGCCCGACTGTGGCATGCTTGTTATTTATTTACCTTATAAGCCCTTTTTGTGGTGTCACGCAGACGCCCGACTGTGGCATGCTTGTTATTTATTTACCTTATAAGCCCTTTATGTGGTGTAGCATAGATGCTCGACTGTGGCATGCTTGTTATTTATTTCCCCTTATAAGCCCTTTATGTGGTGTCGCTTAGATGCCCGACTGAGGCATGCTTCATATCCTGATCCTTTCGAGGCGTCGCTCCAGACACCCGATCGGTACATTTTTATTTCTACTACATTATTGTATATTCATGTTGCATATAAATAACCTGCTTGCATGCATCAGAGATTTTAATTTATGACTGATGATGTGATCATAGAATATTTCAGTGCATGATTATCATTTATATTATACTCGTGTTCATAATGTTTGCGAGTACATTCAAAGTACTCACTGGCTTGTCCCTGGCTATTGTCTTGGCCAGATTTCTTGCATGGAGAGGAGCGTTGCGATGACCGCCCCGGAACCTAAGCAACGGTGACAGCAGCCTCGCGAAGATAGGAGTTATCCTGGTCAGCTGTTCCTATGGGAAATTGAGTCCCATAGACACTGAGGATCCACAAACCGCTTCCGCCATCAACCACTAGAAACCATTTCTTGTACTCATAGGACAGAATGGTCTTGTACTACATATTTTGTATTTTGCTTGGAATTTATGTATCAAGTCGGTGCCTCATCAGCTAACAGTAATCCTGGGGCTGGTGAGCACAACGGCCATTTTCTGGAAATTACTACCCGGAAAACCGGTCGTGACAATGACTACGCGTCGACATGGTGGCTTCACACACCTTCGGAGAGCTACGACATGAGTTGGCCAAAGACGAAGAGAGCTATGTGGCAAGAGTTCGTGCCTCCAACCTACATGGAACAACTTCTACTCCAATTGGAGAACACCATCCAAGGATCCAAGTCCATCGATGCGTACTTCAAGGAGATGAAGAATGCCTTGCAACAAGCCGGCGTGGACAACCCCACTTCGATGAAGTTCCACTTCATGATGGGATTGCACAACGACATCTCCAAGACTATCTTCCTTGAGAACTACAAGTCCCTCGACGACAACTACATTGGTGCTCTAAAGGCGGAACAAGAACTTACAAAGGCTAAAGCTTCTCCACCCTAAGCACACTTCGCGACGACCAGGCTCCATGAGAACGAGCAGGAGGATAGTACCACCAAGATGTCCAAGCCCGATGAGCTCCAAGACGATGCTCCCGAGTTCGACTTCATCGACATCCCTCTTTGTGGCATTAATGATGCCGAGTCTACTTCGACTCTTTTCCAAGATATTGCAGCGACGACTACGACTACGGAGCCATTCAAGGACCAAGCTTTGGAGGCGAACGACATGGTGACGAGCAAGGATGATGCTTCCATCTTTGGAGGTGAGAGTGATGATTTGCCATCTTCGGCCTTCGGCGGCGGTGACGGTTCGGTGTCAAAACATGCCGATCTCGGGTAGGGGGTCCCGAACTATGTGTCTGAGGATCGAGGGTAGCAAGGGACATGTGGGACACAATGTTTACCCAGGTTTGGGCCCTGTTGATGGAGGTAAAACCCTATGTCCTGCTTGATTATATTTGATGAGTATAGGGGTTACAAGAGTTGATCTACCTCGAGATCGTAATGGTCAAACCCTAGCTGTCTAGCCTATGAGAATCCTGATAGCCTCTACGGAATAAACCCTCTGGTTTATATACAAACTAGAGGGACCTAGGGTTGTATAGAGTCGGTTTGTAAGGGAAGGAAATAACATATCCGGACTCTAATCTTGCCATCCACGCACAGGGGAGTCCTATCCGGACATGGGAGAGGGGGGAGGGGAGTCTTCTGCTTGTATCTTCACGGCCCATCAGTCCGACCCATATCAATAGCCCGGACACTTGAGGACCCCGTAATCCAGGACTCCGTCAGTAGCCCCTGAACCAGTCTTCGATGACGATGTGTTTGGCGCGTGGATTTTCTTCGGCATTGCAAGGCAGGTTCTTCCTCCTGAACACTTTAAAATAATTCCCTGAACAAAGGGACTGTATCCGGCTCTGCATAATTGTTACAACCCTTAGCCACGAAGGCAAGTATCCAAATAAAACAATGTCTCTTTACTAACAACTTTTTTGGTGAAACGTCATATCTGGCTCTTTTAATATTTCGAACCGTTTTCACACCTCCTGCTTTGCGTTTCGAGGCATAGCCTCCATTGACACGTCTTGTCAAAACAGAGATCGTGCCCGCCCATTACGGGATACTCATTAATTCAGTATTGGGTAATCCAACCGTGCCATTCGCATGATATCTTCGGGAACTAGCGAGTTTTAAGGCTTGAGAGGGGGCGTTTGGTATTTCACCGCCTATATAAGAGGGTAAAGATTCCTTCTTTTTCTCCCATGCCTTTCTCCTAGCTCTTGCCTTCCCTTCCTCTGAGCTCGAGCGCCCAAAGTCTCAACCTTTCCCACCGCCACCAACCTCCCCAGCCATGTCTGGATCTAGTTCCAAGGGCAAGTGTGAGGCCTCCTCCATCACTGAGAAGGACATCAAGGAGCTCTGGGGTGTGGGGTATCTATCTACGGACATCGCGCACAGGCTCCCTGCCAAGGATCAAGTCATCCCCACTCCGGAGCTCGACGAAAGGGTCGTATTCACTCCTCACTTCCTCTGAGGACTAGGGTTTCCCCTCCATACCTTCGTCCGGGGCCTCATGTTCTACTATGGGCTAGATTTCCATGATCTAGCCCCAAATTCTTTCCTCCACATATCGGCATTCATCGTCGTGTGCGAGGAGCTACTCCGCATCCCCCCACACTTCGGCATGTGGCTCAAGGTCTTCAATCTGAAGCAGAAGGTGGTTGATGGGAAGCATGCGGAATGCGGTGGCGCCATGGTGAGCAAACTCCCCAATGTCGTCTGGCCAAAGGGGGCCTTTGTGGAGACTGTCCAGGTATGGCAGCAGGAGCGGTTCTACATCACCGAACCTCACGACGCCAAGTGGGTGGCCACTCCTGAGTTCAGATCCGGACCCCCTACGAGGTTACCTCATGGACCGCTAAGGGCTTGGACTAGGCATCCATAGCAGAGGTGCAGATGCTGCAAAAATTTATTGCCAACATGATAGGCAAGAACACCAGCCTCACAAATGTGATCCAGGTGATGCTTTTTCGCCGCACTCTCCCCTGCCAACTCCGGGCGACCCATGCTTTGCATTACACATGATGATTGATTCTACTACTTGTATGTGTATTTGCAAGCTTGGTGGAGATATTGCTTGTTATTGCCATGTTCCTTTTGTACTACATTCCTATGATGATACTTTGATCATGTTCTGTTTTCGTGCTTGCGATATGTCATGTGCATTGCCTATGCCTACTATTTACTCACATGACATGATTGCCATGATTTCCTCTAGTGTGTTGCATCTTCACTCCACTAGTTTGCACGACTTGATTACTATGATTGCTTGCCTTGTTGTATCACCGATGATTCATACTTGCTCTTTTCATGCGGTTGTTGACAACCATCTACATGCTTTGCACATGATTATTATTGCTTCTTTTCATATATCTCCATGTGTTGCCTCTCTCATGCTAGATGATTTGCCATGTATGGAATGCAACAATGACTTAACTCTTGCTAATGAGATTGCCCCCATAGCACTATCACATATATTTGGAGATTTTGACTTATTTCTTGTGAACCATGCTTGCCCTACCTGTTTGCACCATATACCTAGTGCCATGAATATCGCCATTCTTGCATCGTACTATTCATGCACTTGTGATTCTAATGGTTATGTGCAAAAGATGAGAACCATCATGATGGATGATGTGTTTATCTACCATGCACATACGCTCTTTGTTTTGTTGTGTGCATGTGTAGGATACTTGTACTTTGTGTCGACTTCCACTTCACGTGAGTTGACCATTCGATCTCTTGAGAGCGAGCCTCATACATTCTACCACGACTTGCTTCTACACTGCATTTGCTTCCACTTTGGTATTGTGAAGGACGCACAAGGACATGCTTTCAAGGTGACATCCTTCTTGAGCTTGGATATTGTCGATCATACTTCATGTGTTACTTGCACCATTTGCACGCATGTTTGAGATATTGCTTTCACTCATGATTGCCACATGGCCATGCCTCATGACATATATACCTTGTGTGTTGCATCCAATTCTTCGATTACTTGCTCCTATCAAATGTTTGGTTGCAACAATGTCATTTGTTCACATATGCGATACCCATTGATTGTTACATGTTTGACTTGATTGCTTCACACATGATGAAAAAATGCACTTTATATTGTGTTGAGTGCCACACTATATTCACTACACCATATGCACGTTATGCTTGGATTGTCTTGCACTTGACCCATGTGTGTAGACATCTCATATTCTTTGGTGTTGTGTATGATTCTTATGCCTACCATCGACCATTTGTCGAGCGCTTTATGCATGTTTTCTATAATCTTGAGGTAGATGCTTGGTCTCTTGTCAAACATATTAGCATCTTTACCTCCCATTTGCATGATTGTTTCCATTATGTCCTTGATTGTGCTCAATTCATATGCTTCCATGACATGCCACAATCCTTTGTCACACCATATACTATGTTTGATGACAACACTTGTTGGGTGAATCACCTCTTGAATGATTGGTTTTGCACTAGCGCTAACCACATTTGTTTTTCCAAGTGTTTGTTGTCCTTGATCCTTTTGAAGGAACCACACGACGGTGTGACATTGGAGAGTGCCTATTTCGAGCTTCAAGATGATGAGTACTTGGTGACCGTCTATTTTTACACGACGACGCCATCTCTTTCCCATGGTGATTTGTTTTTTGATCTGAGGTCGGATCTTTCCCAAGGGGGAGGGGATGATGCAGAGCATCCTACGGACATCACCATGTCAAGAGTCTATTCGGCAAGTGACACATGCAACATCTACTTCACATACATAAAGGTGAATCATCTCCTTTACACATGCTCACATGACTCCTCCGAGGATGGTATACTTGTCGGCGTCCTAGGAACGGGGGTACCTAGACTTGCCTGCCTGCGGCCCACGGCGTGGCTCCATCTGCGGCCCGGTACGGCCCAGCTTCAGCAGTAACAACTCAAGACCCTCGCGAGGTACCAGGCCTCGCGAGGCAAGCGACATCAAGACCTCCCTGGTGGGCGGCCTCACTAGGCTGGCCCTCGAGGATCGGAGATATCAATGCAAGATGCACCTCGCGAGGCTCATATGACGCGAGCCATGACGACCAAGGCCAGTTGGGTGCCAGCGGGCGCAGTGTACCAGTTTCCTCTTTGGTGCCAAGGAGTCAAGCGCAGGCGCGGAGTCCCGAGGAATCAAGCAAAGGTTTCCATATCGGTGCAACGAGACCAAGACCGCCAGGACGGAGGTCATCGCGGAGCCCACTGCAGCGTCACCACTAGAGCCTTTGTAGGCGAAGACTACTTTTGTCAGGATAACTTGTACCGGTTGTCCCCCTTTGAATTTGGCCGTTGTGGGATCCCTCCATGCACACATTTGGGAAGAGGACCAAGGCCACTATAAATAGGACTAAGCCACCACCATAGAGAGGGGAAATCATTCAGACCATCCTCTCACCCACCAGCTCATCAAGCTCAAGAACACCTCACCTCCTGAGGTTGTTCATCCACTGTACCAGTCCAACCTCAGCCCCTCGAGGCAATCCACCACAAAGCTGGAGTAGGGTATTACACCGCAAGGTGGCCCGAACCAGGATAAACTATTGTGTCCCTTGTCCATTGGGTTCATCGAGCTAGGCCATGGGATCATCGAGTAGGCAGATAGGGAAGAGAGAGTTCTTCGCACGCACCCCAGAGTTCGAACCTCTCAAGGGTCTGCGGAACCCCGGATCCAACATTTGGCGCGCCAGGTAGGGGTGTGTTGAGGCCTTTCTTCTGTCGGTTGACTCGCCACCGCTCCAGTGTTTCCATGGCTGATGCTCGTCAAGCCCGTGCTGAGCGTTGAGCCGCTCTCGCTGCTCGCGTCGCCCAGACGGCGCCCATCGGCGGGCCTTCCTGTCGTTCTCCATCATCCGCCTCCAATGCCGCCCCGGCCCGGTGGGGCACGAGCAGCAAGCCTTGTCACTGCACCCTTCCGTGCGGAGGGACGGACACACCGCCACCCCGGTGCTGACTCCGGCTAGCTCATCGTCCCACACTCGTCATGGCCCGGCGAACGCGCATGCTGTGTTTGCTCATGGCGCATGAGCTCCTGTGCTACCGCCCCGTCGACGACCTCTACAAAGACTGGCTGGATCGCATCGCCGAGCTTGTCGGGCCGCCGGGGCTCCTCAAAGACCGTCCCTCTCGCTACCTCGTTTGCCGCCTGCTGCGAGCGACGTAGCCCATGGAGCGCCTCCACCAGCTCCTCGTCAAGACGTCGTCCTTAGACCGAGGCGTGCGGCTCCGCGGTGCGACCCACTGTGCAGGGCGCCCGCACGCGAAGAAGGAAGCTGCCAGGAGGTCCAACGACCACAAGAAGGTGCTCCAGCACTCCCTCCGCCAACACGTCAAGACCGTGCGCCGCCTGCAGCGGTGGCGCGCGAGTACCAAGATCAGGCTCCGCCTCCACGGCGGGCTCCAGTGACCACTGCGGGCTGTCGCGCCTTCACCCTAGAGCTACCGCAGCGTTGTAGGGCCCGGCAAGTTCAAGCCCGACCTGCCTCCACGCTACGACGGCACCCCCAACCCTGCGGAGTTCTTGCAGCTCTAGGAGCTAAGCATCGAGGCAGCCAGCGGCGACGAGAAGGTCATGGCAAACTGGTTTCCCATGGCCCTCAAGGATGGCGCGCACTCGTGGCTCCTGAATCTGCCCGCGGGATCGATCTCCTCCTGGGGCGAGATGCGCGAGCGTTTCATCGCCAACTTCCAGGGCACTCGCGACCGCCCACCTGCCGCGGGTGACCTACGGCACATCAAGCAGCAGCCAGGGGAAACCCTGTAGAAGTAAATTCAGCGCTTCAACAGCGTCTGCCTCAAGATCCCCAAGGTTTCGGACGAGGCCATCATCTCGGCGTTCTCCGATAGCGCCCGCGATGTCAAGAAGAAGGAGGAGCTTGCCATCCATGAAGACATGTGCACGGCTCTGGAGATGTTCAACATGGCAACCAAGTGCGCGAGAGCTGAGGAGGGGCGTCTCTCCCTCCTCGAGCTTCCCGCCGCCGACCCAGAAGACATGAAGGCCAAGGTTAAGGACGTGAAGCGCAAGGGGGCTGTCGTGCTCGCGGCTGAATCGGAAATGAAGCGTGGCTGCGACCACCCAGAGTCATCCAAGGGCAGCCGTCCATTCTGCGTCTTCCACAACGTACACAACCACAACATCAATGATTGTCAGGAGCTCGGGGTCATCTGTGACGGGCGCCTTGGTCGACACCCCGAGTGCAACGACCGAGGCTACGGCCGTGGAGGAGGCAGAACTGGAGGACGCTGGGACGACCGCAGCCCCCGCCAGGAGTGGCACAACCAGCCTCGTGAGGACCGTTGGCAAGGCCTACCTCACGAGGGCGCCTGGAGAGATCAGCCTCGTGAGGACCATCCTCAGGGTAATGCGAGCCTCCCTCCGCTGCCAGCATCACCAAGGAGGAACGACGACCACCACCAGGATGAGGGGGCTAGGGGCTTCCAGGAGCCTCGTGCCATCGCTTGCATCTTGGGTGGCGCTCAGGCCCCAGCTTCCTAGTGCATCTTCAAGCAGTTCGCTCGTGAGGTGAATGCAGCCCTCCCCAGGCTCGAGGCCTGATAACCCACAAGTATGGGGGATCAATTGTAGCCTCTTTCGATAAGTAAGAGTGTCGAACCCAACGAGGAGCTAAAGGTAGAACAAATATTCCCTCAAGTTCTATCGACCAGCGATACAACTCTACGCACGTTTAACGTTCGCTTTACCTAAAACAAGTATAAAACTAGAAGTACTTTGTAGGTGTTGTTGGATAGGTTTGCTAGATAATAAAGAGCACGTAAATAAAATCTAGGGGATGTTTAGATAAAGAAGCAATAAAGTTAGTATAGCGAATGTGGAAAAGTGGAGGTAGGAGTTGCGAAATTGTCCCTAAGCAATTGACTACTTTACTAGACCGATAACAAGTTTTATGTGGGAGAGGCCACTGCTAGCATGTCATCCCTGACTTGGAATTCTATGCACTTATGATTGAAACTATTAGCAAGCACCGCAACTACTAACATTCATTAAGGTAAAACCCAACCATAGCATTAAGATATATTGGTCCCCCTTCAATCACGTATGCATCAATTTCTATGCTAGGTTGAAGCTTCTGTCACTCTTGCCCTCTAAAGATAGTCTTATCAACATACAACTAACCCGATGATGTGATCCACGCGCGCACTCATATGATGGGCACCAAAGGACAGCAACATAACCACAAGCAAATTAAACAAATCATAGCAATTCACCAATTACCGATAGGACAACGGAAATCTACTCAGACATCATAGGATGGCAACACATCATAGGATAATAATATGAAGCATAAAGCACCATGTTCAAGTAGAGGGTACGTCGGGTTGCGGGAGAGTGGACCTCTATAGATAGATGGGGGAAGGTGATGGAGATGTTGGTGAAGATGACGGAGGTGTTGTTGTAGATTGCGGTGAGGATGATGGCCCCGGCGGTGTTCCGGCACCATCGGAAGAGACGGGAGAGGGCCCCCTTCTTATTATTCTTCCTTGACCTTCTCCCTAGATGGGAGAAGGGTTTGCCCTATGGTCCTTGGCTTCCATGGCATGGGAGGGGCGAGAGCCCCTCTGAGATTGTATCTGTCTCTCTGTCTCTCTGCTTCGTTCCCTCGCTTACGCCTTTCACTGTTTCTTATATTCCCAGAGATCCGTAACTCCGATTGGGCTGAAATTTGGACACGATTTTTATCCGGATATTGGCTTTCTCGCGGCAAAAGAAGGGCACCAACCGCCTTACGGGGTGGCCATTAGGGTCAGGGGCGCGCCCCCTGCCTCGTGGCCACCTCGGGCATCGTCTCGCGTTGATTCTTCTTCCCAAAAATCACATATATTCTAAAAAAATCTCTGTCAGTTTTTATCCCGTTTGGACTCCGTTTGATATGGATTTTCTGCGAAACTAAAAACTTGCAACAAACAGGAATTGGCACTGGGCACTGGATCAATATGTTAGTCCCAAAAATAGTATAAAAAGTTGCCCAAAGTATATGAAAGTTGTATAATATTGGCATGTAATAATCAAAAATTATAGATACGACGGAGACATATCAGCATCCCCAAGCTTAATTCCTGCTCGTCCTCGAGTAGGTAAATGATAAAAAATAAAATTTTGATGTGGAATGCTACCTAGCATAATCTTGATAATGTAATCTAATCATGGCATGAATATTAAGACACGAGTGATTCAAAGCAATAGTCTATCATTTGACATTAAGACAATAATACTTCAAGCATACCAACCAAGCAATTATGTCTTCTAAAAATAACATAGCCAAAGAAAGCTCATCCCTACAAAATCATATAGTTTGGCAATGCTTCATCTTTGTCACACAAAATGCTCCCATCATGCACAACCCCGATGACAAGCCAAGCAATTGTTTCATACTTTAGCATTTTCAAACTTTTTCAACTTTCATGCAATATATGAGCGCGAGCCATGGACATAGCACTATATGTGGAATTGAATATGATGATGGAGGTTGTGTGGAGAAGACAAAAAGGGAGAAAGTCTCACATCGACGCGGCTAATAAACGGGCTATGGAGATGCCTATCAATTGATGCCAATGCAAGGAGTAGGGATTGCCATGCAACGGATGCACTAGAGCTATAAGTGTATGAAACCCCAAACTGAAACTAAGTGGGTGTGCATCCAACTTGCTCGCTCATGAAGACCTCGGGCATTTGAGGAAGACCATCATCGGAATGTACAAGCACAGTTCTATAATGAAAATTCCCACTAGTATATGAAAGTGATAACTCAAGAGACGCTCTATATGAAGAACATGGTGCTAATTTGAAGCACAAGTGTGGTAAAAGGATAGTAACATTGCCCCTTCTCTCTTTTTTCTCCCATTTTTTTTATTTTTTTTTGTGGGCTTCTTTGGCCTCTCTTTTTTATTTGGGCTTCTTTGGCCTCTTTTATTTTTATTTTTAAAGTCTGTAGTCTCATCCCGACTTGTGGGGGAATCATAGTCTCCATCATCCTTTCCTCACTAGGGCAATGCTCTAATAATGATGATCATCACACTTTTATTTACTTACAACTCAATATTACAACTCGATGTCTAGAACAAAGTATGACTCTATATGAATGCCTCTGGCAGTGTACCAGGATGTGCAATGATCTAGCATAGCAAAGATATCAAAAACTGGACAAGCCATGAAAACATCATGCTAGCTATCTTACGATCATGCAAAGCTATATGATAATGATGCTCAAGTCATGTATATGAAGATGATGGAAGTTGCATGGCAATATATCTCGGAATGGCTATGGAAATGCCATAATAGGTAGGTATAGTGGCTGTTTTGAGGAAGATATAATTAGGTTTATGTGTGATAGAGCATATCATATCATGGGATTTGGATGCACCGGCGAAGTTCGCACCAACTCTCGAGGTGAGAAAGGGCAATGCACGGTACTGAAGGTGCTAGCAATGATGGAAGGGTGAGAGTGCGTATAATCCATGGACTCAACATTAGTCATAAAGAACTCACATACTTATTGCAAAAATCTACAAGTCATCAAAACCAAGCACAACACGCATGCTCCTAGGGGGATTGTCGGTATACAAAAGTAGGGGCCCTTTTTCAGTAAGTAGGGCAGAGGAAGGAACGAGACGGTCAAAGCAACGCCAAAACCAGAAACACAAAGAGCAAGAGGGTGAAGAGGACTCCCCCGGCGAGACCCTTGCCGGGGCGGCCTCCGCAGCCCCGGAAAGAGTCTTACCGGGGCAACTTGCCCAACGCCAGCAGGGCGCGCCACCCTTGAGCCCAAGGGTTCCAACACCGCCAACAACCGCATTGGAACCAAAGGCTCGGGAGGCACCTCCATGGCGCCATGCAGATCTTTGTCAAGATCATAAACACACAAGGTCAGGTGAGGACCAGAAGACAACAATCCTCGGCAAGATCCTTGCCGAGGAAATCCACGAGACCCCCGGCAAGATCCTTGCCGGGGACGACCGTGATGCAACGGCAAGACCCTTGCCGGGGCCTCGTCAAGGCCCTTGCCGAAGACACCTACGGGGCCGAAGCCAGGTCCGCATCTACCGAGACTCCACCGCCGTTCCCATACAGCGCCCAGCCCAACCAGCTGGGCAGGCACCTGCATGGCGACGTGCGGCTTCCAGGCCAACTCAGCAAACACCTACGTGGTGGCATGCAGATCTTCATGAAGACCCTACCACCACGCCACCTCAGCAGCCTGCCAGCTTACGTGGCGCTGCATGCCTCGTTGGCCTGGACGCGTGTCAGAGCAAGACAGAGCATTGACGGACGGGACGAGCCTCGTTGCCGCCCCCAATAAAGCAAAGGGACACCTAAGGAGCGCATTCAATGCATCTTGTCCCGTAATGACAGGCGATAAGCTTGTACACTATATACCTTTCCACCTCCTGTGTGCCACTGTGGTGACCCCTTTTTCTATAAAAGGAGGCCCGAGGCGTACTGCAGGGGGATTCCGATCTTTTGGACTACGCACGACCGTAGCTAGTTCGAGAGCTCAAGAACACTCAAATATAAACCAAAGCAGGACTAGGGCTTTACGCATCTTCGTGGCCCGAACCTGGGTAAACGACCTTTGTGCTAGCTCCTAGACCCTCTCTTTGCACAACCCCGCGCCTGCCAACCATAGAAGGGATCCCAGTGATTCCATAGGTGTCGTTTCCACCGACATCTTTGGCGTGCCAGGTAGGGGGCGCAGTTGTGAAAATCTGGTCTAGCAGTTAGTTTAGCAGTTCTTCATTGCCTTGGCTCTAAGGAAGAAGGCGACCGAGCAAGCGGCGTCATCGGCGGAAATATTGAACGCTCACGCGGAGGCAGGAAAGCTAAGTCATGCGAAATCTTGGTTATTTTCACTTATATAAGGCTGTCCTCCCCGAGAGATCTCGTTCTTTGTACAGGAAACCTGTACGCAATGAGACCCTTCCGCTATTTGCAACACCCTTGTTTCTGTCTCGGGCCTGCTCGACAGTTCGTGCGGCCACGCCGGCGGCGGCAAGGTGGCCTACACGTTGCCAGCTGCGCTCTTGTCCTGCGGCGAATCTGCTCGACAGTTCAAGCGACCGCGCTGGCGGTGGCAAGGTGGCTTGCCCGGCAGCAAGCACCCTTCCGACAGGGTGCTAGGGATCCTTCCTTAAAGCACCACGGCATGGGTTTACGCGCCGACAGCCTTATCTCAACAAGCGTAGGGTACGAACATACAATGGAAGATCTAACAGGAAGATAGCATGCATGATATTAAAGTGCTGCAGAGTTATATTACATCAATTGTTCTTGCGGTTCTAACTAAAGATAAAAACTGTCTTGGTCATGAACCTGCAGCGGCGATGAGAAACGAGGTGCCTAATCCCGGCGCTGGCCCTCTACCCTCCGAACTCCGTCGACACGGCTGATGATGGTCTCAATACGCTCTTCGAGCGCCGCGAGGTCCGCATCCTCCGGCAAGCTCTCCAGCACGGCGTCGAAGTCGAGGTTGGGGTTCCAGTACGCCACCTTGGTAAAGACCTTGGTCATGACACCCCGGCAGAGCCTCCGGGCATCATTGACCAGAGAGGCCGCCCGGTTGGAGCGGAGCTGCTCCAGGGCTCCAATAACCCTCTCGAAGAACAGGTCAGGTTGCAGTTGGGACTCAAGTTCGGCTCCGGGACGTACCTCACATTCCACATCCCCATGGTAGCCAGCTGCGTGGTGGTACTGTCGGCGATGGCGGCGAGGCGGCTGAGCCAGAGGTTCTCGCCCTTCACGAAATCCTCATGGTTGGCGGCGTCGTTCTTCCGCAGCTGCTTCTCGTCCTCCAGGGCTTTGGTCAGGGTCTCCTCCCGGGTATTGACCTCTGAAAGCGTCCCCTCAAGACCCTCCAGCTTCAACTTCAGGTCTTTGATGGAGTTGTTGGCCTTGGAGAGCTGCTCAGCCTTGCCGAGGACTACGGCCTGCGCCTCAACCAGAGCACCGTTGAGCGTGTCCTTCTCCTTGGTCAGCTTCAGGACCTGGTCCTTCAGCCCATCCCACTCCACCTCCAGCTCCTTCACCTTGTCGGCCTGGACCTGGGCCTGAGCATTGAGTGCCTCCTCGTGCCTCTGCTCGAGCTCCTGGGTCCGTTGCACGACAAGCTTCTCCACCTCCTCATCCTTGCCGCGGAGTGTTGCGGCGAGCTTCTCCTCACGAGCGGCAAGGTCCTCCTCCTGGGAGTTTAGCCCGGCCTAGTGCCGGTGCCGAGCAGCCTCGTCCTTGGCGGCCTGCTCCTTCGCCAGCTCCTGGGCCTTCTTGATGTCGGCCTGCTTCATGACAAGCTCTAGCTTGCGCTTGGCCAACACATCCTGGGCAGCCTTCAGTTCCTTGTGGGCCTCGCGGAACCAAGCCTGTGTCCTGGCGACGCGCTCCTTGAGGTCCGCCTCCGCCTTGTCCACCACCGCCATCCTGGACTTGGCCTTGTCCAGGCGGGCATGGTGAAGCGCCTGGAGCTTCTGGAAGTTGGCGCTCATGGCCTGGAGGAGCCGATCTTCTTGGGAACCGACGCCACCGGCACTCGGTTCGTCAACAACCTCAAGCCCGGCGGCGGCAAGCACCTCATCATCGAACACCTCCCCCTCGGTGGGCGCCCCGTGCTCGCCGCCCCTAGGAGGTGGACGAACAGGTCGTAGCTTACCTTCAGGTACCTGCCCGAGCCAGAGGCAGCGGAGGAGGAAGGTTGGTCATCAACCGCCCCCTCCTCGGCAACGGCCTTGCCAGCCTCCCCGGCAAGCCCCTTGCCGGCCTCCTCGGCAGCGGCCTTGCCGGTCTCCCCGGCCGGCTCCTTGGTGGCATCCTCAGTAGCACTCTTGGCAGCCTCCTCAGCGGCGATCTTGCTGGCCTCGGCCTCAGCGTCCCTGGCGACCTCCTCGATGATAGTATCGATGTTCTCGTGTTCCGCCGAGGGAGCGCCTAGATGCCAAGAAGGAGGATGAGGTGGAGCCAAACCAAAATTCAAAAGAAGAAGCAAGAACAGGAACAGAAGGTAAATAACTCACCCATGCCAGGCTCAATACATTCGGTGCCGGGACAGAGCCGCCGGTGCCCGGTGGGGGCGGCGTGTTGGGGGTGGCCCTCGGTGGCTCCTCCTGTCGTCGTCCTCCTCCTGCAACCACAGCAAGGTCAGCACCAAGAGATCGTACCCCGACACACGTTGATAGGAAGCGAGTGATGAACGCACGCTAGGGGCTGCGCCGGTGGCTGCTATCCGGGGTGCTCTCCACCACCAGCGGCGTACTCGAGGTGCCCGCCGAGGGCTGGCCGCCCGTCGAGGCCTTGGCTCTCTTCGCCACCCTCTGGGCCAGTGTCTCCCCCTCCCTGCAAAGATGAAGACAAGTCAAGAAAAGCGGCACGGTCTGAGGGGACGGAGATGACAAGAGACAAGATACTTACTCATCCTTTGCCTCCTCTTACGACGCCTTCCTCTTCCTCCTCGGGCTGAGAGAGCCGAGGTCGAAGACGACCTCCGTGTCGACATCCACGGGAGGAGGGGAAGCGGGTGGAGTCCGAGGACGCTTGGACGAAGAAGAGGCAGTCGCTTTCCTCTTCGCCACCACAGCCTTCACCACCTTCTTCGCTGCCGCGGCCCTCGTCACGCGCACGGACTCCCCCTGGGACTCTATGTCGGCGTTCCGGGAACGGGGGTCCCCAGACTTGCCTGCCTGCGGCCCACATCGTGGCCAGGCAGCGGGACATACGGCCCATATTCGTCAACAAGGCACCCAAGACCCTCGCGAGGGTCCAAGCCTCGCGAGGCGGACGACGCAAGACCTTCTCTGGAGTGGCCTAGCCAGGCAGTCTCACGAGGAGCAGAGATATCAAGGCAAGGCAAACCTCACGAGGCTCTCGTGGCGTAAGGCATGACGAACGGTACCAGGCGGGCGCCAGTGCGCAGAACGTCCTTATTTCCTCTTTGGTGGTAAGCAGGCCAGCACAGGCGAAGAGTACCGAGGCATCAGGCAAAGGTTGCCATATTGGTGCAACGAGACCAAGACCAGGAGGACGGCAAGGCGGAGGTCATCATGGAGCCCAAGACAGCGTCACCCCAGAGCTTTTCGTAGGCGAAGACCGCTTTTGTCAGGATAGCTTGTACTAGCTGTCACCCTTCAAAGTTGCCCGCCGTTGTTGGCTCCCTTCTCGCTCGATATTTGGGAAGAGGACCAGGGCCTATATAAGTAGAGCTAGCCACCACAGTAGAGGCATCGAATCCTCACGCCACAAGTTCACAAGAACAAGAACAGCTCAACCTCAGGAGGCTGTTCTTCCCTTGTACTGTTCATCATCAGCCCGAGAGGCAATCCACCACCACCACACTGGAGTAGGGTATTACACCACAACGGTGGCCCGAACCAGTATAAACCTCGTGTCTTCCTGTGTTGCGAGTTTGTCGAGTTCATCCGCGAGATCGTAGCAAGCTAGAGCGTAGATCGGTAGGAGGGAGAGACTTCGCGCGCACCCCAGTGTTCAAACCTTAAGGGTTTGTCGGAACCCCACCTCCACATTTGGCGAGCCATGTAGGGGTGCGCCAGAGCTCCTCTCCACCAACCTGCGCCCCATGCCGCTGTGCTTTGCTCCCATGACAGGTGCGCCGCCACCCGCCTCTGTGACCGACACCAGCGGTAGGGAGTCCTGTATCGAGCCACAGCCCCGCCTCATGGCGGCTGCGATGTGTACCAAGTTTAGGCTGGAGATGCCGCCGCGTTACGATGGCGAGGCAGACCCGACGCCGTTCTTGCGGGCGTACGAGGAGGCCGTCCTCGATGCCAGAGGCGACGACAAGATCATGGCCAACTGGTTCCCCATGGCCCTCGCCGACGAGCCTTGCGCCTGGCTGCTCAACCTCCCGGGGTCCACGGTGGCATCCTGGGAGGAACTCCGCAACCTCTTCACAGCACGCTACGCGGTGCCGGCGCACCACGCAGTCGCGGCGCTGCTGGGTGGCTCTCAAGCACCGCCTTCAGATTGCCACGTCAAGCCTTTCTCCTGTCAAATTGGGGCAGCCTCCAAGCACCCGGGGGCTCCGCCGGGTTGGGTTGCGCCGGAGGCCGACCTCACCTTCGACTCAGAAGACCATCCCGGCTCCACGGCCGGCTCTGGGATGCTCCCAATGCTCTGCACGCCTACCATCTACAACGTGGCCGGTACCAAGACCCTCATCGACGGTGGTGCCGGCCTCAACTTGCTCTCCATAGAAGCCTTCAGCCTCCTTCATGTGCCGCACAAGCGGCTCAACCCCAGCAAGCCTTTTTCGGGAATGGGTGGTGGAGCTCCCCACTCCCTGGGGCAGATCCGCCTCCCCATCACCTTCGGCATGCGCGACAACTACCGCACTGAGCTGGTGGATTTCGACATCGCCCGCATCGGTCTCCCGTACAATGCCATACTCGGGTATCCGGCTCTCGCTCAGTTCATGGCAGCGACTCGCCCGACCTATAACCTCATGAAGATGCCAGGGAGCAAGGGCGTCCTCACCATCAAGGGGAACACTAAGGAGGTCATGACGGCGCTCAGACTCACCTTAAAAACCGCGGCAGCAGCGCAGCCAGCCAGCGCCAGTACGCTCGAGGCCAAGGAGACCACGCCCACCAAGAAGAAGCAGTTGTTCACCCAAGACAAGGCGGAGACCTAGCAGGTGCCGGTTGACAAGGACGGGTCTTCGGGAGCCACCTTTACCATAAGAACCAGCCTTGACCCGGCACAAGAAGAAGCTTTGGTGAGGTTTTTGCGCGCAAACAAGGAGATATTCGCGTGGGAGCCCAATCGGCTGGTAGGGGTCCCTAGAGAGGTCATCCGGAATCACCTGAGGGTGTGCCCCAACATGCGTCCCATGAAGCAGCGGGCAAGACGGCAGTCCACTGAGAAGCAGGTCTTCATCGTCCAAGAGACGCGCAAGCTGGAGGCGGCTGGTACCATTCGAGAAGTTCGATACCCTGATTGGTTGGCGAACCCTGTCGTAGTACCGAAGAAAGGCGGGAAGGAACGGATTTGCGTCGACTTCACCAACCTTAACAAATCTTGCCCCCAAGATCCGTTCCCCCTTCCGTGCATCGATCAAATCGTCGACTCCACCGTCGAGAGCGACTTGCTATGTTTCCTGGATGTGTTCTCTGGATACCACCAAATTAAGATGGCAGTGGAGGATGTGGAGAAGACGGCCTTCCTGAAACCATGCGAGGTGTACTGATACACCCGCATGCCCTTCGGCCTGCGCAACACGGGTGCGACCTTTCAGTGGCTGATGCACATCGCCTTGGGGCGGCAGCTCAGCAGGAACAGAGAGGCCTACGTTGATGACATAGTGGTCAAATCTCGTGAGGCGAGGACATTGATTCAAGACTTGGAAGAGACCTTTGAGAGCTTGCGCCGGGTGAACTTGAGGCTTAACTCGGAGAAGTGCGTGTTTGGCGTTCCCTCCGGCAAGCTACTAGGGTTCCTCGTATCCCACAAAGGGATCAAGGAGAACCCGCAGAAGATCAAGGCCATCGAAGGCATGAGCCCACCACAGACCCTCAAGGAGATGCAAAAGCTAGCAGGGCGGGTGACCGCGTTAGGGCGTTTCATCTCCAAGATAGGCAAGTGCGCCTTACCCTTCTTTAAGCTCATGAAGAAGAAGGGCCCCTTCGAGTGGACCCCGGAGGCCGACCGGGCCTTCCAAGACCTCAAGAAATACCTCACCAGCCCCCCGGTGATGGTGGCACCGCGACCTCTAGAGCCTCTGGTACTCTACCTTGACGCCACCCCATACTCCGCCAGCGCAGTGCTGGTGGCGGTCCGGGAGGAGCGCCAAGACAAGGGTGTGCCGCGCCAAGCCGGAGCTGATGTAGCGCAGGGTCCAGAAGGCTCAGCAGAGCCATCAGCAGCGGAAGGCCAAGCTCAGCAGGGCAGCATCGTAGAAGCTCCTGAGGACAGTCAGACCTCAGGAAACCCTCCACCTTAGGATATGCCACAATCTCCGCAGGACCCGAGCCTCGACAGTGTGCCAGCCCTCGTCGAGCACCCGGTGTACTTTGTCAAGACTGTGATCAAGGACGCTGGGGCGCTACCCCATGCCGCAAAAGCTCACCTTTCGCACTCTTGGTGGCCTCGCGCAAGCTGCGACACTACTTCCAGGGCCACCCCATCAAGGTCGTCTCATCTTACCCATTGGAGAGGGTACTCAGGAGCCCAAACTCAGCCGGAAGGGTTGCTGAATGGAACATCAAGCTGCAAACATTCCAGCTGGAGTTCAGCACTACCAGGGTCATCAAGGGAGCCGCGCTCGCCGATTTTGTGGCAGAATGGACCAATGCCCTGGCTCTTGAGGAAGGAGAAGACTGGTCCACCTCCCCAGGAAGTGAGGCACCAGACGGCTGGGTCATGTATTTCGATGGCGCCTTCGTGCACTGTATGCTGGGCTGGAGCAGTGCTCATCTCGCCCACTGTGGCAGCTTTATCAAGGCCAGGCAGCTCGCTCAAAGACGGGCGAGAAGGTCTCAAACAATATCACAGTATCACGAAGGCCTCATAGCTGGCCTCAAGGATGCAGCGACTGGGGTGAGGCGCCATCATTAAGGGCGACTCGCAGCTCCTCGTCAACTTCTCCAACAAAGTGTACGAGCCGAAGGACGAGCACATGGAGGCCTACCTTGCGGAAGTGCGCAAGATGGAAAAGCAGTTCTCGGGACTGAAGTTGCAGCACGTGCCCCGGGGCACCAACAAGGAAGCCGACTACATCGCCAAGAGAGCATCCAAGCGGCAACCGCAAGAGCCCGGCGTCTTCGAAGAGCGGCTCTTCAGGCCATCAGCTACACCACCTCTTTCAAGCACGGCTCAGCCTCGGGAGGAGCTCCCACAGCCCCCGGCCGTGGGAGCCCCAGCCTGCGGCCTCACCTCAGGAGCTCGGCTGCTCTTGGCGCTCGGGCCCCAGGAGAAGTGCTGGACCAAGGAATTAAGGAGTACCTGATGCATGGGACGCTGCCGGAGAAGGAAGAAGATGCAGAGCGCGTAGCCCGACAGGCCACGGCGTACTGCATTCAAGACGGCGAGTTGTACAGGAAACGGTCGAACGACGTCACGCTACGCTGCATCTCCAGTGACCAAGGGAGGGAGCTGCTGATTAACATACACGGTGAGGACTATGGACATCACTCATCGTCAAGGACCCTCGTCGGCAAGGCCTTCCGCAGCGGATTCTATTGGCCTACAGCACTCAACGACGCAGCCGAGCTGGTGAAGTCCTATGAAGCTTGCCAATTCCACGCCAAGCAAATCCACCAGCCCGCTCAGGGCCTCCAAACCATCCCGCTCACGTGGCCGTTCGCGGTCTGGGGGCTGGACATCTTGGGCCTGTTCCCACGAGCGCTAGGGGGCTACCGCTATCTCTACGTCGCCATCGACAAGTTCACCAAGTGGGCGGATGTGGAAGCCGTCCGTACCATTCCATCCGGCTCTGCTGTCAAGTTCATCAAGGGCCTCGTGAGCCGCTTCGGGGTCCCCAACCGCATCATCACAGATAACGGCTCACAGTTTACTAGTAACCTCTTCAAAACCTCACCGTATAACCTTGGAGCGCAGATCTGCTACGCTTCGGTGGCTCACCCCAGGAGCAATGGTCAGGCCGAACGTGCCAACACTGAGGTCCTGAGGGGTCTCAAAACCAGGACCTTCAAGAAGAAGCTGGAGGCCTGCGGCAGGGGCTAGCATGACGAACTCCAGTCCATGTTGTGGTCCATCCGTACGACCGCTACCAAGCCAACGGGCGAGACCCCATTATTCCTTGTCTACGGAACCGAAGCAGTCCTCCCTCACGAGGTCAAGCATCGCTCCGCGCCGGTCCTGGCGTTTGACGAAATGCAGCAGGACGCCATGCGGGGGATGGATCTCGTAGTGGGGGAGGAACGTCGACGCGAAGCCGCATTGAGGGCGGCGAGGTACCAACAAGCGCTGCGGCAGTACCACTGCCGCAACATCCGCTCCAGGACGCTCGAGGTGGGCGACCTCGTCTTGAGGTGGGTCCTCTCTACGGAAGGGCTGCACAAGCTTTCGCCCATGTGGGACGGCCCGTTCAGGGTCGTCCATGTATCCAGGTCGGGAGTAGCGCGCCTGGAGATGCGGGACGGGATACCCGTCCAGAACGCCTGGAACATCCAGCACCTCCAGAAGTTCTATCCATTAAGCAAGGCCCAGAGCCTGAGAAGAAAGGCCCAGAGCCTGTGAAGAAGGCCCGATGCCTGTGAAGAATCGCCGCCCGTGACACTTTCATGAAATAATGAGTGGGGCTGTACACGCCCCGGAGTCTCAGGAGCGCCGGCCTCGTGCCCCGGGCTCCTCCCACGCCTAGTGGACAGCACTTATCTCCGCGCTGATGAGAAGACTTGAAGACTAGATTAGGTGCCGGACGCGGCTTTTCCTTTGCTTTCCGTAGTTGGCTCGCTTTTCCTTAATCGGAGTTGCTCTTGGCGTTCGTTGCTGATTTGGTTCCCTAGCATTTTACCGCTTTTTCGGCTCCTGTTTGCTCATGTTCTCTCTCTCGCATGCCTCACGAGGGGGCTAGGCAGGTGCCCTCGCGAGCATTTCTCTTCTCTTTGCCTTCTAGCGAGCCACCCTCATTTGAGTATGGAAGCTCGCACATCTCTCCTAATTCCTGCCCCTCGGGTACCGTGATACAAGGTGCCAAGTCAAGGCTTGGGTGGACGGCAAACCTCTTAGTGCGCCCCCTAACGAATTTTTTGCAGTTTCTGAGCAACGCAGGCACCACGTGAGGGAAAGGGCGTCCAAACGCACCAGGTTAAGTTATCTTTGCGCAAAATAAAAACACGACATGGGAACGACACGCACAGTGCATTAACCAAAGAACCACAGTTCGATACACGCCCCTCTGGGCCCCATACTGGTTTCGTTTTCCGATGCAGGAAAGAAAGAAAAGGCTAAGCAAAGCAGCATTGCAGCAATCCGCAGAGGCAGGCCCTTGGCGACGCCCCAAGCCTAGCCAGACCCCTCCTCGCGCTTCACAGAGGCGTGACGACGAGATGACCTGCTGCCTCCTTCGAAGCGGGCGCGGCGGCTGGTCATAGCCACCGCTGCTGGAGCTGTCATCGGAGGAAGAGCCGCCATAGCTGGAGGAGACGCAGTCGCCGCCGAGGGCAGGCTCGCCCTCGTCCTTGTCGCGACCATCGCCAACGCCGAGCACCTCCTCACCTTCGTTCGTCTCGGGGCAGCACCCGGCGCGGCGACCATCTTCCCCGAACACCCTCACATAGAGGGTTGATTCACCATCGTACCTGAAGTGGAGGGTGCACCGCCTGCCTAGGCCGTGCACGCGGGCGAACGTCTGCCAGCCGCGGGCCAGGGCTATGTTGCCCGCGGCAGAGGTCTCGACCGCAACCCAAGAGGCCCTGCTGCAGCAGCCGTCCGCCTGCAGCCAGAGCCCGCCCGGGCCAGAAGTCGGCAGTTCACCGGCGAAGAAGCGTGGAACTTGGAGCCAGTTGCTGGCCGAGCTCTTCGACCAGACAACAAACTCCGGCGATACCTTAGCCGAATGGAAGCGCAGACGGGGAGGCCGTGCCACCATCGCGCACCTCCCCTCATCGGATGAACCACCATGGATGGGACGATCCCCTCCGCGTGCCGCGGCACCACCTCGATGGTGGGCCACGGCGGGGGTCGCGGCGTGCTTGCGCGGACGGCCGCGGCCGCGCTTGGGCGCCAGAGAACCGGGGCCCTCGCGAGGGGCCTTTCCTTTCTCGGCGGCAGAGAACTTCTTTCGTGGCGCCATCAGTGGCACTGTAAGCAGTGGAGCAGAGAAGCAAGCAAGTGGGGAAGAGATGGGCAACGGGGGCTCCCCCCCCATTTATAGCAAGAGAAGGCCAACCGGTGTCCCCCACGATCGCAGGTAATGATGGTTTTCCTTGCATGTCGTAGGGACTTGTCAAGTTGTGCAGTTGCCGAGGCAGCGTGGGGAAGCGGAGACGCCCAGGTCCAATCAACCGCCATGCGTCAACCGAGGCCGCATGCTTTTGGGGCCCGCGGTGCTCCGAACTTGACCCTTGGCTTCGTCGCGAAGCCAAGCCCGAGCGCACCTTGGGCCCGGGGGCTATCATATGCGTTCGGGAACGGGGTTTCCAGACTTGCTCGCTATGCCCACAACAGGTTGTGCAGCGGGCCGTGACGCCCATATTCGTCAACAAGGACCCAAGACCCTCGCGAGGGTCCAAGCCTCGCGAGGAGGACGACGCAAGACCTCCTCTGGAGTGGCCTAGTCAGGCAAGCTCGCAAGGAGCGGAGATATCAAGGCAAGGCAAACCTCATGAGGCTCTCGTGACGTAAGCCATGACGAACGGTACCAGGAGGGCGCCAGTGCGCACATCGTCCTAATTTCCTCTTTGGTGCTAAGGAGGCCAGCGCAGGCGAAGAGTACCGAGGCATCAGGCAAAGGTTTCCATATTGGTGCAACGAGACCAAGACCAGGAGGACGCCAAGGCAGAGGTCACTGTGGAGCCCAAGACGGCGTCACCCCAGAGCTTTTCGCAGGCGAAGACCGCTTTGTCGGGATAGCTTGTACTAGCTGTCCCCCTTCAAATTTTCTCGCCGTTGTTGGCTCCCTTCCCGCTCGATATTTGGGAAGAGGACCAGGGCCTATATAAGTAGAGCTAGCCACCACAGTAGAGGCATCGAATCCTCATGCCACAAGTTCAAAAGCACAAGAACACCTCAACCTCAGGAGGCTGTTCTTCCCTTGTACTGTTCATCATCAGGCCGAGAGGCAATCCACCACCACCACACTGGAGTAGGGTATTACACCACAACGGTGGCCCGAACTAGTATAAACCTCGTGTCTTCCTGTGTTGCGAGTTCGTCGAGTTCATCCGCGAGATCGTAGCGAGCTAGAGCATAGATCGGTAGGAGGGAGAGACTTCGCGCGCACCCCAGTGTTCGAACCTTAAGGGTTTGCCGGAACCCCACCTCCGACACTCTAGCCGCTGCTCGGTCCTGCCGGGCCGGACCGGCTCGCCAGAGGTGGCCCGCCGCAGGACGTGCCTCCTCTCCAAGGCTGGAGGATCGTCAGCTTCGGCCTCCTCCTCGGTCGACTCGTCGACCATGTCTTCAATGAGAGGGGGCCCAGTGTCGGCGCTGCTGGCCTCCCCAGCGGACTCCACCTACCCGACAAGCTCCTTCTCCTCCACGGCAGCCTCAGCCTCGTCCTCCACATGGCCGGTGCTGCTAGCCTCTTTGGCGAGCTCCGCCTCCGCCGCCCTGGCGGCGATGTAGTCCAGCTCCGCTTGGGTAGTGTCCTGGATGAGCAATGGCTTGGCATGGATGTACTTCTCTGACAGCTTGTCGAAGAACTCCTGCACCTGCTCTCCTCTGGCTCGGCCCAACTTGTCGTCAAGGCCGTGCGTGTTGAAGTCCAGCATCATGGCGATGATGTCGGCCTGACGAGACTTGTTGCTTAGCGGGACCACTCCTGCCGGCAGCCCAAACAAGGGCCCCTTGAAGACCTTGCCGGCCTTCGCGGCCTTACCGGACCTCTCGGCCCTGCCGTCGCGGTACACGTCAAGCTGAAAAAGCCTCTGGCAATGGTGGGCGTGCCTCATCACCATGAAGTTATGGTTCAAGCTAGGGCGAAGCCTCATGATGTCAGCCGCGTTCCTAAAAAGCCAGGCCGGCCTCCCCTTGTTGTGCAATGGAGCGATTCGGCGGCGGATGAAATCTGCCCCAATCATCTCAAGGGTGAGCCTGGCCACAGTGAGGTAATGGATCCTGGTGGTGGCGTTCGTGAGCTTCTCATCATTGACGTCGACCTCGCCCCAATCATCTCTACAAACCGGCGGCACCTGGCGGACCCGGCAAAATTCCTGTGGGTCCTCCTCCTCAATCCAGCACCACCGGCCCCGCCACACCTCCCACCTCTCCTTCTGGGCACCCTCCGGATATGTCCCCTTCTCCTGGTTCCTTGGAATCCAGGCGACACAACCGGAAATGGCGCCCCCCTTTTGGATTCGAGGATAAAAGTAGTGGCAGAAGAGCGCCATGCTGGGATGCACTCCAGCGAAGCCCTCGCAGAGATGGGCGAAAAAGGCCATGCACGCCATGGCATTTGGAGTGAAATCCAAAAGGTGGAAGCCATAGGTGTGCATTATGTCGTTGAAGAAATCAGAGAAAGGGGGGCAGAGCCCGCAAGAAAAGTAGTCAACGAAGAAAGGGTACTGATTCGGGCCGGCCTCGGCGAAACCGGCGGGGATGATGTGCATGGCAGGGTGCGCCTTCGTCTTGCACCCCCACACAGGCTAGAAGTAGTCCCGGAGGTGGACCGCGTCGACCGTCGAATGGAAGTAGGTGAGCTGCGTCCGTCGCGCCGCCAACTTGGTCTCCGGCGCCTCCTTCCCCCAGCGTCCTTTGTCATTCCTTTGCCTATGCTAGTTTTGGGTGCCATGGCGGCTGAGGGAGACGAGGGATGAGGGACGGCAAGGGCGTGGCGGCGGCGGCGAGCGAAAGCGAGGGTTTGAGAAGGAAGAGCGGAAGAACGGTGGTTCCGAGATCGGAGAAGGCTCAGAGGATAAATGGGCGTCGCGCCTGCGGTTTGCCCCTTTTTATGGGGAAGGCGCGGGCCGCCTCGTTACCATTTACTGCGATGTGATGCATGAGAGCAGCAACAGCCCCACGCATGACCCCCACGTCACGCGTTCAACGCGGGTCATGGGGAAGCGTGACGGGCGAGGGAATTACCGCCGTAAAATTCCGCCCCGCCTGCCTGCGCACCGTTCTGGGCGTGGCCGAACAACGCGTTGCGCTTATGTGTGGCCCAGGCCCGGGGGCTCCTATTGGTGTACAAAAGTAGGGGCCCTTTTTCTACCCCTCTACCTGTGCACAGGCAGTCAGAGCCGCGCCCGCGGCCTAAGTAGGGCAGAGGAAGGCACGAGACGGGCAAAGCAATGCCAAGACCAGAAACACAAAGAGCAAGAGGGCGAGGTGGACTCCCCCGGCGAGACCCTTGCCAGGGCGGCCTCTGCAGTCCCGGCAAGAGTCTTACCGGGGCAACTTGCCCAACACCAGCAGGGTGCGCCACCCTTGAGCCCAAGGGTTCCAACACCGCAAACAACCACATTGGAACCAAAGGCTCGGGAGGCACCTCCGTGACGCCATGCCGATCTTTGTCAAGATCATAAACACACAAGGTTAGGTGAGGACCAGAAGACTACAATCCTCGGCAAGATCCTTGCCGAGGAAATCCACGAGACCTCTGGCAAGATCCTTGCCGGGGACGACCGTGATGCCACAGCAAGACCCTTGCCGGGGCCCCGGCAAGGCCCTTGCCGAAGACACCTACGGGGCCACAGCCAGGCCCGTGTCTGCCGAGACTCCACCGCCGTTCCCATACAGCACCCAGCCCAACCAGCTGGGCAGGCACCTGCGTGGCAACGTGCGGCTTCCAGGCCAACTCAGCAAACACCTATGTGGTGGCATGCAGATCTTCATGAAGACCCTACCACCACGCCACCTCAGCAGCCTGCCAGCTTACGTGGCGCTGCATGCCTAGTTGGCCTGGACGTGTGTCGGAGCAAGACAGAGCATTGACGGACGGGACGAGCCTCGTTGCCGCCCCCAATAAAGCAACAAGACACCTAAGGAGCGCATTTAATGCATCATGTCCCGTAATGACAGGCGATAAGCTTGTACACTGTATACCTTTCCACCTCCTGTGTGCCACTGTGGCGACCCCTTTTTCTATAAAAGGAGGATCGAGGCGTACTGGAGGGGGATTCGGATCTTTTGGACTACGCACGACCGTAGCTAGTTCGAGAGCTCAAGAACACTCAAATATACACCAAAGCAGGACTAGGGTTTGACGCATCTTCACGGCCCGAACCTGGGTAAACGACCTTTGTGCTAGCTCCTAGACCCACTCTTTGCACAATCCTGCGCCCGCCAACCGTAGAAGGGATCCTAGTGATTCCACAGGTGTCGTTTCCACCGACAGGGATAGATTGGTAGGAAAAGACCATCGCTCATCCCCGACCGCCACTCACAAGGAAGGCAATCAAAGAAACACTTCATGCTTCAAATTTGTCACACAACAGTTACCATACGTGCATGCTATGGGACTTGCAAAGCTCAACACAAGTATTTCTCAATTTCACGATTATTCAACTAGCACGACTCTAATATCACCATGTTTATATCGCAAAACTATTGCAAGGAATCAAACATATCATATTCAGTGATCTACAAGTTTTATGTAGGATTTTATGACTAACCATGTGAATGACCAATTGCTGTCATCTCTCTAAATAGATATAAGTGAAGCAAGAGAGTTTAATTCTTTCTACAAAAGATATGCCCACGCTCTAACAAATATAAGTAAGCAAAAGAGCATTCTATAAATGGCGGTTTTCTATGTGCAGAGAAACAGGCAATCCAAACTTCAAATGATATAAGTGAAGCACATGAAGCATTCCATAAAGCCATACTCAAAAGATATAAGTGAAGTGCAATGAGCATTCTATAAATCAACCATGGAATATGTCATACCAGCATGGTGCATAAAAGAGAAGTGAATACTAAATGCAAAAGACGCTCCAAGATTTGCACATATCACATGTACGAAACGAAACCGAAATCATACCGATACTTGTTGGAGAAAGATGGGATGCCTTCCGGGGCATCCCCAAGCTTAGACGCTTGAGTCCCTTGAATATTTACTTGGGGTGAATTGGGTATCCCCAGCTTGAGCTCTTGTCTCTCCTTCTTCTCCTCACATCGAGACATCCTCGATCTTCGAACACTTCATCCACACAAAACTCAACAGAAAGTTCGGTAAGATCTGTAAGTATAATAAAGCAAATCACTACTCTAAGTACTGTTGCAAACCAATTCATATTTTGTTTTTGCATTGTAGCTACAGTAATATAACTTTTCCATGGCTTAATCCACTGATAGAAATCGAAAGTTTCATCAAAACAAGCAAACTATGCATCAAAAAAAGAATCTGTCATAAACAGGACAGTCTGTAGTAATATGAACATTCACCATACTTCTGGTACTCAAACAATTCTGAAACAATTAGGAAAAATAAAAAATCTGTATAGAAAGACATTGCTAAAAGTTTCAGAATCGTTTGACATTCCAATAAAAAATGTAAAATCGCGCACTACAGCCGAAGTTTCGGTTTTGCACCGCACAAACCAACAAGCAATGTAAACATCCTAAAGGAAAATCTTGGCACATTATTTTTGTTTTTAAACTTTATAAAAGCACACAACAGAAATAAATAACTCTCTAAAACTTCCAGGTTGTCTCCCTGGCATCGCTTTCTTTAAAGCCATTACGCTAGGTATATAATGCTCAAGTAATGTATCCACCCGGATCCCAAGGTATATCAAAGCATCTTTTAATTAACAATGATTTGTGATTTAGTAGTGAGCACAAAGTAACATATATCATACAACAAGGAAGTCTAACTCTCTTCCTATGCATCGGGATGTCATAAAACAACAATTCATGCACACATAGTAAAGGCCAATGCATAGTATAAATAGTTTCTTGCAATTTTATCATATTGGAAAGAGGCGGAGATGTAGTTCCTCTCTCATAATAATTGCAAGTAGGAGCAGCAAGCACATGCATATTATATATATCAAAATCATCATGTGTAGTAGTAAAACGCAACCCATCAATATAATCCTTAATAAGGGCAACTTCTCCTATATAGTGTAGTCGGGAGAATTCAAAAAGATAATAGGACTAGCATGCGTGGGTGTAATAGCAACAATTTCATGTTTAACATAAGGAACTATAGCAAGTTCATCTCCATAAGCATAGTTCATATTGGCATCTTGGCCACAAGCATATCAAGCATCATCAAAAAGGGATATTTCAAAAGAATCAACGGGATCATAACAATCATCATAGCAATCATCCTTCGGTAAGAACGAAGGGAAATTAAACAATGTATGAGTTGAAGAGTTTCTCTCATTAGAAGGTGGGAACGGGTAGCTAATCCTCTCTTCCTTGTTTTGTTCTTCGCTCTCCTCATCATCTTTTTCATCCAATGAGCCCATAGTTTCATCAATTCCTTCTTCCATAGACTCCTACAAAATATTAGTCTCTTCTTGGAAAGCGGAGGAATCCTCGATATATGGTTTAACATAGGCATTAGAAGCTTAATTATCATAACAATATTTAAGTATGGAAATTTTTTCAGATTTGTAAAGAGTAGCATCATACTTTCCAATCAAAGAAGCAATTTCATAAGCACCCTTAAAAGCAACAAATTCTACAATTTGTTGAACATCATAGTAATTATAAACACCCTTAGCATATGAAGGTACGATTCCATTATCACCAAACTCACATTGGTAGGGAAGTTGTTTCTTAGGGTTTTCAGAACAACAAGTAACATCATATATTTCACATAAATTCCAAGCATAGCATTGCAAACGATGAATTTGATCCAGTAAAAGTTTCCCTTTTTGAGATAAGTGGTGTTGCACATAACAAGCATGCTCATCTAAAGAATTGCCCTCAACTAAGCTAGTTGGGGTTTCAGCACAAGCACATAGGGATCGAAGATGATCCAAGTAAAAAGCTTCAAGAGTGTGATAGATTTTGAGTGGTTCTTCAACCATTAGTTCAAGAGGGTACCACTAATTTTTTATATTTTATGCTTCCTACCCATAACTAAAGGTAGAAAACAAGAGCACAAAATAAAAACTACTTAGAGATAAAGAAAACAAGCACACACGAGAATATTCACCCCACGCTATAACTCCCCGGCAACGGCGCCAGAAAAAAGTCTTGATAACCCACAAGTATGGGGATCAATTGTAGCCTCTTTCGATAAGTAAGAGTGTCTAACCCAACGAGGAGCTACAGGTAGAACAAATATTCCCTCAAGTTCTATCGACCACTGATACAACTCTATGCACGCCTAACGTTCGCTTTACCTAAAACAAGTATAAAACTAGAAGTACTTTGTAGGTATTGTTGGACAGGTTTGCAAGATAATAAAGAGCATGTAAATAAAATCTAGGGGCTGTTTAGATAAATAAGCAATAAAGTTAGTATAGCGAGTGTGGAAAAGTGGTGGTAGGAGTTGCGAAATTGTCCCTAAGCAATTGACTACTTTACTAGACTGATAGCAAGTTTTATGTGGGAGAGGCCACTTCTAGCATGTCATCCCTGACTTGGAATTCTATGCACTTATGATTGGAACTATTAGCAAGCATCCACAACTACTAACGTTCATTAAGGTAAAACCCAACCATAGCATTAAGATATATTGGTCCCCCTTCAATCCCGTATGCATCAATTTTTATGCTAGGTTGAAGCTTTTGTCACTCTTGCCCTCCAATAGATAGTCTTATCGACAAATAACTAACCCTAAGGTGTGATCCACGCGCGCGCTCATATGATGGGCACCAAAGGCTACCAACATAACCACAAGAAAATTAAACAAATCATAGCTATTCACCAATTACCGATGGGACAACGAAAATCTACTCAAACATCATAGGATGGCAACACATCATTGGATAATAATATGAAGCATAAAGCACCATGTTCAAGTAGAGGGTACAGCAGGTTGCGGGAGAGTGGACCACTGTAGATAGATGGGGGAAGGTGATGAAGATGTTGGTGAAGATGACAGAGGTGTTGGTGTAGATTGCGGTGACGATGATGGCCCCGGCGGCATTCGGCGCCACCGGAAGAGAGGGGGAGAGGGCCCCCCTTCTTCTTCTTCTTCCTTGACCTTCTCCCTAGATGGGAGAAGGGTTTCCCCTCTGGTCCTTGGCTTCCATGGCATGGGAGGGGCGAGAGCCCCTCCGAGAGTGGATCTGTCTCTGTCTCTCTCTGTTTCTGCGTTCCTCGCTCGCCTTTCACTGCTTTCTTATATTCCCGGAGATCCGTAACTCCGATTGGGCAGAAATTTGGACACGATTTTTATCCGGGTATTGGCTTTCCTACGGCGAAAGAAGGGCACCAACCGCCTTATGGGGTAGCCACGAGGGTCAGGGGCGCGCCCACCCCCCTGGGGCGCGCCACCCTGCCTCGTGGCCCCCTCGGGCATCGTCTCGCGTTGATTCTTCTTACCAATAATCTCAGATATTCCAAAAAAAACCGGTCAGTTTTTACCCCGTTTGGACCCCGTTTTATATGGATTTTCTGCGAAACAAAAAACATGCAACAAAATGTGAAGTGGCACTGCGTAATCGGATCAATATGTTAGTCCAAAAATAGTATAAAAAGTTGCCAAAAGTATATGAAAGTTGTATAATATTGGCATGGAACAATCAAAAAATATAGATACGACGGAGACGTATCAGTATTCCCAAGCTTAATTCCTGCTCGTCCTCGAGTAGGTAAATGATAAAAAAATTGATGTGGAATGCTACCTAGCATAATCTTGATCATGTAATCTAATCATGGCATGAATATTAAGACACGAGTGATTCAAAGCAATAGTCTATCATTTGACATTAAGACTATAATACTTCAAGCATACCGACCAAGCAATTATGTCTTCTCAAAATAACATAGCCAAAGAAAGCTCATCCCTACAAAATCATATAGTTTGGCTATGCTTCATCTTCGTCACACGAAATGCTCCCATCATGCACATCCCTGATGACAAGCCAAGCAATTGTTTCATACTTTAGCATTTTCAAACTTTTTCAACTTTCATGCAATATATGAGCGCGAGCCATGGACATAGCACTATAGGTGGAATAAAATATGATGATGGAGGTTGTGTGGAGAAGACAAAAAGGGAGAGAGTCTCACATCGATGCGGCTAATCAACGGCCTATGGAGATGCCCATCAATTGATGATAATGCGAGGATTAGGGATTGCCATGCAACAGATGCACTAGAGCTATAAGTGTATCAAAGCCCAAACTGAAACTAAGTGGGTGGGCATCCAACTTGCTTGCTCTTGAAGACCTCGGGCATTTGAGGAAGCCCATCATCGGAATATACAATCCAAGTTCTATAAATAAAAATTCCCACTAGTATATGAAAGTGATAACTCAAGAGACTCTCTATATGAAGAAGATGGTGCTACTTCGAAGCACAAGTGTGGTAAAAGGATAGTAGCATTGCCCCTTCTCTCTTTTCTCCCATATTTTTGTTTTTTTTTCGTGGGATTCTTTGGCCTTTTCTTTTATTTGTGCTTCTTTGGCCTCTTTTATTTTTATTTTTAAAGTCCGGAGTCTCATCCCGACTTGTGGGGGAATCATAGTCTCCATCATCCTTTCCTCACTGGGGCAATTAATGCTCTAATAATGATGATCATCACACTTTTATTTACTTACAACTAATATTACAACTCGATGTCTAGAACAAAGTATGACTCTACATGAATGCCTCTGGCAGTGTACCAAGATGTGCAATGACCTAACATAGCAAAGATATCAAAAACCGGACAAGCCATGAAAACATCATGCTAGTTATCTTACGATCATGCAAAGAAATATGACAATGATGTTCAAGTCATGTATATGAAGATGATGGAAGTTGGATGGCAATATATCTCGGAATGGCTATGGAAATGCCATAATAGGTAGGTGTGGTGGCTGTTTTGAGGAAGATATAAGGAGGCTTATGTGTGGTAGAGCGTATCATATCACGGGGTTTGGATGGACCGGCGAAGTTTGCACCAACTCTCGAGAGTGAGAAAGGGCAATGCACCTGCATCAAGAGGCTATCAATGATGGAAGGGTGAGAGTGCGTATAATCCATGGACTCAACATTAGTCATAAAGAACTCACATACTTATTGCAAAAATCTACAAGTCATCAAAACCACGCACTACGTGCATGCTCCTAGGGGGGTACATTGGTAGGAAAAGACCATCGCTCGTCCCCGACCACCACTCATAAGGAAGGCAATCAAAGAAACACCTCATGCTTCAAATTTGTCACACAACGGTTACCATACGTGCATGCTAAGGGACTTGCAAACCTCAACACAAGTATTTCTCAATTTCACAATTACTCAACTAGCACAACTGTAATATCACCACCTTTATACCGCAAAACTATTGCAAGGAATCAAACATATCATATTCAGTGATCTACAAGTTTTATGTGGGATTTTATGACTAACCATGTGAATGACCAATTCATGTCATCTCTCTAAATAGATATAAGTGAAGCAAGAGAGTTTAATTCTTTCTACAAAAGATATGCCCACGCTCTAACAAATATAGGTGAAGCAAAAGAACATTCTACAAATGGCGGTTTTCTATGTGAAGAGAAATAGGCAATCCATACTTCAAATGATATAAGTGAAGCACATGAAGCATTCTATAAAGCCATACTCAAAAGATATAAGTGAAGTGCAATGAGCATTCTATAAATCAACCATGGACTATCTCATACCAGCATGGTGCATAAAAGAGAAGTGAATACTAAATGCAAAAGACGCTCCAAGATTTGCACATATCACATGAATGAAACGAAACCAAAATCATACCGATACTTGTTGAAGAAAGATGGGATGCCTTCTGGGGCATACCCAAGCTTGGACGCTTGAGTCTCCTTGAATATTTACTTGGGGTGCCTTGGGCATCCCCAAGCTTGAGCTCTTGCCTCTCCTTCTACTCCTTGCATTGAGACATCCTCGATCTTCGAACACTTCATCCACACAAAACTCAACAGAAAGTTCGGTAAGATCCGTTAGTATAATAAAGAAAATCACTACTCTAAGTAATGTTTCAAACCAATTCATATTTTGTTTTTGCATTTTAGCTACTTTAATATAACTTTCCATGGCTTAATCCACTGATAGAAATTGATAGTTTCATCAAAACAAGCAAACTGTGCATCAAAAACAGAATCTGTCTTAAACATGACAGTTTGTAGTAATCTGAACATTCACCATACTTCTGGTACTCCAAAAATTCTAAAAAATATAGGAAAAATACAAAATTTGTATATAAAGACAGTGCAAAAGTTTTAGAACCATTTGGCGTTCCAGTAAAAAATGTAAAATCATGCACTACAGCCAAAGTTTCTGTTTTGCGCCGCACAAACCAACAAGCAATGTAAACATCCTAAAGGAAAATCTTGGCACATTATTTTTGTTTTAAAGCTTTATAAAAGCACACAACAGAAATAAATGACTCTCTAAAACTTCCGTGTTGTCTCCCTGGCAGTGCTTTCTTTAAAGCCATTAAGCTAGGCATATAGTGATCAAGTAATGGATCCACCCGGATCCCAAGGTATATCAATGCCAATTTTAATTATTTTTTATTTAGTAGTGAGCACAAAGTAACATATATCATACAGCAACGAAGTCTAACTCTCTTCCTATGCATCGGCATGTCATAAAATAACAATTCATGCACACATAGTAAAGGCCAATGCATAGTATAAACAGTTTCTTGCAATTTTATCATATTGGAAACATGGAGAGCTGGAGATGTAGTTCCTCTCTCATAATAATTGCAAGTAGGAGAAGCAAGCACATGCATATTATATCTATCAAAACCATCATGTGGAGTACTAAAACACAACCCATCAATATAATCCTTAAAAAGGGCAAACTTCTCTGATATAGTGTAGTCGGGAGAATTCAAAAAGATAGGACTAGCATGCATGGGTGCAATAGCAACAATTTCATGTTTAACATAAGGAACTATAGCAAGTTCATCTCCATAAGCATAATTCATATTGGCATCTTGGCCACAAGCATAGCAAGCATCATCAAAAAGGGACATTTCAAAAGACTCAACGGGATCATAACAATCATCATAGCATCATCTTTCGGTAAGCAAGAAGGGAAATTAAACAATGTATGAATTGAAGAGTCACTCTCATTAGAAGGTGGGCACGGGTAGCTAATCCGCTCTTCCTCCTTTTGTTCTTCGCTCTCCTCATCATCTTTTTCATCTAATGAGCCCACAGTTTCATCAATTCCTTCTTCCATAGACTCCTGCAAAATATTAGTCTCTTCTTGGACAGCGGAGGAGTCCTCAATATATGGTTTAACATAGGCATTAGAAGCATAATTATCATAACCATATTGAATTATGGCAAAATGTTCAGATTTGTAAAGAGTAGCATCATACTTTCCAATCAAAGAAGAAATTTCATAAGCACCCTTAAAAGCAACAAATTCTTCAATTTGTTGAACATCATAGTAATTATAAACACCCTTAGCATACGAAGATACAATTCCATTATCACTAAACTCACATTGGTAGGTAAGGTGTTTCTTAGGGTTTTTAGAACAACAAGTAACATCATATATTTCACATAAATTCCAAGCATAGCATTGCACACGATGAATTTGATCCAGTAAAAGTTTCCCTTTTTGAGATAAGCGGTGTCGCACATAACAAGCATGCTCATCTAAATAATTGCCCTCAACTAAGCTAGTTGGGGTTTCAGCACGAGCACATAGGGATCGAAGATGATCCAAGTAAAAAGCTTCAGGAGTGTGATAGATTTTGAGTGGTTCTTCAACCATTGATTCAGTAGGTACCACTAATTTTTTTGGTATTTTGCGTTTCCTACCCATAACTAAAGGTAGAAAACAAGATCACAAAATAAAACTACTTAGAGATAAAGAAAACAAGCACACACGAGAATATTCACGCCACTCTATAACTCCTCGGCAACGGCGCCAGAAAAAGGTCTTGATAACCCACAAGTATAGGGGATCAATTGTAGCCTCTTTCGATAAGTAAGAGTGTCTAACCCAACGAGGAGCTAAAGGTAGAACAAATATTCCCTCAAGTTCAATCGACCACCGATACAACTCTATGCACGCTTAACGTTCGCTTTACCTAAAACAAGTATAAAACTAGAAGTACTTTGTAGGTGTTGTTGGATAGGTTTGCAAGATAATAAAGAGCACGTAAACAAAATCTAGGGGCTGTTTAGATAAATAAGCAATAAAGTTAGTATAGCGAGTGTGGAAAAGTGGTGGTAGGAGTTGCGAAATTGTCCCTAAGCAATTGACTACTTTACTAGACCGATATCAAGTTTTATGTGGGAGAGGCCATCGCTAGCATGTCATTCCCGACTTGGAATTCTATGCACTTATGATTGGAACTATTAGCAAGCATCCGCAACTACTAACGTTCATTAAGGTAAAACCCAACCATAGCATTAAGATATATTGGTCCCCCTTCAATCCCGTATGCATCAATTTCTATGCTATGTTGAAGCTTTTTTCACTCTTGCCCTCCAATACATAGTAATATTGACATACAACTAAACCTATGGTCTGATCCACGCGCGCGCTCATGTGATGGGCACCAAAGGACAGCAATATAACCACAAGAAAATTAAACCAATCATAGCAATTCACCAATTACCGATAGGACAATGAAAATCTACTCAGACATCATAGGATGGCAACACATCATTGGATAGTAATATGAAGCATAAAGCACCATGTTCAAGTAGAGGGTGCAGCGGGTTGAGGGAGAGTGGAACGTTGTAGATAGATGGGAGAAGGTGATGGAGATGTTGGTGAAGATGACGGAGGTGCTGGTGTAGATTGCGGTGACGATGATGGCCCCGGCGGCGTTCCAGTGCCACCGGAAGAGAGGGGGAGAGGGCCCCCCTTCTTCTTCTTCTTCCTTGACCTTCTCCCTAGATGGGAGAAGGATTTCCCCTCTGGTCCTTGGCTTCCATGTCATGGGAGGGGCGAGAGCCCCTCCAAGATTGGATCTGTCTCTCTGTCTCTCTCTGTTTCTGCGTTCCCTGCTTCTGCCCTTTCACTGTTTCTTATATTCCTAGAGATCCGTAACTCCGATTGGGCTGAAATTTGGACACGGTTTTTTTCCGGATATTGGCTTTCTTGCGGCGAAATAAGGGAACCAACCACCTTACGGAGTGGCCACGAGGGTCAGGGGCGCCCCCCTGCCTTGTGGCCCCCTCGGGCATCGTCTCGTGTTGATTCTTCTTCCCAAAAATCACATATATTCCAAAAAAATCTCCGTCAGTTTTTATCCCGTTTGGACTCTGTTTGATATGGATTTTATGCGGAAAAAAATGCAACAAACAGGAACTAGCACTGGACACTGGATCAATATGTTAGTCCCAAAAATAGTATAAAAAGTTGCCAAAAGTATATGAAAGTTTTATAATATTGGCATGGAACAATCAAAAATTATAGATACGACGGAGACGTATCAAGGCCACGCATCTACTCAAGTGGTCCAAGTGCACCATCACCTTCAGCTCGTCCGACCAACTCAAGTGCGTGGCAACTGCCGGTGCCCTCCTGATGGTTTGCTCGCCCGTCATCAGCAACGTCCTTGTCACCAAGACCCTCATCAATGGCAGTGCGGGGCTCAATGTTCTTTCCATCGAGACGTTCAACCGCCTTCAAGTGCCATATGATCTGTTGCAGCCCACCAAGCCTTTCTCACGAGTGACCGACGAGTCCACCACCCCGATATGGCAGATCCGCCTCCATGTCAGCTTCGACGAGCGCGACAATGATACGTCCATTTTGCATCATGCTTTTATATCGATATTTATTGCATCATGGGCTATTATTACACATTATGCCACAATACTTATGCCTATTCTCTCTTATTTTACAAGGTTTACATAAGGAGGGAGAATGCCGGCAGCTGGAAAAGGAGCAAATATTAGAGACCTATCCTGCACAACTCCAAAAGTCCTGAAACTCCACGGAAGTCATTTTTGGAAATAATAAAATACTGGCCGGAAGAAATACCAGAGGGGCCCACACCACAGCCCACGAGGGTGGGGGGCGCCACCCCCCTCGGCGTGCCTGCCTCGTGGGCCCCTGTTGGCCCTCCTGTGCCCATCTTCTGCTATATGAAGTCTTTCGTCCAAAGAAAATCATAAGCAAGCTTTGGGACGAGACTCACGCCACGAGGCGGAACGTTGGCGGAACCAATCTAGGGCTCTAGCGGAGCTGTTCTGCCTGGGACACTTCCCTCCGGGAGGGGGAAATCATCGCCATCGTCATCACCAATGCTCCTCTCATCGGGAGGGGGCCAATCTCCATCAACATCTTCACCAGCACCATCTCCTCTCAAACCCTAGTTCATTTCTTGTATCCAATTCTTGTCTCTAAATCTGGGATTGGTACCTGTAGGTTGCTAGTAGTGTTGATTACTCCTTGTAGTTGATGCTAGTTGGTTTATTTGGTGGAAGATCATAGGTTCAGATCCTTTATGCATATTAATACCCCTCTGATTATGAACATGAATATGCTTTGTGAGTAGTTACGTTTGTTCCCGAGGACATGGGAGAAGTCTGGCTATTAGTAGTCATGTGAATTTGGTATTCGTTCGATATTTTGATGAGGTGTATCTTGTCTCTCCTCTAGTGGTGTTATGTGAACTTCGACTACATGACACTTCACCATTATTTGGGCCTAGAGGAAGGCATTGCAGAGTAATAAGTCGATGATGGGTTGCTAGAGTGACAGAAGCTTAAACCCTAGTATATGCGTTGCTTCGTAAGGGGCTTATTTGGATCCACTTGTTCCATGCTATGGTTAGGTTTACCTTAATACTTCTTTTGTAGTTGTGGATGCTTGCAATAGGGGTTAATCATAAGTGGGATGCTTGTCCAAGTAAGGACAGCACCCAAACACCGGTCCACCCACATATCAAATTATCAAAGTATCGAACGCGAATCGTATGAACGTGATGAAAACTAGCTTGACGATAATTCCCATGTGTCCTCGGGAGCGCTTTTCTCTATATAAGAGTTTGTCCAGGCTTGTCCTTTGCTACAAAAAGGATTGGGCCACCTTGCTGCACTTTATTTACTTTTGTTACTCGTTTCTCGATACAATTTATCTTATCACAAAACTATCTGTTACCTCTAATTTCAGTGCTTGCAGAGAATACCTTGCTGAAAACCGCTTATCATTTCCTTCTGCTCCTCGTTGGGTTCGACAGTCTTACTTATCGAAAGGACTATGATAGATCCCCTATACTTGTGGGTCATCATACAACTACCGCACCGAGCTCATCGACTTCGACGTCGCTCACATCCGCCTCCCATACAACGCCATCCTTGGATATCCGGCCCTGGCCAAGTTCATGACGGTGACCCAACATGGCTACAACGTCCTCAAGACGCCAAGGAACCGCGACATCATCACGATCACTTGCATGGAGAAGGACACGTTGTGCTCCCTCGAGCGCGCCTACCAGGCTGCGGCGATTGAAGACCCAGACAACGAACGCGCCATCTACCCTATTGAGGCTATCCCCAAGAAGAAAAAGCAGTTGCTCCGCCAAGAGCCTCGGGAGAGTGGTGTCTCCAGCCGCACCACCTCAGGACATGTGCCCACGGATGGGGCGCCTCCCTCCCTCGCATAGGAAGGCATGCCCGACGCCCTCCTCAGGCTAGGCTCAGGGGCTCTCTTTTGGAGGGCCTCTGACTTAGCCAACGTCACGAGGGAGGCGCTCGGGCACCACTTGGAGGCATGCTTCATTGCACGCTTCCCTCACGAGGGCACAAGGCATGGGGTGCCATGTGCTCAGGAGTTCATCACCAAGACAACCGAGGAGCTTCAAGAGGCAAGAGCCATGCGCGGCGACCGCCGCCCGCCACCTGGCGCAGCTCCTTATCCTGGCAAGGACGTCGAGCTACGCGTCTGCGTCAACATCCCAGGGCTCAATAGGGCCACATCCCAGGAGTGCTTCTGGCCTTCTCGCATTGGTCGGTGCGAGGGTCCACCTCATAGCTATGTTTGCATGCCTTTTGGCCTGTCGAGCGCGGCTGTTACCTTCCAGCGCCGCCTGCGAAGCATCATGGCGGCTCAGGAGGCCAGGCACCACGTGGTCCTGGCGGATATGGCGACGGTTCTTCGTGAGCCCCCCGGACTTACAGAGCCTCCCGAGGTTTAGGACCCCGACGGCTCGTGAGGAGCAACATCTTCAACACGCATCTTCAGCTACTTCAACATCCCTTCAGCAACGGTGCCAGGTGACATTTTCCAGTTTACCCTGTTGGGGGCGCCCCTCGGGCCGCATTATCCCTAGACCGCATGGGCTTGTCCCTGCGGCTTATATCTTTCTTGCATCTTCCAGTTGTTCTACTGGGGGCGCCCCTTGGGCTGCATCATCCCCAGGCCACGTGGGTCTGTCCGTGCGGCGTATGTTGTTCTTGCATTTATTAAAACTAGCTTTACCTCCTCCCATAAGCTGACTTATGATTATCGCCTAGTTACCTGCTTGTCTGTTGCCCTTCGTGGCCTCCCGCGATGCTGACCGGCCTCCTGCTCATCCCGCAATGGGGGCTACACATGCTGGCACGATGCTTGTGCTCAGGTTCGTCCCTGCAATGCTGACAAACCTGAGAGATCGAGCTCTGGCTCGCGGCCCGCCTCGCGCACGTCACCTCACCAGGTCCTCAGTGCCTTCATCTTCTTGCAGAAGGATTAGCGGTAGGATATCACACGCGATTATGGGTTATATTCTCCCCATGGACTAACTCACAAGAACCTACGAAGCTTAACTATGGGTGGCCCCCGCCGGCCGTCTCCTTTCCGCGCGATTCGCTTACGCGTTAAAGGGGGGCTCCCAAGCATCGCGCCTCGGGAGCTCTTACTGACTCTCCAGCCCTCACCCCCTGGCCTTAACCACGGCACCGCGACCTGGCATACCAGCGGTGGCTGAGCCTCGCTCAAGGGTCGGGACCTGAGGACGCAGAGCACTCATATGAGCGAGGAAAGGGGAGACCGGCATGGCCTTACCTAGTAGCATCGCCACTGAAGCGTGATTCGGGCGTTGCGTAAGGAATCGCCATAGGCTTGCCTAAAGATAAGTTACCCATGCATAATAAAGCAAATCTCTCCGTCCGAAGTCCTCCTCTCCCATAAAGTCACTCCGGCAGGGCTGCTTCCCTTTTCGGCCTCCAGGGAGCTACTTGCACGCCAAAGGGGACCTCTTGAGCATCGCGCCTCGGGAGCTCTTACCGGACCTCGGGCCGCTCACCTCCTGGCCTTGACCACGGCATCACGACCTGGCATACCAGCGACGGCTGAAGCCTGCCTGGGGACTGGGACCTGCCAGTCTAGAGCGCTAAGCTACCGCGAGAACGAAAAGGGGGAACAATGTTGAAGCAAGATACGCAACCACAACCTTATAGTAGGAATAATAAACATTGAAGCAAAAGCTTTACAGGTTCTTTACACACCCCCAAGGGGTTTGATGTCTACTACACAACCTTCTTCTTGTAGGTGTTGTTGGGCCTCCAAGTGCAGAGGTTTGTAGGACAGTAGCAAATTTCCCTCAAGTGGATGACCTAAGGTTTATCAATCCGTGGGAGGCGTAGTATGAAGATGGTCTCTCTCAAACAACCCTGCAACCAAATAACAAAGAGTCTCTTGTGTCCCCAACACACCCAATACAATGGTAAATTGTATAGGTGCACTAGTTCGGCGAAGAGATGGTGATACAAGTGCAATATGGATGGTAGATATAGGATGTTGTAATCTGAAAATATAAAAAAAGCAAGGTAACTAATGATAAAACTGAGCGTAAACGGTATTGCAATGCTAGGAAACAAGGCCTAGGGTTCATACTTTCACTAGTGCAAGTTCTCTCAGCAATAATAACATAATTGGATCACATAACTATCCCTCAACATGCAACAAAGAGTCACTCCAAAGTCACTAATAGAGGAAAACAAACGAATAGATTATGGTAGGGTGCGAAACCACCTCAAAGTTATTCTTTCCAATCAATCCGTTGGGCTATTCCTATAAGTGCCACAAACAGCCCTAGAGTTCGTACTAGAATAACACCTTAAGATACAAATCAACCAAAACCCTAATGTCACCTAGATACTCCAATGTCACCTCAAGTATCCGTGGGCATGATTATACGATATGCATCACACAATCTCAATTCATATATTCAAACCAACACATAGAACCTCAAAGAGTGACACAAAGTTTCTACCGAGAATCACGACGAAACGTGTGCCAACCCCTATGCATAGGTTCATGGGCGGAACCCATAAGTTGATCACCAAAACATACATCCAGGAATCACGTGATATCCCATTGTCACCATCGACACGCACGGCAAGACATACATCAAGTTTTCTCTAATCTTTAAAGACTCAATCCGATAAGATTACTTCAAAGGGAAAACTCAATCCATTACAAGAGAGTAGAGGGGGAGAAGAAACATAAGATCCAACTATAATAGCAAAGCTCGCGATACATCAAGATCGTGCCAAATCAAGAACACGAGAGAGAGAGAGAGAGAGATCAAACACATAGCTACTGGTACATACCCTCAGCCCCGAGGGTGAACTACTCCCTCCTCGTCATGGAGAGCGCCGGGATGATGAAGATGGCCACAGGTGAGGGTTCCCCCCCTCGGTGGTGCGGAACAGGTCCCGATTAGTTTTTGGTGGCTCGAGGTTTTATGCGGCATGAACTCCCGATCTAATCTCTCGTCTGGAAGTTTTAGGGTACGTGGAGTTATATAGGCGGAAGAAGCACGTCAGTGGAGCCATGAGGGCCCCACGAGGCAGGGGGCACACCCTAGGGGGGTGGGCGCGCCCCCCACCCTTGTGGCTTCCTCGTTCCTTCCTTGATGTAGGGTCCAAGTCCATCCGGTAGCTTTCCTTCCAAAAATAACTTCTCCAATTGATTTCATTCCGTTTTGACTCCGTTTGATATTCCTTTTCTTCGAAATACTGAAATAGGCAAAAAAAACAACAAATCTGGGCTGGGCCTCCGGTTAATAGGTTACTCCCAAAAGTAATATAAAAGTGGAAAATAAAGCTCAATATTGCCCAAAATAGTAGATAATATAGAATGGAGCAATCAAAAATTATAGATACGTTGGAGACGTATCAAGCATCCCCAAGCTTAATTCCTGCTCGTCCTCGAGTAGGTAAATGATAAAAAAGATAATTTTTTATGTGGAATGCTAGTTTGCATAATTTCATTGTAATTCTTCTTAATTGTGATATGAATATTCAGATCCGAAAGATTCAACACAAAAGTTCATATTGACATAAAAATAATAATACTTCAAGCATACTAACTAAGCAATTATGTCTTCTCAAAATAACATGGCCAAAGAAAGTTCATCCCTACAAAATCATATAGTTTAGTCATGCTCCATTTTCGTCACACAAGAATGCTCCCATCATGCACAACCCCGATGACAAGCAAAGCAATTGTTTCATACTCTAGTAATCTCAAACTTATAAACCTTCACGCAATACATGATTGCGAGCCATGGACATAGCACTCTGAGTGGAATAGAATATGATGATGGGGGTTATGTAGAGAAGACAAAAAAGGAGAAGGTCTCACATCAACGAGGCTAATCAACGGGCTATGGAGATGCCCATCAATTGAAGTTAATGCAAGGAGTATGGATTGCCATGCAATGGATGCACTAGAGCTATAAATGTATGAAAGCTCAACAAAAGAAACTAAGTGGGTGTGCATCCAACTTGCTTGCTCACGAAGAACTAGGGCATTTGAGGAAGCCCATCTTTGGAATATACAAGCCAAGTTCTATAATGAAAAATTCCCACTAGTATATGAAAGTGACAACATATGAAACTCTCTATATGAAAAACATGGTGCTACTTTGAAGCACAAGTGTGGAAAAAGAGATAGTAACATTGCCCCCTTTTTATTTATTTATTTATTTATTTTGGGCCTTTTTTTTCTTTGGCCTTTCTCTTTTTTTTGGGACAATGCTCTATTAAATGATGATCATCACACTTCTATTTATTTACAACTCGATACTAGAACAAAGTATGAGTCTATATGAATGCCTCCAGCGGTGTACCAGGATATGCAATGAATCAAGAGTGACATGTATGAAAGAATTATGAATGGTGCCTTTGCCACAAATACTATGTCAATAACATGATCATGCTAAGCAATATGACAATGATGAATGTGTCATGATGAACGGAATGGTGGAAAGTTGCATGGCAATATATCTCGGAATGGCTACGGAAATGCCATAATAGGTAGTTATGGTGGCTATTTTGAGGAACATAAAAGGAGGTTTATGTGTGAAAGAGCGTATCATATCACGGGTGTCGGTGTCAAAACCGGCGGATCTCGGGTAGGGGGTCTCGAACTGTGCGTCTAGGTGGATGGTAACAGGAGACAAGGGACACGATGTTTTTACCCAGGTTCGGGCCCTCTCGATGGAGGTAATACCCTACTCCTGCTTGATTAATATTGATGATATGGGTAGTACAAGAGTAGATCTACCATGAGATCAAGGAGGCTAAACCCTAGAAGCTAGCCTATGGTATGATTGTTGTTTTTCCTACGGACTAAAACCCTCCGGTTTATATAGACACCGGATAGGTTAGGGTTACACAGAGCCGGTTACAATGGTAGGAGATCTACATATCCGTATCGCCAAGCTTGCCTTCCACGCCAAGGAAAGTCCCATACGGACACGGGATGAAGTCTTCAATCTTGTATCTTCATAGTCTTGGAGTCCGGCCGTGATGATAGTTCAGCTATCCGGACACCCCCTAGTCCAGGACTCCTCGGTAGCCCTGAACCAAGCTTCAATGACGCACGAGTCCGCGCGCATATTGTCTTCGGCATTGCAAGGCGGGTTCCTCCTCCGAATACTTCATAGAAGGTTTTGAACACAAGGATAGTGTCCGCTCGCAAAACAAGTTCCACATACCACCATAGAGAGAATAATTTTTGCACAGATCTCCGACGTATTCCGCAGCGTGACATCACACCACGGCCGTGCCTTTATATGAATCGTTTTTACTGTTCCACCTCGGTAGCGTTTAGCGAGGCGGTTTCCGGCACGTCTTATCAAAGCATAGATCGTGCCCCTTATTCCGGATTCTCATCAATACGGACGTGGGTAACCCATCCGCGCCATTGATTACGGCGCTTGGGAGATAAGCGAGTTTTACCAGGCTGGGCGGGGACGCATAGCTTCAGTCCGTCCATATAAGGGGATAAGGATCCACCTTTTCACCCACGCCTCTTCCTCCTTTGCTTATCCATTTCACAAGACTCGAGCTCCAGCGCCCAAGTCCGCACACCCCACCTCAACCTTCTCCAACTATGTCCGGAGCGGGAGGCAGGTGGATGGCCTCCTCCGTCACGAAGGGGCACATCACAAAGCTGCGGGAGGCCGGATACTCGTCCGGCGACATCGCGCACCGGCTGCCCGACGCGGGGCAGCTCATTCCAACGAGATCAGAGAGGCTAAACCCGAGAAGCTAGCCTATGGTATGATTGTTGTTCGTCCTACGGACTAAAACCCTTCGGTTTATATAGACATCGAATAGGGTTAGGGTTACACAGAGTCGGTTACAATGGTAGGAAATCTACATATCCGTATTGCCAAGCTTGCCTTCCATGCCAAGGAAAGTCCTATCCGGACACGGGACAACGTCTTCAATCTTGTATATTCATAGTCTGGGAGTCCGGCCAAAGATGATAGTTCGCTATCCGGACACCCCTAGTCCAGACTCCTCAAGAGTCAGCCGAACCAGGCTTCAATGATGATAAGTCCGCGTGTTGATTGTTTTCGGCATTGCAAGGCGGGTTCCTCCTCGAATCTCGTGTTGAATAGTGTCCGCTTTCTTGTGAAGATCGCGCTTCTCGGCTTCCACTCCCAATAATGGCCATCTTCCACGTGTCGAATGAATGTGAAAAGTCAGGGTATCTTTACATTTACCCCCCTTGCTGTGCAAATGAGCCGTCTATAAAAGAGACGGGAATCCAGATCCGGATCACACCATCCTCCCTTCGCGAGCCTTCATCAGAGCGCCTTTGACAAAAAAACACTCCACCATAGACAGTCGATGCGGCTCCTCCTCTCGCGTTCCCAGCCCTCAGCCCGGAGATTGGGGGAGATGCTCAGTCCCGCACAGCGAATTGGTGGTGCTCCAAACCAAGGGATTCCTTCACCCGGCCTTCATGGTTCCGGTGCGTTCTGGACTCACCACTTATAAGGGCGGGAAGCAGGCGGAGAGCGTCCCCGATCACTCTAAGGGAGAGCGGGTATGCTTCATCTCTTACCTAATGATAGGACTCGGATTTCCAATCCATCCGTTTCTCCGGGCTTCGGAGTTCTACGGCCTCCACCGCACAACCTTACGCCTGCCTCCATCTTGCATATAGCGGGCTTTGTGGCCCTTTATGAGCTGTTTCGGGCATTGAGGCCCATTTCGCTCTGTGGAAGAGATTGTTCTGCCTTGTGCCTCGTTCTCGTGAAGGGTCAATATATCAAGTGGGCGGAGCCGAACTATGGCGCATCGCCGGATCGGATACTTATCCGGTACCCCAAAGAAGGCGTCCGAGGACCGCCCACGTAATGGTTTTACATGGAGGACGCCCCGCTGCGGATCCTGTTCGGATCGGCCTTCCGGAGTTTAGCAACGCCTCCTCAAGAAGCGCCTAAGCCGGGCGCCGCGGAGCCCCCAGAGGGAAAATGACCGACGTCCTTTACTTGATGAGCCGAATCAGATTACTGGCTCATGCCGGATTGACCATGATTGGAGTCATGGCAATCTGCATTATGAAGAGTGCAGCCGCTCCAATATAGGGGCCACCCCATGTGGGACTTCAACGGGAGGACGATGCCACCCGCCATGGCCGCAAAGGGCCGGATCGGTCACCGAACTGGTGAAGACCTTGTCCGCCATGTACAAAGGGGAAGAGGAGGATTTTCTCCGTGTCAGTCCACTGAACGGGTTTTCTTCGAATAATCCTCGAAGTTGGAAGCAAATATCTTTGGGGCCTGTCTGATCCATGTTCCCGTGGTTAAATATCTCATTTCATGGTTTCTACGCAGGAACTGCGTCGGGCCATGGAGAAGATACACAGCCAGCCCCCACAACCCGAGGATCCGGAACGGTCCCTCGATCCGGCCTCCGAAGAGGACCCGGATATAAAGGTGGAGCTGATCGACGGGGTCTTCCTCCAACTTAGCATCGACAATGCTTTGGTTGCCATTACGGCCGACTACCCCGGATTATTTCCGGCCTCCCAGGTAACCGTGACCGAAGTCCGGATACCAAGTCCTATCCGTGCTTTACTTCTAATCACCACGTATTTGATGGTGTTTCGCAGGGGGGTGCCTTCAGAACAGGAAGCCGAGCCTGCCGCGGCCGTCCAACAAGGGGCAGCTCGGCCCAGCAGGCGGAAAAGAAGTGCGGTACGACTCAAGACGCCGCCAAGAACGGTATGATGTGCCATCGTGTTTTAAGGAGAGGTTCTGGGAGACACACCGACGCCGTGGTTTTTCAAGAAAGAGCGCTCGCCGGACTGAGTCCGGAGAAGTTGCCAATCGGACCTCCGCCAACCAGGCTCAAAAGCCGAGTCCGGAAGGGGCTACAAACACGAGGCGTGCGTCGGATGCTCCTCCAATGGAGGATGCCGACAGACTGTCTGCCAACAAGTCGGAGGTGGAGAGCGCCATGAATTATAGGCGCCGCCGGACTATTCTACGTGATGCATGTTTCTCCCAAGAGGCGTTGGACGCCTTTATTTCGGGAGAAGCGTACCTCCGTGCCGCTCAAGATGGCCTAGCCAGAGCCACAGAGCAGTATGTGAAAGACATACGGGTAAGGAATTTTTACAGTTATATATGCCGGTAGCCCCCGAGACTTAAAATAGTTAGGATAACTGATTTAAGGATCATTTGGAATGCAGGTTATTACCGAAAAGAATACCCGTTTGTCCCAGGAGCTTGAAGAGTGCAAGGCCCAACTTGAGGCCGCACTGGCCGCGACCAGGGAAGCCATGAAGACTCCCTCTGGTAATATATGCCCTTCAAAGTAGAAGTAGTTTCACAAAGTGCGGCATGTGCATAAATCTGACATTAACATTGCAGATAGCCCCGGGATGGATCCGGACAAGCAACAGCTCCTGCGCCAGCAAAAGGCCGGCGAGAGCGTTCTTACGAGGGTGCGGCAGGAGAAAAATAACCTCCAAGATGCCAACACCCAACATGGTGAGGAACTAAAGGATGTTCGTGCCCAGTTGTCTGACTCCGTAAAGGAGAATCGACGGCTTCGTCGCGGCATTTTCAGTAAGTGCTTAAACGAACTTTGAAAGAGTTCGGCGAGGAAGGCGACTAACATAAACATGTATGTAGGTTTGCTCACAGTCGTCCCGAGGAGGAGATGCCCAGTTCTTTGGGTGATCTTCTTCCCGAATCAAGGCTACCGCATTTAACGAAGTTCGGCAGTGATGAAAGGCGTCGCCAGGCCTTGTGGCCATCTGTCTCCCCTGCTCAAGGCATTGGGGAGCCGGGCAGAGCGGCTTCAAGGAGCACGGCGCGCTCCGACTATGGAAGATATCGGCCTGCCATTCAAGGTGCTGTGGAGGCTCGGGCCATGGTAAAGACGCGGTACACGGTTGTCGACCCAAACCACATGGCCAAGGTCGGACCTGTGGGGCTGATGGGAAGGAGATCCTCAGAAAGCTTAGTGTACGGCCAAGTAGAATTGGCCGCCAAGTATTACAATCAAGATTGTAAATTAGATAGCCTATTAGATGGCATTGAGGAGGAATACAATTAGTCGAGTTGACTATGTAATTGAATATGACATGAAAAATGTCTTCTAGCCGGATTGTAGATCGTTTGTCATAGCGGACCTTTTCGCTTCGACCTCGGGACCCAATAGTCCAGAGTGTGTCCAAATACCCTCGCGGTTATATAAGAACCGGGGCATGCATGGAGACAAGGCGTAGGGGTCATTATTGTTGTATCAGACAAGTGCCCAACTAGTTATGTTATATTACATGGATAGTAAGAAACATCTTCCAGGAGAATAGTTACATAAGGGTTCCTTTCCTCGAGGCATGCCCTAAAGTGCATGTCCAAACTGCTAAGAAAGCGTAAAATCATCCGGGGCAGATGGATAAATAGTTAAAAATCATCTTTCAGTTCACCGACCGGATATTCCCTTAAGAACGCTTAGCTTTCGGCTTCACCCACCGAGGTACACATCCGGCTGCCCCGGCAGAATAATCGCAGAGGTGCACCCTTTACCACCTAGCCGAACAATCGGGAACATAGGGGTAAGCACAGAGCCGAGCAACCCAGCTTGGCCAAAACTTAAGTCATATCGATGCATATAATGGTGAGTAAAAGGTACATGCGGAAGTTTGACACATGTGTTGGGCATGAAGCCCGTATAAATAAGCTTCTGTTAAAGGAGCCCCCAGGTATAATGAGCACGGACAGCGCGTCAAGTATGTGCGAACAAAGCGCAAACGAGCCTCTAAAGGCTTCAAGAAGAAGGAGGAGGAAGGAGAGAAATAAAAGACAGCAAAAATAGAAAATGTGGACGGAGGAAGGAGACGAACTTGGAGTCCGGGCGCTTAAGCGTAGAATCTTCATAGACGGGTTATGCGTTCCATGGGTTCGGCTCGAGTCGGTTATCCGATGCGTTCGCAGACGGTATGCTCCGCCGTCAGGACCTGGTCGATGATGAATGGACCTTCCCATTTGGGCTTGAGTTTGTCCTTTTTCTTGTCCGTGAGCGTAGAACTAGTTCGCCAACGTTGTAAGCTTTGGCCCGTACTTCCCTGCTTTGATATCTTCGAGCCTGTTGTTGATAAAATGCGGAACGAGCTTTTGCCACGTCGCGCTCCTCCTCCAATGCGTCCAAACTGTCCTACCGATCGAGCTCGGCTTCTCTTTCTTCATACATGCGCACGCGAGGTGAGTCATGCATTATGTCGCAGGCAAGACCGCCTCTGCGCCGTAAACCATAAAAATGGTGTGAATCCGGTAGTACGATTCGGCGTGGTCTGCAGCCCCAGTATGGAGTCGAGCTCCTCAACCCAAAGGCGTGTTAGATTCCTTGAGGGACCGCACTAGTCCGGGTTTAATGCCGCTCATGATTAGACCGTTTGCTCGCTTCGACTTGACCGTTGGTTTGAGGGTGATAGACGGAGGCGTAATCGAGCTTGATGCCCATGTTTTTGCACCATAATGTGACCTCATCGGCCGTGAAGTTGGTGCCGTTATCAGTGATGATACTGTGGGGGACACTGTAACGGTGCACTACCCCTGATATGAAGTCTATCACCGGCCCGGATTCAGCCGTTTTAACAGGCTTGGCCTCTATCCATTTGGTGAATTTATCCACCATGACCAATAGATATTTTTGCTTGTGGGTTCCTCCCTTAAGGGGTCCAACCATGTCAAGCCCCGGATCATGAACGGCCAGGTGATGGGTATAGTTTTGAGGGCGGTGGGTGGCATGTGGCTTTGGTTAGCAAAAGTCGGCAACCGACGCATCGTTGGACTAAATCCTGCGCATCTGCCCGGGCCGTCGACCAATAAAATCTTGTACGAAAGGCCTTGCCTACAAGGGCCCGGGCTGCGGCGTGGTGCCCACCCAGTCCGGCATGAATTTCAGCCAGGAGGTTTCGCCCTTCCTCTTCGGAGATACACCTTTGAAGGACTCTTGTTGTGCTTTTCTTATAGAGCTCTCCCTCATTGGACTTTATAGGCTTTGGATCGCTGTACTATGCAGCGAGCCTCATTTTGGTCTTCGGGGAGTTCCTGCCTAGTTAGGTAGGCTAGGAATGGTTCCGTCCATGGGGCGATAACCACCATTATTTCGTGGGCGGAGGGTGTTATCTCGTTGGCAGAGCCTCCGATTGTGTCAGAGTGTTCGGTGTCAGGCAGTGCGGTTGGGTCCGGATTGTTATTTCCGGACTCCCCTTCCCATAGTACGGATGGCTTGAACAGCCGTTCCAGGAAGATGTTGGGCGGGACGACATCGCGTTTTGCGCTGATGCGTGCCAATACGTCCGCCGCCTGGTTGTTGTCCCAGGCTATATGATGAAATTCGAGCCCTTGAACTGCGTCTTGACATTTTTAGGACCGCATTGCGGCACGCTGCCATTTTCGGATCTGCGGCATCAAAGTCTCCGTTTATTTGAGATATCGCGAGGTTCGAATCCCCGCACCTCTAGGCGTTTAATGCCCATGGAGATCGCCATCCGGAGGCCGTGCGTAAGGGCCTCGTATTCGGCTGCATTGTTGGAGTCCGTATACATTATCTCGAAGGACGATTTGGACTGTGTCCCCGGTTGGGGACGTCGAGACGATGCCAGCCCCAGGCCGCCAACATTTTGGAGCCGTCAAAGTGCATGATCCAATTGGAGTATGCGCCATACTCTTTAGGGAGTTCGGCCGGTCCATTCGCCACGAAGTCGGCCAAAACCTGTGACTTAATAGCTCGTCGTGGCTTATAGGTTATGTCGAATGGAAGGAGCTCTATGGCCCATTTAGCAATCCGGCCCGTCGCGTCGCGGTTGTTTATAATGTCGTTAAGAGGTACTTGGGAGGCTACCGTTATCGAACACTCTTGAAAGTAGTGTCGCAGCTTCCGGATGCCATGAACACCGCGTATGCTATCTTTTGATAATGTGGGTACCGGGACTTGCACGGAGATAGGACTGTGGACACATAGTAAACCGGTTTTTGAAGAGGGAACCTGTGTCCGTCCGTTTCTCGTTCGACGACGAGCACCGGCAATGACAACTTGATGTGTTGCGGCGATATATAATAGCATTGGTTCGCCCATGTTGGGCGCGGCCAGGACCGGATTTGTTGCCAATATGGCTTTTATTTCTTCGAGTCCGGCCGTGGCGGCATCCGTCCACTCGAAGTGTTCGGTGCGTCGGAGGAGGCGGTAAAGGGGTAACGCCTTTTCTCCCAAACGGGAAATAAAGCGGCTTAGAGCCGCTACGCATCCAAATCAATTTTGTATTTGTTTGAGGTCTTTTGGAATATCCGGTTGTGACAGAGCTCGGATCTTGGCTGGGTTTGCTTCAATTCCTCTACGGACACAATGAAGCCCAAGAGCTTTCCGGCTGGAACGCCGAAGACGCATTTTTCCGGATTGAGCTTAATGTCATATTTTCGGAGATTGTCGAATGTGAGCCTCAAGTCGTCTACTAGAGTTTCGACATGCTTGGATTTGACGACCACGTCATCTACATATGCTTCCACTGTTTTGCCGATCTAGTTTGCCAGACATGTCTGAATCATGCGCTGATATGTTGCGTCGGCGTTTTTGAGCCCGAAGGGCATTGTGTTGAAGCAGAATGGGCCGTATGGAGTGATGAATGCTGTTGCGGCTTGGTCTGGCTCCGCCATCTTGATTTGGTGGTAGCCGGAGTACACGTAGAGGAAGCACAATGAGTCGTGTCCTGCTGTAGTGTCGATAATTTGATCAATGCGAGGGAGGGGGAAGGGATCCTTTGGGCAAGCCTTATTAAGGTCTTTGAAATCAACACATAGGCGCCAGGATTTATCCTTCTTTGGTACCATCACCAGATTTGCTAGCCAGTCCGGATGTTTTATATCTCCGATGAATCCGGCTTCCAGAAGTTTGGCTAGCTCCTCTCCCATGGCCTGTCTCTTGGGTTCGGAAAAGCGCCGAAGAGCCTGTTTGACTGGCTTGAATCCTTTTAGGGTATTTAGGATGTGCTCGGCAAGCCGACGTGGGATTGCTGGCATGTCTGAAGGGTGCCGAGCAAAATGTCCCGATTTTCTCGTAGAAATTCTCGTAGTCGGCGTCTACATCGTGGTTTAATTGTGCCCCAATGGAGGCCGTCTTTGCAGGGTCCGTTGGGTGGACTTGGAATTTGACTATTTCATCCACTGGTTTAAAAGAGGTGGACTTGGATCTTTTATCAAGTATCACATCGTCCCTGTTCACCGTGGAGCGCATCGCAGTGAGTTCCTCGGCCGCTAGGGCTTCGGATAGTGCCTCAAGGGCTAGTGCAGCTGTCTTGTTTTCGGCGCGGAGTGCTATGTTCGGATTACTAGAGAGAGTGATGATTTCTTTAGGTCCGGGCATTTTAAGCTTCATGTACCCATAATGGGGTATAGCTTGAAAAATTGTGAATGCCTCTCGCCCTAATAAAGCGTGATATCCGTTGCTGCACGGGGCCACTTGAAATGTGACCTCCTCGGACCTGTAATTGTCCGGCGAGCCCAACACTACGTCTAGTGTGATTTTTCCTGTGCAGCATGCTTCCCGGCTAGGGATTATTCCTCTAAAGGTTGTGCTACTTCGCTCAATGCGGTTCCAGTCTATTTCCATTTTTCGGATGGTTTCCTCGTAGATGAGGTTTAGTCCGCTACCGCCATCCATGAGTACCTTAGTAAGGCGAAAGCCGTCCACTATTGGACTGAGGACCAATGCGGCTGGTGCTTGGGCTGTTCGGAATTTGGGTTAAATCACTTTGGCATTAAAGGTAATAGCCGTGTCACCCATGGATTTATTGTTGCTACTTGGTAGACTTCGCAAGGTTATGGAGTGTTCGCTCCGCATGTTATTTGATGCGAAAGTCTCAAGACTGTTAATACCGTCTTGGTGTTCTTTGGGCTGGGATTACGAGGCTAGAAGCTCTTCGCCACTTTTGGCCACCTGCCGTAGTATCCAACATGCTCGAAGGCTATGAGTTGGGCTGGCGCCCTACGTGCTATGAATTTTGCAGGTCCGTTTAGCCAACCCTCCGATGCAGTTCCGTGCCCTTTAGGGGTTTTTGTTTTTGATGTTTAACCCAGGTGCTTGGTGATGATGCACCTTTTATTTCGGACTAGGGATGTATTCGGGGCCGGATTATCCCAAAATTTACTTTCGGTTTTCCAAGCACTCTCCATCGCACAGTACTTTTGTACTATGGTCACCAAATCAGCAAAGCTTGTAATTTCGCGACGACTTATGGCGTTTAGGATTCCCTTGTCCGTGCAATTATTGCAGAAAAGTGAGATTGCGTCCTCCTCTCGGCAGTCCTTTATCCTGTCCATAACCAAGAGGAATCTGGCCCAGTAATGATGTACTGTTTCAGCGGGCTCTTGCCGAATTCGGGATAGATCGCTAATATTTGGGTGGGCCGGTGGAACTAGATCCGGAACCCCGTCCAATTTAAGACTCAGGGACCGAGAAGTTTCCGAACTTGGAAGTTTGGATTTTTGAATGCTATCCAATGAATCCAACCCGCCGCCTGACTTTAAGTTCAGGGCTTGATCGACATCCGTCCCTCTGCGGGAATCCGGCATGGAGGGATCGGGAATCCGGACGTAGCTAGTCCTTAAGATAGAAGAAGAATCGTCGTATTGCTCCTCTACCACAGCAACATGATGGGTAGCCTGGGGAGAGTTGATCTCTCTCAGATCGGTTTTAGGCCCGATCTGGTCGTAGTCTGTGGCGACTCCCAGGGCGGCGATGCGATCCAAGAGCTCGTTTACGGAGGAGAGCTCGATGGGATCTAACTGCTCGGCAAGTTTCGAGTTAACGTGAAGATTAGTTTCGATGACCCGAGAAGTCATCGTCGGCGCGGTGGCCGAACTGGCGGTCATAAGAAAACCACCTAACCGAAGAGTCTGACCAGTGGCCAAAGCTCCTTTGGCTATAGTATCGTCTTTAAAGACGGGATGAGGCATCCTTCCTGACGGCGACGGCACAGAGGAACTCTCAATGAAAGCACCAATGTCGGTGTCAAAACCGGCGGATCTCGGGTAGGGGGTCCCGAACTGTGCGTCTAGGCGGATGGTAACAGGAGACAAGGGACACGATGTTTTTACCTGTGTTCGGGCCCTCTCGATGGAGGTAATACCCTACTCTGCTGATTAATATTGATGATATGGGTAGTACAAGAGTAGATCTACCACGAGATCGTAGAGGCTAAACCCTAGAAGCTAGCCTATGGTATGATTGTTGTTCGTCCTATGGACTAAAACCCTTCGGTTTATATAGACACCGAATAGGGTTAGGGTTACACAGAGTCGGTTACAATGGTAGGAAATCTACATATCCGTATTGCCAAGCTTGCCTTCCACGCCAAGGAAAGTCCTATCCGGACACGGGACGAAGTCTTCAATCTTGTATCTTCATAGTCCAGGAGTCCGGCCAAAGATGATAGTTCGCTATCCGGACACCCCTAGTCCAGGACTCCCTCAACGGATTTGGATGCACCGGCGAAGTTTGCACCAACTCTCAATGTGAGAAAGGGCAATGCACGGTACCGAAGAGGCTAGCAATGATGGAAGGGTGAAAGTGCGTATAATCCATGGACTCAACATTAGTCATAAAGAACTCATATACTTATTGCAAACATCTACAAGCCATCAAAAACCAAAGCACTACGCGCATGCTCCTAGGGGGGATAGATTGGTAGGAAAAGACCATCGCTCGTCCCCGACTGCCACTCATAAGGAGGACAATCAAATAACACCTCATGTTTCAAATTTGTTACACAACATTTACCATACGTGCATGCTACGGGACTTGCAAACTTCAACACAAGTATTTCTCAAATTCACAACTACTCAACTAGCACGACTTTAATATCACTACCACCATATCTCAAAACAATCATCAAGCATCAAACTTCTCTTAGTATTCAACACACTCATAAGAATTCTTACAAATATTGTATGCTTAGCATATTAGGATTATTTAAGCAAATTACCATGCTATTTAAGACTCTCAAAATAATATAAGTGAAGCATGAGAGTTCATATATTTCTTCAAAATAAAACTACCACCATGCTCTAAAAGATATAAGTGAAGCACTAGAGCAAATGACAAACTACTCCAAAAGATATAAGTGAAGATCAATGAGTAGTCGAATAATTATACAACTATGTGAAGACTCTCCCATTTAAGAATTTCATATCTTGGTACTTTATTCAAACAGCAAGCAAAGCTAAAGAAAATAAAATGATGCTCCAAGCAAAACACATATCATGTGGTGAATAAAAATATAGCTCCAAGTACAGTTACCGATGAACGAAGACGAAAGAGAGGATGCCTTCCGGGCATACCCAAGCTTAGACGCTTGGTTATCCTTGAATATTACCTTGGGGTGCCTTGGGCATCCCCAAGCTTAGGCTCTTTCCACTCCTTATTCCATAGTCTATCGAATCTTTACCTAAAACTTGAAAACTTCACAACACAAAACTTAACAGAAAACTCGTGAGCTCCATTAGCAAAAGAAAACAAAACACCACTTAACGGTACTGTAATGAACTCATTATTTATTTATATTGGTGTTAAACCTAATGTATTCCAACTTCTCTATGGTTTGTAACCTATTTTACTAGCCATAGATTCATCAAAATAAGCAAGCAACACAATGAAAACAGAATCTGTCAAAAACAGAACAGTCTGTAGTAATCGGTAACTAACGCAAACTTCTGGAACTCCAAAAATTCTAAAATAAATTGTTGGACCTGAAGAATTTTCCTAGTAATTATCTGCAAAAAGAATCAACTAAATAGCACTTTCCAGTAAAAAGTTCTAGCCAATCTCGTGAGCGCTAAAGTTTCTGTTTTTTACAGCATGATCATAAAGACTTCATCCACACTAATTATAACATAAAACCACATCTAAACAGAATCTAGATGGATTATTTATTACTAAACAGAAGAAAAAAGCAAGAAACAAAAATAAAGTTGGGTTGCCTCCCAACAAGCGCTATCGTTTAACGCCCCTAGCTAGGCATGATGATTTCAATGATGCTCACATAAAAGATAAGAATTGAAACATAAAGAGAGCATCAAGAAGAATATGACTAGAACATTTAAGTCTAAACCACTTCCTATGCATAGGGATTTTGTGAACAAACAACTTATGGGAATAAGAATCAATTTGCATAGGAAGGTGAAACAAGCATAACTTCAAAACTTTAAGCACATAGAGAGGAAACTTGATATTATTGCAATTCCTACAAGCATATATTACTCCCTCATAATAATTTTCAGTAGCATCATGAATGAATTCAACAATATAACCAGCACCTAAAGCACTCTTTTCATGATCTACTTGCATAGAAATTTTATTACTCTCCACATAAGCAAAATTCTTTTCATGAATAGTAGTGGGAGCAAACTCAACAAAATAACTATCATATGATTGAAAATTAAGATCAAGATGACAAGTTTCATGGTTATCATTTTTCTTTAAAGCATACATGTCATATCATAGATAGGAGGCATGCTTTCATCATAGTAAATTTGCTCATCAAAGCTTGGGGGACAAAAAATATCTTCATCAAACATAGCTTCCCCAAGCTTGTGGTTTTGCATATCATTAGCATCATGGATATTCAAGGAATTCATACTAACAACATTGAAATCATGCTCATCATTCACATATTTCATGCCAAGCATTCTATGTAATTCTTCTTCTAGTACTTGGGCACAATTTTCCTTCCCATCATTTTCACAAAAGACATTAAAAAGATGAAGCATATGAGGCAGCCTTAATTCCATTTTTTTGTAGTTTTCTTTTATAAACTAAACTAGTGCTAAAACAAGAAACAAAAAGATTTGATTGCAAGATCTAAAGATATACCTTCAAGCACTCACCTCCCCGGCAACGGCACCAGAAAAGAGCTTAGTTCGCGGGGTGTGAGTGCCGCTTACCTAGCCTCCCCGGCAACGGCGCCAGAAAAGAGCTTGATGTCTACAAAACAACCTTCTTCTTGTAGACGTTGTTGGGCCTCCAAGTGCAGAGGTTTGTAGGACAGTAGCAAATTTCCCTCAAGTGGATGACCTAAGGTTTATCAATCCGTGGGAGGCGTAGGATGAAGATGGTCTCTCTCAAACAACCCTGCAACCAAATAACAAAGAGTCTCTTGTGTCCCCAACACACCCAATACAATGGTAAATTGTATAGGTGCACTAGTTCGGCGAAGAGATGGTGATACAAGTGCAATATGGATGGTAGATATAGGTTTTTGTAATCCGAAAATATAAAAACAGCAAGGTAACTAATGATAAAACTGAGCGTAAACGGTATTGCAATGCTAGGAAACAAGGCCTAGGGTTCATACTTTCACTAGTGCAAGTTCTCTCAGCAATAATAACATAATTGGATCACATAACTATCCCTCAACATGCAACAAAGAGTCACTCCAAAGTCACTAATAGAGGAGAACAAACGAAGAGATTATGGTAGGGTACGAAACCACCTCAAAGTTATTCTTTCCAATCAATCCGTTGGGCTATTCCTATAAGTGCCACAAACAGCCCATGAGTTCGTACTAGAATAACACCTTAAGATACAAATCAACCAAAACCCTAATGTCACCTAGATACTCCAATGTCACCTCAAGTATCCGTGGGCATGATTATACAATATGCATCACACAATCTCAATTCATCTATTCAAACCAACGCATAGAACCTCAAAGAGTGCCCCAAAGTTTCTACCAGAGAATCATGACGAAAACGTGTGCCAACCCCTATGCATAGGTTCATGGTCGGAACCCGCAAGTTGATCACCAAAACATACATCAAGTGAATCACGTGATGTCCCATTGTCACCATAGATACGCACGGCAAGAGATACATCAAGTGTTCTCAAATCTTTAAAGACTCAATCCGATAAGATTACTTCAAAGGGAAAACTCAATCCATTACAAGAGAGTAGAGGGGGAGAAGAAACATAAGATCCAACTATAATAGCAAAGCTCGCGATACATCAAGATCGTGCCAAATCAGGAACACGAGAGAGAGAGAGATCGAACACATAGCTCTTGGTACATACCCTCAGCCCCGAGGGTGAACTACTCCCTCCTTGTCATGGAGAGCGCCGGGATGATGAAGATGGCCACCGGTGAGGGTTCCCCCCTCCGGCAGACTGCCTGGTCCCGATTGGTTTTTGGTGGCTCTGGAGGTTTTGCGGCGGCGGAAATCCCGATCTAATCTCTCGTCTGGAAGTTTTAGGGTACGTGGAGTTATATAGGCGGAAGAAGCACATCAGGGGAGCCACGAGGGCCCCACGAGGCAGGGGAGCGCGCCCTAGGGGGGTGGGCGCGCCCCCACCCTCGTGGCTTCCTCGTTCCTTCCTTGACATAGGGTCCAAGTCCAGCCGGTAGCTTTCCTTCCAAAAATAACTTCTCCAGTTGATTTTGTTCCGTTTTGACTCCGTTTGATATTCCTTTTCTTCGAAATACTGAAATAGGCAAAAAAACAGCAAATTTGGGTTGGGCCTCCAGTTAATAGGTTAGTCCCAAAAGTAATATAAAAGTGGAAAATAAAGCCCAATATTGCCCAAAACAGTAGGTAATATAGCATGGAGCAATCAAAAATTATAGATACGTTGGAGATGTATCAGGGTTCGTCTCGATTCCTCGCGGGGAACAAAAGAAGAAAACCCTAAGGAGCCCTGACTACGGGCGTCGACGCCATCATCAACAGTGGGCCACGAGAGGCCGACGCCAACCCCATCCAAGTCATCAACGACACCGAGTGGCTGCCGTTGCTGCGCTCCGGGCGCGGCAAGATCTTGGAGGCACGTAGCTGTCGTCGCTCGACTTCGGGGACTCGCTAGGCTCAGGAGAGTCGCTGGACTCCCATGAGTCGTCGCTGCTGCTGGAAAAGCTGTCGGCAGGACCGGGGCGGGCTCGACGCCTGCTGCCGCGTCCTCCTGGCGGCCTTCTCCAGGACAGCACTCCAGTCAGCGGCCTTCCTCGTCGAAGACCTTGAAGAATAGCATGGAGACGCCGTTGTACTCGAAGTGGATGGCGAGGGGCCCTTCCGCACAGCAAGCGCGGGCGACCTCGCCCCATCCTCGGGTCATGAAGATCTTGCCTTGGGGGACAACCTCGACTTCCGCCCCCGTGGCTAGACTGCAGCACCCGGCGTGCTGCAGCCAGAGCTCGAGTGGCCCCCTCGGCGGCATCTCCTCGGTGAAGAACTACGGGAACCGGATCCACGTGCGATGTGGCATCACCTCCCACATAACGAACTCACGCGAAGAGCCTTCGGCGTGGGATCGTCGGCCGGTCTGCCGCGCAGCCCCAGCCTGATTCCCGCGGCCGCGGCTCGCACGGCATGGAGCACTACCACCTTCTGCCGGGTGCAAGGGGAGCCGGAAACTAGGTGGTGGCCACTCATACCAGGGACGCGTCACTTCCTGCCTCTCCCCGACCTCGTGAGGGCGCCTGGACCTCTTCTTCGGTGGGAGCAGCTCAGGCTCCCCGAGGGGGGTCTTTCCTTTTTCCACTGCGGAAAACCTCCTAATCGGCGCCATGGATGCTACAGCAAGGCCGCAAGAAGAAGAAGAAGCGGACTACGAGGAGACAGAGATGAGTAAGGGGGCTCCGCCCCTTCCCTCATTTTATAGCAAAGAAGAGGCCAACCGCCGGCATCCACGACCACACGTAATGATGGTTTTCCTCTACATGCAGCAGGGTCTCATCAAGTCGAGCGGTTGACGAGGCAGCATGGGGAAGCGGAGGCGCCCACGTCCCGTCAATTGCCACGCGTCAACCAAGGCCGCATGCGGTTGGGGCCCGTGGCGCTCCGCACTTGCCCTCTGGCTTTGCCTCGAAGCCAAGTTTGAGCGTGCCTTGGGCCCGGGGGCTATTGTCGGCGTCCTGGGAACGGGGGTACCCAGACTTGCCTGCCTGCGGCCCATGACGTGGCTCCATCGCCGGCCCGGTACGGCCCAGCTTCAGCAGCAACAACTCAAGACCCTCGCGAGGGGCCAGGCCTCGCGAGGCGGGCGACATCAAGACCTCCCTGGGGGTGGCCTCACTAGGCTGGCTCACGAGGAGCGGAGATATCAATGCAAGATGCACCCCGCGAGGCTCATAGGACGTGAGCCATGACGACCAAGGCCAGGCAGGCGCCAATGGGCGTAGTGTACCAGTTTCCTCTTTGGTGCCAAGGAGGCAAGCGCAGGAGCGAAGTCCCGAGGAATCAAGCAAAGGTTTCCATATCTGTGCAACAAGACCAAGACCGCCAGGACGACAGGACAGGGGTCATTGCAGAGCCCACTGCAGCGTCACCACCAGAGCCTTTGCAGGCGAAGACTACTTTTGTCAGGATAACTTGTACTAGTTGTCCCCCTTTGGATTTTGACGTTGTGGGATCCCTTCCCGCCTACATTTGGGAAGAGGACCAAGGCCACTATAAATAGGACTTAGCCACCACTATAGAGAGGGGAGATCATTCAGACCATCCTCTCACCCACCAGTTCATCGAGCTCAAGAACACCTCACCTCCTGAGGCTATTCATCCACTGTACCAGTCCAACCTCAGCCCCTCGAGGCTGTTCATCCACTATACCAATCCAACCTCAGCCCCTCGAGGCAATCCACCACAAAGCTGGAGTAGGGTATTACACCGCAAGGTGGCCCGAACCAGGATAAACTGCTGTGTCCCTTGTCCCTTGGGTTCGTCAAGCTAGACTGTAGGATCATCGAGTAGGCAGATAGGGAAGAGAGAGTTCTTCGCACGCACCCCAGAGTTCGAACCTCTCAAGGGTCTGCGGAACCCCGGATCCGACAATACTACTTGACCCTCCATCGTGCATGCATAGATATTGTCGGAGCTTCATGGATGTCGGGGAGGAGTGCAAGCGCCAAGGAACAACTACACCATCCACGAGGGAAGCATGGAAGAGAAGGAAGAAGAAGCATGGACAAGCTTCTGGAATGCCCGGAACTTCCGGCTTCTGCCCGGAACGTCCAGCCCCCAGACCTTTCGGCCTTCCTAGAACCTTCGACCCCCAGAATTCAGACCAGTCCCGAGTGTGCCAACTCTCTGGATAGCCCGGAACCCGGCCGGAACCTGCCCGGAACTTCCGGCCCTCTGCGGGCAGACACTCGGGCCGAAGCTCATGTACCCTTTCGCCCCTCACTTACCCCTTCGTGGCTACCACTATATATAATCATCCCCCTCCTCCATTCTAGGGTTAGCAAAGGATTAGCTCATTGAGAGATAGAGCTTTGCTAATCCACTTGATACCCTTCTCCATTGGAGCTCACGACCTCTTCGGAGAAGATCCCCCAAGTGGATATCAAGAGACCTCACGGGAAGACCCCCTCAAGGCCTCCTCACGGAGAAGAACTCGCTACTTGTATTGTCCTTTGTTGATCGTGGATCGTGTATCTCTTTGTGTTTTGAGGATCTAGCACATGTGTAATCGAATCTTGTTGGGTTGAGTGTTTCCTCTCGTGTTTCCCCTCGTGTTCTTCATATTCTTCGTGAGATCTCCTCCAATCATGAAAGATTGGGCATCTAGGGTTCTACCCTACATCAGTTTTACTTTTTGGACGACCAACTGTATTTTCTCTGGAGGCCCGGAGTCTGAGCCGGAAGAGATGGGAATTACCTTAGTGTCTTCAGCCCGGCTTGTAGCTACCTCATCCTGAGATCAAGAGGCGTCAGCTAAGTTGATAAAGAGGCGACCAAGAGAATCGAGTTCTACCTCTGATTGGTCATCAGCGTGTGCTAACTCGCCTACAGTAGCCGGGTCAGTCACGGCAGTGGTTTTCTTCTTCCTTCGAACAAGCGCAGTCCTAATTTTAGCTGCAGCTTTCTTTATCTTCTTATTCCAAAAAGGAGAGCTGGAATGTGTAATGAAGAAGTATTAGCAAGTGGGATATAGGATAAAATAGAGATATTTAAGCCGGATATGAATGAGTACTTACAGGTGGGGCCGGGTTGAGCTTGAAGAACGGTAACAATCCTGTCTTGTTACAATTATCTTGAGACTCCCCAAGCAAGCTCTTCACTGTTTTATTTACCCCATTAGCGGTAAAATTATTAGAACTATACCACTGAGGGCCATTTGACCCGCCTGAATAGTCACACATTAAGCCAGAGCGGCGGCTTAAGGGGAGGATTTTCCACGAGACCCAACATCGAGCCAAGTCAACTCCAGTTAATCCATTGGCTAGAAAGGCCTTTACCTTTGAATAAAATGGGAGCGCTTCAGCATGCTCCTCTGGAAGAATCTTGCTTGGCGGCTCAAAATCTATGGGAAGACGGTCAGCCCTATAACCTGGCAGAGGGTTCTCATCAGCTGGGCAGTATTCTTGCAATAAAACCAAGTTTTAACCCATCCTTAGGGTGGCTTGGTAGGGTGGCTGAAGGAAACCCGCCATCTCCGTGTCTCTAGATTGAGATTCCGCCCAATTCTTGACTCGGGCCATCCACACATTCGATTTTGCCATTCATATAGAAGAATTCTTTGAAGAGAGCGAAAGTGGGCTCTATTTGCAGATATGCTTCGCAGAAAATTTGAAAGTGGAAGATATTTGATACTGAATTTGAACCTATATCTTGAGGATGAAGATTGAAATAGTGCAATATGTCTCGAAAGAACTTTGACCCGGGAGGTGTGAAGCCTCTGAGGATGTGATTAGTAAAAACCACTACTTCTCCTTCCTCAGGTTTAGGAACATCCTCTCCTTGGCTATCTCACCATCCAATTTGTTCCTGGGTCGCCAAGAGACCTTGGTCTTGATAATCTTTAAGAATGGCCTCGGTAACTAAGGAAGGCACCCAATTACAGATAGTGGTCTTTGACATATTGAGTCGCCTAAATATGAGGGAAGACCGGAAATAAAATGTGGCGAGTTATTGGACAAATTTTGACCCATCGTCACAGTTATATAAAGAAGACAGCATAATGGTAAGTCACCTTAAAACAAGTGGTGGGTTATATAAATGCAGTTTCTGGAACATTTGTGAGTTGCAGATATGTTGGTAAGCCGCCCAAGATGCAAGGGAGGGTTAGCTAAAGTTTGGGATTTTATTTCTGCTAAGTGTGAAGTGAACAAGTTTTAGATTGAACAGCTATATTTATGGATCTATGGGCAGTTCAAAAAAGAAAAATAAATGCTAAACCTAAATGGTGGTAGCAGAAATACTGATGAGTTGCTCATGGAATCTAGTGGAGGCATGATCTATTTGAAGGCATGGTTGTTATTGAATCTATTACCGCGGCATTTATATGTGCATATCAGAAAAAGAACAAGATCTACTCAAGAACTGTGGGGAACAATGGAAGAACACCGACGAACCCTATGAACTCCGACGAGGTAATGTGGATCTGAGAAAAGGAGGTTTATGTACCTGGATGTAGAAGCTAAGAGCGGAGACGTGCGGCTGGACTCCGGCGTAAGCGGAGCGATGCTGCGGGCCCAAGCATGGCGGTTGGCGAAGGTCGTCGGACACGGTAGAGCTCCAGTCACAGGGGGTTTTCGCGAGGAAGAAGAAGAAATGGAGGAGACAAGGTAAAAATAAGAAGGGGGACCCCCCATGCCTAGTTATAAGGGAAAGATAACAGTAAATGGAAGGTGCAAGAATCGACGAGGCGCAGTAATTGTGGGAAAAAACAGACGCCTTGATATAAACAAAAAGACGCCTCATTTTTCAGAATCAGTGGATTTACAAAAGATTCGTTATGACGTCATGAGGCTTTTCCTGAAATTATGGAGATGACATCATCTTTTTATATGTCGGATCACGAAGGTTTTTTAGAACTCAGATTGCAAAGACTCAAGGAGAAGACTCGCCATACTAAAGAATTGAAGATTGACATGAGCAAGTTGAAATCAATCCGGGGCCTAATGTTGGGGATATAACCCCACGGTATAACCCTCCCTAAAAGGACCGGGTCAGATCATTGGTGACTTATGAAGATGGGCCTCGGATAGGCCAAGACAGTCCGGATGCAGGACTAAGAAGGGCTTTTCACAAGATGGGCCAATTTAGGGCCCGAAGTGAGAAAGCGGCCTGGAGGTGTAAGTTGCCATATGATGACTTGTCTTATAATGCAAGGCGACTTAGAGTCAGGCTCGGTCACGGATCGTAACCCGATGATACGTCCATTTTGCATCATGCTTTTATATCGATATTTATTGCATTATGGGCTGTTATTACACGTTATGTCACAATACTTATGCCTATTCTCTCTTATTTTACAAGGTTTACATAAGGAGGGAGAATGCCGTAATTTGGAATTACAGAAATTTGGAAAAGGAGCAAATATTAGAGACCTATTCTGCACAACTCCAAAATTCCTGAAACTCCACGAAAGTTATTTTTGGAAATAATAAAAAATACTGAGTGGAAGAAATACGTCAGGGGGGCCACCACTTGTCCACAAGGTTGGGGGTGTGCCCTACCCGCAGGGCGCGCCCCCTGCCTCGTGGGCTCCCTGTTGGTCCTCCGGTGGCCATCTTCTGCTATATGAAGTCTTTCGTCCAGGAAAAAATCATAAGCAAGCTTTCGGGACGATACTCCGCCGCCACGAGGCGGAACCTTGGCGGAACCAATCTAGGGCTCCGGCAGAGCTGTTCTGTCGGGGACACTTCCCTCCGGGAGGGGGAAATCATCGCCACCGCCATCACCAACGCTCCTCTCATCGGTAGAGGGCAATCTCCATCAACATCTTCACCAGCACCATCTCCTCTCAAACCCTAGTTCATCTCTTGTATCCAATTCTTGTCTCATAGTCCGGGATTGGTACCTGTAGGTTGCTAGTAGTGTTGATTACTCCTTGTAGTCGATGCTAGTTGGTTTATTTGGTGGAAGATCATATGTTCAGATCCTTTATGCATATTAATACCCCTCTAATTATGAACATGAATATGCTTTGTGAGTAGTTACGTTTGTTCCTGAGGACATGGGAGAAGTCTTGCTATTAGTAGTCATGTGAATTTGGTATTCGTTCGATATTTTGATGAGATCTATGTTGTCTATCCTCTGGTGGTGTTATGTGAACGTCGACTACATAACACTTGACCATTATTTGGGCCTAGAGGAAGGCATTGGGAAGTAATAAGTAGATGATGGTTTGCTAGAGTGACAGAAGCTTAAACCCTAGTTTGTGCGTTGCTTCGTAAGGGGCTGATTTGGATCCATATGTTTCATGCTATGGTTAGGTTTACCTTAATACTTTTGTTGTAGTTGTGGATTCTTGCAATAGAGGTTAATCATAAGTGGGATGCTTGTTCAAGTAAGAACAACACCCAAGCACTTGTCCATCCACATATCAAATTATCAAAGTACCGAACGCGAATCATATGAACGTGATGAAAACTAACTTGACGATAATTCCCATGTGTCCTCGGGAGCGCTTTTCTTTAGTTTGTCAAGGCTTGTCCTTTGCTACAAAAAGGATTGGGCCACCTTGCTGCACTTTATTTACTTTTATTATTTGTTGCTCATTACAAATTATCTTATCACAAAACTATATGTTACCTATTGTTTCAGTGCTTGCAGAGAATACCTTGCTGAAAACCGCTTATCATTTCCTTCTGCTCCTCATTGGGTTCGACACTCTTACTTATCGAAAGGACTACGATAGATCCCCTATACTTGTGGGTCATCAAGACTCTTTTCTGGTGCCGTTTCCTGGGAGTGAAGCGCCTTTGGTGGAATTTGGTAAGGAAAATTTTATATAGTGTGCTGAAATTTACTGTCACTTGTTACTATGGAAAGTAATCCTCTGAGGGGCTTGTTCGGGGTATCTTCACCCCGACCAGTAGAGCAAAGAGTTTCTCCTCAACCTACTGAACCTACTGAAAATGAAAATGAAAATGAAAATGTCCACTTTGAGATTCCTTCGGGTATGTTAGAAAAACTGCTAGCTAATCCTTTTGCAGGAGATGGAACAAAGCATCCTGATGAGCACCTAATATATGTGGATGAAGTTTGTGGATTATTTAAGCTTGCAGGTATACCCGGTGATGTTATTAAGAGTAAGGTCTTCCCTTTATCTTTGAAGGGAGATGCATCGACATGGTATAGGCTATGTGATGATACGGGATCATGAAACTACAAACGATTGAAATTGGAATTTCATCGGAAATTTTATCCTATGCATCTTGTTCATCGTGATCGCAATTATATATATAATTTTTGGCCTCGTGAAGGAGAAAGCATCGCTCAAGCTTGGGGGAGGCTTAAATCAATGTTATATTCATGCCCCAATCATGAGCTCTCAAGAGAAATAATTATTCAAAGTTTTTATGCTCGGCTTTCTGATAGCAATCGTACCATGCTCGATACTTCTTGTGTTGGTTCTTTTATGATGAAGACTATTGAATTCAAATGGGATATATTTGATAGAATTAAACGCAACTCTGAAGATTGGGATCTCGACGAAGGTAAGAAGTCAGGTATGACACCTAAGTTTGATTGTGTTAAATCTTTTATGGATACCGATGTTTTCCGTAAGGTTAGCACTAAATATGGACTTGACTCTGAGATAGGAGCTTCTTTCTATGAATCTTTTGCTACTTATGTTGATCTCCCCAAGGAGAAGTGGTTTAAATATTATCCTCCCATAGAAGTAAAAGTAGTTGCACCTATTAAAGTTGAAGAAAAGACTGTCACTTATAATGATCCTATTGTTCATACTTCTTATGTTGAGAAACCACCTTTCCCTGTTAGGATAAAGGATCATGCTAAAGCTTCAACTGTGGTCCGTAAAAGCAATGTTAGAACTTGTACACCTCCTGAGCAAATTAAAGTTGAACCTAATGTTGCCATGGTTAAAGATCTCTTATCTGATAATATCGATGGGCATGTTATTTATTTCTGTGAGGAAACTGCTAGAATTGCCAAACCTTGTGCTAAAGATAAACATAGACCTGTGGTAGGCCTGCCTGTTATTTCTGTGAAACTGGGAGATCATTGTTATCATGGCTTATGTGATATGGGTGCTAGTGCTAGTGCCATACCTATTGACTTATACAAAGAAATTAAGCATGATATTGCACCTGCTGAGTTTGAAGATATTGATGTCACAATTAAACTTGCCAATAGAGATACTATTTCACCAATGGGGATTGTTAGAGATGTTGAGTCTTGTGTGGGAAAACTAAATATCCTGCTGATTTTCTTGTTCTTGGTTCCCCACAAGATAGTTTTTGTCCCATTATATTTGGTAGACCCTTCTTGAACACTGTTAATGCTAAGATAGACTGCGAAAAGGATGTTGTTACTATCGGTCTAGGTGATATGTCTCGTGAGTTTAATTTCTCTAAATTTAGTAGACAACACCGTGAAGAAGAATTGCCTAGTAAGGATGAAATTATTGATCTTGCTTCTATTGCCGTACCTCCTAGTGATCCTTTAGAACAATATTTGCTAGACCATGAAAATGATATGTTTATGAATGAAAGAAGGGAAATAGATGAAGTATTCTTTAAACAGGAACCCATCCTGAAACACAATTTACCTGTTGAAATCCTAGGGGATTCTCCTCCACCCAAGGGTGATCCCGTGTTTGAGCTTAAACTGTTGCCTGATACTCTTAAATATTCTTATCTTGATGAAAAGAAGATATATCATGTTATTGCTAGTGCTAACCTTTCAGAGCATGAAGAAGAAAGATTATTGAAAACTCTGAAGAAGCACCGTGCTGCTATTGGATATACTCTTGATGATCTTAAGGGCATTAGTCCCACTCTATGTCAACATAAAATAAATTTGGAAGAAGATGCCAAACCAGTTCGTGATCATCAACGACAGCTGAATCCTAAGATGAAAGAAGTGTTAAGAGAAGAAATACTAAAGCTCCTTGAGTCAGGTATAATTTATCTCGTTGCTGATAGTCAGTGGGTAAGTCATGTCCATTGTGTCCCTAATAGGTATTACCTTCGTTCCTAATGATAAAGATGAATTGATTCCGCAAAGAGTTATTACAGGTTATAGGATGGTAATTGATTTCCGCAAATTAAATAAAGCTACTAAAAACGATCATTACCCCTTACCTTTTATCGATCAAATGCTAGAAAGATTATCCAAACATACACATTTTTGCTTTCTAGATGGTTATTCTGGTTTCTCTCTAATACCTGTGTCAGCCAATGATCAATCAAAGACTACTTTTACTTGCCCTTTTGGTACTTTTGCTTATAGATGTATGCCTTTTGGTTTATGTAATGCACCTGCTACCTTTCAAAGATGCATGATGGCTATATTCTCTGACTTTTGTGAAAAGATTTGTGAGGTTTTCATGGACGACTTCTCCGTTTATGGATCCTCTTTTGATGATTTCTTGAGCAACCTTGATCGAGTTTTGCAGAGATGTGAAGAAACTAACCTTGTCTTGAATTGGGAAAAGTGCCACTTTATGGTTAATGAAGGTATTGTCTTGGGGCATAAAGTTTCTGAAGGAGGTATTGAGGTTGATAAAGCCAAGCTTGATGCTATTGAAAAGATGCCATGTCCCAAGGACATCAAAGGTATAAGAAGTTTCCTTAGTCACGCTGATTTCTATAGGAGGTTCATTAAGGACTTCTCAAAAATTTCTCGGCCTCTGACTAATTTATTACAAAAAGATATACCATTTGTCTTTGATGATGATTGTGTAGAAGCATTTGAAATACTTAAGAAACCATTGATCTCTGCACCTATTGTTCAGCCACCTGACTGGAATTTACCCTTTGAAATTATGTGTGATGCTAGTGATTATGCTGTAGGTGCTGTTCTAGGGCAAAGAGTTGATAAAAATTAAATGTTATCCAATATGCTAGCAAAACTCTAGACAATGCTCAGAGAAATTATGCTACTACTGAAAAAGAATTCTTAGCAGTCGTATTTGCTTGTGATAAGTTCAGACCTTATATTGTTGATTCTAAAGTAACTATTCACACAGATCATGCTGCTATTAAATATCTTATGGAAAAGAAGGATGCTAAACCTAGACTCATTAGATGGGTTCTCTTGCTACAAGAATTTGATTTGCATATTGTTGATAGAAAGGAGCTGAGAACCCTGCTGCGCATAACTTTTCTAGGTTAGAAAATGTTCTTGATGACCCACTACCTATTGATGATAGCTTTCCTGATGAACAATTAAATGTCATAAATACTTCTCGTACTGCTCCATGGTATGCTGATTATGCTAATTATATTGTTGCTAAATTTATACCGCCTAGTATCACATACCAAAGAAAAGAAAAGTTTTTCTATGACTTGAGACATTACTTTTGGGATGACCCACATCTTTATAAAGAAGGAGTAGATGGTGTATTAGACGTTGTGTACCTGAGCATGAACAGGAACAGATCCTATGCAAGTGTCACTCCGAGGCTTATGGAGGGCACCACGCTGGAGATAGAACTGCACATAAGGTATTGCAATCCGGTTTTTATTGGCGTACTCTCTTCAAGAATGCCCGTAAGTTTGTCTTATCTTGTGATGAATGTCAAATAATTGGTAATATTAGTAGACGTCAAGAAATGCCTATGAATTATTCACTTGTTATTGAACCATTTGATTTTTGGGGCTTTGATTATATGGGACCTTTTCCTGCCTCTAATGGATACACACATATTTTAGTTGCTGTTGATTACGTTACCAAGTGGGTAGAAGCTATTCCAACTAGTAGTGCTGATCATAACACCTCTATTAAAATGCTTAAAGAAGTTATTTTTCCAAGGTTTGGAGTCCCTAGATATTTAATGACTGATGGTGGTTCACATTTTATTCATGGTGTTTTCCGTAAAATGCTTGCTACATATGATGTTAATCATAGAATTGCATCTCCTTATCACCCACAGTCTAGTGGTCAAGTAGAATTGAGTAATAGAGAGCTCAAATTAATTTTGCAAAAGTCTGTCAACAGATCTAGAAAGAATTGGTCCAAGAAACTTGATGATGCATTATGGGCCTATAGAACTGCATATAAAAATCCTATGGGTATATCTCCGTATAAAACAGTTTATGGTAAAGCATGTCACTTACCTCTCGAACTAGAACATAAGGCTTATTGGGCTATTAAATAGCTCAATTATGATTTCAAACTTGCCGGTGAGAAGAGGTTATTTGATATTAGCTCACTTGATGAATGGAGAACCCAAGCTTATGAAAATGCCAAGTTGTTTAAAGAAAAAGTTAAAAGATGGCATGATAAAAGAATACAAAACGTGAGTTTAATGTTGGTGATTATGTATTGCTATACAACTCTCGTTTAAGATTTTTTGCAGGAAAACTTCTCTCTAAATGGGAAGGCCCCTACGTTATCGAGGAGGTCTATCGTTCTGATGCCATAAAAATCAACAACTTCGAAGGGACAAATCCGAAGGTGGTGAACGGTCAAAGAATCAAACATTATATCTCAGGTAATCCATAAATGTTGAAACAAATGTTATTGAAACCGTAACCCCGGAGGAATACATAAGGGACACTTTCCGGAACGTTTCAGACTCCAAAAAGGAATAGGTATGTGGTACGGTAAGGAAACCGACTCCAAAACAGTTTTTATGGCAATATTTCTCCATTTTGGAATATTTAGAAAAATAGAAAAATAGGAAGCAGTCCGGGAAGGACACGAGGACTCCACGAGGGTGGAGGGCGCGCCCTACCCTAATGGGCGCGCCCCCTACCTCATGGGCACCTCGTGTGCTCTCCAGACTCTGTTTTCTTGCACGATGCGTATTTTGGTCGGTAAAAATTCATTATATATTCTCCCGAAGGTTTTGACTCCTGTATCACGCAATTATCCTCTGTTATTGTTTCAAGCTATTTATCTGACAGATTTAGATTATCATGACGTCTCCAAGTGCCCCCAAGGACAAGTTCTTCGAGAAGGTCATCAACCGTTACCTCGTGGTGGTGCTGCGACACCCTCAAACCATTGAGATGCGTGATGGGTTGCTGCACATCCGCGATGTTGAGGGGCCAAAGGGGACCGGAAGCGTGGAGACGAGGCTTGAAGCAATGGAGCAACAAGTTTTCAAGTGACAGGGGATGGTGGAACGTGGACTCAACTCCAACCACATGATGATCGCGGAGTTCACCAACAACCACAAGCTGGATGCCAACAACATTGGGGAAACCATCTTCAAGCTTCATGAGAAGATCGAGCACCTTCAAGCCCAAACCTATGACCTGCAAAACCAAAACTGTGAGTATGAATATAGATTCAAAAGGATGAGTTTGGGTGCAGATTTGAGGATCCCGGAGACTCGATCATCCTTCTATGATGGTGAGCCTATGCCTTGGAAGATGGACGACAAGCCCGCATCATCAACAACCCCGCCACCTTCCTCACCAACAAAGGAGACATAATCATATGGGTATGGGCACTCCCCTTGGCAACTCCCAAGCTTGGGGAGGTGCCCCGGTATCGTATCACCATCACACTCCTATCTTTACCATTTTTCTCAGTTTGATCCTATTAGTAGTATCTTGATCTAGTAAGAATAAAGTTTATGGCATGATCTAGTTTTGAGTTTTTCTTTATGATCCCTCTATGTAATCGAGTCCGTGAGCTATATAATAAAGATTAGTGTTTAGTCAAGGGCTTGATTATTTTGCCATGATCTTGAGTGAATAAAAGAATAGAAAAAAGAGAATAAAAAGAAACAAAGAGATCATATTGAACTTATTGAGAGTATTGACTTCACATAGAAAGAGTATGATAATTAAAAATTGTTGAGTGTTGGAAAACATAGCTTTGGTCATCGTTGCAATTAATAGGAAGTAATAAAGAAAGAGGGGTTTCACATATAAATATAATATCATGGACATCTTTTATGATTGGGACCACTCATTAAAATATGACATGTTAAAAGAGTTGATGTTGGACAAGGAAGACAACGTAATGGGTTATGTTTTCTTATATCTGAGATAAAGTATATTGTCATGGATCATCCAACATGTTGAGCTTGCCTTTCCCCCTCATGCTAGCCAAATTCTTTGCACCAAGTAGAGATACTACTTGTGCTTCCAAAACCCTTAAACCAGTTTTGCCATGAGAGTCCACCATATCTACCTATGGATTGAGTAAGATCCTTCAAGTAAGTTGTCATCGGTGCAAGCAATAAAAATTGCTCTCTAAATATGTATGATTGATTGGTGTGGAGGAAATAAGCTTTATATGATATTGTGATGTGGAAGAAATAAAAGCAAGGGACTGCATAATAAAGGTTCATATCACAAGTGACAATATAAAGTGACGTTCTTTCGCATTGAGATTTTGTGCATACAACCATAAAAGCGCATGGCAACCTCTGATTCCCTCTGTGAAGGGCCTATCTTTTATTATTATCTTCTACCTTATGCAAGAGTCATGGTGATCTTCACCTTTCCTTTTTTTTATTTTATCCTTTGGCAAGCACAGTGTGTTGGAAAGATCCTGATAGATATATCTAATTGGATGTGGGTTAGCATGAACTATTATTGTTAACATTACCCCTGAGGTAAAAGGTTGGGAGGCGAAACTATAAGCCCCTATCTTTCTCTGTGTCCGGTTAAAACTCCGTAACCATAAGTATTGCGTGAGTGTTAGCAATTATGAAAGACTAAGTGATAGTTGAGTATGTGGGCTTTCTATAAAGCTCTGACATAGACTCTTTCTGATGTTATGATAAATTGCAACAGCTTCAATGACTAAGATTATAGTTTGTTAGTTCTCAATAAAGTTTCTGATTCATACTTTGCATTGTGAATAGATTATTACTTGAGCATAAGAAATCATATGACAATATCCATATATGTTGCTGTTATGAGAATAATCATGATGCCCTCATGTCCGTATTTTATTTTATCGACACCTCTACCTCTAAACGTGTGGACATATTTATCGTTATCGGCTTCCGCTTGAGGACAAGCGAGGTCTAAGCTTGGGGGAGTTGATACGTCCATTTTGCATCATGATTTTATATCGATATTTATTGCATTATGGGCTGTTATTACATGTTATGTCACAATACTTATGCCTATTATCTCTTATTTTACAAGGTTTACATAAGGAGGAGAATGCAATGGAATTACGAAATTTGGAAAAGGAGCAAATATTAGAGACCTATTCTGCACAACTCCAAAATTCCTGAAACTCCACGAAAGTTATTTTTGGAAATAATAAAAAATACTGAGTGGAAGAAATACGCCAGGGGGGCCACCACTTGTCCACGAGGTTGGGGGTGTGCCCTACCCGCAGGGCGCGCCCCCTGCCTCGTGGGCTCCCTGTTGGTCCTCCGGTGGCCATCTTCTGCTATATGAAGTCTTTCGTCCAGGAAAAAATCATAAGCAAGCTTTCGGGACGATACTCCGCCGCCACGAGGCGGAACCTTGGCGGAACCAATCTAGGGCTCTGGCAGAGCTGTTCTGCCGGGGACACTTCCCTCCGAGAGGGGGAAGTCATCGCCATTGCCATCACCAACGCTCCTCTCATCGGGAGAGAGCAATCTCCATCAACATCTTCCCCAGCACCATCTCCTCTCAAACCCTAGTTCATCTCTTGTATCCAATTCTTGTCTCATAGTCCGGGATGAGTAACGGCATCTTCACTAGGAAGGCCGGCGAATTGATCTTTCATGACAAGATTCAACAAAGCAGCATTGATTTCACAGGATTCGGTATCGGTAAGAGGAGTAATCAGAGTGCTAAGGAAATCATTGTTGTTGGTATTGGTAAAGTCACATAATTTGGTATTATCTTGAGCCATCGTGACAAGCAAGCAATCCAACACACGAGCAAACAAAAAGCAAGCGAAAAAGAGGCAAACGGAAAAAGAGAGGGCGAATAAAACGGCAAGGGTGAAGTAGGGGAGAGGAAAACGAGAGGCAAATGGCAAATAATGTAATGCGGGAGATAAGGGATTGTGATGGGTACTTGGTATGTTGACTTCTGCGTAGACTCCCCGGCAACGGTGCCAGAAATCCTTCTTGCTACCTCTTGAGCACTGTGTTGGTTTTCCCTTGAAGAGGAAAGGGTGATGCAGCACAGTAGCGTAAGTATTTCCCTCAGTTTTTGAGAACCAAGGTATCAATCCAGCAGGAGGCTACGCGCGAATCCCTCGTACCTACACAAAGCAAATAACTCCTCGCAACCAACGCGATAAGGGGTTGTCAATCCCTTCACGGTCACTTACGAGAGTGAGATCTGATAAATATGATAGGATAATATTTTTGGAATTTTTGTGATAAAGATGCAAAGTAAAATGAAAGCAAAGTAAAAAACCAAAGGAAATAACTAAGTGATGGAAGATTAATATGATGAAGATAGACCCGGGGGCCATAGGTTTCACTAGTGGCTTCTCTCAAGAGCATAAGTATTTTACGGTGGGTGAACTAATTATTGTTGAGCAATTGACAGAATTGAGCATAGTTATGAGAATATCTAGGTATGATCATGTATATAGGCATCACGTCCGAGACAAGTAGACCGACTCCTGCCTGCATCTACTACTATTACTCCACTCATCGACCGCTATCCAGCATGCATCTAGAGTATTAAGTTCATAAATACAGAGTAACGCCTTAAGCAAGATGACATGATGTAGAGGGATAAATTCATGCAATATGATAAAGAAAACCCCATCTTGTTATCCTCGATGGCAACAATACAATACGTGCCTTGCTGCCCCTATTGTCACTGGGAAAGGACACCGCCAGATTGAACCCAAAGCTAAGCACTTCTCCCATTGCAAGAAAAACCAATCTAGTAGGCCAAACCAAACTGATAATTCAAAGAGACTTGCAAAGATAACCAATCATACATAAAGGAATTCAGAGAAGATTCAAATATTGTTCATAGATAATCTTGATCATAAACCCACAATTCATCGGTCTCAACAAACAAACCGCAAAAAGAAGATTACATCGAATAGATCTCCACGAGAGAGGGGAGAACATTGTATTGAGATCCAAAAGAGAGAAGAAGCCATCTAGCTACTAACTATGGACCCAAGGTCTGAGGTAAACTACTCACACTTCATCGGAGAGGCTATGGTGTTGATGTAGAAGCCCTCCGTGATGGGTGCCCCTCGTGAGCTCAAATAGGCCCCAAGATGGGATCTCATGGGTGCAGAAGGTTGCGGTGGTGGAATTAGGTTTTTGGCTCCGTTTCTCATCGTTTGGGGGTACGTAGGTATATATAGGAGGAAGGAGTACGTCGGTGGAGCAACAGGAGGCCCACGAGGGTGGAGGGCACGCCTGGGGGGGGGGGGGGGGGGGGACGCGCCCCCCTACCTCGTGGCCTCCTCAAAGCTTCCTTGACTTAGGGTCCAAGTCTCCTGGATCATGTTCGGTGAGAAAATCACGTTCCCGAAGGTTTCATTCCGTTTGGACTCCGTTTGATATTCCTTTTCTGCAAAACTCTGAAATAGGCAAAAAAACAACAATTCTGGGTTGGGCCTCCGGTTAATAGGTTAGTCCCAAAAATAATATAAAAGCAGATAATAAAGCCCAATAATGTCCAAAACAGTAGATAATATAGCATGGAGCAATCAAAAATTATAGATACGTTGGAGACGTATCAAGCATCCCCAAGCTTAATTCCTGCTCGTCCTCGAGTAGGTAAAAGATAAAAAAGATAATTTTTGATGCGGAATGCTACTTGGCATAATTTCAATGTAATTCTTCTTTATTGTGGTATGAATATTCAGATCCGAAAGATTCAATACAAAAGTTCATATTGACATAAAAATGATAATACTTCAATCATACTAACTAAGCAATCATGTCTTCTCAAAATAACATGGCCAAAGAAAGTTCATCCCTACAAAATCATATAGTTTAGTCATGCTCCATCTTTGCCACACAAGAATGCTCTCATCATGCACAACCCTGATGACAAGCCAAGCAATTGTTTTTTACTTTAGTAATCTCAAACCTATAAACTTTCACGCAATATATGAGTGTGAGCAATGGACATAGCACTATGGGTGGAATAGAATATGATGATGGGGTTTATGTGGAGAAGGCAAAAAAGGAGAAAGTCTCACATCAACGAGGCTAATCAATGAGCTATGTAGATGCCCATCGATTTATGTTAATGCAAGGAGTAGGGATTGCCATGCAACGGATGCACTAGAGCTATAAATGTATGAAAGCTCATCAAAAGAAACTAAGTGGGTGTGCATCCAACTTGCTTGCTCACGAAGACCTAGGGCACTTGAGGAGGCCCATTGTTGGAATATACAAGCCAAGTTCTATAATGAAAAATTCCCACTAATATATGAAAGTGACAAAACAAGAGACTCTCTATCATGAAGATTATGGTGCTACTTTGAAGCACAAGTGTGGCAAAGGATAGTAGCATTGTCCCTTCTCTCTTTTTCTCTCATTTCTTTTTTTGGCCTTCTCTTTTTTATGGCCTTTCTCTCTTTTTTTATTCCTCACTTGGGACAATGCTCTAGAAAATGATGATCATCACACTTCTATTTATTTACAACTCAATGATTACAACTCGATACTAGAACAAAGTATGACTCTATATGAATGCCTCCAGTGGTGTACCGGGATATGCAATGAATCAAGAGTGACATGTATGAAAGAATTATGAACGGTGGCTTTGCCGCAAATACTATGACAACTACATGATCATGCTAGCAATATGAAAGTGATGAATGTGTCATGATAAACGGAATAGTGGAAAGTTGCATGGCAATATATCTCGGAATGGCTATGGAAATGCCATAATAGGTAGGTATGGTGGATGTTTTGTGGAAGATATAAGGAGGTTTATGTGTGAAAGAGTGTATCATATCACGGGGTTTGGATGCACCGGCGACGTTTGCACCAACTCTCAATGTGAGAAAGGGCAATGCACGGCACCGAAGAGGCTAGCAATGATGGAAGGGTGAGAGTGCGTATAATCCATGGACTAAACATTAGTCATAAAGAACTCACATACTTATTGCAAAAATCTAAAAGTCATCAAAAACCAAGCACTACGCGCATGCTCCTAGGGGGGTAGATTGGTAGGAAAAGACCATCGCTCGTCCCCGACCGCCACTCATAAGGAGGACAATCAAAGAACACCTCATGTTTCAAATTTGTTACATAACGTTACCATACGTGCATGCTACGGGACTTGCAAACTTCAACACAAGCATTTATCAAATTCACAACTACACGAACTTCACCGCCGATGAAGTAAACCTATGGTGCAGCAACATGGGCATCAAGCTCGATTATGCTTCCGTATATCACCCACAAACTAACGATCAAGTCGAGTGAGCAAATGGTCTTATCATGAGTGGCATTAAACCCAGATTAGTGTGGTTCTTAAAGGAATCAAGCACGCACTGGGTAGAGGAGCTCGACTCCATACTCTGGGGGCCGCGGACCATGCCGAATCGCACTACCGGATACACACCGTTCTTCATGGTGTACGGCGCAGAGGTGGTTCTGCCCTGCGACATAATTCATGACTCACCTCGAGTGCGCATGTATGAAGAAAGAGAGGCCGAGCTCGATCAGCAGGACAGTTTGGACGCCCTCGAGGAGGAGCTTGACGTGGCAAAAGCGCGTTCTGCATTCTATCAGCAACAGGCTCGAAGATACCAAAGCAGAGAAGTATGGGCCAAAACTTATAACGTTGGCGAGTTAGTTCTACGTCCGCCGGAGAAGAAAACGGACAAGCTCAAGCCCAAATGGGAGGGTCCCTTCATTATCGACCAAGTTCTTACCGGCGGAGCGTATCGTCTGCGGGATGCATCGGATAACCGACTTGAGCCAAACCCATGGAACGCTGCCAGACTCCGAAGATTCTACGCCTAGCGCCGGACTTTATGTCTATCTTCTTCCCCTGTCCATTTTTTGCATATACGTTATCTGTCTTCTCTCTCTTTTTTCTTCTTTCTCCTCAAAGCCTCAAAAGGCTAATTTGTGTCTCATCTACACAATCTTGATGCGCTAGCCGTGCTCATTATACCTGGGGGCTTCTTGCACAGAAGCTTAATTATTTTATGGGCTTCATGCCCCGAACATGTGTTATTCTTCCGCATGTACCTTTTTTCGCCATGATATGCATCGATATGACTTAATTTTTGGCCAAGCTGGGTTGCCTGGCTCTTGTATTTATGCCCTACGTTCCCGTTAATTTGGCTAGGGCATAAGGGGAGCACCTCTGCGATTGTTACTGTCGGGTTAGCCGGATGTGTACCTCAGACTGGGTGAAGCCGAAAGCTAGCGTTCTTAAGGGAATATTCGGTCGGTGAATAAAAGATGACTTTTTATTTTTTCCACTTGCCCCCAGATGTTTTTTGCCTGCGTCTCTTCTCGCAGTTCGGACATGCACATTAGGGCATGCGTACCCAGGGAAAGGAACCCTTAACGGAACTATTCTCCCTGGAAGATGTTTCTTACTACCCATGTAATATAACATAACTAGTTGGGTACTTGTCTGTTCAAGCACTTATGACCCCTACGCCTGGTCTCCACGCATACCCCGGTTTTTACATAACTGAGCGGGTATTCGGATACACTCCGGACTATCGGGTCCAGAGGTCGAAGCGAAAAGGTCCGCCATGACAAATGATTTATAATCCGGCTAGAGACATTCTACATGTCATTTAAATTACATAGCCACTTAGACTGATTAAATTCTTCTTCTATACCATCCAACAGGCTGTCTAGCCTACAATCCTGTTGGCAATACTTGGCGGCTAATTCTACTTGGTGATACACCAAACTGACAGGGATCTCTTTCCCATCGGGCCCCACAGGTCCGACCTCGGCCATGTGGTTTGGGTCAGCCTTGGTATACCGCATCTTCACCATGGCCCAGGCCTCCCTGGCACCTTGACGGCAGGCCGATATCTTCCATAATCGGAAGCGCCAGCGCTCCTTGAGATTCTCCGCAAGCTCTCCAATGCCTTCAGGCAGGGAGACGGATGGCCACAAGGCCTGAGCAATACCTTGCATCACCTGCCGAACTTGTTCATGCAGTTGTGAGAGCTTCGGTAGAAGATCACCCGCAGACCTGGGCATCTCCTCCGCGGGACGACCCGTCAGCATGCCTGCAGACATAATTCTGTTAGCCGACTTCTTCGTCGAACTCTTTTTAAAGTTCGTTCAAGCACTTACTGAAAATGCCGCGTCGAAGCCGCTTATTCTCCTTAACGGAGTCCGACAGCTGGGCGCGAACATCCTTTAGTTCCACACTCAGCTGGGTATTGGCGTCTTGGAGATTATTTTTCTCCTGAATGACGCGCGTATGTACGCGCTCGCCAGCCTTTCGCTGCCGTATGGCATGTTGCTCATCCGGATTCACTCCGGAGTCATCTGCAATATTCATTGTCAGATTTGCAGGCATGCCGCACTCTATATGGTACCTATCATTCTTTGAAACAAGTGTTACCAGAGGAGGCCTTCTCGGACTCCTTCAACGCGGCAACTGCGGCCCGTAGCTGGGCCTTGCACTCTTCAAGCTCATGAGACAATTGGGTATTCTTCTCTGTAAGAACCTGCACAAATAATGATCCTTAAATCAGTTGTGCCAACTGTTTCAAGTCTCAGGGGCTACTGCTATACATAATCATCAAATTTTCTTACCCGTATATCCTTTACATACTGATCCGTGGCTCTGGCAAGTCCATTTTGAGCAGCACGGATGTACGCGTCTCCTGAGTTGAAGGCATCAAAAGCCTCTTGGGAGAAACACGCGTCGCGGAGTACGGCCCGGCGACGCCTATGATTCATGGCGCTCTCCACTTCGGAATTTGTGGCGGGTATTTTACCCGCCATCCTCTGTCGGGGGAGCATCTGGCGGGTGCCCCGTATTAGTTTCCACCTCTATGTCCGGCCTTGGAGCCCGGCTAGTAGAGGCGTGATCAGTGATCTCTCCGGATATAGTCCGGCGAGTGCTTTTCCTTCATCGAAACATGGGTATTACTGCGTTTTAAAATATGATGATCACGGAGTGAGGTTTTGTAAAGTACCTCTGTGTCGGCGTCTCCGTCCGGACCGCCTTCCGTTTCAGCCTGCCCGGCTTTGGCGCCCCTCGTTGGCGATTCACCACGGGCTCATCATGGTGTCCCGAGGACCTTCCCTGTAGAACACCGTACAGATACGGTAGGTGGAGTGCGTGAAAAGGGATACTTCTCAAAGGTTGGGACTCTGGTCTCACTTACCTGCGAGGCAGGGAGTAGCCCCAGATAGTCGGCTATAATAGCCACCATGGCCTCGTCGCAGCTTAATTGATAAAATATCCTGTCAATCAGCTCCACGAATATGTCCGGATCCTCTTGGAGGCCGGGGTCGAGGGACCGTTCAGGATCCTCTGGTTGTGGAGGCGGGCTATTGATCTCCCTTACTGCCTTACGCAGCTCCTGCGGTGAACGGGCAAAGTAATATATTTGTTGCAAAAATGCAGAAAGGAAGGGTGTAAAAAGCGGTGGCTTACCCAGCTCAGAGGGTTGTACATGGAGAATCCGTCCCGCGGCTTGATGCGGAGGAACTCCTCTTCTTCTCCCTTGTACAAGCCGGACAATATTTTTGCTAGAGCGGCAATGCAGTCTGGCCCCTTACGACCACAGAAGGTGGCATCGTCTTCCCCATTGAAATCCCACATGGGGTGGCCTCGATATTGAAGTGGCTGCACCCCCCGCATAATGCATATTGACATAACCTCGGTTATGGTTAGTCCTGATTGAGCCAACACCTTTATCCGGCCCATCAGGTAAAAAACGTCTCTGTCATCTTCCTCCTAAGGGCTCCGTGGTCGCCAGCTTAGGCGCTTCTTTAAAGGGGCATTTTCAAACTCAGGAAGGCCGATCCGAATAGGATCCGGGAGGGGGATGTCCTCCATATAAAACCACTCTGAAGGCCAGTCTTCGGACGTCTTCTTCGGGGTACCGGATAGGTATCTGGTCCCGACAATGCGCCATATTTCGGCCCCGCCCACTTGATATATTAATCCCCCTGAGTATGGGGCACAAGGCAGAATAGCTTCTTCCACAATGCGAAGTGAGCTTCGCAACCCATAAATAGCTCGCAAAGGGCTACATAACCAGCGATGTCTAATATGGAGGCAGGGGTGAGATTATGCAACTGGAGGCCGTAAAACTCCAGAGCCCTCGGAGGAACGGACGGATGGGAAATCCGACCCCCCTTAATAAATAAGGAACGATGCATACCCGCTCCCCCTTGGAGGGGTTAGGAAAGCTCTCCTCCTGATCCCCGCCATTGTTGGTGGCAAGCCCGGCTCGAACAGGGACCATGTATGCTGGAGGGAGAAATCCCTGGGTCTGTAGCTCCACTAGTTGACTGTGCGGGACGGAACACTTATTCCAATCTCCGGGCTTAGGGCTACGGGAGCGAAATGAGGGGCTGCGCTGGCCGGCCATGTTGGAATGGATTTTTTTGGGCGCGCTCCAATGAATGCTCGCCGAGAGAGGATTGTGTGATTTGGATCTGAGAATCCCCGTCTCTTTAAATAGACAGTTTGTTCATGCAGCTAGGGTGGTAAATGTAAAAATGCCTTCGCCGCTCGCATTTGTTCGACACGTGGAAGATGGCCATTATTGGATGCAGAACCTGAGAAGCGCAACATTTATGAGAAGCCGGACACTACTTAACAGGTATTCAGAATTTGGAGAAGAACCCGCCTTGCAATGCCGAAGACAATCTGCGCGCCGGACTCATCGTCATTGAAGCCTGGTTCGGGGGCTACTGAGGGAGTCCTGGATTAGGGGGTATCCGGACAGCCGGACTATATCCTTTGGCCGGACTGTTGGACTATGAAGATACAAGATTGAAGACTTCGTCTCATGTCCGGATGGGACTCTCCTTGGCGTGGAAGGCAAGCTTGGCGATACAGATATGTAGATCTCCTCCCATTGTAACCGACTCTGTGTAACCCTAGCCCCCTCCGGTGTCTATATAAACCGGAGGGTTTATTCCGTAGGACAACAACAATCATACCATAGGCTAGCTTCTAGGGTTTAGCCTCTACGATCTCGTGGTAGATCAACTCTTGTACTACTCATAGCATCAAGATCAATCAAGCAGGAAGTAGGGTATTACCTACATAGAGAGGGCCCAAACCTGGGTAAACATCGTGTCCCCTTCCTCCTGTTAGCATCCGCCTTAGACGCACAGTTCGGGACCCCCTACCCGAGATCCGCCGGTTTTGACACCGACACAGACCCTACGGGTTTGAGAACTATGTAGACATGACCGAGACTCATCTCCGGTCAATAACCAATAGCGGAACCTGGATGCTCATATTGGTTCCTGCATATTCTATGAAGATCTTTATCGGTCAAACCGCATAACAACATACGTAGTTCCCTTTGTCATCGGTATGTTACTTGCCCAAGATTCGATCATCGGTATCTCAATACCTAGTTCAATCTCGTTACCGGCAAGTCTCTTTACTCATTCTGTAATGCATCATCCCGCAACTAACTCATTAGTCACAATGCTTGCAAGGCTTATAGTGATGTGCATTACCGAGAGGGCCCAGAGATACCTCTCCGATACTCGGAGTGACAAATCCTAATCTCGGTCTATGCCAACTCAACAAACACCATCGGAGACACCTGTAGAGCATCTTTATAATCAGCCGCCATTCGTTGTGACGCTTGATAGCACACTAAGTGTTCCTCCGGTATTCGGGAGTTGCATAATTTCATAGTTATAGGAACATGTATAAGTTATGAAGAAAGCAATAGCAACAGACTAAACGATCACCGTGCTAAGCTAACAGATGGGTCAAGTCAATCACATAATTCTCTAATGATGTGATCCCATTTATCAAATGACAACTATTTGTCCATGGCTAGGAAACTTAACCATCTTTGATTAACGAGCTAGTCAAGTAGAGGCATACTAGTGACACTTTGTTTGTCTATGTATTCACACATGTACTAAGTTTCCGGTTAATACAATTCTAGCATGAATAATAAACATTTATCATGATATAAGGAAATATAAATAACAACTTTATTATTGCCTCTAGGGCATATTTCCTTCAGTCTCCCACTTCCACTAGAGTCAATAATCTAGATTACATTGTAATGATTCTAACACACATGGAGTCTTGGTGTTGATCATGTTTTGCTCGTGAGAGAGGCTTAGTCAATGGGTCTGCAAATTTAGATCCGTATGTATCTTGCAAATCTCTAGTCTCCCTCCTTGACTTGATCACGGATGGAATTGAAGCGTCTCTTGTTGTGCTTGGTTCTCTTGTGAAATCTGGATTCCATTGCCAAGGCAATTGCACCAGTATTGTCACAAAAGATTTTCATTGGACCCGATGCACTTGGTATGACACCTAGATTGGATATGAACTCATTCGTCCAGACTCCTTCATTCGCCGCTCAAGCAGCTATGTACTCCGCTTCACACGTAGATCCCGCCACGACGCTCTGCTTGGAACTACACCAACTGACAGCTCCACCATTCAATAAAAATACGTATCCGGTTTGTGACTTAGATTCATCCGGATCAGTGTCAAAGCTTGCATCGATGTAACCATTTACGACGAGCTCTTTGCCACCTCCATAAACGAGAAACATATCCTTAGTCCTTTTCAGGTATTTCAGGATATTCTTGACCGTTGTCCAGTGATCCACTCCTGGATTACTTTGGTACCTCCCTGCTAAACTAATAGCAAGGCACACATCATGTCTGGTACACAGCATTGCATACATGATAGAACCTATGGTTGAAGCATAGGGAATGACTTTCATTTTCTCTCTATCTTCTCAGAGTGGTCGGGCATTGAGTCCGACTCAACTTCACACCTTGTAACACGTGCAAGAACCCTTTCTTTGCTTGATCCATTTTGAACTACTTCAAAGCTTTGTCAAGCTATGTGCTTTGTGAAAGTCCAATTAAGCGTCTTGATCTATCTCTATAGATCTTGATGCCCAATATATAAGCAGCTTCACCGAGGTCTTTCATTGAAAAATTCTTATTCAAGTATCCTTTTATGCTATTCAGAAATTCAGTATCATTTCCGATCAACAATATGTCATCCACTTATAATATCAGAAATGCTACAGAGCTCCCACTCACTTTCTTGTAAATACAGGCTTCTCCCAAAGTCTGTATAAATCCATATGCTTTGATCACACTATCAAAGCGTATATTCCAACTCCGAGAGGCTTGCACCAGTCCAAAAAAGGATCACTCGAGATTGCACACTTTGTTAGCACCTTTTGGATCGGCAAAACCTTCTCGTTGCATCATATACAACTCTTCTTTAAGATATCCATTAAGGAATGCAGTTTTGACATCCATTTGCCAAATTTCATAATCATAAAATGCGGCAATTGCTAACATGATTCGGACGGACTTAAGCATTGCTACGGGTGAGAAGGTCTCATTGTAGTCAACTCCCTGAACTTGTCGAAAACCTTTCACAACAAGTTGAGCTTTGTAGACAGTAACATTACTGTCAGCGTCAGTCTCCTTCTTGAATATCCATTTATTCTCTATGGCTTGCGGATCATCGGGCAAGTCAACCAAAGTCCATGCTTTGTTCTCATACATGGATCCCATCTCAGATTTCATGGCCTCAAGCCATTTTGACGAATCTGGGCTCATCATCGCTTCCTCATAGTTTGTAGGTTCATCATGGTCAAGTAACTTGACTTCCAGAATAGGATTACCGTACCACTCTGGTGTGGATCTTACTCTGATTGACCTATGAGGTTCTGTAGTAACTTGATCAGAAGTTTCATGATCATAATCATTAGCTTCCTCACTTACTGGTGTAGGAATCACTGGAACTGAATTATGTGATGAACTACTTTCCAATAAGGGAGCAGGTACTGTTACCTCATCAAGTTCTACTTTCCTCCCACCCACTTCTTTCGAGAGAAACTCCTTCTCTAGAAAGGATCCATTCTTAGCAACGAATATCTTGCCTTCGGATCTGTGATAGAAGGTGTACCCAATGATCTCCTTTGGGTATCCTATGAAGACACATTTCTCCGATTTGGGTTCGAGCTTATCAGGTTCAAGTTTTTTCACATAAGCATCGCAGCCCCAAACTTTAAGAAATGACAACTTGGGTTTCTTGCCAAACCATATTTCATAAGGTGTCGTCTCAACGGATTTAGATGGTGCCCTATTTAACGTGAATGCGGTCGTCTCTACAGCATAACCCCAAAACGATAGCGGTAAACCAATGAGAGACATCATAGATCGCACCATATATAGTAAAGTATGATTACGACGTTCGGACACACCATTATGTTGTGGTGTTCCAGGTGGCGTGAGTTGCGAAACTATTTCGCATTGTTTCAAATGAAGACCAAACTCGTAACTCAAATATTCTCCTCCACGATCAGATCATATAAACTTTATTTTCTTGTTACGATGATTTTACACTTCACTATGAAATTCTTTGAACTTTTCAAATGTTTCAGACTTATGTTTCATCAAGTAGATATACCCATATCTGCTCAAATCATCTGTGAAAGTAAGAAAATAACGATACCCGCCGCGAGCATCAACACTCACCGGACCGCATACATCAGTATGTATTATTTCCAACAAGTCCATTGCTCGCTCCGTTGTTCCGGAGAACGGAGTCTTAGTCATTTTGCCCATGAGGCATGGTTCGCAAGCATCAAGTGATTCCAAAAGTCCATCTGCATGGAGTTTCTTCATGCGCTTTACACCAATATGACCTAAACGGCAGTGCCACAAATAAATTGCACTATCATTATTAAACTTATATCTTTTGGCTTCAATACTATGAACATGTGTATCACTACTATCAAGATTTAGTAAAAACGGCACTCATCAAGGGTGCATGACCATAAAAGATATTACTCATATAAATAGAACAACCAGTATTCTCTGATTTAAATGAATAACCATCTCGCACCAAACAAGATCCAGATATAATGTTCATGCTCAACGCTGGCACCAAATAACAATTATTTAGGTCTGAAACTAATCCCGAAGGTAGATGTAGAGGTAGCGTGCCGACGGCGATCACATCGACTTTGGAACCATTTCCCATGTGCATCGTCACCTTGTCCTTAGCCTATCTTCGCTTAATCCGTAGCCCCTGTTTTGAGTTGCAAATATTAGCAACAGAACCAGTATCAAATACCCAGGTGCTACTACGAGCATTAGTAAGCTACACATCAATAACATGTATATCAAATATACCTTTCACTTTGCCATCCTTCTTCTCCGCCAAATACTTGGCGCAGTTCCGCTTCCAGTGACCAGTCCCTTTGCGAGAAGCACTCGGTCTCAGGCTTAGGTCTAGACTTGGGCTTCTTCACTTGAGCAAAGAACTTGTTTGTTGTTCTTCTTGAAGTTCCCCTTCTTCTTCTTCCCTTTACCCCTTTTCTTGAAACTGGTGGTCTTGTTGACCATCAACACTTGATGCTGCTTCTTGATTTCTACCTCTGCAGCCTTTAGCATTGCAAAGAGCTCGGGAATTGTCTTATCCATCCCTTGCATATTATAGTTCATCACGAAGCTCTTGTAGCTTGGTGGCAGTGATTGAAGAACTCATCAATGACACTATCATCGTGAAGATTAACTCCCAGCTTGAGTCAAGTTGTTGTGGTACCCGGACATTCGAGTATATGTTCACCGACGTAACTATTCTCCTCCATTTTGCAATTGTAGAATTTTTGGAGACTTCATATCTCTCAATCCGGGCATTTGCTTGAAACATTAACTTCAACTCCTGGAACATCTCATATGCTCCATGACGTTCAAAACGTCGTTGAAGTCCCGGTTCTAAGCCGTAAAGCATGGCACACTGAACTATCGAGTAGTCATCAGCTTTGCTCTGCGAGACGTTCATAACATCTAGCATTGCTCCTGCTGTGGGTTTATCACCTAGCGGTGCTTCTAGGACGTAATTCTTTTGTGCAGTGCTACCTCTTGAGCACTGCGTTGGATTTCCTTGAAGATGAAAGGGTGATGCAGCAGAGTAGAGTAAGTATTTCCCTCAGTTTTTGAGAAGCAAGGTATCAATCTAGTAGGAGGCTACACGCAAGTCCCTCGTACCTACACAAAACAAATAGCTCTACGCAACCAACGCGATTAGGGGTTGTCAATCCCTTCACGGTCACTTATGAGAGTGAGATCTGATAGATATGATAGATGATATTTTTGGTATTTTTGGTATAAAGATGCAAAGTAAAATAAAAGGCAAAGTAAAAAAGCAAAACAATAATAAAGTGATGGAAGATTGATATGATGAGAATAGACCCGGGGGCCATATATTTCACTAGTGGCTTCTCTCAAGAGCATAAGTATTCTACAGTGGGTGAAAAAATTACTGTTGAGCAATTGATAGAATTGAGCATAGTTATGAGAATATCTAGGTATGATCATGTATATAGGCATCACGTCCGAGACAAGTAGACCGACTCCTACCTGAATCTACTACTATTACTCCACTCATCGACCGCTATCCAGCATGCATCTAGAGTATTAAGTTCAAGAAAACAGAGTAATGCCTTAAGCAAGATGACATGATGTAGAGGGATATATTCATGCAATATGATATAAACCCCATCTTGTTATCCTCGATGGCAACAATACAATACGTGCCTTGTTGCCCCTACTGTCACTGGGAAAGGACACCGCAAGATTGAACCCAAAGATAAGCACTTCTCCCATTGCAAGAAGAACCAATCTAGTAGGCTAAACCAAACTGATAATTCGAAGAGACTTGCAAAGATAACCAATCATACATAAAAGAATTCGGAGAAGATTCAAATATTGTTCATAGATAAACTTGATCATAAACCCACAATTCATCGATCTCAACAAACACACCGCAAAAAGAAGATTACATCTAATAGATCTCCACGAGAGAGGGGCAGTGTCGGTGTACTAAAGTAGGGGTACCTTAGTACCCCGAACTTGTGCACGGGCAGTCGCAGCGTCCCCGTGGCAAGCCTCGCCGGGCGTCCGCCAAGACCCTCCGCAGCCATTCAGAAGACAAGACCCGGCAAGAGGAGCTTGCCGGGAAGGCCTCTAGGCACAGACAAGGCCCCGACAAGAAGAGCTTGTCGGGAAGGCCACCTGTGCACGCAGAAGACAAGGCCCGGCAAGAGGAGCTTGCCGGAAGGCTCGGAATGCGACAAGTCTCCGGGCGCGACAAAGGATTCGCCGCGGCAAAGGCGCTTGCCGCGGCATGCAACTTCTCTCCGTCTCCGCTCTAGCTCACCCAGCGGCGTGTCGCCACGGGACCGTTCCATGCGCTGCGTGTCGAGCAGTGCAGCCAGCGGAGAGCAGCGATAAGCGGCCGACAGGCTCGCCATCGTGGCGAAGCGGAGGCGCACCGACGGTCAGCCGTTACACTGTTTGGGCGACAATGACAGGCATTTATTGCTTTTGTCCCTTGCCGCCGAGTTAGGTATTTTGCATCGCATAATCGCTCAAGTAGGTGTACCAACTCCTGTTTTTACATTTGTACCCCCGTCTATGTTGCCACCTGTCAGAGACCCCTTGAGCATATAAAAGGAGGCCCGAGTGCAACGTAGAGGAGGTTCGCGTTTTTCGCAAGGTTCCGTTCCGTTCGGTTCGGTTTGGCCAGGTTCGTCTCGTTGGGTTCGTTCGACCCACTCGAGACCAGATAGACTCACGCTAGGTTTTGTAGCTCGCATTGCTCCCTAGCAAGAACACAATAGATCAAATAAGCAGCAGTAGGAGTTTTATCTCTCTGGAGAGCTCCGAAGCTGGGTAAACTGCTCGTGTGCCTCGCCTCGATCCGCTCTTTCAGGCGATCTCCGCCCTCCGAACCACAAGGCTCTGCTCACCGCCCCATAGGTGTCCGTGGGTACGATCAGCCTCCCCAACATCTCGAGATAATACTATGGACCAGGCACCGCTCGAGGAAGTTTCACCTCATCGGGAAGCAAGAAACAGAAAAGCTAAGTTGCCAAAGTTTGAGCAATCAATTTTTAAATTTTCGTTATCTTCCTCGAACGATAGTACTTTGTATGGAAAACATGTCTTGTGAGAGGAACCAAATCGTGGATCGGTCGCCCTTACTTTGTTTCGAGTCCGCTCAACAACTTAAGTGAGCTGCGGCTAGTCCGTGACAAGGTTGCTTGTCGGTGGCGACCCTTGCCAAAGAAGTCTTGAAGTTCCGCTTTTCGGCGCCATGGCAAGGGTGCCTACACCGCAAGTTTCCACTGAAAAGCGAGGGCAATAACATACAAAGCCAAGAGTCGAGTAAAGGAAGTAACGTAGCGAATGTTGCCCGTAATAAAGTTATATTACAAAATAACTTATTGCGGCATCAAGCTAAATCGTTCTCGAACTGAAATAACAGCGAGAGGAGAAGAAGGGCGCCAAGACCAAGCCCCGGCAAGCCGAGTTGCCGGGGCTGCGGTAAGCCGAGTTGCCGGGGCTGCGGCAAGCCAGAGTCGCCGGGGGTCGCGGCAAGCCAGAGTTGCCGGGGGGCTGCGATATCGGATAAGCCCTTCGTCCCTTTTCAAGCATCCCTTTTTCATTAAAAACATTCTACTCGGATACAATCGGTGGGGAATGAAAAACACAAAAGAGGAGATTACAAGTTTTAAATGCGGATAAGGCCCGAAGGCTTACAAATTAAAAAGATAAGATGCCCGTAATCCTTTTTCTATCCCTCTCTTCAGGAGGTAGGTCAAGGAGGCGAGAAGGGCAAAAGAAATGCCTAGGCGAAGCTACAGTGCCGAAGGCACCAAGGAACATCCCAGAGCTCCCCGAGGGCTTGACGGAGATGGCAGCGCCGAAGCGGGCTCAAGACGGGCGGCAGGATGTCAAGACGCTGTCGAGGGCACTGCGCCCTCGTACTCCGACTTGACGGCCTTGTCGCCATCCCTCTTCCCCTTCCGCAGCCTCCCTACGCCAGTCGCCCAAGGAGACGACCCCGGGGAGTTCAAGGAGCCGGCGACGCGGATGATGGGGGTCGCCGATGACGCACGAAGCAGCGCCCGACAACTAATCGGGCCCGCTACCCTCGTCGTCGTTGTCGCTCTCCTCCTCGTCACTCTCGCTCGAGGGGGAATCTTCGCTGTCGGAGGAGCTATCCACGCAGCACTTCGCCCGAGTGCCGAGATCCCAAGACCTTGACGGAGAGGAGATCACCCTCCATTAACTTAAAATGGAGGGTAAACCCCGCCTCGTGCTGTGGATGCGAAGTGAACGTATTCCACCCACGATCAAGATACATCACATTAGGGGCTGGGAATACAACACGGACTCGCATGCCGCTGATTCCACAGCCCCTCATGTGCAGTCTCAGTGTCTCGGGCGGATCCGACTCCATCGCGCTCGCGAACGGAGCTGGAAGCCGGAGGCGACGACGAGGCGCTCGGCGCAGCCTGACGAAGAACTTGCAAGGGTCGTCCCCTGTATGGACCGCCCGCAGGAGGGGGAACCGCCATGAAGCGGAGACGGCGTGCCGCCTGGCCCGCCTCTTCCCGGCGCCTCGGCCTGCCCACGACATCGCCTCCCTCTTCCTCTTGTGGCTGGCTCGCCACCCGGGCGTGGGGTTGGGAGGAGCGCTGTCTAGCGGTGACCCTCGCCGCCACCGATGAAGAACCAAGGTTCCTTTTCTCCATGGCGAATGAGAGAAAGGGGAGCGTAAACCGAGGAAAGAAGGAGATGGGAGAGTGCGGGCTTCGCGCTCCCCTTCCGCTTTTTTAAGGAAGCAAGGTGGGGCTCGACCGCCCGCCGACAAATCAGGGCATAGGAAGAGCAGGAATCGGGCCGACCTGCTGCCTCTTCGTCAGAACGGCCCAGTTTTCCACTTCCACCGTCGAACCCAAAAGCATGGGAACCACGTGGCGGGATGCAGAATCGAGGCGACGGGTGAAGCGACCAAGACGCCGCCCACTTCCCCACGACGCCGCAATTGACGCGTGCCGTTCACGGGGAACGCAGGATACGGAGTGGGTTTGGTTTGGACCCAGGCTGCAGCGTGCTCGTGCCTGTTTTGGGCCTGGCCCAACAGCGCCGCACCGTATGGCCCAGACCGGGGCTCTGTCGGTGTACTAAAGTAGGGGTACCTTAGTACCCCGAACTTGTCTGCACGAGCAACAGCGCGTCCCTGCAGGCAAGCCTCACGGGCGTCGCCAAGACCCTCCGCAGCCATTCGTAAGACAAGACCCCAAGAAGAGGAGCTTGCCGGAAGGCCTCTAGGCACAGACAAGGCCCCGACAAGAAGAACTTGTCGGAAGGCCACCTGTGCACGCAGAAGACAAGGCCCCGCAAGAGGAGCTTGCCGAAGGCTCGAACGCCGACAAGTCTCCGGCGCGACAAGGATTCGCCGCTGCAAGGCGCTTGCCGCGGCATGCAACTTCTCTCCATCTCCGCTCCAGCTCACCCAGCGACGCGGTCGCCACGGGACCGCTCCATGCGCTGCGTGTCGAGCAGCCGTGCAGCCAGCGGAGAGCAGCGATAAGCGGCGCTGACAGGCTCGCCATTGTGGCGAAGCGGAGGCGCACTCTAACGGTCTCTGTTACATCGCTTTGGGCGACAATGACAGGCATTTATTGCTTTTGTCCCTTGCCGCCGAGTTAGGTATTTTGCACTGTACACTGTTCAAGTAGGTGTACCAACTCCTGTTTTTACATTTGTACCCCTGTCTATGTTGCCACCTGTCGGAGACCCCTTGAGCATATAAAAGGAGGCCCGAGTGCAACGTAGAGGAGGTTCGCGTTTTTCGCAAGGTTCCGTTCCGTTCGGTTCGGTTTGGCCAGGTTCGTCTCGTTGGGTTCATTCGACCCACTCGAGACCTGATAGACTCACGCTAGGTTTTGTAGCTCGCATTGCTCCCTAGCAAGAACACAATAGATTAAACAAGCAGCAGTAGGAGTTTTATCTCTCTGGAGAGCTCCGAAGCTGGGTAAACTGCTCATGTGCCTCGCCTCGATCCGCTCTTCGTGCGATCTCCGCCCCCCTCCGAACCACAAGGGGCCTGCTCCGCCGGCCCCATAGGTGTCCGTGGGTACGATCAGCCTCCCCGACAGGCAGAACATTGTATTGACATCCAAAAAGAGATAAGAAGCCATGTAGCTACTAACTATGGACCCGAAGTAAACTACTCACACTTCATCAGAGGGGCTATGGTGATGATGTAGAAGCCCTCTGTGGTGGATTCCCCTTCCGGCGAAGCTCGGAACAGGCCCCAAGATGGGATCTCATGGATACATAAGGTTGCGGCGGTGGAATTAGGTTTTTGGCTCCGTATCTGATCGTTTGGGGGTACGTAGGTATATATAGGAGGAAGGAGTACGTCGGTGGAGCAAATGGGGGCCCACGTGGCAGGGGGGCGCGCCCTAGGGGGGGTGCCCTCCACCCTCGTGGCCACCTCCTTTCTTTCGTGACGGGGTCCAAGTCTCACGGATCATATTCGTGAGAAAATCACGTTCCCGAAGGTTTCATTCCGTTTGGACTCCGTTTGATATTCTGCTTTCTTCAAACACGGAAATAGGCAAAAAAACAGCAATTCTGGGTTGGGCCTCCGGTTAATAGGTTAGTCCTAAAAGTAATATAAAAGTGGAAAATAAAGCCCAATATGGTCCAAAACAGTAGATAATATAGCATGGAGCAATCAAAAATTATAGACACGTTGGAGACGTATCAGGCATCCCCAAGCTTAATTACTGCTCGTCCTCGAGTAGGTAAATGATAAAAAGATAATTTTTGATGCGGAGTGCTACTTGGCATAATTTCAATGTAACTCTTCTTAATTGTGGTATGAATATTCAGATCCGAAAGATTCAAGACAAAAGTTTAATATTGACATAAAAATAATAATACTTCAAGCATACTAACTAAGCAATCATGTCTTCTCAAAATAACATGGCCAAATAAAGTTATCCCTACAAAATCATATAGTCTTGCTATGCTCTATCTTCACCACACAAAGTATTTAAATCATGCACAACCCCGATGACAAGCCAAGCAATTGTTTCATACTTTTGACATTCTCAAAACTTTTTCAATCTTCACGCAATACATGAGCGTGAGCCATGGATATAGCACTATATGTGGAATAGAATGGTGGTTGTGGAGAAGACAAAAAAAGGGGGAAAGATAGTCTCACATCAACTAGGTGTATCAACGGGCTATGGAGATGCCCATCAATAGATATCAATGTGAGTGAGTAGGGATTGCCATGCAACGGATGCACTAGATCTATAAGTATATGAAAGCTCAACAAAAGAAACTAAGTGGGTGTGCATCCAACTCGCTTGCTCACAAAGACCTAGGGCATTTTGAGGAAGCCCATCATTGGAATATAAAAGACAAGTTCTATAATGAAAAATTACCACTATTATATGAAAGTGACAAATGAGAGACTCTCTATCATGAAGATCATGGTGCTACTTTGAAGCACAAGTGTGGTAAAAGGATAGTAACATTGTCCCTTCTCTCTTTTTCTCTCATTTTTTTATTTTTTATTTGTTTGGGCCATTTCTCCTTTTTTTATGGCCTCTTTTTTTATTTATTTTTATTTTTCGTCCAGAGTCTCATCCCGACTTGTGGGGGAATCATAATCTCCATCATCCTTTCCTCACTTGGGACAATGCTCTAAAAATGATGACCATCACACTTTTATTTTTCTTACAACTCAACATTTACAACTTGATACTTAGAACAAAATATGACTCGATGGGAATGCCTCCGGCAGTGTACTGGGATATGCAATGAATCAAGAGTGACATGTATAAAAGAATTATGAATGGTGGCTTTGCCACAAATACGATGTCAACTACATGATCATGCTAGCAATATGACAATGATGGAGCATTTCATAATAAACGGAACGGTGGAAAGTTGCATGGCAATATATCTCGGAATGGCTATGGAAATGCCATGATAGGTAGGTATGGTGGCTGTTTTGAGGAAGGTATATGGTGGTTTTATGATACCGGCGAAAAGTGCGCGGTATTAGAGAGGCTAGCAATGGTGGAAAGATGGGAAAAGTGCGTATAATCCATGGACTCAACATTAGTCATAAAGAAATCATATACTTATTGCAAAAATCTAGAAGTTATCAAAGCAAAGTATTACGCGCATGCTCCTAGGGGGATAGATTGGTAGGAAAAGACCATCGCCGTCCCCGACCGCCACTCATAAGGAAGACAATCAATAAATAAATCATGCTCGACTTCATCACATAACGGTTCACCATAATGCATGCTACGGAATCACAAACTTTAACACAAGTATTTCTCAAATTCACAACTACTCAACTAGCATGACTCTAATATCACTATCTTCATATCTCAAAACAATTATCAAGCATCAAACTTTTCTTAGTATTCAACGCACTCAAAAGAAAGTTTTACAAATCTTGAATACCAAGCATATTATTATTATTAAGCAAATTATCATGCTATTTAAGAATATCAAAATAATCTAAGTGAAGCATGAGAGATCAATAGTTTCTATGAAACAAATCCACCACCGTGCTCTAAAAGATATAAGTGAGGCACTAGAGCAAAACTATAAAGCTCAAAAGATATAAGTGAAGCACATAAAGTATTCTATCAAATTCCAATTCATGTATGGCTCTCTCAAAAGGTGTGTACAGCAAGGATGATTGTGGTAAACTAAAAGGCAAAGACTCAAATCATACAAGACGCTCCGAGCAAAACACATATCATGTGGTTAATAAAAATATAGCTCCAAGTAAAATTACCGATGGAAGTAGACGAAAGAGGGGATGCCTTCCGGGGCATCCCCAAGCTTTGAATTTTTGGTGTCCTTGGATTATCTTGGGGGTGCCATGGGCATACCCAATATTAGGCTCTTGCCACTCCTTGTTCCATAATCCATCAAAAGATTTCACCCAAAACTTGAAAACTTCACAACACAAAACTCAACAGAAATCTCGTGAGCTCTGCTAATAAAGAAAACAAAAGACCACTTCAAGGTACTGTAATGAACTCATTTTTATTTATATTGGTGTTAAAACTACTGTATTCCAACTTCTCTATGGTTTATAAACTATTTTACTAGCCATAGACTCATCAAAATAAGCAAACAACACACAAAAACAGAATCTGTCAAAAACAGTAATGCCTATAGTAATCAGAATTAACGCAAACTTATGGAACTCCAAAAATCAGCCAAAATAGGAAGACCTAGGCAATTTTTTATTGATCAGCAGAAATTGCAATCACTATTTTATCAATGCTCGTGATTTTTAACAATTGTTTTCATGAACAGAAAGTTCTCGGAAATTACAAAGAAGCTCAAATAACTATCATCCAAGAAGATCCTATAGGTTTAACTTGGCACAAACACTAATTAAAACATAAAACCACATCTAAACAGAAGGTAGATGGATTACTTATTCCTAAACAGAAACAAAAAGAAAAAAGCAAAAATAAAATTGGTTTGCCTCCCAACAAGCGCTATCGTTTAACGCCCTTAGCTAGGCATAAAACAAGGATAGATCTAGGTATTGTCATCTTTGGTAGGCAATCCATAAGTGTCTCTCATGATAGATTCATATGGTAATTTTATTTTCTTCCTAGGGAAGTGTTCCATTCCCTTCTTTAATGGAAATTAGAATCTAACATTCCCTTCCTTCATATCAATAATTGCACCAATCGTTCTAAGGAAAGGTCTACCAAGAATAATAGGACAAGAAGGATTGCAATATATATCAAGAACGATAAAATCTACGGGCACATAATTCCTATTTACAACAATAAGAACATCATTAATTCCTCCCATAGGTTTCTTAATAGTGGAATCCGCAAGGTGCAATTTTAGAGAGCAATCATCAAAATCGCGGAAATCTAGCAAATCACACAAAGTTTTGGGAATAGTGGAAACACTAGCACCCAAATCACATAAAGCATAAAATTCATGATCCTTAATCTTAATTTTAATAGTTGGTTCCCACTCATCATAAAGTTTTCTAGGGATAGAAACTTCCAACTCAAGTTTTTCTTCATAAGATTGCATCAAGGCATCAACGATATGTTTAGTAAACGCTTTATTTTGACTATAAGCATGAGGAGAATTTAGCACAGATTGCAACAAGGAAATACAATCAATTAAAGAGCAACTTTCATAATTAAATTCCTTGAAATCTGAAATAGTGGGTTTAGCAACATCTAGGGTTTTATTCTTTTCAATCCCACTTCTATCAATTTCATCATCAAGATCTAAAAACTCCGAATTTTTGGAACGCCTTCTAGGTAAAGGTGGATCATATTCAGTCTCATCAAGATTCATATTGCAAAACAAAGATTTAATAGGGGACACATCAATAACTTTTAGATCTTCATCTTGATTTTCATAGGAATTGGAAGAACACGCTCTAATAAAGGCATCTTTTGTAGCACGCATCCTAGCGGTTCTTTCCTTGCACACATTAATGGAAATTCTCATGGCTTTGAGAGACTCATTGATATCATGCTTAGGAGGAATAGATCTAAGCTTTAAAGAATCAACATCAAGAGAAATTCTATCAACGTTCCTAGCCAATTCATCAACTTTAAGCAATTTCTCTTCAAGCAAAGCATTAAAATTCTTTTGCGAATTCATAAACTCTTTAACACTAGTCTCAAATTCAGAGGGCATCTTATTAAAATTTCCATAAGAGTTGTTGTAGGAATTTCCATAATTATTAGAAGGATTACTAGGATAAGGCCTAGGATTAAAGTTCCCTCTATACGCGTTGTTACCAAAACTATTTCTACCAACAAAATTCACATCAATAGATTCATTGTTATTCTCAATCAAAGTAGACAAAGGCATATCATTAGGATCAGAAGAAACGCTCTTAGTAGCAAATAATTTCATAAGTTCATCCATCTTTCCACTCAAAACATTAATTCCTTCTATCGCATGCACTTTTTTATTAGTAGATCTTTCAATTGTGCCATTGAGAATAATTAACCATAATATTATCTAGGAGTTTAGTAGCATCTCCTAAAGTGATTTCCATAAAAGTGCCTCTCGCGGCCGAATCTAAAAGATTTCTAGAAGCATAATTCAATCCGGCATAAAAAATTTGTATAATCGTCCACAAATTCAAACCATGAGTAGGGCAATTATGTATCATCAATTTCATTCTCTCCCAAGCTTGTGCAACATGTTCATGATCAAGTTGCTTAAAATTCATAATATCGTTTCTAAGAGAGATGATCTTAGCGGGAGGAAAATACTTAGAGATAAAAGCATCGTTGCACTTGTTCCAAGAATCAATACTATTTTTAGGCAAAGACGAAAACCAAGCTTTAGCACGATCTCTAAGCGAAAAAGGAAATAGATTCAATTTAACAATATCATTATTGACATCTTTCTTCTTTTGCATATCACATAAATCAACGAAGCTATTTAGATGAGTAGCGGCATCTTCACTAGGAAGGCCGGCGGATTGATCTTTCATAACAAGATTCAACAAAGCAGTATTGATTTCACAAGATTCAGTATTGGTAAGAGGAGCGATCAGAGTGCTAAGGAAATCATTATTTATTGGTAAAGTCACACAATTTGGTATTATCTTGAGCCATCGTGACAAGCAAGCAATCTAACACACGAGCAAAAAAACGAGCGAAGAAAGAGACAAACGGAAAAGAGAGGGCGAATAAAACGGCAAGGGCGAAGTGGGGGAGAGGAAAACAAGAGGCAAATGGCAAATAATGTAATGCGAGAGATAAGGGATTGTGATGGGTACTTGGTAAGTTGACTTTATGATAGACTCCCAAGAACGGCGCCAGAAATCTTCCCGCTACCTCTTGAGCATCGTGTTGGATTTCCTTGAAGAGGAAAGGGTGATGCAGCAGAGTAGAGTAAGTATTTCCCTCAGTTTTTGAGAACCAAGGTATCAATCCAGTACGAGGCTACACGCAAGTCCCTCGTACCTACACAAAACAAATAGCTCCACGCAACCAACGCGATTAGGGGTTCTCAATCCCTTCACGGTCACTTACGAGAGTGAGATCTGATAGAGATGATAGATAATATTTTTGGTATTTTTGGTATAAAGATGCAAAGTAAAATAAAAGGCAATTTAAAAGCAAAACAACAATAAAGTGATGGAAGATTTATATGATGAGAATAGACCCGGGGGCCATAGATTTCATTAGTGGCTTCTCTTAAGAGCATAAGTATTCTACGGTGGGTGCATAAATTACTGTTGAGCAATTGACAGAATTGAGCATAGTTATGAGAATATCTAGGTATGATCATGTATATAGGCATCACGTCCGAGACAAGTAGACCGACTCACCTACATCTACTACTATTACTCCACTCATCGACCGCTATCCAAAGATGCATCTAGAGTATTAAGTTCAAGAAAACAGAGTAACGCCTTAAGCAAGATGACATGATGTAGAGGATAAATTCATGCAATATGATATAAACCCCATCTTGTTATCCTCGATGGCAACAATACAATATGTGCCTTGCTGCCCTCGCATCCTTTGGGAAAGGACACCGCAAGATTGGACCCAAAGCTAAGCACTTCTCCCATTGCAAGAAGAACCAATCTAGTAGGCCAAACCAAACTGATAATTCGAAGAGACTTGCAAAGATAACCAATCATACATAAAAGAATCCAGAGAAGATTCAAATATTGTTCATAGATAAACTTGATCATAAACCCACAATTCATCGATCTCAACAAACACACCACAAAAAGAAGATTACATCGAATAGATCTCCACGAGAGAGGGGAGAACATTGTATTGAGATCCAAAAGAGAGAAGAAACCATGTAGCTACTAACTATGGACCAAGGTCCAAGTAAACTACTCACACTTCATCGGAGGGGCTATGGTGATGATGTAGAAGCCCTCCGTGGTGGATTCCCCTTCTGCGGAGCTCCTAACAGGCCCCAAGATGGGATCTCGTGGATACGTAAGGTTGAGGCGGTGGAATTAGGTTTTGGCTCCGTGTCGATCGTTTGAAGTGCGTAGGTATATATAGGAGGAAGGAGTACGTCGGTGGAGCAAAGGGGGGCCCACGTGGTAGGGGGCGCGCCCTAGGGGGTGCCCTCCACCCTCGTGGCCACCTCCTTTCTTTCTTGACGGGGTCCAAGTCTCCTGGATCATATTCGGTGAGAAAATCACGTTCCCGAAGGTATCATTCTGTTTGGACTCCGTTTGATATTCCGTTTCTTCGAAACACTGAAATAGGCAAAAAAACAGCAATTCTGGGCTGGGCCTCCGGTTAATAGGTTAGTCCCAAAAGTAATATAGAAGTGGAAAATAAAGCCCAATATGGTCCAAAACAGTAGATAATATTGCATGGAGAAATCAAAAATGATAGATACGTTGGAGACGTATCATGCAGCAATGAGGATAATCCTCAAGTTACGGACCAAGTCCGTGTAATTTCTACCATCATCTTTCAACTTAGCTTTCTCTAGGAACGCATTAAAATTCAACGGAACAATAGCACGGGCCATCTATCTACAATAAGATAGACATGCAAAATACTATCAGGTACTAAGTTCATGATAAATTAAAGTTCAATTAATCATATTACTAAAGAACTCCCACTTAGATAGACATCCCTCTAATCATCTAAGTGATCACGTAATCCATATCAACTAAACCATGTCCGATCATCACGTGAGATGGAGCAGTTTTCAATGGTGAACATCACTATGTTGATCATATCTACTATATGATTCACGCTCGACCTTTCGCTCTTAGTGTTCTGAGGCCATATCTGCATATGCTAAGCTCGTCAAGTTTAACCCGAGTATTCTGCGTGTGCAAAACTGGCTTGCACCTGTTGTATGTGAACGTAGAGCTTATCACACCCGTTCATCACGTGGTGTCTCGGCACGACGAATGTTGGGGAACGTAGTAATTTAAAAAAAATCCGACGCACACGCAAGATCATGGTGATGCATAGCAACAAGTGGGGAGAGTGTTGTCCACGTACCCTCGTAGACCGAAAGCGGAAGCGTTATTACAACGCGGTTGATGTAGTCGTACGTCTTCACGATCCAACCGATCAAGTACCGAACGTACGTCACCTCCGAGTTCAGCACACGTTCAGCCCGATGACGTCCCTCGAACTCCAATCCAGCCGAGTGTTCAGGGAGAGTTTCACAAGACGACGGCGTGGTGACGATGTTGATGTTCTACCGACGCAGGCTTCGCCTAAGCACCGCTTCTGAGATATTGAGGTGGACTATGGTGGAGGGGCACCGACACGGTTGGGAAAGATCAACTGATCAACTTGTGTGTCTAGAGGTGCCCTGCCCGTATATAAAGGAGCAAGGGGAGGCGGCCGCCAAGGAGGAGGGCGCCAAGAGGAGTCCTACTCCCACCGGGAGTAGGACTCCCCCCTTCCTAGTTGGAATAGGATTCGGAGGGGAAAGAGGAGGAGAGAAGGAAGGGGCGCCGCCTCTCTCCTTGTCCTATTCCGACTAGGGGAGGCGCGCCCAACCCTGGCCGCCTCTCCTCTTCTCCGTAAAGGCCCACTAAGGCCCATTTACCTCCCGGGGGGTTCCCGTAACCTCCCGGTACTCCAGAAAAATCCCGATTTCACCCGGAACACTTTCGATATCCAAACATAGGCTTCCAATATATCAATCTTCGTGTCTCGACCATTTCGAGACTCCTTGTCATGTCCGTGATCACATCCGGGACTCCGAACAACCTTCGGTACATCAAAACATATAAACTCATCATATAACTGTCATCGTAACGTTAAGCGTCAAGGACCCTACGGGTTCGAGAACTATGTAGACATGACCGAGACATGTCTCCGGTCAATAACCAATAGCGGAACCTGGATGCTCATATAGGCTCCCACATATTCTACGAAGATCTTTATCGGTCAGACTGCATAACAACATACGTTGTTCCCTTTGTCATTGGTATGTTACTTGCCCGAGATTCGATCGTCGGTATCTCAATACCTAGTTCAATCTCATTACCGGCAAGTCTCTTTACTCGTTCTGTAATACATCATCCCACAACTAACTCATTAGTTGCAATGCTTGCAAGGCTTAAGTGATGTGTATTACCGAGAGGGCCCAGAGATACCTCTCCGAGCAATCGAGTGACAAATCCTAATCTCGAAATACGCCAACCCAACATGTACCTTCGAGACACCAGAGAGCACCTTTACAATCACCCAGCTTATGTTGTGACGTTTGGTAGCACACAAAGTGTTCCTCCGTAAACGGGAGTTGCATAATCTCATAGTCATAGGAACATGTATAAGTCATGAAGAAAGCAATAGCAACATACTAAACGATCAAGTGCTAAGCTAACGGAATGGGTCAAGTCAATAACATCATTCTCCTAATGATGTGATCTCGTTAATTATAACAACTCTTTGTCCATGGTTAGGAAACATAACCATCTTTGATTAACAAGCTAGTCAAGTAGAGGCATACTAGTGACACTCTGTTTGTCTATGTATTCACAGATGTATTATGTTTTCGGTTAATACAATTCTAGCATGAATAATAAACATTTATCATGAAATAAGGAAATAAATAATAACTTTATTATTGCCTCTAAGGCATATTTCCTTCAGTCTCCCACTTGCACTAGAGTCAATAATCTAGATCACATCGCCATGTGATTTAACATCAATAGTTCACATCACCATGTGATTAACACCCATTGTTCACATCTTCATGTGACCAACATCCAAAGGGTTTACTAGAGTCAATAATCTAGTTCACATCGCTATGTGATTAACACCCAAAGAGTACTAAGGTGTGATCATGTTTTGCTTGTGAGAGAAGTTTAGTCAACGGGTCTGCCACATGCAGATCCGTATGTATTTTGCAAATCTCTATGTCAACAATGCTCTACACGGAGCTACTCTAGCTAATTGCTCCCACTTTCAATATGTATCCAGATTGAGACTTAGAGTCATCTGGATCAGTGTCAAAATCGACGTAACCCTTTACGACGAACCTTTTGGTCACCTCCATAATCGAGAAACATATCCTTATTCCACCAAGGATAATTTTGACTGCTGTCCAGTGATCCACTCCTAGATCACTATTGTACTCCCTTGCCAAAATCAGTGGTAGGGTATGCAAGATCTGGTACACAAGATGGCATACTTTATAGAACCTATGGTCGAGGCATAGGGAATGACTTTCATTCTCTTTCTATCTTCTGCTGTGGTCGGGCTTTGAGTCTTACTCAATTTCACACCTTGTAACACAGGCAAGAACTCTTTCTTTGCTGTTCCATTTTGAACTACTTCGAAATCTTGTCAAGGCATGTACTTATTGAAAAAACTTATCAAGTGTCTTGATCTATCTCTATAGATCTTGATGTTCAATATGTAAGCAGCTTCACCGAGGTCTTTATTTGAAAAAATCCTTTCAAAACACTCCTTTATGCTTTGCAGAATAAGTCTACATTATTTCCGACCAACAATATGTCATTCACATATACTTATCAGAAATGTTGTAGTGCTCCCACTCACTTTCTTGTAAATACAGGCTTCACCGCAAGTCTGTATAAAACTATATGCTTTGATCAACTCATCAAAGTATATATTCCAACTCTGAGATGCTTGCACCCGTCCATAGATGGATCGCTGGAGCTTGTATATTTTGTTAGCACCTTTAGGATTGACAAAACCTTCTGGTTGCATCATATACAACTCTTCTTTAATAAATCCATTAAGGAATGCAGTTTTGTTTATCCATTTGCCAGATTTCATAAAATGCGGCAATTGCTAACATGATTCGGACAGACTTAAGCATAGATACGAGTGAGAAACTCTCATCGTAGTCAACACCTTGAACTTGTCGAAAACCTTTTGCGACAATTCTAGCTTTGTAGATAGTAACACTACTATCAGCGTCCGTCTTCCTCTTGAAGATCCATTTAATCTCAATGGCTCGCCGATCATTTGGGCAAGTCAATCAAAGTCCATACTTTGTTTCTCATACATGGATCCAATCTCAGATTTCATGGCCTCAAGCCATTTTGCGGAATCTGGGTTCACCATCGCTTCTTCGTAGTTCGTAGGTTCGTCATGGTCTAGTAACATGACCTCCAGAACAGGATTATCGTGCCACTCTGGTGCGGATTTCACTCTGGTTGACCTACGAGGTTCGGTAGTAACTTGATCTGAAGTTACATGATCATCATCATTAGCTTCCTCACTAATTGGTGTAGGAGTCACAGGAACAGATTTTTGTGATGAACTACTTTCCAATAAGGGATTAGGTATGGTTACCTCATCAAGTTCTACTTTCCTCCCACTCACTTCTTTCGAGAGAAACTCCTTCTCTAGAAAGGATCCATTCTTATCAACGAATGTCTTACCTTCGGATCTGTGATAGAAGGTGTACCCAACTGTCTCCTTTGGGTATCCTATGAAGACACATTTCTCCGATTTGGGTTTGAGCTTATCAGGATGAAACTTTTTCACATAAGCATCGCAACCCAAAACTTTAAGAAACAACAACTTTGGTTTCTTGCCAAACCACAGTTCATATAGTGTCGTCTCAACGGATTTAGATGGTGCCCTATTTAACGTGAATGCAGCTATCTCTAATGCATAACCCCAGAACGATAGTGGTAAATTGGTAAGAAACATCATAGATCGCACCATATCTAAAAAAAGTACGGTTATGACATCCGGACACGCCATTATGCTGTGGTGTTCCAGGTGGCACAAATTTGTGAAACTATTCCATATTGTTTTAATTGAAGACCAAACTCGTAACTCAAATATTTGTCTCCGCGATCAGATCGTAGAAACTTTATTTTCTTGTCACGATGATTTTCCACTTCACTCTGAAATTATTTGAACTTTTCAAATGTTTTAGACTTATGTTTCATCAATTAGATATACCCATATCTGCTCAAATCATCTGTGAATGGTCAGAAAATAATGATACCTGCTGCGAGCCTCAATATTTATCGGACCACATACATCAGTATGTATGATTTCCAACAAATCTGTTGCTTGTTCCATTGTTCCGGAGAACGGCGTTTTAGTCATCTTGCCCAAGAGGCATGGTTCGCAAGCATCAAGTGATTCCAAAAGCCCATCAGTATGGAGTTTTCTTCATGTGCTTTACACCAATATGACCTAAACGGCAGTGCCACAAATAAGTTGCACTATCATTATTAACTTTGCATCTTTTTGGCTTCAATATTATGAATATGTGTATCAATACGATCGAGATCCAACAAACCATTTTTGTTGGTGTGTATGACCATAGAAGGTTTTATTCATGTAAACAGAACAACAATTGTTCTCTAACTTAAATGACTAACCGTGTTGCAATAAACATGATCAAATCATATTCATGCTCAACGCAAACACCAAATAACACTTATTTAGGTTCAACACCAATCCCGAAAGTATAGGGAGTCTGCGATGATGATCATATCAATCTTGGAACCACTTCCAACACACATCGTCACTTCACCCTTAACTAGTCTCTGTTCATTCTGCAACTCCCGTTTCGAGTTACTACTCTTAGCAATTGAACTAGTATCAAATACTGCGGGGTTGCTATAAACACTAGTAAAGTACACATCAATAACATGTATATCAAATATACCTTTATTCACTTTGCCATCCTTCTTATCCGCCAAATACTTGGGGTAGTTCCACTTCCAGTGACTAGTACCTTTGCAGTAGAAGCATTTAGTCTCAGGCTTAGGTCCAGACTTGGGCTTTGAGCAGCAACTTGCTTGCCGTTCGTTTTGAAGTTCCCCTTCTTCCCTTTGCCCTTTTCTTGAAACTAGTGGTCTTGTTAACCATCAACACTAGATGCTTTTCTTGATTTCTACCTTTGTCGCTTTCAGCATCATGAAGAGCTTGGGAATCGTTTCCGTTATCCCTTGCATATTATAGTTCATCATGAAGTTCTAGCAACTTGGTGATAGTGACTAGAGAACTCTGTCAATCACTATCTTACCTGGAAGATTAACTCCCACTTGCAAGTGATTGTAGTACTCAGACAATCTGAGCGCATGCTCACTGCTTGAGCTATTCTCCTCCATCTTTTAGCTATAGAACTTGTTGGGGACTTCATATCTCTCAACTCGGGTATTTGCTTGAAATATTAACTTCAACTCCTGGAACATCTCATATGGTCCATGACATTCAAAACGTCTTTGAAGTCCCGATTCTAAGTCGTTTAGCATGGTGCACTAAACTATCAAGTAGTCATCATATTGAGCTAGCCAAACATTCATAACGTCCGCAACTGCTCCTGCAATAGGTCTATCACCTAGCGGTGCATCAAGACATAATTCTTCTGTGCAGCAATGAGGATAAACCTCAGATCACGGATCTAATCCGCATCATTGCTACTAACATCTTTCAACTTAGTTTTCTCTAGGAACATATCAAAAATAAAACAGGGGAGCTAAATGCGAGCAATTGATCTACAACATAGATATGCTAATACTACCAGGACTAAGTTCATGATAAATTAAAGTTCAATTAATCATATTACTTAAGAACTCCCACTTAGATAGACATCCCTCTAATCCTCTAAGTGATCACATGATCCAAATCAACTAAACCATGTCCGATCATCACGTGAGATGGAGTAGTTTCAATGGTGAACATCACTATGTTGATCATATCTACTATATGATTCACGCTCGACCTTTCGGCCTCCATGTTCCGAGGCCATATCTGTTATATGCTAGGCTCGTCAAGTTTAACCTGAGCATTCCGCGTGTGCAACTGTTTTGCACCCATTGTATTTGAACGTAGAGCCTATCACACCCGATCATCACGTGGTGTCTCAGCACGAAGAACTTTCGCAACGGTGCACACTTAGGGAGAACACTTATACTTTGATAATTTAGTGAGGGATCATCTTAGAATGCTACCGTCAATCAAAGAAAGATAAGATGCATAAAAGATAAACATCACATGCAATCAATATAAGTGATATCATATGGCCATCATCATCTTGTGCTTGTGATCTCCATCTCCGAAGCACCTCCATGATCACCATCGTCACCGGCGCGACACCTTGATCTCCATCGTAGCATCGTTGTCGTCTCACCAATCTTATGCTTCTACGACTATCGCTACCGCTTAGTGATAAAGTAAAGCATTATAGGGCGATTGCATTGCATACAATAAAGCGACAACCATATGGCTCATGCCAGTTGCCGATAACTCGGTTACAAAACATGATCATCTCATACAATAAAATATAGCATCACGTCTTGACCATATCACATCACAACATGCCCTGCAAAAACAAGTTAGACGTCCTCTACTTTGTTGTTGCAAATTTTATGTGGCTGCTACGGGCTTAGCAAGAACCGTTCTTACCTACGCATCAAAACCACAACGATAGTTTGTCAAGTTGGTGTTGTTTTAACCTTCGCAAGGACCGGGCGAGCCACACTCGGTTCAACTAAAGTTGGAGAAACCGACACCCGCTTAGCCACCTTTGTGCGAAGCACGCCGAGAACTGGTCTTGCGTGGCGTCACGCATAATGTCGGTCCGGGCCGCTTCGCCCAACAATACCGCCAACCAAAGTATGACATGCTGGTAAGCAGTATGACTTATATCGCCCACAACTCACTTGTGTTCTACTCGTGCATATGACATCTACGCATAAAACCAGGCTCGGATGCCACTGTTTGGGAACGTAGTAATTTCAAAAAAATTCCTACGCACACGCAAGATCATGGTGATGCATAGCAACGAGAGGGGAGAGTGTTGTCCACGTACCCTCGTAGACCGAAAGCTGAAGCGTTAACACAACGCGGTTGATGTAGTCGTGCGTCTTCACGATCCGACCGATCAAGTACCGAATGTACATCACCTCCGAGTTCAGCACACGTTCAGCCCGATGACATCCCTCGAACTCTGATCCAGCCGAGTGTTGAGGGAGAGTTTTGTCAGTGCGACAGCGTGGTGACGATGTTGATGTTCTACTGACGCAGGGCTTCGCCTAAGCACCGCTACAGTATTATCGAGGTGGACTATGGTGGAGGGGGGGCACCGCACACGGTTGGGAGAGATCAACTGATCAACTTATGTGTCTAGAGGTGCCCCCCTGCCCCCGTATATAAAGGAGCAAGGGGGGAGGCGGCCGTCCAAGGAGGAGGGCGCGCCAAGAGGAGTCCTACTCCCATCGGGAGTAGGACTCCCCCCCCCCTTTCCTAGTTAGAATAGGATTCGGGAGGGGGAAAGAGGAGGGAGAGAAGGAAGTGGGGCGCCGCCCCCCTCTCCTTGTCCTATTCGGACTAGGGGGGAGGGGCGCGCGGCCCAGCCCTGGCCGCCTCTCCTCTTCTTCGTAAAGGCCCACTAAGGCCCATTTACCTCCCGGGGTTTCAAGAACCTCCGGTACTCAAGAAAATCCCGATTTCACCCGGAACACTTCCGATATCCAAACATAGGCTTCCAATATATCAATCTTCGTGTCTCGACCATTTTGAGACTCCTCGTCATGTGCGTGATCACATCCGGGACTCCGAACAACCTTCGGTACATCAAAACATATAGACTCATCAAATAACTGTCATTGTAACGTTAAGCGTGCAGACCCTACGGGTTCGAGAACTATGTAGACATGACCGAGACATGTCTCCGGTCAATAACCAATAGCGGAACCTGGATGCTCATATTGGCTCCCACATATTCTACGAAGATCTTTATTGGTCAGACCGCATAACAACATACGTTGTTCCCTTTGTCATCGGTATATTACTTGCCCGAGATTCGATCGTCGGTATCTCAATACCTAGTTCAATCTCGTTACCGGCAAGTATCTTTACTCGTTCCGTAATACATCATCCCGCAACTAACTCATTAGTAGCAATGCTTGCAAGGCTTAAGTGATGTGTATTACCGAGAGGGCCCAGAGATACCTCTCCGACAATCGGAGTGACAAATCCTAATCTCGAAATACGCCAACCCAACATGTACCTTCGGAGACACCTGTAGAGCACCTTTATAATCACCAAGTTACGTTGTGACGTTTGGTAGCACACAAAGTGTTCCTATGGTAAATGGGAGTTGCATAATCTCATAGTCATAGGAACATGTATAAATCATGAAGAAAGCAATAGCAACATACTAAACGATCGAGTGCTAAGCTAACGGAATGGGTCAAGTCAATCACATCATTCTCCTAATGATGTGATCTCGTTAATTAAATAACAACTCTTTGTCCATGGTTAGGAAACATAACCATCTTTGATTAACGAGCTAGTCAAGTAGAGGCATACTAGTGACACTTTGTTTGTCTATGTATTCACACATGTATTATGTTTCCGGTTAATACAACTCTAGCATGAATAATAAACATTTATCATGAAATAAGGAAATAAATAATAACTTTATTATTGCCTCTAGGGCATATTTCCTTCAACGAACTGTAGCAACGGTGCATACTCAGAGAGAACACTTATACCTTGAAATTTAGTGAGAGATCATCTTATAATGCTACCGTCGAACTTAGCAAAATAAGATGCATAAAGGATAAACATCACATGCAATCAATATAAGTGATATGATATGGCCATCATCATCTTGTGCCTTTGATCTCCATCTCCAAAGCACCGTCATGATCGCCATCATCACCGACTTGACACCTCCTTCTCCATCGAAGCATCGTTGTCGTCTCGCCGACTATCGCTACCGCTTAGTGATAAAGTAAAGCAATTACATGGTGATTGCATTTCATACAATGAAGCGACAACCATATGGCTCCTGCCAGTTGTCGATAACTCTTTTACAAAACATGATCATCTCATACAATAAAATTTAGCATCATGTCTCGACCATATCACATCACAACATGCCCTGCAAAAACAAGTTAGACGTCCTCTACTTTGTTGTTGAAATTTTACATGGCTGCTACAGGCTGAGCAAGAACCGTTCTTACCTACGCATCAAAACCACAATGATTTTTCGTCAAGTGTGTTGTTTTAACCTTCAACAAGGACTGGGCGTAGTCACACTCGATTCAACTAAAGTTGGAGAAACTGACACCCACTAGCCACCTGTGTGCGAAGCACGTCGGTAGAACCAGTCTCGCGTAAGCGTACGCGTAATGTCGGTCTGAGCCGCTTCATCCAACAATACCGCCGAATCAAAGTATGACATGCTGGTAAGCAGTATGACTATTATCGCCCACAACTTTTTGTGTTCTACTCGTGCATATAACTTCTAAGCAAAGACCTAGCTCGGATGCCACTGTTGGGGAACGCAGTAATTTCAAAAGATTTCCTACACACACGCAAGATCTATCATGGTGATGCATAGCAACGAGAGGGGAGAGTGTAGTCCACGTACCCTCGTAGACCGTAAGCGGAAGCGTTATGACAACGCGGTTGATGTAGTCGTACGTCTTCATGATTCGACCGATCCTAGTACCGAAAGTATGGTACCTCCGTGTTCTGCACACGTTCGGCTCGGTGACGTCCCAGGAACTCTCGATCCAGCTAAGTGTTGAGGGAGAGCTTCGTCAGCACGACAGGGTGATGATGGTGATGATGAAGTTACCAACGTAGGGCTTCGCCTAAGCACTACAACGATATGACCGAGGTGGAATCTGTGGAGGGGGGCACCGCACACGGCTAAGACAACTGTCAACTTGTGTGTCTATGGGGTGCCCCCATCCCCCTATATAAAGGAGTGGAGGAGGGGGAGGGCCGGCCCACTATGGCGCGCCCTGGGAGGAGTCCTACTCCCACCAGGAGTAGGATTCCCCCCTTTCCCTAGTTGGAGTAGAAAGAAGGAAGGAGGAGAGAGGGAGAAGAAAAGGGGGGCGCCCCCCCCCTCCCTAGTCCAATTCGGACCCAAGGGGGCCAGGCGCTGCCTGCCCCGCCGCCCTCTCTCTCTCCACTAAAGCCCATTAGGGCCCATATACTCCCGGGGTTCCGTAACCCCCCCCAGATACTCCGTAATGCGAACTCACCCGGAACCATTCCCGTGTCCAAACATAGTCATCCAATATATCGATCTTTATGTCTCAACCATTTCGAGACTCCTCTTCATGTCCGTGATCATATCCGGGACTTCGAACAACCTTCGGTACATCAAAAAACATAAACTCATAATACCGATTGTCACCGAACGTTAAGTGTCGTGGAGTTGTCACGGCAGATGTCCTCGTGGAAAGGACTTAGTCGTGAGGCCAGCGCATCTATGTAGTAGCTTGAGAGGGGTTGAGCGGAATCGAGAGACGCAAGTCGGATCAACACACAAGACAAGGATTTAGACAGCTTCGGGCCCCGGGAAACATCATCCGGTAATAGCCCTACATGCTGTTTGTGGCTAGGTCTCATTATGCTCGTGAGAGAGTCGCCGGTAAGCCGGCTCTTCTCTAGTTGTGTCTAACCCTAGAGATTATTGCTTCTTGCTTGTCTCTCTTTGGGGAGCCCTGCCCCTCCTTATATAAGTTAGAGGGGCGGGTTACATGTGGAGTCCTAGTAGGACTAGGACTAGTCTATCTTTTCTTACAAGTTGAATACAAGTCCGGGTCTTGCTTTCTTCCTCTTAAGCCGGCCTACCATGATGTAAGCTGGCCTTCTGGGCCTTGAACCTCTTGGGCCCCCGGGTCTTGTCGCTCCTCTGATCCGCTTGCCAGGTCACCCATAAGTCGCCAGGCTCGGGCGGGTCACATAGTGAGTCGTCCAGTCAGAGCGGGTCATTAGTGAGTCTCCAAGTCCGGCTGGGTCATACATCCGGCCGGGTCATACTGCGGGGTATATCCCTGACATTAGCCCTCGAGTTTAATTTGGATTTATCCATGTTAAACTGATCTGCAACATAAACACAAGAACAAATTGATAGGTTGTACTCTCGGTTAAATATTCTTGTAAGCCGGTACTTGATCATCCTTAACTCCTTGTGCTCCGGGTTAAATATTCTGCTGAGACGGGACCTGATTATCCTTAAGTCCAATTGTCATTTCCTTCATCTAGAAAATCTGGGGTCAATAAACCATCTTCATACTCAAATTGCTGACATTGGTGTCTCATAGAGAAAATATTGTGAAGAATAATCCACTTGAGTCGGCTTCCAAAGCGTCGGCTTAATAAATATTGGTCTTGAAATACTCATATGATATTCAGCCGGTTTGAAAATATAGAACTTGCCGATATCTGATTTCCAAAATCACCGAGTTATAAAAACTGATAATTTCTGGTCATTATTGTTTCCAACGCCGGTTCATGATTATTGCCAATGCCGGTTCATGATTATTGATGACGCCGGGTTATGACTGTTGCAGACACGGGGTCATAATGATTGGTGATGCCGGGTCAATCTGGTTTGCTCAAAACTAAAAATTGGAAGATATTTCTCCCTTATATCCATATTACCTGTAGCCCCCAAGTCTTGAATAGAACAAAGTGATGATTTGAGACTTGTTTCCATATAATTACTGCCACTTTGAAGAAATCCATGTTCATCTCAGTCACTAGTAAAAACTGAACACTCCATATATGTAGCCCCCAAGTGTCGGGTTGTCATGCTTGCAGCAACCTGGGACTTCTAATTGCCTTATGATCATAAAACTTCAACCAGTGTAGCCCCCAAGGGCCGAGTCATTATGCAATAATGAGCAGGGATTTTGTAGATATAACCATGTAAACTTGAACAGCAATGTGTAGCCCCCGAGGGACGACTTAGTAAGATAATACTGAGCTGGGACTTTGTAAATAATTGATAATAACATCATATAATATAATCTCCAACATGGGGCTTGAACCCACGTCCACAAGGTTAAGAGCTTTGTACTCTACCAACTGAATAGTGAACCATTCAATATAATGGATTAATGCTTGTGTACCTTGAATTTTTGACAGCAGCAATTAGTAGCCCCCAAGGGCCGGCTCATTACGATGTGATGAGTCGGGTCTTCAATGAGGTGAAAAAAAAGACTTTGCATTAGCCCCCAAGTGTCATGGTGCATGCTTGCAGCGACATGAGACTTGCACATTTGATGTAACCTCAATTTGAATAATGTAGCCCCCAAGTGCCGGGTCGTAAGCCTGCAGCGACTCGGGACTATTCCTTCCATTGTAGAATAAATCATATCCATTAATAAAATAATAGCCATTGCGCCAAAGCGACTTTGAATACCTCATCTGTTGATAAGTGAATCCAGAGTTTAAATACCCGACGGCTCTTGGCCGATGGCGATTTAATACACCTCTGTTGTAAGCCGGAATTTTTATAACCCGGCGGCCTATAGCCTTTGAAAAAATCCAGAACGAATAATCATTTTGAAGCATCAACTTTGGTAATGAGCTTGAACTTAATCATTCATATGTCATATTTCTGCAAATCCTGCAAAGAGTTTAAACAACACATGCCCTGGCGACTTAACGTCAAAAGCCGTGGGTAACCACCCAAATGTAGTCTTATCCTGCACACAAGTAGATCACAAGATCCCTATGATCCTTTGAATGATACCGCCGGCTTATGTGACCCGGATAGTGAAGTTGATAACTCAAGTCTGTAAGAGCCGGCACATATGATATTTGTGACAACTCAAATACTTGCGATTGTATAAAAACAGATAAAAAATTTTAGGCTTCTGATTCGAATACGATCAGTAAACCGTTCCAAAGGGGTTAAGCTAAGATTCGAATACGATCATATAGCCCCCAGTGGCGTTGGCGTTGCCGATCAAAGTGGGTATCGACAGCTATGTTCTCTGGTTCGAATTGAAGGAAATATGCCCTAGAGGCAATAATAAAGTTATTATTTATTTCCTTATATCATGATAAATGTTTATTATTCATGCTAGAATTGTATTAACCGGAAACATAATACATGTGTGAATACATAGACAAACAGAGTGTCACTAGTATGCCTCTACTTGACTAGCTCTTTAATCAAAGATGGTTATGTTTCCTAACCATAGACATGAGTTGTCATTTGATTAACGGGATCACATCATTAGGAGAATGATCTGATTGACATGACCCATTCCGTTAGCCTAGCACTTGATCGTTTAGTATGTTGCTATTGCTTTCTTCATGACTTATACATGTTCCTATAACTATGAGATTATGCAACTCCCGCTACGGAGGAACACTTTGGGTACTACCAAACGTCACAACGTAATCGGGTGATTATAAAGGAGTACTACAGGTGTCTCCAAAGGTACTTGTTGGGTTGGCGTATTTGAGATTAGGTTTTGTCACTCCGATTGTCGGAGAGGTATCTCTGGGCCTTCTCGGTAATACACATCACATAAGCCTTGCAAGCATTGCAACTAATGAGTTAGTTGTGAGATGATGTATTACGGAACGAGTAAAGAGACTTGCCGGTACCGAGATTGAACTAGGTATTGGATACCGACGATCGAATCTCGGGCAAGTAACATACCGATGACAAAAGGAACAACGATGTTGTTATGCGGTCTGACCGATAAAGATCTTCGTGGAATATGTAGGAACCAATATGGGCATCCAGGTCCCGCTATTGGTTATTGACCGGAGATGTGTCTCGGTCATGTCTACATTGTTCTCGAACCGTAGGGTCCGCACGCTTAAGGTTTCGATGGCGGTTATATTATGAGTTTGTGTATTTTGATGTACGAAGGTTGTTGAGTCCCGGATATGATCACGGACATGACGAGGAGTCTCGAAATGGTCGAGACATAAAGATTGATATATTGGACGGATATATTTGGACACGGAAAGGTTCCGAGAAGTTTGGAGCTCCGGAGGTTACCGAACCCCGGAGGTATATGGGCCTTATTGGGCCCATGTAGGAAGAAGGGAGAAGGAGCAAGGGAGGCGCCCCAAGCCCAATCCGAATTGGGGAGGGGGCCGCCCCCTTTCCTTTCTCCTTCCCCTCTTCCTATTCCTACTACTAGTACTACTTCCTAACTACTAGTACTCTTTTCCTTCCCCTCCAAATAAGATAAGGAAAAGAGAGGGAAACCTACTTGGAGTAGGTTTCCCTCCTTGCGCGCCTCCCCTTGGGCCGGCCACCTCCTCCCTCCCTCCTTTATATACGGGGAGGGGGCACCCTAGGACACACAAGTTGATCCTTGAGATCGCTCCTTAGCTGCAGTGCGGTGCCCCCTCCACCATATTCCACCTCGGTCATATTGTAGCGGTGCTTAGGCGAAGCCTGCGACGGTGAAACATCAAGATCGTCCACCACGCCGTCAGGTCGACGGAACTCCCTCCCCGAGCTTTGCTGGATCGAAGCCCGTGGAGCGCCATCGAGCTGAACGTGTGCCAAGAACTCGGAGGCGCCGAGTAACGGCGCCAGTGATCGGCTGGATCGTGAGGAGAACGACGACTACTTCCTCTACGTCATCATCGACTCGGAGGTGCCGGAGTAACGGCGCCGATCGGCAGGATCGCGAGGAGAAAGTACGACTACTTCCTCTACGCCAGATCGCTTCCGCCACGGTCTCACGAGGGTACGTAGACAACACTCTCCCTCTCGTTGCTATGCCATCACCATGGTCCCGTGTGCGTAGGAAATTTTTGAAATTACCGTGTTCCCCAACAGTGGCATCCGAGCCAGGTTTTATGCGTTGATGTCATATGCACGAGTAGAACACAAGTGAGTTGTGGGCGATACAAGTCATACTACCTACCAGCATGTCATACTTTGGTTCAGCGGTATTGTGAGATGAAGCGGCCGGACCGACATTACGCCAGACGCTTACGCGAGACTGGTTTCACCGCTACGAGCATTCGTGCTTAAAGGTGGTTGGCGGGTGTCTCTCTCTCACTTTAGTTGAACCGAGTGTGGCAACGCCCGGTCCTTGAGAAGGTTAAAACGGAGTCTATTTGACGAAGTATCGTTGTGGTTTTGATGCGTAGGTAAGAACGGTTCTTGCTCACCCCGTAGCAGCCACGTAAAACTTGCAACAACAAAGTAGAGGACGTCTAACTTGTTTTTGCAGGGCATGTTGTGATGTGATATGGTCAAGACGTGATGCTATATTTTATTGTATGAGATGATCATGTTTTGTAACCGAAGTTATCGGCAATCGGCAGGAGCCATATGGTTGTCGCTTTATTGTATGAAATGCAACGCTCTGTAATTGCTTTACTTTATCACTAAGCGGTAGCGATAGTCGTAGAAGCAATAGATGGCGTAAACGACAACGATGCTACGATGGAGATCAAGGTGTCGCTACCGGTGACGATGGTGATCATGACGGTGCTTTGAGATGGATATCACAAGCGCAAGATGATGATGGCCATATCATATCACTTATATTGATTGCATGTGATGTTTATCCTTTATGCATCTTATTTTGCTTGATTGACGGTAGCATTTTAAGATGATCTCTCACTAAAATTATCAAGTAGTGTTCTCCCGAGTATGCACCGTTGCCAAAGTTAAATGCGTGTCGAGACACCACGTGATGATCGGGTGTGATAAGCTCTACGTCCATCTACAACGGGTGCAAGCCAGTTTTGCACACGCAGAATACTCAGGTTATACTTGACGAGCCTAGCATATGCAGATATGGCCTCGGAACACGGAGACCGAAAGGTCGGCGTGAATCATATAGTAGATATGATCAACATAAGATGTTCACCATTGAAAACTACTCCATCTCACGTGATGATCGGTTATGGTTTAGTTGATTTGGATCACGTGATCACTTAGATGACTAGAGAGATGTCTATCTAAGTGGGAGTTCTTAAGTAATATGATTAATTGAACTTAAATTTATCATGAACTTAGTACCGATAGTATCTTGCTTGTCTATGTCTGTTTGTAGATAGATGGCTCGTCTTTGTTGTTCCGTTGAATTTTAATGCGTTCCTTGAGAAAGCAAAGTTGAAAGATGATGGTAGCAATTACACGGATCGGGTCCGTAACTCGAGGATTATCCTCATTGCTGCACAAGAGTTACGTCTGGATGCACCGCTAGGTGCCAGCTCTTTGCTAATCGCAACCGGCAGCGTTAAGAACGTCTGCGAGCAAAGCGATGACTACTCTATAGTTCGAGTGCCATGCTTTACGGCTTAGAACCGGGTCTTCAACGACGTTTTGAAAGTCGTGGAGCATATGAGATGTTCCAAGAGTTGAAGTTGATATTTCAACAGTAATGCCCGGATTGAGAGATATGAAGTCTCCAATAAGTTCTATAGCTGCAAAATGGAGGAGAATGGGTGCATCGGTGAGCACATACTCGTAATGTCCGGGTATTACAATCACTTGACTCAACTGGGAGTTGATCTTCCGGATGATTGTGTCATTGATGTAATTCTTCAATCAACGCCACCAAGCTACAAAGGCTTCGTGATGAACTATAATATGCAAGGGTTAGTAAAGACTATGCTCGAGCTCTTCGCAATGCTAAAAGCTGCGGAGGTAGAAATCAAAAAGGAGCATCAAGTGTTGATGGTCAATAAGACCACTAGTTTCAAGAAGAAAGGCAAAGGGAAGAAGAAGGAACTTCAAGAAGAACAGCAAACAAGTTGCTGCTCAAGTGAAGAAACCCAAGTCTGGACCTAAACCTGAAATCGAGTGCTTCTACCGCAAGCGATCGTCAATCGGAAGCGGAACTGCCCCAAGTATTTGGCGGATAAGAAGGATGGCAAGGTGAACAAAGGTATATGTGATATACATGTTATTGATGTGTACCTTACTAGAGCTCGCATGAGTACACGGTATTTGATAATCGGTTCATTGCTAATATTTGCAACTCAAACAGGGACTACGTATTGCGAACACCGCAAAGGACGAGGTGACGATGCGGCGTGGGAAATGGTTCCAAAGTCGATGTGATCGCGGTCGGCACGCTACCTCTACATCTACCTTCGGGATTAGTTTTAGACCTAAATAATTGTTATTTGGTGCCAGCGTTAAGCATGAACATTATATCTGGATCTTGTTTGATGCGAGACGGTTATTCATTTAAATCGGAGAATAAAGGTTGTTCTATTTATATGAATAATATCTTTTATGGTCATGCACCCTTAAAGAGTGGTCTATTTTTAATGGATCTCGATAGTAGTGATACACATATTCATAATGTTGAAACCAAAAGATGCAGAGTTGATAATGATAGTGCGACTTATTTGTGGCATTGCCGTTTAGGTCATATCGGTGTAAAGCGCATGAAGAAACTCCATCTTGATGGACTTTTGGAGTCACTTGATTATGAATCACTTGGCACTTAACGAACCGTGCCTCATGGGCAAGATGACTAAAACACCGTTCTCCGGTACTATGGAGAGAGCATCGATTTGTTGGAAATCATACATACAGATGTATGTGGTCCAATGAATATTGAGGCTCGTGGCGGATATCGTTATTTTCTCACCTTCACAGATGATTTAAGCGAGATATGGGTATATCTTCTTAATGAAACATAAGTCTGAGACATTTGAAAAGTTCAAAGAATTTCAGAGTGAAGTTGAAAATCATCGTAATAAGAAAATAAAGTTTCTTCGATCTGATCGTGGAGGCGAATATTTGAGTTACGAAGTTTGGTCTACATTTGAAACAATGCGGAATAGTTTCGCAACTCACGCCACCCGGAACACCACAAATAAGCAATGGTGTGTCCGAACGTCAGAATCGCACTTTACTAGATATGGTGCGATCTATGATGTCTCTTACAGATTTACCGCTATCGTTTTGGGGTTATGCTCTTGAGACGGCCGCATTCACGCTGAATAGAACACCGTCAAAATCCGTCGAGACGACACCTTATGAACTGTGGTTTAGCAAGAAACCAAAGTTGTCGTTTCTTAAAGTTTGGGGATGCGATGCTTATGTGAAAAAGCTTCAACCTGATAAGCTCGAACCTAAATCGGAGAAATGTGTCTTCATAGGATACCCAAAGGAGACAGTTGGGTACACCTTCTATCACAGATCCGAAGGCAAGACATTTGTTGCTAAGAATGGATCCTTTCTAGAGAAGGAGTTTCTCTCGAAAGAAGTGAGTGGGAGGAAAGTAGAACTTGATGAGGTAATCGTACCTTCTCCCTTATTGGAAAGTAGTTTATCACGTAAACCAGTTTCATGCGACATCTACACCAAATAGTGAGGAAGTTGATGATGTTGATCATGAAACTTCAGATCAAGTTACTACGTAACCTCGTAGATCAACCAGAATAAAATCCGCACTGCAGTGGTACGGCAATCCTGTTCGGAAATCATGCTACTAGATCATGATGAACCTACGAACTATGAAGAAGCGATGGTGAGCCCAGATTCCGCAAATGGCTTGAGGCCATGAAAGCCGAGATAGGATCCATGTATGAAAACAAAGTATGGACTTTGGTTGACTTGCCCGAGGGTCGGCAAGCAATAGAAAACAAGTGGATCTTCAAGAAGAAGACTGACGCTGACGGTAATATTGTTGTCTACAAAGCTCGACTTGTCGCAAAGGGTTTTCGACAAGTTCAAGGGATTGACTACGATGAGACCTTCTCACCCGTAGCGATGCTTAAGTCTGTCCGAATCATGTTAGCAATTGCCGCATTTTATGATTATGAAATATGGCAAATGGATGTAAAGACCGCATTCCTGAATGGGTTTACGGAAGAAGAGTTGTATATGATGCAACCGTAAGGTTTTATCGATCCAAAGGGAGCTAACAAAGTGTGCAAGCTCCAAATGATCCATTTATGGACTGGTGCAAGCATCTCGGAGTTGGAATAAACGCTTTGATAGTGTGATCAAAGCATTTGGGTTTATATGCACTTATGGAGAAGCCTCAGATTTACAAGAAAGTGAGTGGGAGCTCAGAGCATTTCCGATATTATATGTAGATGACATATTATTGATCGGAAATGATATAGAATTTCTGGATAGCATAAAGGGATACTTGAACAAGAGTTTTTCGATGAAAGACCTTGGTGAAGCTACTTACATATTGGGCATCAAGATCTATAGAGATAGATCAAGACGCTTAATTGACTTTCACAAAGCACATACCTTGATAAAGTTTTGAAGAAGTTCAAAATGGATCGAGCAAAGAAAGGTTTTTACCAGACATAAGGTGTGAAATTGAGTCGACTCAATGCCCGACCACAGCAGAAGATAGAGAGAAAATGAAAGATGTTCCCTATGCTTCAGCCATAGGCTCTATCATGTATGCAATGCTGTGTACCAGACACGACGTATGCTTAGCGAGAAGCTTGGCAGAAGGTACCAAAGTAATCCAGATCGATCATCGGACAGCGGTCAAGAACATCCCGAAATACACGAAAAGGACTAAGGATATGTTTCTCGTATATGGAGGTGACAAAGAGCTAGTCGTAAATGGTTACGTCGATGCAAGCTTTGACACTGATCCGGACGATTCTAAATCGCAGACCGGATACGTGTTTTTGTTAAACGGTGGAGCTGTCAGTTGGTGCAGTTCTAAACAAAGCGTCGTAGCGGGATCTACATGTGAAGCGGAGTACATAGCTGCTTCGAAGCAAAGCAAATGAAGGAGTCTGGATGAAAGAGTTCATTTCCGATCTAGGTGTTATACCTAGTGCATCGGGACCAATGAAGATCTTCTGTGACAATACGTGCAATTGCCTTGGCAAAGGAATCCAGATTTCACAAGAGGACCAAGCATATCAAGAGACGCCTAATTCCATTCGGACCAAGTCCAAGTGGGAGACATAGAGATTTGCAAAGTACATACGGATCTCGAACATTGCAGACCCGTTGACTAAGCCTCTTCCACGAGCAAAACATGATCAGCACCAAGACTCCATGGGTGTTAGAATCATTCTTGAGTAAACTAGATTATTGACTCTAGTGCAAGTGGGAGATCAAGGAAATATGCCCTAGAGGCAATAATAAAGTTATTATTTATTTCCTTATATCATGATAAATGTTTATTATTCATGCTAGAATTGTATTAACCGGAAACATAATACATGTGTGAATACATAGACAAACAGAGTGTCACTAGTATGCCTCTACTTGACTAGCTCTTTAATCAAAGATGGTTATGTTTCCTAACCATAGACATGAGTTGTCATTTGATTAACGGGATCACATCATTAGGAGAATGATCTGATTGACATGACCCATTCCGTTAGCCTAGCACTTGATCGCTTAGTATGTTGCTATTGCTTTCTTCATGACTTATACATGTTCCTATAACTATGAGATTATGCAACTCCCGTTTACCGGAGGAACACTTTGGGTACTACCAAACGCGTCACAACGTGAATCGGGTGATTATAAAGGAGTACTACAGTGTCTCCAAAGGTACTTGTTGGGTTGGCGTATTTCGAGATTAGGTTTTGTCACTCCGATTGCTCGGAGAGGTATCTCTGGGCCTTCTCGGTAATACACATCACATAAGCCTTGCAAGCATTGCAACTAATGAGTTAGTTGTGAGATGATGTATTACGGAACGAGTAAAGAGACTTGCGGTAACGAGATTGAACTAGGTATTGGATACCGACGATCGAATCTCGGGCAAGTAACATACCGATGACAAAAGGAACAACGTATGTTGTTATGCGGTCTGACCGATAAAGATCTTCGTGGAATATGTAGGAACCAATATGGGCATCCAGGTCCCGCTATTGGTTATTGACCGGAGATGTGTCTCGGTCATGTCTACATTGTTCTCGAACCGTAGGGTCCGCACGCTTAAGGTTTCGATGACGGTTATATTATGAGTTTGTGTATTTTGATGTACCGAAGGTTGTTCGAGTCCCGGATATGATCACGGACATGACGAGGAGTCTCGAAATGGTCGAGACATAAAGATTGATATATTGGACGGATATATTTGGACACCGGAAAGGTTCCGGAGAAGTTTGGAGCTCCGGAGGTTACGGAACCCCGGGAGGTATATGGGCCTTATTGGGCCCATGTAGGAAGAAGGGAGAAGGAGCAAGGGAGGCGCGCCCCCAAGCCCAATCCGGTGGGGAGGGGCGGCCCCCTTTCCTTTCTCCTTCCCCTCTTCCCATTCCTACTACTAGTACTACTTCCTAACTACTAGTACTCTTTTCCTTCCCTCCAAATAAGATAAGGAAAAGAGAGGAAACCTACTTGGAGTAGGTTTCCTCCTTGCGCGCCTCCCCTTGGGCCGGCCACCTCCTCCCTCCCTCCTTTATATACGGGGGAGGGGCACCCTAGGACACACAAGTTGATCCTTGAGATCGCTCCTTAGCCGTGTCTGGTGCCCCTCCACCATATTCCACCTCGGTCATATTGTAGCGGTGCTTAGGCGAAGCCTGCGACGGTGAAACATCAAGATCGTCACCACGCCGTCGTCTTGTGGAACTCCCTCCCGGAGCTTTGCTGGATCGAAGCCCGTGGAGCGCCATCGAGCTGAACGTGTGCCAAGAACTTCGAGGCGCCGGAGTAACGGCTACCGTGATCGGCTGGATCGTGAGGAGAACGTCTGACTACTTCCTCTACGCCATCATCGACTCGGAGGTGCCGGAGTAACGGGCGCTGGGATCGGCAGGATCGCGAGGAGAAAGTACGACTACTTCCTCTACGTTGTGATCGCTTCCGCTTAACGGTCTACGAGGGTACGTAGACAACACTCTCCCCTCTCGTTGCTATGCCATCACCATGGTCCTGTGTGTGCGTAGGAAATTTTTTGAAATTACTGCGTTCCCCAACACGAATACGACCTATGTTTGAACAGGAAGCCCCCAAATGACCTTAAAAGTTGTTTAACGACGTTGATTCGAATACGATCCACGTCGATTCCCAAAGGGGTTGAGCTATGATTCGGATACGATCAAGCAGCCCCCAAGTAGGTTCAGCAGTTTGCTAATCAAAAGGGTATCGACAACTATTTTTCTCTTTGGTTCGAATACGACCTATGTTTGAACAGGAAGCCCCCAAGTGACCATATAAATTTTGGCATTGCGCCGATCAAGAGGGTACTGATAGCTATGCCTGATGAGCAGGAAGCCCCCAAGTGACCATAATAAAATAAGCCGTAAGGCAGGATACCCGTGTTTTAAACTGTGCATCATGGCAGCAAGTTCCCTTTGGTAACCATTAATTTGTCTGAGATCTCGAACTTGCGAGAGATTAATTCTTTTGAACCGGAAATTCTTAAACCGGATATTGAGATCCTCAAAGCTTTGGAAGGGAAAAATTTACCTTGATCCGGATGTTGAACCGGTTTTGAGAGCTTCAAAGCTTTGTGGGAGAAAGATGTCTCTTGAGCTGTATTATAAACCGGAATCTTCATTTTGAACCAGAGATTTTTCTGACAGCCTTTAAATATTTGCCAATAAATCAGTAGCCTCCAGGGCCGGGTTATCTTTCCCTTCAATGACCCGGAGTTCTTGAATTCATTGAAACCGGCTAATTTTGCCGAGCCATACCATTGTAGCCCCCGAGTCTCAAGATGACTCGGAGTATTGGCTTGAGATTCTCCATATTTGACCATAGCAGAAGGTGTATATCATTGGCGTTGATAGCGCGATGTGAATCCACAGAAGGTTGAGGTGATCATGTGGGTTATAAATGATCCTGTATGAACCGTGTCAGCAACTCGGCCAATGGTTCCTTCCAACTGGCTGTTTGAAGTTAACCAAACCGTAGTGCGGCAACTTGTGTGCCTGCCCATTGAGCCATCCAGTGCAGACGGCGGCTAATAATACATGATAATTTGCCTCCAATTTGTTGGAAGAAAACCGGGCTTCCCAAGTAAAGACTTGCTCATACTCAATAAACAACTCACGCAGACAGGTGCGGCCCGATGTGTTGATGTAGACCAGGCCACGAGAAACGGACGGTAAAGACGACTGCAACATCTGAGGCGGCACAGACAGATAAACCGACCATGGCGTTGTAAGCCGGTGCGGACGGGCAAGTTGTCCTCCTTGTTGTAAGCCGGCGTGGTCATGGGAGACGGCCACGACGTTGTAAGCCGGTGCGGGAGTCCGTTGAGTAATGACGACCGCCTATGCCCAAAGATGTTGGCATGCCTCCATCTCCCTGGTATAATATGTCATAAATAATTGCCCTGCATAAACAAGATTGCAGACCAAGGCAAAGATAAGCTTGTTCTTTGACAAAAAACAACATGTTCTAATAAACAAACTTGGATGGATATCACCTGATTTGTTTAGATGACGGATGATCTGTTTATCGCGACAGAGACGGCTGAACACGCCCCCGGTGGCTCAGGACCGTAGGAGCGGCTCTGATTTGTTGATATACATATCGGAGTCAACTGCAATATATAAAGGACAGAGCGGACGCGTGAGTCGGCCGCGACATTGTAAGCCGCGCGGACAGACGAGTCGGCAGTGGGCGCGGACGGTTGAGTCGGCGCGGGTATGGTCGAATGAACCGGCTACAGGCGCGGTCCTGGTGAGTTGATGTAGACCGGACCGCTGAGGCGGTGATTTGCGCACATCTGTTAAGCCATTTAATATAGTGCAGATATAAACGCGACCTCCAATAACAGCGCGCGGGGACCGGATCATACTTTAATCACGAGGTAATTGACCTGTGTATACAATAACATACCTCGAAAAAAATCTTTTGATGATATTTAATTATACCAAAAAAGAGTTTTAGAAAAATAGCACCTGATTGTTACGGCCGCGGTGGCTTGCAATAGTGGCTCAAGGTTGGTCGGCGCAGGGCGCGGCCGTTGACCACACCGGCAGTGACCGCACCGGCGTGATGGCAAAGACAAGGCGCGCTCGGAACTGGCGCTCATCCGGCGAGGCGGATCAATAGGCGCGGCAGAAGGGAAGGCTCAGCCAAGCCTGCAGCTACTATGGCAGAGGCGAGACAGCTCCGGGTGTAGGCGGCCCGGCGGCGGCCGTTGCTGCGACATGATGGCCGGGTCAACTTGACCCGGCGACGGTTCAAAACATCCGAAGCGACCGGGCGGATCGACGAGGGCGGCTCAACCACGGGGTTGCGGAAGCGACGTTGTCAGCCGATGGTAGGTTCTTGGAATCGGCGACTCAGAAAAGGCCAGTATCCATGGAACTGACCCGGCGAAGTGGAGGCAGACTCGCTAGAGGTATGGCGGCCTGCAAACCCGACTTGAGGCGACCGGGCAGAGTAGGAGAAGGCGCGGCCGACGCTCGCGAGCGCGCGGACACAGAGCCGGTGCGGGCGGGCAAAGGCGACGGGCTGGTGGAGGTGGCGGGTCGAGGCCGCGATGGCGGCTCAGGACATAGCTTGGAAGGCGCAAGGCCGCAGCTGCAGCGAACTACGGCAGAGGCAGTCGGGCAGCCCGGCGACTTGGCAAGGTTGTGGGGTCGCAGGGCGGGGCCGAAGGCGGTGACGACCAGCGGGAGGTAGTAGCGAGCTGGTGCCGGCCGGAGCTCGGCGGGTCGCGGCTGCGGCGGCCTTGACACGTAGGCGAAGAGGCGGGGCGGCTCAGGACCGACCATAATAGAAACAGTAGAGGCCATTGGAGGTAAACGACGAAGGCTTGCTAAGCCTTGAGCGAGGCGAGCGGGCGAAGTCAGCCACAGGTTGCGGTTGGTTTGGATGGATCCACATCAGCGTTCCCCCTTTTTTTTACCAGGCTGAGCAATTTTTTACTTGTACCTTCACACGTCACCGTGGTTAATGGAGTAGCAGTCGGTGGCTTGATTTTGGTCTTCTCGTGCAAAGCAGCAGCAGCAGATTGATGTTTGCCTCGGGACTTGATCCCCTTGTGAGCGGCAGCCACTATGGACGAGCGCGGCTGCGGCAACTTGCGGAAAACTGAGAATCTGTGGATAATGCGGTGGAACAGCAAGGACGAGTGCGGCTGCCGCAACTCGCGGAATCTGTGTTTGGACTGATCACTTGAACTCCAGTCAGCCTCGGAGTCATAACATGGTAGATAAATCATCTCATCCAGAAGATCTCGTCTCAGACTCGGCGGATTAAGACAACGCGATGGTGGCACACTAAACCCGAATCTCTCAACTTTAAAACTTGCATCTGACAACCTCAAAGTTTAATCATAATTCTGAACATAGACGATCAACGTGCCGGCTCTGTCCAAGGCTGTCTCACGCCGGGTTACCCTGCGGGCTTTCTATGCCAGTGCTTTTTCATCTGATATATCACGAGCTTTACGATCCTTGAGAGAAATCCCTTCAAGAACTCAACACCACCGTGCGCGAGCCCCACAATGGGCCCAACTGTCGTGGATTTGTCACGGCAGATGTCCTCGTGGAAAGGACTTAGTCGTGAGGCCAGCGCATCTATGTAGTATCTTGAGAGGGGTTGAGCGGAATCGAGAGACGCAAGGCGGATCAACACACAAGACAAGGATTTAGACAGCTTCGGGCCCCGGGAAACATCATCCGGTAATAGCCCTACATGCTGTTTGTGGCTAGGTCTCATTATGCTCATGAGAGAGTCGCCGTAAGTTTGGCTCTTCTCTAGTTGTGTCTAACCCTAGAGATTATAGCTTCTTGCTTGTCTCTCGTTGGGGAGCCCTGAACCTCCTTATATAAGTTAGAGGGTCGGGTTACATGTGGAGTCCTAGTATGACTAGGACTAGACTATCTATTCTAACAATATGAATACAAGTCCGGTCTTGCTTTCTTCCTCTTAAGCCGGCCTACCATGACGTAAGCTGGCCTTCTGGGCCTTGAGCCTCTTGGGCCCCCGGATCTTGTCGCTCCTCTGATCCGCTTGCCAGGTCACGCATAAGTCGCCAGGCTCGGGCGGGTCACGTAGTGAGTCATCCAGTCAGGGCGGGTCATTAGTGAGTCGCCAAGTCCGGCCGGGTTATACATCCGGCCGGGTCATACCGCGGGGTATATCCCCGACATTAAGCATGCGGACCCTACGGGTTCGAGAACTACGTAGACATGACCGAGACTCATCTCCGGTCAATAACCAATAGCGAAACCTGGATGCTCATATTGGTTCCTACATATTCTACGAAGATCTTTATCGGTCAAACCGCACAACAACATACGTAGTCCCCTTTGTCATCGGTATGTTACTTGCTCGAGATTCGATCGTCGGTATCTCAATACCTAGTTCAATCTCGTTACCGGCAAGTCTCTTTACTCGTTCCATAATGCATCATCCCGCAACTAACTCATTAGTAACAATGCTTGCAAGGCTTATAGCGATGTGCATTATCGAGAGGGCCCAGAGATACCTCTCTGATACTCGGAGTGACAAATCCTAATCTCGATCTATGCCAACTCAACAAACACCATCGGAGACACCTATATCACCCATCACGATCTTCATGTCACAGCCCCAGTCCATATATAGCCCAACAAAAGAGGGTACGACGGGTAGCTATGTATCATGAGTGATCGATCAGTGTACCCATCGCATACCAGAGTGTGTTTGATGGATCGATCAAATCCATAGTTCGTAGGAGTACGTATGTCCAACTGGCCGCAACTCGTCGATCGAGAGAACATGCATGCATGCTTGTGCGTGCGTCTCATTTTAGTCATTGAATGCTAGCTGACGACGAGAGTGGCTGTATGGATGCATCAGTGTGTCAACACGCAAACCACAGTGCATCGCTCGGCCCCGACCACCCACCGTAACCGGGAACTCCCCGATATTTTCCTCGCCCTCGCTTCTACCACGATTTTTTCCATCATGGACGGCCCAAAGAATGTCATGCATGTGCGTCCCCAGCCCGCCCAGGATGAAAAGCCCATTTTCTCCATGATTTTTAGTCATAGAAGTAGGAGCCCACCACATCTATGATGATACGTGTTTTTGTCACAATTATTGTCATAGAAGTGTCATAACCATGACAATTTTTTTCCGTTCTGGCCAAAATGTCACGGATGTGCCTTTTTTTGTAGTGATATATCATATCATATCAAAGCCACATCACATCACATGCCCTGCTAAAACAAGTTAGATGTCCTCTACTTTGTAGTTGCAAATTTTACGTGGCTTCTAGGGCAACGTATAAGAATTGTTCTTACCTACGCAAAGCCATAACGGTGATCTACAAGTTGCCTTTCAACCTTCTACAAGGACCGAAGTTGTCAAATCAGATTTAACTAAAGTGGGATAAACAGACACCCGCAGGCGCTTTATGCAATATAAGTTGCATCTCATTCGCGGAACCGGTCTCTTGTGCGTGAACAAGTAAAGTTGGTTCGGGCCGCCATCCCACAATATCGCCGAATCCAAAATAACAAAGGAGCTAAGCAATCTAAATATCAACCCCACAACCAATTTGTGTTTTACTCGTGCATAACATCTACACATAGACCTAGCTCTGATACCACCAATGTGGATCATTGCATGCACAACAACAAAAATCCTATGAAACAACCCAAGATCTAATCTAGGAGATGCTAGCAACAAGAGGGAGAGGGAAGATACTCTTGTAGACCGAAAGTGTTAACATTCTAATGAACATGGTTGGCGTAGTCATACTCCCTTCGCGGTCCAATGCGATCCGGCTCTTCATGAATAGCACCTCTGAGCTGTGCACATGTACAGCTTGGTGTCATCACCTCCTTCTTGATCCAGCAAACGGGGCGGAGAGGTAGATGGGATCTAGGCCAGCACGACGACGTGGTGGTATTGGCAACGGAACTCCGGCAGGCTTCGCCAAGCATGAACCAGAGGAGGAAATGAGAAGGAGAGAGGGGGTGGTAGCCAACAATGGGATGGCACTTCCCCCTACGCCTCCCCTCTTTAAATAGGGGTGAGAGCACGCCAGCCCTAGCCCCCCTCCAAGCCAAGGGGGCGGCGACCAAGTGGGGAGGCTTGCCCCCCAAGGCTAGGGGCGCCCCCCTTAGGGTTCCTCCTTGGCCGCATGGGCCTGGTGGGGTACGGCGCCCATGGCCCATGTTGTCCTAGGGCGCCCCTAAGGGTCCATGTGGCTCCTCCGGGGCAGGTGGGCGCCACTGGTGGACCCTCGGAACCCTTCCGGGACCTCCAATATAATGCTGGTAAATTCCCAAACTTTTTCGGGACCCCAAAAAACACTTTCCATATATAAATATTTATCTTCAAACATTATGAAGCTCCTCGTGATGTACGGGATCCCATCCGGGACTCCAAACTACCATCAGACTCACCATTATGAATATCCCAATACCAGCCTGGCATTACCGAACGTTAAGTGTGTGACCCTACGGGTTCGGGAACATGCAGTCATTACCGAGACACCTCTCCGGTCAATAATGAATAGCAGGACCTGGATGGCCATACTGGCTCCCACATATTCAACGAAGATCTTTATCGGTTTGAACCACGATGTCAAGGATTCAGATAATCTCGTATACAATTCCCTTTGTCTCGCGATATTTACATGCCCGAGATTTGATTGTCGGTATCGCCATACCTAGTTCAATCTCGTTACCAGCAAGTCTCTTTAGTTGTTCTGTAATACAACATCTCCGTGACTAAGCACATTAGTCACATGTTTGCAAGCTACTTAAGATGTCCTACTACCGAGAGGGCCCAGAGATATCTCTCTATCACACGGAGTGACAAATCCTAGTATCGATCCATGCAACCCAATAAATACTTTCCGAGATACTTGTAGAGCACCTTTATGATCACCCAATTACGAAGTGACGTTTGATACCCACAAAGTATTCTACCGGTATTAGGGAGTGACGCGATCTCATGGTCTAAGGAACAGATACCTGACATGAAGAAATTTGTAGCAATTGAACTAAATGATACGATCAATGCTAAGCTTATGATTGGGTTTGTCCATCACATCATTCTCCTAATTAAATGATGTTTATGTTTAGGAAACCTTAACCACCTATCATCACCGAGCTAGTCTAGTAGAGGCTCACTAGGGACACCGTGTCTGTTTATGTATCCACACATGTATTTGAGTTTATGATCAATACAATTATAGCATGGAGAATAAACATTTATCAAGAAGAAGGAAATATGATAATAGCAACTTTATTATTGCCTCTATGGCATATTTCCAACAGCGGGTCAGAGCTCTCCGACCAACCTCTTCCCTTTCCCTCGGTCTCTCTGGACATGTGTCGTTGTGCCTCTATTCCCTCACTCCTAGACATCTAGACCGACCTCATCCTCCTGTTTATTCCCATCACGCGCCCCAATTAGCGCGGGCCCGAGATGGCACCGGGCTGCCTTGCACCTCGGCCTAGTGGTGAGCTACTCATTGTCGTCGTATTCCCATGCCACACGCCACCCCCCGTCTCCCAACAGTATCCTCTCTTACCCCGACCTCTGACGGACATACACTAGTACAATGGAGGTCGGTGTCCACCACCTGATCCCACCTACCCATCTCCCTCCTTATCCCCCTCGCCTCTCCCTCTAACAACTTTCTCCACTGGAGCAACAACATGAACCCTAATCCCGAGTTGTTGATTTTTTTCTCAGTTTCTCATGTCGATTTGTAGTGTTTTTTGACGTGAACTGATCAAGGAGATTGAAGTGTTGCTCTTCTGGTGAAGTTCTAGTTTTGTGTGGAGTTGTGTCTGTTGAACTAGTAACTTTCATGGAATTGTGCATGCTTCTCTTATTGCCTCTATAACACATCGTGTAAAGTTCACGTTTTCTATGTTGTTCCAAACATGTTTTTCGTAATATCACTCCCATTATGACCATCCATAGAATATTTTTCATGTTTTTACTTCTGACAAGTGATAATTTAATGCCAATACCATTTTGGTACATCCAAACACGATATGAAATTGCTAGATTCCAAAAAAACAATTACATACACGTCCAAGCAACATCCTTGGCATTGGAGGCCATTTCCATTTCTCTTTGACTTTGATTTTGACACTCCAATTCAATATAAAAGCCCTAAATATCTACATCAAAATGAAGCGTAATAAAAGAGAAACGGAGTTCTAGAAAAAGAAAATAAGAGTGAACAAAGTGTATCTTAGGTGATTACCTTTCTTGTGGTGGAGTCGACCCACCAAGATTCAAATATTAGACTTGGCACTAGTACCAGCATTTTCCTAGACTTATTTTGGGCTTTCCAGTGATGCTCGTTTCAGTGGGATGAGACTTTCCTGTTGACAACAAAGCACGTGTGGTGAGTGGTGACTTCATCAACCTCAAGAAGTTGTGCCGCCTCGGTATCCTAGAGGAGCTCATAAGCACAGGATATGCGTGTTCACATTCTTAGAGTGTGTGTGCATGTGCGTGTATATGAGCATCTATGATTCTACTGTGTTAGAAAAATAAGAAAAAAAGAAAATTAAATAATCACCTTAGTTTTTTTAGGGGCTATAACCGCCTTAGTACGTTCCAAAGAGGAGAGGAAGGGTGGATCCTATTTGACCTGCTTTGCGCCAAATAGGAATGGAAACGCAAACGCAAACGCGAGTGACCGAGCGGACCACCCATCTTTCAAACAGAAAGAAGTAATAGGATCTAGCTTCAGTTTGATTTCGTTTTTTATAACGTTTTCTTCACTAGTCTTCCCGGTTATTTTCTTTTCTTTTTTCACATCTCATATATTTTTCTTCATTTTCTTAATGTTAAAAAAACTAAAAACTTTTCTTTTCAGAAAAACTGTTTGAATTTTCAAAAAAAAATAAATGTTCATGTTTTTAGAAAATATTCACTTTTTAATATTTTGTTCGTGTTTCCAAACAATGTTCACAATTTTCAAAAAGTTTCCCAAATTTCAAAATTTGATCGTATTATACAAAAAAAAAGGTATTTCAAAAAAAAATTGTTCCTGTTATCATTAAAATCTTCACAACTTAAAAAACTTGTTCAAATGTTTGATTTTTTTCATGTGTTATGAAAAATGTTCAGAATTTCAAAAGTGTTAACAATTTCTCAAAAAAGATTGAAACTTTACAAATAGTTCATCAATTTAAAATGTTTTTTAAAGTGTTCAAAAATTTCGAAAATTGTCCAATCTTTCCAAAAAATATCGGCTTTTAAATAATTTTTACTTTTTAAAACATTGCTCATAATTAAAAAACACATTATTAAAAAGTGTCAGTTTTTCTTGAAAATATTGGATAATATCGCCATTCTTGGTAGGGGTCACCAGTTTTTTGTTCTACTTTATTTTTCTGTGTTTTCTTCTGGACAAAACGTTCGGGATTTACAAAAAAATATTCTAAAAAACGTAAAAATGCTCACAAATTTGAAAAATGACCGAGTTTTAGAATGAAGCTCACGATTTCTCCACTAATTTTAAAATCGTTGGAATTTGAAAAAATGTTCGTCAACTGAAAAGAGTTCATGCATTTCAAGAAATGTTTTGAATTCCAAAAACTGTTCACCAAATCAGAAAATAATCTTCAATTTCAATAATTGTTCCCAAGTCTTTTTAAATGTTCATTGATTCAACAATTATTGGCAATTAAAAAAATCCAATTTACTTTTTTGCGAATTTATTTTTTTGCAAAAATTTCAAACAATGTTAATGAATTTTAAAAAATGATATAAAATTTAGAAAAATGATCATGAATTTTCAAATGTTTGTGATTTCCGAAAAAAATCATGATATCAAAATATGTTCGTGAATATGTAGAAAAAACTAGAGAAACAAACGCTCACAACTAATATTGGCTAGTATGACCAATGTTCATAAATTTCAAAAATTATTCATGAATTTAAAATATGTATGAATTTTAAAAATGGCACGACTTTGAAAATTATTCTCGATTTGAAAATTATTCTTGGTTTCAATAAGTTTTTGCGTATTGAAAAATGTTCACAATTTTCCAAGAAGTTCATGAATCTGATAATTGTTCATCATTAAAAAAAATGCAAACTTTAGAAATAAAAAGGAAAAAGAAAAAACTGTGGTGGAAAAAAGAAAAAGGGAAAAGACTAAAAAATGAAAATTAATGGGTATTGGAAAAGAACGGGCAGAAAAAATCTAGTGGGGCCACCCATTGCCGTGGGCGGGGGTGCAGGGTTCGTTATCCCGTCATCCGCTAGTTTTCTCGTAGCGGAGTGGAGGGACGGTGCTACTGTTCTCGTAGCGCAACTCGGCCATGCCTATGCAAGGGCATTGTCGGCGACCCTTCCTCCATCTCCTATTTGGGGGCACAACTAGGTCTCGCCTTCAGCAAGTCTGGCTTCAGACTCATTGAAGGTCGAGCAAGCTAGGCTGGCCCACGAGTGTGGGAGGCCACAACCTATTTTTCTTTCTTTTTTGTTTTACGTTTTCTGTCTTCTTTTTTACTTTACTTTTCATACTTTTATTTATACTTTAAATATTCTAAATATATATATTACAAAAAACACTCTTGAAAATAACATTTTTTAAAATGTTGATGATGTATATAAAAATGTTGAACAAGTATTTGAAGAAATATTGATCATGTATATAAAAAGTGTTCAACAAGTATTTGAAAATATTGAACAAGTATTTGAAAAAATGTTGATCATGTATATAAGAATATAGAATGAAAAACAAGAAGAAACAAAGAAAAACAAAAATATGAAACAAATTAGAGAAGAAAAAGAAATCTATGAAAATATCGTAGAAGAAAAAATAAAAGAAAAGAAAACGAAAAAACAAAGAAAAAACTAAGAATACCGGCTCCAGTCACCTATAAGAGGTCGCGATCCTACTACTAACCAGTCACACAAAGAGGGCAGAGTGGTTAGCTGCGCCGGCGATCCGCTTGGAGACCCAGGTTCGATCCTTGGGTGTGCCCCTTTTCTTGCCGATTTTTCAGTCTATGGGCTCTAAATGGGCTGGACCAACATTGATTACAACATCTTTAGCAGATCCCGTATAATGCCCCGACCCGTAAAATAACCGCCAAAATATAGGTCCGCATAAAAAAAACTACCGGATCAGACTCCGCAAACGTGTCGGACCAGAATATTTTTATGGCGGGCGGAAAATTTCACCAACCCGCTGTAAACGCATGTTCTCCTCGCCTGGCTTGCGTTCTCAGATATAGCGGGAGGGCATTTCACCGCTTTTCACGCCACCGCCACCGGGTCAGCCGCCACGATTCCGGCCATACCAGCCGTCAGGATCACGTCGGCGGGTCGCCACACGCCCGAGATTGTCCTCCACCACTTCCTCCTGCCTCGACTGGTCGAAAAGTTGCATATGTGCGGCTGTTTGTCAGGGCATCTAGATTTGGCGTCTCCGGCCACCAGCGGCTGCGCCAAGCCATGGATTGGTCGGGGAGCACCCCGCATAGCCCCGACAAAAAGCGATTGGTCCATCCTCTAGCTGCCTCCATCGGTTTGCCGGCAAGGACTCGGTCGGCAGTCGCCCGGGCTCGGCGCTCGTGCAGCGGCTCGCCGATGCCACTCATAAAGTGCAATGACTGCCTCAACACCCCGGATGGGTATTCTTCAAATGCCAAAATGACAGAGTATGTTCTTGTTTTCATTCAGCTTTGTCAACCTATTCAGCTCAATTTCGGTAGCTTATTAAGATGGTCATGTGTGTAGGAAGGTGGATGCTCCTTTTGGTATTGGGAAGAAGAATACGTCGTTTTATTTACAGGAAGAAACTTAATAGATGTTCGTGCACTCGTTGGCAGAATTGAGGTTAATGATGCGGTTGCATGTGCAATTAGAGAAGAAACTAGAAGGGAAGCAACGTATACTTCTTTAGAATCAAAGAAGAAGAATGAAGAATGCAAGATTAAGAATCCATAGATCAACAATGAAGGCATGGAGAAAATGTTGGTCCAACTAGTGGGAGCAGTTATGGAAGTTGGATATCTTCTAAAATGCCTAATTGTGGTTCTTGTTTTCTTTGGTCTTGCTATTCTAGCAAAGATTTGGTGAATTATTATGTATCCAATGCCCTTGAAGAAAATGAAGAAGCAAAGAAATATGTTTTCATGCCCAAAATTGAAATGCAAATTACAAATTTACGGGTCAAGGCAGGAAATGAAGAGATTCGCAAAGCGGACCCAGATTTTACGGGTCCGCTTTGCGAGTGGTCTCGCTTTAAGAATATCCTTTTACGGGTCCGCTTTATGGGTTCTGCTCTCGTCCTTCGCCACCAAGAAAGCCGTTTTTCCGCAGACTGTAAACGCATTTTGCGAGTCGGCATTATACGAGGTCTGCTAGAGATGCTCTTACCTAGACGCGAGACATCACTACTCACTCGCTTAATGCGATAAATAGTCAATGCGCCTATTTGGCGCCTTAAGCCGGGTGCGACTATGTATCGCTACAAGCGATACAGAATCAAGTCTTGTTGAAGGCAGCGGACTAAATGGACCGACCCAGCTGGTGTGGGGCCACTACCTCTTTTATTTTTGTTTGTTTGACCTTTTGTTTTCATTTTTTTTGATTTCTTTTTTTAGTTTGGTTTACACTTTCCAAAAATTCGATATATATATATTACAAGATAAACTTTTCATTATATTTTGAAAAATGTTAATCATGCATTTGAAAAATGTTAAATGTGTATAGAAAAATGTTGACCATGTATACAAAAATGTACAATGTGTGTGAAAAAAGTTGATCATGTATTTAAAATATGTTAAACAAGTATTTGAACATTGTTCAATGTGTATAGAAAAAATATTGACCAAATATTTCAAGAATGTTAATCAAGCATTTATAAAATGTTAAATGTGTATAGAAAAAAAAGTTCACCATATTAAAAAAATGTTAATTTCGCATTTTAAAAAATGCTGATAAAGCATTTTAAAAATGTTAAATGTTCATATAAAAATGGTTTACCATGTGGTAGAAAAATATTGACCATTTATTTGAAAAATGTTAGAAGGCATTTAAAAAACATTTAGATTGTTTATAGTAAAAATGTTGACCATGTATAAAAAATGTTAATCTTTTATTTAAAAAATGTTAATCAACCATTTAAAAATTGCTAAAAATGTGTATAGATTTTTTTGTCTATGTACTGTAAAATGTTAAATATATATTGATAAAATGTTAAAAGTGTATTAGAAAAAATGTTGTTGCTATATAGGAAAAATGTAGAATGAAAGCCAAAATAAAAGAAAGCCAAAAATGATACCCGAAAAAAAAACCAAACGAAAAAAGGAAATGAAAAATGAAATTGAATAAACAAATAAAAAACAATAAAATGGAGAAGAAAAAAGAAAAGAAACATCCGAGGAGAAAAAAAGAAAAAAAAATACATAACCAGTGAGGCCCAGGCGCATTCTGCCTCAATTACAGCCCGCCCTACTAATTTAAAAGAATCTTGATGCTAGCCTGGTGGCTAGAACCGTCACGGCGCTTCTTTTTCACTATTTTCTTTCGAAGTGTGCGTGAGTGGGCTGGTCCGTTACCGTTGAAGCTCGCAGCAAAAGTTCCTACCATCTTGCTTAATGCGAGAAACAGCATTCGCATCTTAAGCACCCAATATACAGTACATTTTCAACTTGACGCACACCCCCTTCTGCTCTGGGCCGGCCCATTTACTCTCCTTTTTAATGTTTTAAACGCAAAAAAAAAACGTGTGCGCGACAGGATTCGAACCGCGCTCCAACGTATTTAGTACCTGAACAAGATTTGAACCATGCTCCTCCACCCTGAATGCAGTAACCAAGTGCGTCACAAGACCTGATGTGCTAGTTTCCTTTTTTATTTCTTAAAATGCAAGGTAAAAAATGCAGCTTATTCCTTGGTTGATTATCTTGTTCTCTTTTTAAAATTATTTTTATTTTATTAAATGCATTAAGGTTTTCATATTCAATATATCGATGATTTTTTCATATTCGTGAACTTTTCTTTAAAATCTATGAACATATTTTAAATTCTGTGATTAATTTTTGAAAATTTATTAACTCTTTTAATATCCATGTGAAAAATCAATATTGATGGATTTTTTATTTTTTCTGAAGTTTTTTTCAAAATGGATGAGCATTTTTTTTAAATAGATGAACTTTTTTCAAGTTTGTGAACTTTTCTTCAAAACTGATGAACATTTTAAGAATTGATGAAAATTTTAAATTTTGGTGAACTTTTTCCATTTTTATGAAAATAAATTCACGATATTTTTTAAAATTCTCAACTATTTCTCAAATGTATGATTTTTTTATAAAATCATAAACCTTTATTATTTCAATTTTTTAAACCGGCTGGTTTTTTTTGACTAGACCAATCGCTCAAAGAAAAAACTAGCGAGCAGCCAAGCGGGCGATGCATGCGGCAGAGCAGCTGGAGCGAGCGTGGGGCAGGCGAGCGAACTCTTGTTGCTGGGCTGAGGTCCGCTTGGGCGCGGTAGTGCCAGGTCTCTCCATTCCGATGCTGAAGGCGCTGAATAGACCTTGCTTTGAGCGATAGCACTGCCCATTAGGGATGCAGAGCGGCGCCCGATCCGCCCCGCTTCCAAGTCAAAAATATCTCAGGCTAGTTTTAATTTTTTCGGCCAGATTCAACTTAGTTTGAACTAATATCATATTTATGCGGGATGCCCGCCTGCATCCCTACTGCCCATATATACCGGGCTCATTTTCGTTCTGAAAGATCCACCAGGCTCTTTTGTTAGTTTGTACACATGCTTGTCACAAGGTCGACTGTGGTTAGACTTTCGTTCATACTTTCACGTGGGCCAAGCTTAGCCCTTTGGAAGAAAAATAAAGATCACGCCTACCCTACATAACAACCAGATGTGTCTACTAAAACAAAATTATGCACACTTCACACGGATAGCATAGCACTCACCCACAAAAAAAAGGATAGCATAGCACCGTGCACCAGTTAACCTTCGGTAGTGGTTGTATAGTTGTTTGGAAGAATTGCATTTGCCTATACAGTTTTGAAACTGAAATCAGATTACTTAGAATTTATGAACATGGTTTTCTTTACATATATGTCCACAATTTAGATGTTTATTGTCCCCACAAAAAACAATTTGATCAGTAATAAAGTATTATAGGTCAACTCTGCGAGCAGCGATCTCCTCGTAGTAGTACCGATACGAGTAGTATTCACACACGTTGCCATGCAGCCATGTCCATGCATGCACACATGTATGTGTGCAGATGATCCAGCGAGTACGAGCAAAACATTACACTCCCACTAACATTATGTTTGTGCCAAGTTGACAAGGGACAAAGATCCAGAGCTACCTCCAATTGAATAATAACATCACGTGAGTTCTGCATGTCGACGTGCTCATGCATGGTCAAAGCGAACCCTAGCTAGCTAGCCTTCCTCGGCCGGCTACATCTGCAAAAGCATTCTTCCATTCTTCCTCTCTTTACAATTTAAGTACTCCCTCCGTTTTCATTTTATTCCGCGTATAAAATTTGGTCAAAATCAAATTACACGATGTTTGACCAAATTCACATGAAAAAATATGAACATCTATAATATTAAAACTATATAGTACGAAAATACATTTCATGGTGCATCTGATAATATTTATTTCATATTATGAATGATGATATTTTTTAATATAAAATTGATCAAATTTTACAAAGCTTGACTTTGACCAAACCTTATATGTAGACTAAAAAGAAACGGAGGGAATACTGTATATCACACGTAGACAGAGATAGATTCCTTATCGAGGTTGCTGCCATGGGCGTGCATCCACACGCGAAGTGAAGTCTCCATTCTTTTCTTTAGCGGTGCTCTCGGTTAGCCTGCAACCCCCTAGCGCTGCCAAACCTTCCTTGCTTCTCGACCAAAATGTCTTTGCCTTCTAATTAAGGCACGCAGCAGACAGTACAGAGGACGGTACTCGAAGTTAAATTAATGTACTGGACGGTAGTACAGCTTTTACCAATCCGTATTATCTTAATCACATTTGTATTGGATCTTGGCTCATCCTGATCACCTTTCTAGGAAGCGTTGACATCAAGCTGCATGCACCGGATGCTGCTGCCTCATTGGCCGATGAGTCACTTGACCAGCTAGCCGCTTCCTGTTAGGACCGGACTTGGCAAATTTAGCCTGTGTACGGACGTGTTTGATCAATGTCCGGTCGTGTCCGTTTTCAGTATCTACCAGCAAAAGCGTCCGTGCTTTCCAACCAAAAAATATCACTCTCTAATCCAAACCATGACTCAAGACCCCAAGAGGTCCACGTTCTCTACTTCAACACATGGCATCCCATCTATGTTGCCACTTATCCCCTTATCTTGCTGGCGGTGGCCTCAGTGCTCACACTATCACAACACATTTGAATGTTGTCAATTCTAAGGCGTTTCTCTCAGCTAGTCCTGGCCATCTCCGGCCTGGCCCTGTCGGCCCAACCAGGCCCGGCCCTAAAATCCATGGCCTAGGCCTGATGGGCTTGCCCATGGGCCGGGCTTGGGCCTGAGTTTTGAACCCACCAGCAGGGCCTGGACGGGCTTGGGCTTGGCATATTGGCATTTTAAGAAAGAGGCCCGGCCCACGGCCCTAAGCCCTAAGGGCTTTTTAGAGCTTTTTACCAGATGGGCCGGGCTTGGGCTTGAAAAGTAGGCCTGATGGTAGGGCTTGGGCCTCAGTTTTCTGCTGTGGGCTTTTTTAGGCCCGGCCTAAACCCGGCCCGACCCGGCCCATGGCCAGGTATACTCTCAGCATAAGACGAGAATTTTTTTTCTTTCATTCAGGTTTTGGTGAGGCCTGCATGCGTGATAATGGTGGTTTTTTTGTCTCCAATGTTGATTTTGATGTGGAGTTCATTCCCAACCTGAATCGACACCGGTTTGAAAAAAGACATATCATACGCTATCGATTAAGGTTGCACCATAAATTTTATTTTTTGAAATGGTTAACATGTAAAATAACATCATATTTAGATTTTAAACATTTTTCTACTCAAATTCCATATATATTATGTTAATTGAAATTAGATTTTAAAAGATATAGATATTTTTGAAAAGCATTTGATATGTACTGCGGTATAAGGGGGTTCCTGCAAAAGAGAAAATCTGACTTAAAACTAGGATGTGAATTGATTACCAAATATATCTTGGGGGGGGGGGGGGGGGGGTTGTGCGAAAGCGAAAATCCGACTTAAAACTGAACTACGGGTTTATTACGAGAAACATCAGTTTTTTTACAAAATAGCATGATAGACCAAGAATACCTATTTTCTACCTTAATACGTATAGATTTATCCACACACGCAGCCATGTACCACATTTTTTTCCTATACGTCCATTCACATGCATGTGGATTAGTGAAGATGAAGTGAAAAAGAAAAGAAACAATAATAATAATAATAATAATAATAATACTAATAGTACTAATACTAATAATAATAATAATAATAATAATAATAATAATAATAATAATAATAGTAGTAATAATAATAATAATAATAATAATAATAATAATAATAATAATAATAATAATAATAATAATAATAATAAAAGGTGGTCCATGGTAGTAGGCCAAATTCTATGTGGCGGACGCAAGGCGCAGACTGAAAACACCCGGGCACTCCTCATTCTCAACTCATATACGGGGGCAATATGAGGAGTGTCGGACAACCCGAACGTTTAGAAAGGCTTTGAGGGTCCGATTGGGTCAATTTTTTCTTCTCTCCTGTCTTGTCAGTATCCTGCATTCGCTTGGTCATTTTGGGCCGAATTCGTTCTAAAAAATTTACTAGCACATACCATAGACATTAAGTGTTAAAGGTATACGAACCAGTCCACGAGAGTTCAAGGATTGATTTGGCACTGGTACTCGTATTTTTCTGGATTTATTCCAGCCTTTCCGACAATGTTTGTCACTGAGAGGAGACATTACCATCGACTATGAAGGCTCCTGCGGCGATTTCGTCAATCCCAACAATGTTGTGCCGGCTAAGCGCAGTGCCATTCACTCTGTTCTTGCCTCAAAATTCCCCAACGCTCTTTGTCTCCAAGAAACCAAGCTTGATTCAGTCTCCTCATCCATTGTTTTCAAGATATTTGGGGCCGCCTTTCAGGATCCTTCTTCCTACCGGCAATGGTAACTGGACCACGGTATACCCTAAAACCTTGGTGAAACCTCCTGGTAAACCGGTATCAGATCATATCCCTTGTGTTGTCAGTATTGAGACCACGATTCCCCGCAGTAAGATCTTCCGCTTTGAGTCTTACTGGATCCTTCACCCAGGATTTATGGATGTTGTGCGAAATGTTTGGGAAAGGCCTGTTAAGTCAGAAAATGCTGCCACTAAACTTTGCCGCAAGTTCAAAGCCCTAAGACATGCATTGAAACGCTGGAGTAAGAACATCTCCCGCCTCTCTATTGCTATTTCTAACTGCAACGGTGTACTGGCTGACCTTGACGAGCTTGAGAACAAACGCACACTCACTATACCTGAGGCTAATTTCAGAACAATTCTAAAAACTCAATTGCTCAGGCTCCTCCATTACCAAAAGCTTTATTGGAAAAACGCTGCACTATTAGGTGGATCAAATTTGGCGATGAAAACACTAAGTTCTTTCAAGCCATCGCTACAGAAAGATACCGACGGAATAACATTGAAAGCTTACGTGATGATAGTGGCACTATATTTGAAGATCACACTAGTAAAGAGGCCCTCTTGTTCCTCACTTATAAAGATCGTCTGGGCTCCACTTCAGCCTCTGAGATGAAATTCTCCCTGCCCGATCTCAGCAGAAGATCTGATAATCTTGATGCTCTGACCGAGCCATTCACACACAAAGAAATTGACCAAGTTGTTAATGACATGCCTCCTGATCGTGCACCTGGCCCTGATGGTTTCAGTGGTGCTTTTCTCAAAGCCTGTTGGCCTATCATCAAGCACGATTTTTATGACCTTTGCGCTCAATTTTATGATGGCACCTCGACATTAATAGCATCAATGATGGGCTCATCACGCTGATCCCTAAAGTCAACTCCCGGAACCGTAAATGATTACGCATCGATCACGCTTTTGAACTGCTGCCTCAAGCTGATTACAAAACTTCTAGCAGATCGGCTACAATCTTCTATTTTGGATTTAGTTCATCACAATCAATATGGCTTCATTAAAGGGAGGACTATCCAGGATTGCCTTGCCTGGGCTTACCAGTATTTGCACCAATGCCAAAGCTCGGGCAAGATGATCATTTTGCTCAAAGTTGATTTTATGAAGGCCTTTGACACAATTGTTCGACCCGATGGTCAAGATTATGCGCCATATGGGTTTCAACGACAAATGGATTTCTTGGATCCAATGCTTATTCTCCTCTCGCCGCTCTTCCGTCCTTCTCAACGGGTGCCGCGGACAATTCCAATGCCGATGTGGTGTCCGACAGGGCGATCCCTTGTCCTCCCTCATCTTTGTGCTCGCTGCGGATTTATTACAGTCCGCCATAAATGATGCATTCAGACAAGGCAAAATCGAGCTCCCCTTTCCATGTGTTGGACAATCTGACTACCCCGTTATCCAATACGCCGACGACACTTTGATAGTCCTACCTGCATGCACCCGTCAAGCTTCTTTGGTCAAGGAGATCCTATCGGATTACGCCACCTCTATTGGCTTGAAAATCAATTTTCACAAGTCCACATTGATTCCGATCAACCTCGACCCCTCCTCTGCGGATGCTCTTGCAAGGATTTTTGGCTGTAATGTTGGCACGCTGCCTTTCACCTATCTTGGCTCGCCTGGGTACCACTCGGCCTACAGTCCCGGACCTCATGCCTCTTGTTTGCAGATTGGAAAGGCGCCTAACGTCAACCATTGCTATGATGACCTATGGTGGCAGATTATCCTGGCTGAACGCTTCAGTCACATCTCTTCTTATTTTTGCCATGTGTACACTCAAATTCCCGCCCAAGCTTCTTGAGATCTTAGACAAAATCAGGAGACGTTGTCTATGGACTAAGAAAACCGAGCAAGGTGACAAATGTTCCTCTCTTGCAGCACAGGACATGGTGCATCAGTCCCAAAGACAAAGGTGGGCTAGGAGTGATCAATCTCAAAATCCATAATGAAGCCCTGCTCCTAAAATTCCTCAATAAATTCTACAATAAAATGGATGTGCCCTGGTTCACCTGATATGGGACAATCTCTCGTCGACAAAATACCACATGCAGAGACCCGGTCGGCTCTTTACGGTGGCGCGATATTTTAAAACCGACACCAACCTTCAGGCATATCTCGTGTTCGGTTGGTAGATGGAAGGACCACCTTGCTATGGAAAGATCTTTGGGCGGCGTGATGTCTTTGCACGACTCCCACCCACGTGCCTTCTCTTTTGCACTACATGAAGATATCTCGGTTCTTGACTTACGGGCCTCCAATGATCTGCATGAAACCTTTCACCTCCACCTGTATCCCCTACCGCTGGGCCGAAATCCGAGACATGCAGCTAACGTCAAACAAGATTTTCCCTTCCACGTCAAATACTGATGTTTGGCACTACACGTGGGGCGCGGCCGACTTTCGTCCTAAGGACTTCTATTCTTTCTTCTTTAGAGATGCTCAAGCCGATCCCATGTTCAAGCACCTGTGGAAATCGAAATGTACAATGAAGTTGAAGGTGTTTGGGTGGCTGCTTTTCCTGGACAGGCTCAACACACGTAATATGTTGAAACGGAGGCACTACAACATTGGTAACGACTTTGATTGCCTTCTTTGCAGACTGCCAATTGAAGAAACGGTGGACCACATGATCTTCACCTGCGATTTTAGCAAGACCTGCTGGGCCAAGCTTGGCATTCATTGGTCCCCTTTTGATAGCCGTCTCACTGCCATCGAATTAAACAGAGACTCCTGGCCTGGCCCATTCTTCTTGGAAGTTTTTCTCACTGCTGCTTGGAGCATATGGAAGGAGAGGAATAACAAGCACTTCCGAGGAGTTGACCCTACTATTAGGTCCTGGTTATCACGCTTAAAAAACGACCTAGGTCAGCTCCAATATAGAATCAAGGAGGCCCATCGAGGCTCATTTGTAAACCTATGTAATACTCTAGGTTGATCCTTGTTGACACTTTTTCGCTTGGCTCCTCCTGTGGAGGGTTGGTAGTTTGCCTCTTCCCTAAGCCATGGGGAGGGGGTGGTAGTTGGTTGGTTGTGTTTGGCGCTGTATATGTCTATGTAAACACCCCATTTATATAGATATATATATAAATCACAGTGGGAGTGATCTCCCACTGTCAATTCTTTCAAAAAAAATGGCACTCGAGGGGGCATCATTCTTGCATGGAGGCGTACTGAAATCCTGCACTTGCCGCAGCAACAGGACGCGACGCCCATTGGTGGTTGTCGGGTATGTATGCCCCCTAACGCGATGAGGACATGATGGCTTTCCTTGTCGAGCTCCACGATGCGCGTGCCTTGTGTGCCGGCCCTTGGCTTATAAGTGGTGATTTCTACATGATCGCCACAGCGCCGGATAAGAGCAACAATCGCCTAGACTGCGGTATGATAAGCAGATTTCGACGTTTCATTGCGGATGAGGAGCTCCTTGACATTTATCTCCATGGGTGCCTTTATACTTGGTCGAGTGAGCGGGAGACGCCTATTTTGGAGCGCATCAACCGTGCATTGTGCACCTCCAGTTGGGCAATGGCTTGGTGGATTTGGAAGCAATGAAATGCATGTGTCTTCAACACCGAACAACCCTCCATCTTTCACCTCACATCGACGATCATGGAGGAGGCATGCAGCTGGGCTCGTGCCGATGTCATAGGACTGCGCAACATCGTGTCTGAGACGTAGATTTATGTATTTGGGGGAGCGCACACCCCTATTATTTTGTTTGTGCGCATTAGCCACCTCACTCACGCCGCGTTGTGTGTTCATGTTGTCATCGGTTCTGTAACTGTTATTTGACTCTATTTGTCTCTATCAATGCAATGATACGCAAGTCTTTTGCATATTCGCAAAAAAAAAACGATGCATGCGCGTGCATTCGTAGGCTCAGGCTATGTAAATGTATGTAGACAATTGCATTATACTCCCTCCTTTTCGGTTTATAGGGAGTAATGTGTTTTAAGAAGAAAGAGCTAAAGGCATTTTGAAACATCTGAAGGAATTCTTTGAATTAACTCTGAACCCTCACGTGCCACCGTGATGGATCTCACGACTCTCTAGGCTCGATTGGGTATTTTAAGAGATATCCTCGTCGACCCTGAACTCGCGGTGTCAACGAGGGCTTCGAGAAGGAAAGGCAGAGAGACGGTAGCTAATTACTGCACCTGCTACAAACAAAAAACAAACCGCGAGCCATGCAATGCGCGCAGCACAGCTTCCCATGGCCACGGCTACCACTGAGGCTGGTCACAATGGGCAGTAACATAAGCTAGTAACCTACACAGTTTGCTAGACTATGTTACTACCTCCATAGTAGGTAGGAACATGTATGTAGTGTCATGCAATGATGTATTTATTAGGATATAGACTCATTGTTTCTTGGAGCGTGTGATGTTCCGGTAACTTAGCTAGTTACCACAAGCACCTCTCTCTTCATTAAATATGTGCCACATAAGCAAACTTGTATTGGAGTGTGTGATGTTACTTCTAAGTTCCTGCCCATTGTGACCAGCCTGAAGACTTGAGTAATTTCCATGCACCGACGCCCGAGTTATGTTCCCGAAGAGGGCTATTGCTGATTTGCCCTATTCTGCCCTCCTGCATACTGGAGCTGGAGTACGTCTACAAGTTGTAACATCCCAAATTTTCAATTTGGAATGTTATACATTAAGTCATCATGCATTACATATTTTATTGCATTATTCCGATCCTAGAAATTTCACGCAACTCAAGGACCCTCGGAGAGAGTTGGAGATTTCGTTATTTTCATATTTGAGTTTTCTCAAATTCTGAAAATTGGATAATTTGATTTTATTTATTTTATCTTCAATTATTTCTACTATCAAAATATGAGAGAGGGAATAAAATGACTTTCTCAAAATAAATAAATAATGAGGATTTAATAAAAAAATCAAATAATATTTTTATTTCGGAGTTTTTCGCTTTTTTATTTGCCTTAGGGAAAAATGCGTGTTTTCAAAAATTGCATTTTTGGCCCCGAGTAAAGTTCATTTTGTTCGACTCATTTTTAGGAGTCGGGGAAAGTTTACTTTATTAATTTTAAAGTTCGTTTAGATTTTTTTTTCTGTATTTCTTTTCTGCGCGCGAAACCGATTAAAAAAAAATCTGCAGCGCCTTGGGCCAAAGGCCCAAGCCGCTAGCCACCGGCCGGCCAAGGCCAGGAGGCCATCACACAAGGCCACCAAGGGAAGCCAGAGCCGCCGCTTCCTTTTCAATCCTAGTAGGACTCTTGTCCTATTTCCGCTTATTCCGTATTTGTTTCAAGATCTTTTCTCTCTTGTTTCCTAATCCTAGTCTATGTCTTGTCCCCTACCCCAAGCAAAACCCTCCCCTCCCCAATATAACTACCCAAGCACCCCCTCTCCAACACATCAAACCAACACCTCTCCTCTCCTCCGCAGCAGCAGCAGCAGCAGTGCCGCCGCCGCCATAGCCGCCGCCGCCCTACACCACCGCCGCCGCCGCCGCCCTACACCGCCGCCGCCCCACACCACCGCCGCCGCCTACGCCGCCACACCCAACGCCGCCGTCATGAGCCCTCGCTTCTTCGAGGTACTAGCCTCAGCCGCGTCACCTTTTCTTTTCCTCGGTTCGGTTTTTCGTAAATCGTTCCAGTTTCCGTTTCGGTTTTCTAGATCGGTATTTCGTTTCGGTTTTCTTTCCGAAACCCTAGATCGGTTTTTCTCGCCGGTTTTACTTTTCGGTTTTGTTTAGCAAGCGTTCGCCGGACCGTTCGTCCTAACGAACGAGATCACCGGTTTGCTTCGGTTAATGAACGTCCGTTCGTTCAACCGTTCGTCGTTTTCTTTCTCATCGGATTTATTCCGCTATTTTTCCGATAGCGATTTGAGATCCGATCTTCGTTCTAGTTTATCTTCTCGCTCGTTTATCGGAATCAGGTGATTCAAGCGCCTGGAGTTTCGTTTCGAAACCGCCGTTCCGACTAATAAACTTAAACAAAGTTTTGCTACTGTAAAAATTGACTTAGTTTCAACTTGCTAGAACCGAGTTGTTTTCTTCTGTCGTTTGACTTTCGTTGCTTTATTTGATTCGATTCTTTTTGCAACCAGGGTTCTTAAGTTGAATTTTCTGGTTAGATCTTTTATTCGAGATTTACCCGCGCATTAGATGAGTACTTATTGTATGCTTGTTGTTTGTCTGCGATAGATCACCCCGAGTGCGCCGCTTGTTATTTCGAATCTCTAGGTTTCGCGGATCATCAGCAAGGCAAGTAACACTTGATCATATTTTCTCTACTACCCAGTTTTATGCATTAGATCTATTCCTCAAACACTTGCATGATTAGGATCTAATTAAATTGTGGGATGGGAAGTAGATTGAGGTAGTACCTATTACTGTTTTACTTATGAAACCTTGGGAGTTACTTCTCGTTTGCTTATTATGCTATGCTATGCTAGTAGACGTGGATTGGGTGAGTGTATTCCATGACAGATGTGAGATTGTTAAATTAATGGTTTATTTAAGGTGGCAACTTAAACACACATCCTGGGTGGATTGAGGCACCTGGTTTCTATCAGACTTACTGTTTTTCTTCTGGACCGCCACCCGTGCTCAAAGGGATCATAAGATTATGCAAACTAGAAACTTACGTGTGCAGCCACAAGCCATTATGGGCTCGCATAGTTGAGTAAGTCGTATAACTCTTATAGTGGTGGACTAGCGGATGTAGGGGATGTAGGTGTACCGGTCTACCCGTCGTAAGGTGCTAAGCGCTTACGAAGACTATGTCTCGGTCATCCGCTTCTCAAACACCCTGCAGTCACGAGAAACCAAAGCGGAGGCGATCGAGTCTTGTGGGGAAAAGTCGCTAAACCTCTGCAGAGTGTATAAACTAATCATGATTAGCCGTGTCCCCGGTTATGGACATCTTGAGTATCTAGTAATCTTTGGAATATCATGTGAATCTCAACACATTACTCTAATTAATATTGTTGGGTTTTTAATGAGTACTTTTAATTGGGATTGAGGATGTCATCAACCATTCTCAATGTTTAACAACCACCATGATAGTTAAACAAATTTATTCCTTTGCGATAGGGAAAAAGCGGCTTTATGCAAAAGCAGAATCAGAGAGCTTTTCCACCAGCCACATATGCATGTAGTACAGGCTTATCATTCATTATTCTCTATGTGTTACATTGCCAAGATATTCCATGTGTCGACCCGTTTGGCTGCAACTTTCATGTTGCGAGACTTTTCGAACGATGAGTAAGGTGCTTTAGGTCGTGGTTCTATACTCGGTGATGGCGGAGTTGATGGACTCACTTATCTTCCAAGTCTTCCATTGTTATCGTTATTAGATGGCCTTAAGCCACATTTATTGTAATAAGTCCTCTTTTGGACCACGATGTAATAAGTGTGTGATTGCTACTCTGTTATAAATCCTTGAAATCGTGGTGTCGGCATTACCGATCCGAGGATGACGCCTTTGAGCACGAGACTTGATCCATTCGGTCGGGTCGCTACAGTAGATGGTATCGAGCACACGCTGACTATAGGACACGACCACTAAGTTAAAGCCATAGATCACTACTCTCTTCACATTTTCTAACTCCTCATCTTTTCTACACTTTAGGATGAAGGACGCGAAGATCAAGTACGCCCAACCAGATGAAGGCACACCTTTTGGATTTCACTTGAAGGAAGTCACCAAGTACCTGAATATTGGACTACCAAGCTTCACCGGGACTTTCAACACCACTCTGTCTGAAGAAGAGCGCTAGAAGATTCAAGCTCACGTTCCGGGAAGGACATTCGCCCCAATCACCAAGCCTATAGATATTGTTTTCGGTGCACCAACTGGAGTCAGGAAAGAGCATGGCAGCTCATATCACCATGGGACGCATTGGAGAAGTTTACCAAGAAGACCTCAAGGACACCATCTATCGATTTGTGGACGCCGAGATGAACAATGGGAGATAGTCAGCACCAAGAAGGATAGATCCATTGCAGCTTTCATCCAGAGTTAAACCAGCACATTCGATGCCGTGGAGAACCAGATGTGCAATGATATGATCGAATTGAAGGATGCGAAGGGAAGGATCATCGAACTTGAAGAAAAACTAAAGTCTACACGTAAGGACTACATGGACGAGATCGTAGCTGTAGCAAGACACAATAACGATCTTAAGTATGAGATTGAAGAACTCAAGAAGAAATTGGCGCTCAAGAATGAAGACAAGTACGACGACTGTCCGAGCAACTACATCATCATCGACGACACCGATTCGGATCCAAGTGAACCCGATTTTGAAGATGAAGCTGGAGCAGACATCATGGAGTCTTCCACCGGTTCAAATTAATAGATGACCCCCACATATTAGTAGTATTCCCTCCATGTAACATTTTAGTTCACGCACTTTTGTGATAGTTAGACCGTTGTAAGCCCTTTGTTTGAATTGAATGAAGTGATTTTGTGTGCATTTGCTCATGTACATTTGGGTAGTGTTTCTCCTTAGACCCCACTCTATTCTTAATTTCTCGTCTTTTCTAAACCCATCGATGCCTCCAGACGCGAATTTCGGGTTTGTTTTCCCGCCAGAGATCACCCAGTTGATTCAACAGCAGAACACTTTGATCCAAACACTAGTACAGAATCAAGGCAACAACAACAACAACAACCCACCGCCACCACCACCAGTTGACCATTTGGCTCGTTTCTTAAGGCTGAACCCGCCAGTGTTTTCCAGTAGCGCCGAGCCGATAGTAGCAGATGATTGGCTCCGTAAGGTAGGAAGGGAGTTGACCACTGCATGATGTACAGATGGAGAGAAGGTGAAGTTTGCTGCACACCAGCTTGAAGGACCCGCAGCAGCATGGTGGGAGAATTTTACAGTCACTTACCCTCGTAGATACTTGTCACATGGGATCAGTTTCAACAAGCTTTCCGCCTTGCCCATGTCTCGGCAGGAGCTATGGCCATGAAGAAGCGTGAGTTTCGCAACTTACGCCAAGGAGGAAGGACTGTTGGCGGTATGTGGATGATTTTAGTAAGTTAGCACGTTATGCCCCGGATGACGTTGCTCTGAGATGCATGCTAAGCGTGAGAAGTTTCTGGAAGGACTGAATGATGAGTTAAGCATGCAGTTGATGGTAGCAAGTTTCAATAACTACCAGGAGTTGGTAGACCGTGCCCTCATGATTGAAGGAAAGCAGCGACAAATTGAGAACCGCAAGAGGAAGTATGGGCGGGGAAGTATAACTCGAGCCCAGAAGCCCGTTATACCCCTAAAGCAGGAGTTCGGTTTCAAGATACCAATGGATGAGGTAGTTCTCACAACCATAATGGCCACAAAAATGGAAATGGGAATGGAGGAAGCAACGGCCAGAACCGGACCACACCATCAACCCCAACCAAGAAAGACCTCCATGTCACCTGTTACAAGTGTTCCAAGACCGGACATTATGCAAATGATCGTCACGAAGGCCAAGGTGGAAATGGAAGCTCGAAAGAAGCCAAACCCTTTCAACAGGGGATGTGTGAACCACATTGATGTGGAGGAGGTTGAAGATCAGCCCGATGCAAGATGTCGGTAAGTTTTGGTTAAGTCATTTACTGCACTAGTTCTTTTCGATACCGGTGCAACGCATTCATACATATCAAGGGGATTTGTAGAAAAGTATAGCCTGCCTACTTAGATTCTTAAAACCCCTATGATAGTAAGCTCACCAGGAGCGGAATATATGGCCAGACAAGGATGTTTTCAAGTACCATTAAGTATAGGAAGGCATGTGTTCCCGATGGATTTGATCATTTTGGAATCCCAAGGATTGGAGGTGATTCTCTGTATGGATTGGCTGTCGATGTATGGGGGGAAACATCGATTGCGCAAGTAAGACGATTTTGCTTACCACCCCAGAAGGGAGGAGAATCAAGTATGTATCGCGACATGGACCAAATAGGAATCAAGTAAATTCCTTATCAGGAGTTGTGCAGGAAGAAGTACCAGTGGTGAAGGATTTCCCTGATGTATTTCCTGAGGAATTGCCAGGAATGCCACCGGATAGAGACATTGAGTTATTGATTGAACTTTTGCAGTGCAGCCCAATATCGAAAGCGACCATACGGGATGCCCGCATACGAGATTTGGCGGAAATCAAGAAGCAGATTAAGGAGCTATTGGATAAAGGTTATATACGCCCAAGTTCTTCGCCTTGGGGATCACCCGTACTTTTAGTAGAGAAGAAGGACGAATCGTTAAGGATGGTTGTAGACTATCGTGGTTTAAATGAAGTAACAATCAAGAACAAGTACCCACTACCAATGATAAATGATCTGTTTGATCGGTTGCAAGGAGCTAAAGTGTTTTCCAAGATCGATTTGCGATCAGGGTACCATCAGTTGAAGATTCGAGAGCAGGACATACCCAAGACAACATTTATCACGAGATATGGACTGTATGAATATACCGTTATGTCATTTGGACTGACTAACACGCCTGCCTATTTCATGAACCTGATGAACAAAGTGTTTATGGAATTTTTGGATAAGTTCGTCGTGGTGTTCATAGATGATATTTTGGTTTTCTCGAAGAATGAAGAGGAACATAGGGAACATTTGCGATTGGTTTTGGAGAAACTAAGGGAACACCAGTTATATGCCAAGTTCAGCAAATGTGAGTTTTGGCTAAAGGAAGTTGGATTTCTTGGACATGTTATATCCGGAGAAGGGATAGCAGTTGACCCCACAAAGGTTGAGCCCGTAACCAAATGGGAAGCACCAACGACAGTTGGAGAGATCCGGAGTTTCCTTGGACTCGCAGGATACTACCGAAGATTCATTGAGAATTTCTCAAGGATTGCAAAGCCTATGATGGAATTGCTGAAAAAGGATACCAAGTTCATATGGACTGAGGATTGTGAGGCAAGTTTTCAGGAGTTGAAGAAAGGATTGGTTACCTCACCGGTGTTAATTTTGCGGATCGGACCAAGGATTATGAGGTGTATTATGCACGCTTCACGCCGAGGACTTGGAGCAGTACTTATGCGGTGAAGGAAGAGTTGTTTCAGATGCTTCACGACAGCTAAAGCCTCATGAGTTGAATTATGCCACACATGACTTGGAGTTAGCAGCCGTTGTGCATGCATTGAAGACCTGGAGACATTTTCTCATTGGAAATCATTGTGAGGTGTACACGGATCACAAGAGTTTGAAGTACATCTTCACGCAGAAGGCATTAAATCTCAGACATAGGAGATGGTTGGAGCTTATTAAGGATTATGATATGAGATTGCATTATCACCCAGGGAAGGCTAACGTTGTAGCAGACGCATTAAGCCGTAAGAGCCACGTCAATACACTAATGGTGGGAGGAATACCCAAGGAGTTAGCCGAGGACCTTCGAGAGCTATGTTTGGAAATAGTTCCGAGAGGCTATGTAGCAGCATTGGAGATTCAGTCTACGTTGATGGACAAAATCGGAGAAGCCCAAAAGGCAGATTAGGAAGTTGCCTCTATAAAGGAGAAAATGAGCGAAGGGAAAGCTAAGGGATTTCGTGAGGATGAGCACGATACCCTATGGTTTGAGGACCGTGTGTATGTGCCAAATGACCCGGAGATCGTGAAGTTGATTACGCAAGAAGCACATGATTCACCATATTCGGTTCACCACAAATACCAAGATGTATTTGGATTTGAAGAATACTTTCGGTGGACCGGAATGAAGAAGGATATTGCGAGTATGTAGCAGTTTGCGATGTATGTCGAGAGTGAAGGCGTAACATCGAAGCCAGCAGGATTGTTGCGACCATTGCCGATACCCGAATGGAAGTGGGATAAAATAGGCATGGATTTCATCACAGGTTTGCCAAAGACTCGTTCTGGCTATGACTCAATTTGGGTTATAGTCGACCGCTTGACGAAGGTAGCTCATTTCATTCCGGTCAAGACTACCTATAGCAGTGCTAAGTTAGCAAAGATATACATGACCAGAATTGTGTGTTTGCACGGAGTTCCTAGGAGTATCGTATTAGATAGAGGAACCCAATTTACCTCAAAGTTTTGGAATCAGTTGCACGAAACTTTGGGAACCAGGCTGGAATTCAGTACAGCTTTCCACCCATAGACCGATGGACAGACTGAGAGAGTCAATAAGATTTTGGAGGATATCTTTGAGAGCTTGTGCACTAGATTATGGATCTAGTTGGGATGATAACTTGCCGTATGCAGAGTTTTCTTATAACAACAGCTACCAAACCAGCTTGAAGATGGCACCTTTCGAGGCTTTATGCGGAAGGAGGTGCAGGACACCATTATCATGGGACGAAGCCGAGACCGTCGATTGTTTGGACCAGATTTGATTAAGGAGTCTGAGCGAAGGTTAAGTTGATTCGCGATAGGCTCAAGGTAGCCCAGTCGCATGAGAAAAGCTATGCGGATTCAAAAGCATAAGGCGATAGAATATGAAGTTGGAGACAGAGTATATCTTAGAGTATCCCCACTTCGAGGAGTTAAGCGTTTTGGAGTTAAAGGAAAGTTAGCACCACGTTTCGTCGGACCGTATAGGATCTTGCAACGCATGGGAGAAGTTGCTTATAAGCTGGAATTGCCAGAAGGACTGTCAGGAGTTCATGATGTATTCCATGTTTCTCGGTGAAGAAATGTCACGCCGAGATGGCGGAAGTACCGCTAAGAGATACAAAGTGCCACTTGAAGCAATTCAATTGAAGGATGATTTGACATATGAGGAGAGACCAGTCAAGATTCTCGATTATGCCAGCAGAAAGTTACTCGCAGCAAGGTTATCAAGTTTTACAAAGTTCGGTGGAGCCACCACACCGAGGATGAAGCCACCGGGAAAGAGAAGAAGATTTGCTCAAGGACCACCTCACCTATTTTCTAGCCAACCCGAATCTCGAGGGCTAGATTCATCTTAAGAGGTAGGTTTGTAACATCCCAAATTTTCAATTTGGAATGTTATACATTAAGTCATCATGCATTACATATTTTATTGCATTTTTCCGATCCTAGAAATTTCACGCAACTCAAGGACCCTCGGAGAGAGTTGGAGATTTCGTTATTTTCATATTTGAGTTTTCTCAAATTCTGAAAATAGGATCATTTGATTTTATTTATTTTATCTTCAATTATTTCTACTATCAAAATATGAGAGAGGGAATAAAATGACTTTCCCAAAATAAAGAAATAATAAGGATTTAATAAACAAATCAAATAAGATTTTTATTTCTGAGTTTTTTGCTTTTTTATTTGCCTTAGGGAAAAATGCGTGTTTTCAAAAATTGCATTTTTGGCCCCGAGTAAAGTTCATTTTGTTCGACTCAATTTTAGGAATCGGGGAAAGTTTACTTTATGAATTTTGGAGTTCGTTTAGATTTTTTTTCTGTATTTTTTTTCTGCGCGCAAAACCGATTAAAAAAAATCTGCAGCGCCTTGGCCCAAGCCGCTAGCCACCGGCCGGCCAAGGCCAGGAGGCCATCGCGCGCGCCACCAAGGGAAGCCAGGGAGCCGCCGCTTCCTTTTTCAATCCTAGTAGGACTCTTGTCCTATTTCCGTTTATTCCGTATTTGGTTCTAGATCTTTTCTTTCTTGTTTCCTAATCCTAGTCTATTTCTTGTCCTCTACCCCAAGCAAAACCCTCCCCTCCCCAATATAAATACCCAAGCACCCCCCCTCTAACACATCAAACCAACACCTCTCCTCTCCTCCATAGCAGCCAGCAGAAGAAGGTTGCCGCCGCCATAGCCGCCGCCGCCCTACACCACCGCCGCCGCCGCTTCTACACCGCCGCCGCCCCACACCACCGCTGCCGCTTCTACGCCGCCGCCACCCAACGCCATTGCCGTCACGAGCCCCTCGCTTCTTCGAGGTACTAGCCCGCATCAAGCGTCACCTTTTCTTTTCCTCGGTTCGGTTTTTCAGAATCGCTCCGGTTTCCGTTCAGTTTTCTAGATCGGTTTTTCGTTTGGTTTTCTTTCCAAAACCCTAGATCGGTTTTCTCGCCGGTTTTACTTTCCGGTTTTGTTTAGCAAGCGTTCACGGACCGTTCGTCCTAACGAACGAGATCACCGGGTTTGCTTCGGTTAATGAACGTTCGCTCGCTCAACCGTTAAATCGTTTTCTTTCTCATCGGATTTATTCCGCTATTTTTCCGATAGCGATTTCAGATCCGATCTTCGTTCTAGTTTATCTTCTCGCCGTTTATCGGAATCAGGTGATTCAAGCGCCTGGAGTTTCGTTTCGAAACCGCCGCTCCGACTAATCAACTTAAACAAAGTTTTGCTACTGTAAAAATTGACTTAGTTTCAACTTGCTAGAACCGAGTTGTTTTCTTCCGTCGTTTGACTTTCGTTGCTTTATTTGATTCGATTCTTTTTGCAACCAGAGTTCTTAAGTTGAACTTTCTGGTTAGATCTTTTATTCGAGATTTACCCGTGCATTAGATGAGTACTTATTGTATTCTTGTTGTTTGTCTGCGATAGATCACCCGGAGTGCGCCGCTTGTTATTTCGAATCTCTAGGTTTCGCGGATCATCAGCAAGGCAAGTAACACTTGATCATATTTTCTCTACTACCCAGTTTTATGCATTAGATCTATTCCTCAAACACTTGCATGATTAGGATCTAATTAAATTGTGGGATGGGAAGTAGATTGAGGTAGTACCTATTACCTGTTTTACTTATGAAACCTTGGGAGTTACTTCTACGTTTGCTTATTATGCTATGCTATGCTAGTAGACGTGGATTGGGTGATTGTATTCCATTACAGATGTGAGATTGTTAAATTAATGGTTTATTTAAGGTGGCAACTTAAACACACATCTGGGTGGATTGAGGCACCTGGTTTCTATCAGGACTTGCCTGTTTTTCTTCGGACCGCCACCCAGGCTCAAAGGGATCATAAGATTATTCAAACTAGAAACTTCCGTGTGCAGCCACAAGCCATTATGGGCTCTGGCATAGTTGAGTAAGTCGTGTGAACTCTTATAGTGGTGGACTAGCAGATGTAGGGGATGTAGGTGTACCGGTCTACCCGTCGTAAGGTGCTAGCGCTTACGAAAGACTATGTCTCGGTCATCCGCTTCTCAAACACCCTGCAGACGAGAAACCAAACGAGGCGATCGAGTCTTGTGGGGAAAAGTGCAAAACCTCTGCAGAGTGTATAAACTAATCATGATTAGCCGTGTCCCTGGTTATGGACATCTTGAGTATCTAGTACTTGAATATCATGTGAATCTCAACATGTTACTCTAATTAATATTGTTGGGTTTTTAATGAGTACTTTTAATTGGGATTGAGGATGCTGTCAACCATTCTCAATGTTTAACAACCACCATGATAGTTAAACAAATTTATTCCTTTGCAGTAGGGAAAAACTGGCTTTATGCAAAACTGTAATCGTAGAGCTTTTCCACCAGCCACATATGCATGTAGTACAGGCTTATCATTCATTATTCTCTATGTGTTACATTGCCAGCATATTCCATGTGCTGACCCGTTTTCGGGCTGCAACTTTCATGTTGCAGACTTTTCAGACGATGAGTAAGGTGCTTTAGGTCGTGGTTCTATACTCAGTGATGCCGCTGGAGTTGATGGACTCACTTATCTTCCAAGTCTTCCGCTGTTATCGTTATTAGATGGCCTTAAGCCACATTTATTGTAATAAGTCCTCTTTTGGACCACGATGTAATAAGTGTGTGATTGCTACTCTATTATAAATCCTTCGAAGTACTGTGTGGTGTCAGCATTACTGATCCAGGGATGACGCCTGAGCACAGAGACTTGATCCATTCGGGTTGGGTCGCTACACAAGTAAAGTTGTGCATATAGCCAACTCCACAAGTGTGCGTTTTCCTCGCTCCAACGTCCTTCTACCACACTAACGAATAACGAAGAAGTCTTTTATTCTTCCATAAATTATGGGGGTGATTATAAATTTTGTTGAGACTAAAATTTGAAAAATAAAAACGCCATATTGAGACACAGTTTAATCATAGCAAACATTTTCGACCAGTTTTTCAATAACCACGATTTTGTGGCAGACCGTGGCAAATAAAACTGATTCTCGTTAAAAGGCTGAGGCTTTGACAAGAAACTAATAATGAGACTGAGTAATGCTACACGTGGGGTAATTACAGGCTCATGTTAGTTTTTTTTTGCAAAGAAGGCTCATATTATACTAGTTGCTCTCTCCTTTTCCAAAGTAAGTGTATAATCAATGGCGGAGCTATGTGTGCTCCTCGAGTGGCTATGACCCCCAGCCTTGGCAAAAAGTGTGAATGAATTTTTTTAAGTGTTTAGATGAGGATAAGTTTAATATTTGGCCTCCTCAGGTCTGCATGTTTTATCATTTGCACCACCCCCCAGGGGCTAATGGCGGAGGATGAATATTTTTTTAGGTGGGGCAGACCTAAAGCATAAAAAAGGATGCAAAACTAGAGTAGTCGATGTGCACTAAGATGCACACAGGTAGTTTTTCATGTTTTTCTAGAAGAGTTACTTACGTTATGCACGCGAAAATGTGACCAATCAAGAAATACTTGAATAGCGGGAAAGTTGCATGGCACAATGTAAAATCACCGCTAATTTTACAATATTAAGCCCTACAATAGTTGGGGCCCATCTATTATATGCAAAAAAAGGAAACACTACTTTGCAAACGTAAAAAATAATGCATACCATCCCATAACCAATACTAGAATCTGAACGAGAGAGAGACGGGGCAAAATATCAGGTGCTCCCATTTTTGGGGTGCTCCCTATGCTCCAAGTGTAAAACATCAATTTTAAATATTTCAAAATTTATGAAAAAAAATATGAATGTTCACAAGGAATGTGACTACACCTCCTAAAAATTTCAAGTCTAAACTCGAAATGTACAATGAGAAACAAAAAAGACAAATTTAGACATAAATAGTGTCAAATGTTGCTTTTGTCTTTTTTATGACACTATTCATGCTAGATTTCACATTTTTGTTTCTCAATGTACATTTAGACTTTGGACCTGAAATTTTTTAGAGTTGTAGTCATATTCCTTGTAAACATTCATATATTTTTTCAGATTTTTTAAAAATATTTAAAATTGATTTTTTGAAGTTGGAGCATGGGAGCATTTCAAGGACGGGAGTACTTGATATTCCCCAGAGAGAGAGAGAGAGATGTGTGCGCGTGTGTGTGTGGGGGGGGGGGGGGCACTACTACACGAAAATCCGTTGGTGCTCCTCGGAGCGCGTGCTCCTACCACCGTAAAAAATATTTTAATTTGTGAAAAAAAATCCAAACAAAAATTAAGTGCATACATCTTGACATTATATGTGTGCACGTCCAGTTTCGACATTGTTTGTGACTTGTGTAAAAAAGACAAAAAGATGTCTTGTGAAAATCACTTTTTAACACCGGATTTTGTCTTTTTACACGCGGCACATAACTTGTCGGTTTTTTGCGAAACGATTTTGTGAGCATGTACAATATCGAGATGTACATGTCAAATTTTTTTTTGGAATTTTTTGACATTTCAAAATATGTTTAAAACACACTTTAAAAACCAGGAGTGCACCCTCCCATGTGCCAAAACGCCACTCTAGACCACTACACCACTAGCGAAGCACGTTCGCTAGAACCCTGCCGCAGTCCTGTCGTCGACGCCTGGAGACACACATAGACTGGCCCTAAAGCTCTGGAAAACTAATGTTGGGAAACCCTTCGTCATGATATCGGCTAGCTATTGAGCTGTTGGAACATGTACAATACAGAACTCGCCAAGGGACATCTTTTCTCTGATGAAATGAATATCAAGCTCAGTGTGTTTTGTCCTCCGATGATGAACTGGATTAGTGGACATGTACGCAACCAAGACATTATCGCAGAAGACGACTGTGGCCTTCGGTTGAGAGATGGCGAGCTCACCAAGAAGTTGATGCGGCCACACACAATCAGCGACAGTATTTGCGACAACACGGTACTCCACTTATGCGCTGGACCAAGAGACGATGGCCTGGCGCTTCGAGGACCAGCTGATGAGTGTGGCACCAAGGTACACGCAGTAAACTGGGGTGGACCGACGGGTGTCGGGGCAGCCGGTGCAGTCCGTATCTGAATATGCAATGATGCTTGTTGATGATGAAGCTGGAAGAAGAAGCCCGTGCCTGAGCGTGCCACGAACATACCACATAAGTCACTTCATGATGGCGAGGTGATTGTCCCGCGGATCATACATATGGAGGCAAGCTTGTTGAACCGTGTACGCCAGATCAGGACGCATGATGGTGAGATATTGCAAGCCACCGACGAGGCTGTGATACTCAGATGGGTCTGACATGAGTGCGCCGGTGTCGGCAGCGACTGGTGTGGAAGCAGCATGACATTGTGACATGCCAACGCGGCAAAGAAGCTCCTCGGCAATACTGGGCCTGGTTGAGGAAGAACCCGCGCATTGTACATTGCATTGGGTACCGAGAAAGTAATGGAGAGCACCCATATCTGTCATTGCAAACTCGCGTTGAAGTTGGTTGACGATGGAGCGAAGGAGAACTGTCATGGACGCCGCAAGTACGATATCATCAACGTACAGAAGAAGATGAGCGGCGTGAGCACCCCGCCGGAGGATGAACAGGGATACATCCGAGCATGATACAATAAAGCCAATGGTGTTGGCGAAGGCGGCGAAACAATGAAACCATGCCCATGGCGCTTGTTTGAGGTCGTACAGTGACTTGGATAAGCATCATCGACGAAGTCGGTCGACTGGTGGGAGTACACTTGCTCGTCGAGAAAATCGTGAAGGAAGGCATTCTTCACATCGAGTTGGTGCACCGGCCAGGCGTGCAAGCAAGCCAGGGTGATCACAGTGTGGATCATCACCGGCTTGACCACCCTCTCCGAAATTGATGCCGATGCATTGGGCAAAGCTGCAGATGACCCAACGGGCTTTATAGCGCGGAACGAGAGTCCACGTCGAGTTCACCGTGAGAGCATCATATTCCGACTGCATCACGGCGGCCAATTTGGATCTCGGAGAGCGGTGTAGATGGAAGAGGGAATAGGAGAGAGGGTGGTGACCTGAAGATTGGCGTAGTGAGGATTGGGTTGGAATATGTCGAGTTCGGCCCATGTGATCATCATATGAGGAGTGCGGGCAGGCGGCGGCGGGGAGGGGGGGAGGGAGGGGGATGGAAGACGGGGAAGAAGACCGATTGGAGGAAAGTGGGATGTCGGGGGAAGAAGGCCCAGAAGTGGTGGGTTGCGTGTGTGGAGAGGAAGTGGAGGGTGTGGGCTGCATGGGAGAGCCATGAGGCAAAGCAGGAGGGGTCGGTTGGGGCAGCGTGCATGCAGGATCGACGTGATCTAGGGTAGGCGGATCAAGAGTTGATTCAGCTGGGATTCGGGCGTGGGAGGCAGGGTTTGGAATGGAAAAACTGACTCAATGAATGTGACATGCCTAGAAAAAATGATGCGATGGGAGAGGGGTTAGTAGCAATGGTAGCCCTTGCGGTCAATGGGGTATCCCAAATAAACACAGGCAACCGAGCGTGGGGAAAGTTTGTTGGGAGTTGTTGCGAGCAAATTGGGGTAACAGGGGCAGCCGAATACGTGTAAATGGTGAAATTTAGGTGCATGTCCAAAGAGGAGCTCGTAGGGCGTGGTGAGGAACTTGGGCTTGCAAGGTCTATGGTTGAGGAGATATGTAGATGTGGTGAGGGGTTCAACCCACCATGGTGGAGGCATGTGAGCATGAAATGTATGGGTTCAAACACCATCGTTGAGAGTGCGTAAGATGCATTCAGCTTTCCTATTTTGTTGGGAAGTGTAAGGGCAGGTTAGACGGAGGAGAGTGCCGCGGGACTCAAAAAGCGCACAGTTTGCAAAGTTGTCAAATTCACAACCATTATCTGTTTGCAAGGCTAAGATGGGGCGAAAGAATTGTGTTTGAACATATACGTTGAAGCAAGTGAGGAGATAATGAACTTCAGACTTGCGACGTATATGGAAAGTCCGCACATAATGCGTAAAATCATCAAGAATTACTAAGTAAAATTGATAACCAAATACACTTAAGAGAGGACTTGTCCATAGATCACAATGATAAAGCTCAAATGGGAAACTAATTTGAGAAGAAGATGAACTAAAAGGGAGCCTAACGTGTTTGCCCAAGCGACAAGCATCACAATGATACATCGGGCTCTTATTCAAGTTGAACTTGAAATACATAGACACTTTTGCTAGGGCGGCAGCGCCGGGATGGCCGAGGCGCCGGTGCCATAGGTTAGCAGCAACGATGGTGGCGTGGCAATGTCGAGGCGCTGGTGCCATAAGTGAGAAACACCGTCTTGGTGGCCAGATCCTTTATAGAAAAACCGGTAGGGTCAAATTGAATGGAAACTAAACTGTCACGAGTAAAAGCATGAAAACATACAAGATTTCTAATGAGAGAGGGGGAGATAAGAATTTCGAGAAGGGAGAGTGGACGAGAGGGTGTGGGAGTGGTGGAGCAGACACTGGTGAGGCAAGAGAGCACCATTCTCGATGATGATCGAGGTTGGAGAGGAGGGGTTAGGAGGGGAAAAGGGTATACCAGAACCAGAGCCCATATGAGAAGAAGCGTCGCTGTGAAGATACAATCACCGCTGGGTCCAGTGTGGGCGGGTGTAGTGACATATGGTTCAGGGCGGCCTGATCTCATTGTGGTGATGGTATGGCGCTGTTTGTAGCTGGGTGCGCCTGGGGTCATGGCAGGAGCGGGTGGACGTGAAGCGGGAAGGAATACACCGCGCGCTCCACCACCGGAGGAGGAGCGGGCCTGACCCGAAGGGATCTGTTTCTGCTTCTTCTGGTGCCCACGATTGCTGGAGGAGCTGGCAAAGCCACCGGTACCGGCCGTGGGAGGGCCGAGCAGTGTGGAGTTGAAGGATGGTTGGGCCGGGAGGCGGCGGGTGAGCCGCGTAGAAGGCGCTAATACGTCTCCATCGTATCTATTTTTCCAAACACTTTTGCTCTTGTTTTGGACTCTAATTTTGAGAATTTGAATGGAAGTAACCCGGACTAGCGTTGTTTTCAGCAGAACTACCATGGTGTTGTTTTTGTGCAGAAATAAAAGTTCTCAGAATCGGATGAAACTCTGCAGAGATTTTTTATGGAATAAATAAAAAATACCGGAACAAAGATCCACCAGAGGGGGCCACCAGTTGCTCACAAGGCAACAGGGCACGCACACCCCCCTTGGCGCACCCTGATGCCTTGTGGGTCCCACATGTGGCCGTCTGACCTAATTCCAACGGTGTAAATTTCTTTTCCCCGGGGAAAAATAAGAGAAGAAGTTTCATCATGTTCTGCGATATGGGGTCGCCGCCACTTCCTGTTCTTTGTCTAGAGGGTTGTACTGGAGTCTGTTCGGGGCTCCGAAGATGGGGATTCATCGCCATCATCATCACCAACCCTTCTTCATCAATAATTCCATGATACTCACCACCGAGAGTGAGTAATTCCTTTGTAGGTTTGTTGGACGATGATGCAGTTGGATGGGATTTGTCATGTAGTCGATTCAATTTTTAGGGATTTATCCCTAGTATCCATTGTGTTCTGAGATTGATGTTGCTATGACTTTGCTATGCCTAATACTTTCACTAGGGCCTGAGTGCCATGATTGCAGATCTGGACCTATTATGTTTTCATGAATATAAGTGAGTTTTGGATCCTATTTTACAATTTGTATGAACCTATTGTGTGTTATGATCCGTAGAACCCAAGGTGACAATAATTGGGATTCACTTCGGTGATGACCGTAGTATGAGGAGTTCATTATTCATTGAGATACTTTGTTCCGGTTCTCTACTAAAAGGAGGCCTTAATATACCCTAGATTTCCTTATGGAACCCGCTCCTAGGGGAGGCTAGGACAAAAGATGTTGTGCAATTTCTTACTATAAGCACGCATAACTACATAAGGAATATATGCCTACATTGAATTAATGAATTTGAGTTATTGTGTATCGCTCTAGGTTGTGACTGTTACATGATGAATTTCATCCACCACAAATATCCATCGCCGATCCAATGCCTCTGATTTTCTCATATTGATCTTTGCTAAGTTACTATTTTTGTTGTTGTTGTTACATTCACAAGAAAACTGCTCCCATTTGTGTTACTATTGCTATCGTTACCACTACTATCAAACTATTAAACTGCTGTCCTACTAAACACTTTGCTATATATATTCAGTTCTGCAGGTGTGCTTGAATTGAGAACTCACCTGCTAAAGCTCATAAATATTCTTTGGCTCCCCTTGTGTCGAGTCGATAAATTTGGGTGAAATACTACCCTCGAAGACTGTGGTGATCCTCTATACTTGTGGGTTATTGATACGTCCATTTTGCATCATGTTTCTCTACTGTTATTTATAGTGTTTTTATCCAATATAACACATTGTGGAGTAATTCGAATACCTTTTTCTCTCATAATATGCAAGGTTTACCCAAGAGGGAGAATACCGACAGCTGGAATTCTGGACCTGAAAAAGCTCTGTCAGAGATACCTGTTCTGCACATCTCCAAATGAGCTGAAATTTTATGGAGAATTATTTTGAAATTTATAAAAAATATTGGAGAAAAGACATACCAGAGGGGACCACCCACGTGCCCACTAGGCACCAGGGCGCGCCTGGCGCGCCCTGGTGGGTAGTGGGCTCCCTGGCCCACCTTCGGTGCCCATCTTCTGGCACATAAAGTCTTTTGAACTAGAAAAAAAAATAAGGAGAGGACTTTCGGGACGGAACACCGCTGCCTCGAGACGGAACTTGGGCAGGAGCACTTTTGCTCTCCGGTGGAGTGATTCCGCCGGGGATACTTTGCTCCGAGAGGGAGAAATCGAAGCCATCGTTATCACCAACAGCCCTCTCACCCGGGAAGAATCAATCTTCATCAGCATCATCACCAGCACCATCTCATCTCAAAACACTAGTTTATTTCTTGTGTTCAATTTTGTGACAAAACCTCAGATTGGTACCCGTGGGTGACTAGTAGTGTTGATTACATCTTGTAGTTGATGCTAGTTGGTTTATTCGATGGAAGATTATACATTCAGATCCATTATGATATTTATTACTCCTATGATCTTGAGCATGAATATTATTTTTGAGTAGTTACTTTTGTTCTTGAGGACACGGGAGAAGTCATGTTGCAAGTAATCATGTGAATTTGATATTTGTTCGATATTTTGATGGTATGTATGTTGTGATTCCCTTAGTGGTGTTATGTGAATGTCGACTACGTGACACTTCACCATCCTTGGGCCTAAGGGAATGCATTGTGGAGTAGTTATTAGATGATGGTTTGCCAGAGTGACACAAGCTTAAACCCTAGTTTATGCGCTATTACGTAAGGGGCTGATTTGGATCCATATGTTTAATGCTATGGTTAGATTTTTATCTTAATTCTTCTTTCATAGTTGCGGGTGCTTGCGAGAGGGGTTAATCATAAGTGGGAGGCTTTTTCAAGTAAGAACAACACCCAAGCACTGGCCAACCCACATATCAAATTATCAAAGTAGCAAACGTGAATCAAACAAAGATGATGAAAGTGACTAGATGAAATTCCTGTGTGTCCTCAAGAGCGTTTTACTTGTTATTAGACACCGTTTCGGCCTGTCCTTTGCAAAAAAGGATTGGGCTACCTTGGTTCACTTATTGTTACTATCTTTACTTGTTACTTGTTACAAATTATCTTGCTATCAAACTGCCTGTTACCGACAATATCAGTGCTTGCAGAAATTACCTTGCTGAAAACCGCTTCTCATTTCCTTTTGCTCATCTGTAGGTTTGACACTCTTACTTATCGAAAGGACTACGATTGATCCCCTATACTTGTGGGTCATCAAGACTCTTTTCTGGCGCTATTTCCAGGGAGTGAAGCGCTCTTGGTAATTGGAACTCGGTAAGGAAAAATTTGCATTACGTGCTGAAATTTACTGTCACTTGTCATTATGGAAAACAATCCTTTGAGGGGTTTGTTCGGGGTATCTTCACCTCAACCAGAAACACAAAGAGTTGCCCCTCAACCTACTGCACCTACTGAAAATATTGGTTATGAAATTCCTTCGGGTATGATAGTTGCTAGCTAATCCTTAAGCAGGAGATGAAACGAAGCATCCTGATATGCACTTGATATATGTGGATGAAATTTGGGAATTGTTTAAGCTTGCAGGTTTACCCGGAGATGAAGTTAAGTAGAAGGTTTTCCCTTTATCTTGGGGGGGGGGGAGCATTGACATGGTATAGGCTATGTGATGATATTGGAGCTTGGAACTGGAACCGATTGAAAATGGAATTTCACCAAAAGTTCTATCCTATGCATCTAGTTCATCATGATCACAATTATATATATAAATATAATTTTTTGGCCTCGTTAAGGATAAAGTATCTCTCAAGCTTGGGGGAGCGTTAATTCAATATTATATACATGCCCCAATCATGAGCTCTCAAGAGAAATTATTATACATAATTTTATGCTTGGCTTTCTCATAATGATCGATCCATGCTCGATACTTCTTGTACTAGTGATTTTATGAAGAATACTATTGAATTCAGAAGGAATATCTTGGAAAGAATTAAATGCAACTCTTAATATTGGGAATTTGATGAAGGTAAGGAGTCAGGTATAAAACTTGAGTTTGATTATTTTGAAACTTTTATGGTTACCGATGCTCTTCATAATTTTGGCAATAAATATGGACTTGACTCTGAGATAGTAGTTTCTTTTTGTGAATCATTTGCTACTCACGTTGATCTCCCTAAGGAGAAGTGATTTAAATATCATCCCTCTATTAAACAAAAGTTTGAGGAACCGGTTATAGTTAATGATGAAACTATTATTTACAATGTTGATCCAGTTGTGCCTACTGCTTATATTGAAAAACCACCTTTCCTTGTTAGGATAAAGGAACATGCTAAAGTTTCAACCATGGTCAACAGAAGTAATATTAGAGCACCTAGACTCTCTGAACAAATTAAAGTAGAACCTAGTACTGCTATGGTTAAAGATCTCTTGCTTAATAATGTTGATGGGCATGTTATTTACTTTTGTGATGAAGCTGCTAGGATTGCCAAACCCGATACTAAAGATAAGAATGAACCCGTGGTTGGGTTGTCTCAGTTAAAATACGAGATCATTGTTATCACGGCTTATGTGATATGGGTGCTAGTGTCAGTGCTATTCCTTTTACTCTTTACCAAGAAATTATGAATGATATTGCACCTGCTGAAATAGAAGATATTGATGTTAATATTAAACTTTCTAATAGAGATACTATCACACCACTTGGGGTTGTTAGAGATGTTGAAGTATTGTGTGGAAAAATCAAATGCCCTACTGATTTTCTAGTTCTTGGTTCTCCACAAGATGATTTTTGTCCCATTATATTTGGTAGAACTTTCTTGAACACTGTTAATGCTAAGATAGATTGCAAGAAAGAAACAGTCAGTGTTAACTTTGGTGATGTGTCTCATGAGTTTAATTTATCTAAGTTTCGTAGGCAACCTCATGATAAAGAATTGCCAGTAAAGATGAAATAATTGGTCATGCTTCTATTGCCGTACCCCCTACTGGTCTACTAGAACAATATTTGCTCGACCATGAAAATGATATGCACTTGCATGAAAGAAATGAAATAGATAGGATGTTCTTTGAACAACAGCCTATTCTCAAACACAATTTGCCTATTGAAACTCTATGAGGTCCTCCTCCACCTAAGGGTGATCCTGTGTTTGAATTGAAACAATTACCTGATACATTGAAATATGCTTATCTAGATGAAAAGAAGATATATCCTGTTATTATTAGTGCTAACCTTACAGAGCATGAAGAGAAAAGACTATTAAAAACTCCGAGGAAGCACTGAGCTGTTATTGGATATACTCTTGATGATCTTAAGGGCATTATTCCCACTCTCTGTCAGCACAAGATTAATACGGAGCTTGATGCTAAACCAGTTGTTGATCGCGATGAATGAATCGTAAGATGAAGGAAGTGGTAAGAACTGAAATATTAAAACTTCATTAAAGGATGATGCTAAAGAATAGTTCAATACTCTTGTTCCTGGTTGTGTGCGTAGTCCCCAGGATTTGATATATTGTTTCTTTGAAAAATATTTTCCTACTCATAAGAAACAAGCGGTCTTACAGGAAATATATAACTTTGTGCAATTTGAAGAAGAGAATCTCCCTCAAGATTCGGAGAGGCTTCACCAATTACTTAATGCTTTGCCTGATCATCCTCAAGAAAAATAAAATACCTGATATCTTCTATAATGGACTAACCGATGCTTCTAGGGACTACCGAGATAGTTGTGCTGGTTGTGTTTTCAGGGAACGTACTATTGAACAAGATGAAGAACTATTAAATAATATACTAAGAAATGTCGATGATTGGACTTCCTAAACTACCACCCAAGCTAACATGGAAGAAGAGAGGTATTCTATTCCTTAGTCTAGAAGATTGATACGTCTCCAACGTATCTATAATTTTTTATTGTTCCATGCTGTTATATTATCATTCTTGAATGTTTTACAATCATTTTATATCATTTTTTGGTACTAACCTATTGACATGGTGCCAAGTGCCAGTTGCTATTTTCTGCATGTTTTTTACATCGCAGGAAATCAATACCAAACAGAGTCCAAATGTAGCATAAATTTTTGTGGATATTTTTGGACCAGAAGACATCCAATGGGCCAAAGAAGTACCGAAGAGGGAGCCCGAGGTGAGCACAAGACACCAGGGCGCGCCTGGAGGCCCAGGCCCGCCTTGGTGGGTTATGCCCACCTCGGTGGCCTCCCGAACCGTCTCTTTGCTCTATAAATACCCCCAATATTCCAGAAACCCTTGGGGAGTTGACGAAAATTAATTCCAGCCGCCGCAAGTTCCAGAACCACCAGATCCAATCTAGACACCATCACGGAGGGGTTTATCATGTCCATTGGTGCCTCTCCGATGATGTGTGAGTAGTTCATTGTAGACCTACAAGTCTGTAGTTAGTAGCTAGATGGCTTCCTCTCTCTCTTTTGATTCTCAATACAATGGTCTCTTGGAGATCCATATGATGTAACTCTTTTTGCGGTGTGTTTGTTGGGATCCGGTGAACTTTGAGTTTATGATCAGATCTATCTTTTTATCCATGAAAGTTATTTGAGTCTTCTTTGATCTCTTATATGCATGATTTATTATAGCCTCGTATTTCTTCTCCGATATTTTGGTTTTGTTTGGCCAACTTGATCTATTTATCTTGCAATGGGAAGAGGTGCTTTGTGATGGGTTCGATCTTACGGTGCTTGATCCCAGTGACAGAAGGGGAACCGACACGTATGTATCTACATCATGTCATCGTTCTTGTTGCATTTTTTCCGTTTTCCCATGAACTTAATACACTAGATGCATGTTAGATAGCGGTCGACGTGTGGAGTAATAGTAGTAGATGCAGGCAGGAGTCGGTCTACTAATCTTGGACGTGATGCCTATATAATGATCATTACCTAGATATCATCATGATTATTTGAAGTTTTATCAATTGCCCAACAGTAATTCGTTTACCAGCCGTTTGCTATTTTTCCCGAGAGAAGCCACTAGTGAAATCTACGGCCCCCGGTTCTCTTCTTTATTATATTTGCCTTTGCGATCTATTTTCATTTGCTTTTATTTTCAGATCTATATTTCCAAAAACCCAAAAATACCTTGCTGCAATTTATTCTTATTTATTTTATCTCGCGTTCCCGCGAGATCTATTTATCCAATCTATCATATTTTTATCCCGTCTAGTTGCCAATTTTTGGCGCCATTGCCAGAAAGGGATTGGCAACCCCTTTAATACGTCGGGTTGCGAGTATTTGTTATTTGTGTGCAGGTGTCGTTCATGTAGTGTTGTGTGGCTCTCCTACTGGTTCGATAACCTTGGTCTCATCACTGAGGGAAATACCTACCGTTGCTGTGCTGCATCATCCCTTCCTCTTTGGGCAAATACCGACGTAGTTCAAGCAGACATCAAAAGGAATTTCGGGCGCCATTGTCGGGGAGGGATTGACAACCCCTTTAACACATCGGGTTGCGAGTATTTGTTATTCGTGTGCAGGTGTCGTTCCTTAGTGTTGCGTGATTACCCTACTAGTTCGATACCCTTGGTCTCATCACTGAGGGAAATACCTACCGTTGTTGTGCTGCATTGATGCGGCTCGAAGCTACGTCGGTATTTCCCCAAAGAGGAAGGGATGATGCAGCACAGCAGCGGTAGGTATTTCCCTCAGTGATGAAACCAAGGTTATAGAACCAGTAGGAGAACCAAACAACACAACGTAAACAACACGTGCACACAAATAAGAACCACTCGCAACCCAACGTGTTAAAGGGGTTGTCAACCCTTTCGGGTAACGGCGCCAGAAATTGGCACGTGGACGGCAGATAAAATTGTAGTAGATTGATAGATCGAACGCCAAATAAAATAAATGAGAATAAAATGGATCAAGGTACTTTTGTATTTTTGGTTTAATAGATCTAAAAAATAAAAGCAAAGGAAAATAGGCCGCAAAGGAAAATAATATGAGAAAGAGACCCGGGGGCCGTAGGTTTCACCAGTGGCTTCTCTCGAGAAAAATAGAAAATGCTGGGTAAACAAATTACTATTGGGAAATTGATAGAACTTCAAATACTCATGACGGTATCCAGGAAATGATCATTATACATGCATCACGTCCAAGATTAGTAGACTGACTCCTGCCTGCATCTACTACTATGACTCCACACATTGACCGCTATCCAGCATGCATCTAGTGTATTAAGCTCATGGAGAAATGGAGTAATGCAATAAGAACAATGACATGATGTAGACAAGATCTATCTATGTAGAGATAGACCCCATCTTTTTATCCTTAGTAGCAACAATACATACGCGTCAGTTCCCCGTCTGTCACTGGGATCAAGCACCATAAGATCGAACCCACTACAAAGCACCTCTTCCCATTGCAAGATAAATAGATCAAGTTGGCCAAACAAAACCCAAATATCGGAGAAGAAATACGAGGCTATAAGAAATCATGCATATAAGAGAAAACTCAAATAACTTTCATGGATATAAAAAGATAGATCTGATCATAAACTCGAAGTTCATCCGATCCCAACAAACACACCGCAAAAAGAGTTACATCATATGGATCTCCAAGAGACCATTGTATTGAGAATTCAGCGAGAGAGAGGAAGCCATCTAGCTACTAACTACGGACCCGAAGGTCTACAAAGAACTACTCACGAATCATTGGAGAGGCACCAATGGAAGTGGTGAACCCCATCCGTGATGGTGTCTAGATTGGATTTGGTGGTTCTGGACTCTGCGGTGGCTGGAATTGATTTTCGTAGACTCCCCTAGGTTTTCTGGAATATTGGTGTATTTATAGAGCAAAGAGGCGGTCCGGGGGGCACCCGAGGTGGGCACAACCCACCAGGGCGCGCCTGGGCCTCCTAGCGCACCCTGGTGGGTTGTGCTCCCCTCGGAGCACCCCCCAGGCACAGCCTTGGCCATTTAGGTGTCTTCAGGTCCAAAAAAATCTCCGTAAAGTTTCGTTGCATTTGGACTCCGTTTGGTATTGATTTCCTGCAATGTAAAAGCATGCAGAAAACATCAACTGGCACTTGGCACTATGTCAATAGGTTAGTACCAAAAAATGATATAAAATGACTATAAAATGATTATAAAACATCCAAGATTGATAATATAACAGCGTGAAACAATAAAAAATTATAGATACGTTGGAGACGTATCAACATCCCCAATCTTAACTCCTACTCGTCCTCGAGTAGGTAAGTGATAAAAACTGAATTTTTTTATGTGGAATGCTGCCTAACATGTCATATCACATTTCTTTTCTTTATAGCATGGACATTTGGAATTTTATATTGTTCAAAGCAATAGTCTAGTTTTCACATGACAACTTAGATACTCAAGCGTATCAACAAGCAACCATGTCTTTCAAAATATCAACGCTAAAATAAGCTATCCCTAGCCCATCATGCTCAATCATTGATCCATTCATGAAACACACTCGAATATTAGCTAAACCCAATGCTCAAGTACGATCATAGTGCCCCCTAGTTAGTGCTTTATAAGAGAAGATGGAGACTCAAATTCAAAAATAAAAATTGCATAAAGTAAAAGAAAGGCCCTTCGCAGAGGGAGGTAGGGATTTGTAGAGGTGCCAGAGCTCAAAGCAAAAAACTTAGAGATAAAAACATTTTGGGAGGTATGCCTTTCCCACCAACGAAAACGACTTAGAGTTCCCAACACTTTCCATGCTAAATATATCATAGGCGGTTCCCAAATGTAAAATAAAGTTTATTCCTTTTTCCACCATACTTTCACTTTCCATGGCTAGCCGAATCCACGGTTGCCTTCCATACCAACACTTTCCAAGGAATTTATTATTTGAAAACATAAACTAAATTCATTTTTCATTTCGGGACTAGGCATCCTTAATACCTTTGCCTTACTCTCGTGCAATGACAAGTGAATAAACACTCATCGTGAGAATAACACATCTAGCATGGAAAATATTAGCCACCCCTCACGCTCCATGAAAGCTGCATTTAACACACAAAAGAGAAGTTTATTTTGAAAATTAGAGATGGCACATACAAATTTGCTTAGAACAGCAAAAGGATACCGCATATAGGTAGATATAGTGGACTGATGTGGCAAAACTGGTTTAAAGGATTTTGGATGCACAAGTAGTGATCATACTTAGTGCAAAATGAAGGCTAGCAACAGATTGGGAAGCAACCAACCAAAAAACGAATAATCTCATAAGCGAGCATTAAGCATAATTAACACCGAATAATGCACCACAAGTAGGATATAATTTCATCACATAATTATTGACTTTCGTGCTTGCATAGGGAATCACAAACCTTAACACATATATTCTTACTAAAGCATAATTACTCATCAACATGAATCACATATCACATCATCATATCTCAAAACTATTACTAAGAATCAACTTTATTTTGTCCAATAATCTTCATGAAAGTTTTTATTTTATCCTTCTTGGATATCTATCACTTTGGGACTAATTTTCATGTGTTGCTTTTGATAAGCTCAAACAAATATAAGTGAAGATCATGAGCATAATATTTCTTTCTCTCAAATTAATTTTAGTGAAGCAAGAGAGAATTTCTTGAAAATTTTACTAACTCTCAAATAAATTTAAGAGAAGCAAGAGAGAATTTCTTCAAAAATACTAAAGCACACCGTGCTTAAAAAGATATAAGTGAAGCACTAGAGCAAGTCCATAGCTCATAAAATTTTTAAGGGAAGCATTGAGACAATTCTAACAAGTCATGAAATAATTTTGGCTATCTCAAATAGGTGTGTCCAGCAAGGAATCAAGACTTAAAACAGAAAATAAAACAAGCAAACACCCATACCATACAAGACGCTCCAAGCAAAACACATAGTATGTGACGAATAAAAATATAGCTTTGAGTAAAATATCGATGGTCGTTAGAAGAAAGAGGGGATGCCACTCGGGGCATCCCCAAGCTTAGTTGATTGCTATCTTTTGGATAATAGCTTGGGATGCCGGGGCATTCCCAAGCTTAGGCTCTTCTTACTCCTTATTCCTTCATCCATCGTAAGATAACCCAAAACTTGAAAACTTCAATCACACAAAACTCAACAAAACCTTCGTGAGATTCGTTAGTATAAGAAAGAAAATCACTACTATAAGTACTGTAGCAAACCAATTCATATTTTGTTCTTGCATTATATCTACTGTATTCCAACTTTTGTATGGCAAAAACTCATCAAAAAAAACCATAGAGCCATCAAAACAAGCACACAACACAAAGAAAATAGAATCTGTCAAAAACAGAACAGCCTGTAGCAATCTGGATATTTTGAATACTTCTGAAACTCCAAAAATTCTGAAATATTAGTAAGACCTGAGCAATTTGTATATTAATCTTCTGCAAAAAGAATTGGCATTTTATCGCTCTCTGGTAAAAAAATGAGAATTGTTTTCGTGAGAGAAAAAGTTTCTGTTTTTCAGCAGGATAAAACAACTATCACCCAAGAAGATCCTAAAGGCTTTACTTGGCACAAACACTAACTAAAACACAAAAAACACAATCATAGCAGTAGCATAATTGTGCTAAGACTCAAGAACAGAAAGAAAAAAGCAAAAATAAATTTTAATCATTGGGTTGCCTCCCAACAAGCGCTATAGTTTTACGCCCTTAGCTAGGCATAAAGAAAGGATCTAAGTTTTGTCATCTTTGTTCAACTCTTCAATCAAACACTTAGAACTCCTTAGGGATTTAGCATAGAGGTTTTCAATGACAATACTCCTAGGAACAAATTGAAAGAACTCATTCTTGCCAAGGGGATCTCTTATAACTTCAACAAAATATGGATGGATACTAATCATCTTAAGATCCTCTTTACTAGAAGTTGCACCCTTACTCTTAGTAACTTGGGTAGTCTTACCAATTTTTATGGGGGTTTTTTCAATAGTTTTATCGGAAGCAAAAGCCGTACTCAAATTACTAAATATTGCTTCTAGTTTATCAATCCGAGACGGGCTTTCTTCAATTCCTTCATGAATTATAGTTCTCTTTTCTTTTAACAACTTAAAAACTTCCCCCACTTTTGACCCAATTTTAGTAGCAAAATTATGCATATTTTTATCCAAATTTTCAATATGCTCTTTAGTAAGCATTTTATTTTCAATAGCATCTAATCTTTCCATGACATGCTCAAGAGTCAAAGTTGTTTCATTAATCATAAGGGGTGGTGAGCCTACTAAATTTCCCACAGCATTAAAAGCATCAAGATAGGGACACATCAAGAAATTTCCATCGGTAACCGTATCAAGGACGAATCTATACCAAGTGGTGATGCCCACATCAAAACAACAAAGAAGATAAAGGCAGATTGCTTTCGAATAGATCTATCATGAGCATTGCAAATTCTATACCAAGCATCTTTCAAATTTTCTCCTCCCCTTTGTTTAAAGTTCAGAACTTCGTTCTCCGGAGTGCACACAATAGAGGAAGAACTATCCATGACGATAATAATGGCAAGCAAAATTTCACAGAAAAACAGATCCGGCAAGAAAACGGTGAACGGAAAAAGAGGGGCGAATAAAACGACAAATTTTTGTGAAGTGGGGGAGAGGAAAATGAGAGGCAAATGGAAAATAATGTAGATTGCGAGGAGATGAGATTTGCGATTTGGAACGTGGTATATGTTGAAGATCCTCCCCGGCAACGATGCCAGTAATTCCTTTTGATGCGGCTCGAAGCTACATCGGTATTTCCCCAAAGAGAAAGGGATGATGCAGCACATCAACGGTAGGTATTTCCCTGAGTGATGAAACCAAGGATATCGAACCAATAGGAGAACCAAACAACACAACGTAAACAGCACCTGCACACAAATAACAACCACTCGCAACCCGACGTGTTAAAGGGGTTGTCAATCCCTTTCGGGTAACGGCGCCAGAAATTGGCACGTGGACGGGAGATAAAGTTTTAGTAGATTGATAGATCAAATACCAAATAAAATTAATGATAATAAAACATAGCAAGGTATTTTTGTATTTTTGGTTTAATAGATCAGAAAATAAAAGCAAAGGAAATAGATCGCAAAGGCAAATAATATGAGAAAGAGACCCGGGGGCCGTAGGTTTCACTAGTGGCTTCTCTTGAGAAAAATAGCAAACGTTGGGTAAACAAATTACTGTTGGGAAATTGATAGAACTTCAAATACTCATGACGATATCCAGGCGATGATCATTATACAGGCATCACGTCCAAGATTAGTAGACTGACTCCTGCCTGCATCTACTACCATTACTCCACACAACGACAGCTATCCAGCATGCATCTAGTGTATTAAGACCATGGAGAAACAGAGTAATGCAATAAGAACGATGACATGATGTAGAAAAGATCTATCTATGTAGAGATATACCCCATCATTTTATCCTTAGTAGCAATGATACATACGTGTCGGTTGCCCTTTTGTCACGGGGATCAAGCACCGTAAGATCGAACCCACCACAAAGCACCTCTTCCCATTGCAAGATAAATAGATCAAGTTGGCAAACAAAACCCAAATATCGGATAAGTAATCATGCATATAAGCGATCAAAGAAACTCAAATAACTTTGATGGATATAAAAAGATAGATCTGATCATAAACTCAAAGTTCATCTGATCCCAACAAACACACCGCAAAAAGAGTTACATCATATGGATCTCGAAGAGACCATTGTATTGAGAATTCGGCGAGACAGAGGAAGCCATCTAGCTACTAACTACAGACCCGAAGGTCTACAAAGAACTACACACGCATCATCAGAGAGGGACCAATGGAAGTGGTGAACCCCATCCGTGATGGTGAATAGATTGGATCTGGTGGTTCTAGACTCTGTGGCGACTGGAATTGATTTTCATCGACCCCCCTAGGGTTTCTGGAATATTGGGGTATTTGTAGAGCAAAGAGACGGTCCGGGGGGCACCCGAGGTGGGCACAACCCACCAGGGCGCGCCAGGTCCAGGCGCGCCCTGGTGGGTTGTGCTCCCCTCGGAGCACCCCCCCCCAAGCGCAACCTTGGCCCATTGGGTGTCTTCTGGTCCAAAAAAATCTCCTTAAACTTTCGTTGCATTTGGACTCCGTTTGATATTGATTTCATGTGATGTAAAAACATGCATAAAACATCAACTGGCACTTGGCACTATGTCAATAGGTTAGTACCAAAAAATGATATAAAATGACTATAAAATGATTATAAAACATCCAAGATTGATAATAGAAGAGCATGGAACAATAAAAAATTATAGATACATTGGAGACGTATCATGCATCATCCCTTCCTCTTTGGAGAAATACTGACGTAGTTCTAGCACACATCAAAAGGAATTTTTGGCGCCGTTGTCGGGGAGACATCATCAACATCTACCAGGTTCCTAATCACAAATCTCGTCTCCCTGAAATTTAAATTATTTGCCATTTGCCTCTCGTTTTCCTCTCCCCACTTGACAAAAATTTGTCGTTTTATCCGCCCTCTTTTTCGTTTGCTGTTTTCTTGCCGGATCTGTTTTTGGGTGCAATCTTGTTGCGTAGTCAGAATGACTCAAGAGAACACCAAGTTGTGTGATTTCTCAAATACCAACAACAATGATTTTATTGGCACTCCGATTGCTCCTCTCGCCACTAGTGCGGAGTCTTGAGATATTAATACTGCTTTGCTGAATCTTGTTATCAAAGATCAATTTTCCGGTACTCCTAATGAGGATGCCGCGTCCGATCGTAACACATTCATGGAATTATGCAATATGCAAAATAAAAAAGATGTGGACAATGATGTTGGGAAGATGAAATTATTTCCGTTTTCTTTGCGAGATCATGCAAAAATTTGATTTCCTTGCCTCACAATAGTATCGATTCTTGGAATAAGTGCAAAGATGCTTTTATTACTAAGTATTTTCCACCCGCAGAAACTATTTCCCTTATAACCCAGATTATGAATTTCAAGCAACTTGAACATGAGCATGTTGCACAATCTTGGGAAAGGATAAAAATGATGCTAAGGAATTGCCCAACTCATTGGTTAAATCTTTGGATGATCATACAAAATTTTTATGCGGGGTTTAATTTAGTTTCTCATAATCTGTTAGATTCCGCCGCGGGTGGTACTTTTATGGAAATTACTTTGGGTGAAGCCACCAAATTGCTTGATAATATCATTGCAAATTATTCACAATGGCATACCGAAAGAGCTCCTACTAGTAAAGAAGTTAATTCGGTTGAAGAAATTTCTTCTTTCAGTGAAAAAGTTGATGCTCTTATGAAATTGGTTGCAAGTAAAAGTGCTCCAATTGATTTTAATGATGTGCCTTTGTCTACTTTGATTGAGCAAAATATTGATGCCGTAGATGTGAATTTTATCTCCCGAAACAATTTCAATAACAATTCTTATAGAGGTAATTTCAATCCTAGGCCTTTTCCTAGTAATTCCTCTAATAGTTATGGTAATTTCTATTGTAATCCTTCTTATAATAATAATAGGAACACCTCTGATCTTGAGAATAATATTAAATAATTTATCAACACTCAAAAAGTTTTCAATGCTACAATGGAAGAAAAGTTGAATAAGATTGATAATTTGTCTAGAAGTGTTGATAGAATTTCTCATGATGTAGAAAATCTCAAGATGAAATTTTTCGTTCCTAAGGTTGAGGAATCAATTAAATATCTTTATGAGTCTATGGATGAAAGTAAGAAGAGAACCGCTGTGCTTAGAGCTAGAAGAGAATTTTTAGAAAAAGCGTTTTCTAGTGATTGCTTTTGTAAAAGTGATGAAGACCTTAAAATGATTGGTGTTTATTCTATTGATTCCTTGTTTAGTAAAATTAAGATTGATAATAAAGGGACTGAAGAAGAGTCAAATTTGGCTAGAAGGCATCCCGATAATTCGGAGGGTGAAAATCTTGTTGAGAAAATTGATAAAAGTGGGTTTGAAGAGGTCAAAACTTTAACTAGTGATGTGCCCACTCTTTTGGATTACAAAGACTTCAATTATGATAGTTGCTCTATGATTGATTGTATTTCTTTGTTGCAATTTACATGATAAATTCACCCCATGCCTATGAACAAGATAAAGCTTTTACTAAACATATTGTTGATGCTATGATGAAAGCTTTAGAAGAAAAGTTGGAATTAGAAGTTTCAATTCCTAGAAAATTACATGATGAATTGGAACCTACTATCAAAGTCATGATTTAAAATTATGAGTGTTTTTCTTTATATGACTTGGGTGCTAGTGTTTCTACAATTTCGAAATCTTTATGTGATGTGCTTGGTCTTACCGATATTGAAGAATGTTCTTTAAATTTGCACTTGGCGGATTCTACTATTAAAAAGCCTATGGAAATAATTAATGATGTTATTATCTTGCAAATAGGAATTATGTGCCCATATATTTTATTATTCTTGATATTGATTGCAATCCGTCTTGTCCAATTATTCTTGGTAGACCGTTTTTACGCACTATCGGTACCGTGATTGATATGAAAGAAGGCAATATTAATTTCCAATTTACACTAAGGAAGGGTATGGAACATTTCCCTAGAACAAGAATTAGGACACCACATGAATCAATCATGAGGGCATCTTATGGATCTAGAAACTAAGATGATAAACTAAGATCCGTGCTTTATGCCTAGCTAGGGGCGTTAAACGATAGCGCTTGTTGGGAGGCAACCCAATGAATAAAATTTATTTTTGTCTTTTGCTTTCTGTTATTGAGTGCTTGAACAATTATGCTACTGTTATGATTGTGTTTTTTGTGTTTTAATTAGTGTTTGAGCCAAGCAAAGCCTTTAGGATCTTCTTGGGTGATAGTTAATTTGATCTTGCTGAAAAATATAAAATTATACGCTCATGAAAATAATTTTCATTTCTAACTGAAGCATGCTAAAGTACAAATTCTTTTTGTAGAAGATTTATATACAAATTTCTCTGGTTGTCCTAATTTTTCAGAATTTTTGGAGTTTTAGAAGTATTCGAAATATCCAGATTGCTTCAGACTGTTCTGTTTTTGACAGATTCTGTTTTCTTTTTGTTGTGTGCTTGTTTTGATGATTCTATGGTTTTCCTTAAAGAGTTTTTGCCATATAAAAGTTGGAATACAGTAGATATAATGCAAAAATAAATTATGAATGGGTTTGCAATAGTACTTATGGTAATGATTTGTTTTCTTATACTAATGGATCTCACGAAGGTTTTGTTGAGTTTTGTGTGATTGAAGTTTTGAAGTTTTGGGTGATGTTATGATGGATGAAGGAATAAGGAGTAAGAAGAGCCTGAGCTTGGGGATGCCCATGGCATCCCAAGCTATTATCCAAATAGAATCAAGCAACTAAGCTCGGGGATGCCCGATTAGCATCCCCTCTTTCTTCTAACGACCATCAGTATTTCACTTCAAGCTATATTTGTATTCGTCACATACTATGAGTTTTGCTTGGAGCGTCTTGTATGATATTAGTCTTTGCTTGTTTTACTTTTTTTAAGTCTTGAATCCTTTCTGGACACACCTATTTGAGAGAGCCAAAATAATGCCATGACTTGTTAGAATTGCTCTCTATGCTTCACTTAAATCTTTATGAGCCGTGGAATTGCTCTAGTGCTTCACTTATATCTTTTTGAGCACGGTGTGCTTTAGTATTTTTTGAAGAAATGCTCTCTCACTTCACTTAGATCTATTTGAGAGTTATAAAATTTTAAAAAAATTCTCTTGCTTCACTTAAATTAATTTGAGAGAAATAAATATTATGCTCATGATCTTCACTTATATTTTTTTTGAGCTTATCAAAAGCAAATATGAAAATTAGTCCCAAAGTGATAGATATCCAAGAAGGATATAACAAAAACTTTCATGAAGATCATTGGACAAAATAAACTTGATTCCTTGTAATAGTTTTGAGATATGATGATGTGACATGTGAGTCATGTTGATGAGTAATTATGCTTTAGTAAGAATATTGGTTTTAAGGTTTGTGATTCCCTATGCAAGCACGAAAGCGAATGGTTTTGCAATGAAATTACATCCTACTTGTGGTGCATTATTCGGTGTTAATTATGCTCATTGCCCACTTATGAAATTTTTCGTTTCTTGGTTGGTTGCTTCTCAATCTTTTGCTAGCCTTCATTTTGCACTAAGTATGATCACTACTTGTGCATCCAAAATCCTTTAAACTAGTTTTGCCACATGAGTCCACCATACCTATCTATATGCGGTATTCTTTTACCGTTCTAAGAAAATTTGTATATGCCATCTCTAATTTTCAAAATAAATTTCTCTTCTGTGTGCTCGTACCGCTCATGAAACAGTAGGGGGTGGCTAATATATTTCCATGCTAGATAAGTTATTCTCACGATGAGTGTTTATTCACTTGTCATTGCACGAGAGTAAGGCAAAGGTATTAGGGATGGCCAGTCCCGAAATGAAAAATGAATTTACTTTATGTTGTCAAATAATAAATTCCTTGGAAAGTGTTGGTATGGAAGGCACCCGTGGATACGGCTAGCCATGGAAAGTGAAAGTATGGTTGAAAAAGGAATAAACTTTAATTTCTGTTTGGGAACCGCCTATGATATATCTAGCATGGAAAGTATTGGGAACTACTGGATCATTCTCGTTGATAAGAAAAGCATGCCACCCAAAATGTTTTATCTCTGGCACCTCTACAAATCCTGACTTCCCTCCGCGAAGGGCCTTTCTTTTACTTTATGCAATTTTTATTTTATTTGAGTCTCCATCTTCTCTTGTAAAGCACCAACTAAGGGGCACTATGATCATACTTGAGCATTGGGTGTAGCTAATATGCAAGGGTGTTTCATGAATGGATCAATGATTGAGCATAATGGGCTAGGGATAACTTATTTTAGCATTGATATTTTGAAAGACATGGTTGCTTGTAGATATGCTTGAGTATTAAAGTCCTCATGTCAAAACTAGACTATTTCTTTAAACCATATAGAAGTCCAAATGTCCATGCTACAAAGAAAAGATTATGAGATGAACATGTTAGGCAACATTCGGCATCAAAAATTCTATTTTTATCATTTACCTACTCGAGGGCGACATGAATTAAGCTTGGGGATGCTCATACGTCTCGAACGTATCTATAATTTTTTATTGTTCCATGCTGTTATATTATCATTCTTGGATGTTTTACAATCATTTTATAGTCATCTTATATCATTTTTTGGTACTAACCTATTGACATAGTGCCAAGTGCCAGTTGCTGTTTTCTGCATATTTTTTACATCGCATGAAATCAATACCAAACGGAGTCCAAACGCAACGAAACTTTTTGTGGATTTTTTGGACCAAAAGACATTCAGTGGGCCAAAGAAGTACCGAAGAGGGAGCCCGAGGTGAGCAAAGTGGCCTCCCGAACCGCTTCTTTGCTCTATAAATACCCCAATATTCCAGAAACCCTAGGGGAGTCGACGAATATCAATTCTAGCCGCCGGAACTTCTAGAACCACCAGATCCAAGATAGACACCATCTCGGATGGGGTTCACCACCTCCATTCGCGCCTCTCCAATGATGCGTGAGTAGTTCATTGTAGACCTACGGGTCTGTAGTTAGTAGCTAGATGGCTTCCTCTCTCTCTTTTGATTCTCAATACAATGGTCTCTTGGAGATCCTTATGATGTAACTCTTTTTGCGGTGTGTTTGTTGGGATCAGATGAACTTTGAGTTTATGATCAAATCTATCTTTTTATCCATGAAAGTTATTTTAGTCTTCTTTGATCTCTTATATGCATGATTGCTTATAGCCTCATATTTCTTCTCTGATATTTGGGTTTTGTTTCGCCAATTTGATCTATTTATCTTGCAATGGGAAGAGGTGCTTTGTAGTGGGAATCTCGGATGGGGTTCACCACCTCCATTCGTGCCTCTCCGATGATGCGTGAGTAGTTCATTGTAGACCTACGGGTCCATAGTTAGTAGCTAGATGGCTTTTCCTCTCTCTTTTGATTCTCAATACAATGGTCTCTTGGAGATCCTTATGATGTAACTCTTTTTGCGGTGTGTTTGTTGGGATCAGATGAACTTTGAGTTTATTATCAGATCTATCTTTTTATCCATGAAAGTTATTTTAGTCTTCTTTCATCTTTTATATGCATGATTGCTTATAGCCTCATATTTCTTCTCTGATATTTGGGTTTTGTTTGGCCAATTTGATCATAAACTCATAAATGAAGAGGTGCTTTGTAGTGGGTTTGATCTATTTATGATCCCAGTGACAGAAGGGGAACCGACACATATGTATCGTTTCTACTAAGGATAAAACAATGAGGTCTATTTCTACATAAATAGATCTTGTCTACATCATGTCATCCTTCTTATTGCATTACTCCGTTTCTCCATGAACTTAATACACTAGATGCATGCTAGATAGCGGTCGATGTGTGGAGTAATAGTAGTAGATGCAGGTGAGTCGGTCTACTAATCTTGGACGTGATGCCTATATAATGATCATTGCCTGGATATCGTCATGATTATTTCAAGTTCTATCAATTGCCCAATAGTAATTTGTTCACCCACCGTTTGCTGTTTTTCTCGAGAGAACCACTAATGAAACCTACGGCCCCGGGGTCTCTTTCTCAAATTATTTGCCTTTGCGATCTATTTTCCTTTGCTTTTATTTTCAGATCTATTAAACCAAAAATACAAAAATACCTTGTTGCACTTTATTTTATTTGGCGTTCGATCTCTCAATATTTACTACTCTCTCACATCCGTTTGCCAATTTCTGGCGTCGCTACCCGAAAGGGATTGACAACCCCTTTTACACGTCGGGTTGCGAGTATTTGTTATTTGTGTTCATGTGCTGTTTATGTAGTGTTTCTTGGTTTTCCTACTGGTTCGATAACCTTGGTCTCATCACTGAGGGAAATACCTACCATCGTTGTGACGAATCATCGTCATGATTATTTTAAGTTTTATCAATTGCCCAACAGTTATTCGTTTACCCGTCGTTTGCTATTTTTCTCGAGAGAAGCCACTAGTGAATTCTACGGCCCCCGAGTCTCTTCCTTATTATATTTGCATTTGCGATCTATTTTCATCTGCTTTTATTTACAGGTCTATATTTCCAAAATCCCAAAAATACCTTGCTGCAATTTATTCTTATTTATTTTATCTCGCGTTCTCGCGAGATCTATTTATCCAATCTACAATACTTTTATCCCGTCTACTTGCCAATTTTTGGCGCCGTTGCCCGAAAGAGATTGATGTTTTGGGAAAACGACACCTATGGGATCACTGGAATCCCTTCTACGGTTGGCGTGCGCGGGGTTGTGCAAAGAGCGGGTCTAGAAGCCAGCGCAAAGATTGGTTACCCAAGTTCGGGCCGTGGGTATGCGTAATACCCTAGTCCCGCTTTGGTGTGTATTTGAGTGTTCTTGAGCATCTGAACTAGCAACGGTGCGTGCCTCGTCCAAAAGATCCGAATCCTCTCCTAGTACGCCGCGGGCCTCCTTTTATAGGCAAAGGGGCTGCCACAATGGCACACAGGAGGTGGAAAGTTATATAGTGCACAAGCTTATCGTCTGTCATTACAGGACAAAGTGCATTAAATGCACTACTTAGGTGTCCACTTGCTTTATCGGAGGCGGTAACGAGGCCCGTCCCGTCCGTCGTTGCTCCGCCTTGCTCCGACACGTGTCCAGGCCAACAAGGCATGCAACGCCACGTAGGCTGGTAGGCTGCTGAGCTAGTGTGGTGGTAGGGTCTTCATGTAGATCAGCATGCCACCACGCAGGTGCTTGCTGAGTTGTCCTAGAGGTCGCACGTCGCCACGCAGGTGTTCGCCTGGTTGGCGGGCGGGCATCTACATGGGAACAGCGGCGGAGCTCTGGCAGATGTGGGCCTGGCTGGGGCCCTGCGGATGTCTTCGGCAGGAGTCTCGCCGGGGCCCCGGCAAGGGTCTTGCCGTGGCGTTGTGGTCATCCCCGGCAAAGGGGCTTGCTGGGGTCCTCGTTGGTATCCTCGGCAAGGATCTTGCCGAGGATCGACGTCTTGTGACTATCATCTGATTTTGTATGCTTCTGGTCTTCACAAAGATCTGCATGCCACCATGGAGGCGCCTCCCGAGCCTTGGTTCCAATGTGGTTGAGGGCATCAGAACTCTCAGGCTCGAGGGTGGCAGCCCCGCTGGTTCTGGGCAAGTTGCCCCGGCAAGGCTCTTGCCGGGGCTGTGGATGCCGCCCCGGCAAGGGCTTGCGGGGGAGTCCACCTCGCCCTTCTGCTCTTTGTGTTTCCGTCTTGGCGTTGATCTAGTCGTCTTGTGCCTTTGCTTCCTCTACCCCGCCAAGTGTGGCCAGGGGCGTGGGGCTGCGACTGCCTGCGCACAAGTAAAGGGTGCAAAAAGGGCCCCCTACTTTTGTACACCGATAGGAGCCCCAGGGCCTGGGCCACATATATGCGCGGAGCGTTATTGGGCCAGGCCCAGAACGGTGCGCGGGCGCGCATGCGGTGGAGTTTTTACCGTAGTAACTCCCTCGCCCGCTTGCGCTTCCCCACGACCCGCGTTGAATGCGTGACGTGGGGGTCGTGCGTGACGTGGGGATCATGCGTGGGGCGGTTGCTGCCGTCATGCGTCACATCGTAGTAAATGGTAAAGAGGCGGCCCGCGCCTTCCCCAAAAAATAAAAGGGAAAACTGCAGGCGTGCTGCTCATTTACCCTTCGTGTCTCTTCAATCTCGGAACCGCCGTTCCTCTCTTCTTCCTCAAAGCAAAAAACTCTCTTGCCTCTGCCTGCCGCCGCCTCCATTGCTCTTGATTCTTCGCCCCCCTCAGCTGTCATGGCGCCCAAAACCAGCATGGGCAAGGGAGCGGCCAAGGGTGCCGGGGAGAAGGAGGCGCCGGAGAGCGAGTTGGCGGCGCTTCGGATGCAGCACGCCTACTTCCCCTCTACGGTCGACGTCGTCCATCTCAGGGACTACTTCAAGCCTCTGTAGGGGGGGGGGGGGGGCGAAGACGACGGGGCATCCGGCCACGCACATCATCCCCGCCGATTTTGCTGAGGTCAGCCTGAATCGGTATCCTTTCTTTGTTGACTACTTCTCCCGCGTTCTCTGCCCCCCTTCTCCGATTTCTTCAATGATGTCATGCACACCTATGGCTTCCACCTTCTGGATTTCACCCCAAATGCGGTGGCGTGCATGGCCATTTTTGCCCATCTCTGTGAGGGCTTCGCCGGAGTGCATCCCAGCACGGCGCTCTTCGGCCACTATTTTTACCCTCGTATCCAGAAAGGAGGCACCATCTCTGGCTGTGTATCCTGGATCCCAAGGAGCCAGGAGAAGGGTACGTACCCGGAGGGCGCCCAGAAGGAGAGGTGGGAAGAGTGGCGGGGCCGATGGTGCTGGATTAAAGAGGAAGATCCGCAGGAGTTTTGTCGGGTCCGTCAGGCGTCATCGGTCCGTAGAGATGACTGGGGCGACGTCGATGCCGATGATAAGAAGCTCTCGGTCGCCACCACTAGGATCCATCGCCTAACCGTGGCCGGGCTCACCCTTGAAATGATTGGGGCTGATTTCATCCGCCGCCGGATTGCCCGATTGCATAACAGGGGGAGGCCGGCCTGGGATTACAGGAACGCGGCCGAAATCATGAGGCTCCGCCCTGTCTTGAACCACAACTTCACGGTGATGGGGCACGCCCACTTTTGCCAGAGGCTCTTTCAGGTCGACGTGGACCGTGACGGTAGGGCTGAGAGGACTGGCAAGGCCGCAAAGGCCGGCAAGGCTGCAAAGGCCGGCAAGGCCGTCAAGGGGCCCTTGTTTGGGCTGCCAGCAGGAGTGGTCCCGCTGAGCAACAATTCTCTCCATACCAACATCATTGCTATGATGCCGGACTTCAATGCACATGGCCTTGACCCGAGCTGGGTCGAGCTGGAAGAGAGCAGGTGCAGGACTTCTTTGATAGCTTGTCGGAGAGGTACGTCCGTGATGAGCCAGCGCTTATCCGGGATATCACCAAGGAGGAGCTGGATTATATTGCCGCCAGGGTGGCGGAGGCGCAGCTTGCCCGGGAGGACGGCAGCATTGGCGCCGTGGAGGACGAGGCCGGTGCGGCCGCGGAGGACAAGGAGCTCGCCGGATGGGTGGAGTCTGCTGGGGAGGCCAGTAGTGCCGGCGCCGGGGCTCCTCTTGTCGAAGATGTGGTCGAAGAGTCGACCGAGGGGGAGGCTAAGGCCGACGACCCTCCGGCCCCAGGGAGGAGACGCGTCCTATGCCGGGCTGGTTCCAGCGAACCAGTTCGGCCCGGCAGGGCCGTGCCACGGCAACAGGTCTAGGAGCAGTCCGTGCGGCAGACGAGGGCCGCAGCAGCGAAGATGGCGGTGAAGGCCGCGGTGGCGAAGAAGAAAGCGACTGCCTCTTCTTCGTTCAAGCGTCGCCGGACTCCATCCCCCTCCTCTCCTCCCAGATGTCGACACGGAGGTCGTCTTCGATCTTGGGTCTCTCGGCCCAAGGAGGAAGAGGAAGCCAGTGGAGGAGGAGGTGGAGGAAGAGGAAGTATCTCGCCCCCCCCCCCACATTATCTCCTGACTTTACTCCTGTGTCATCTTTCTTTGATTTGATGTTGTCTTCTCAGGGACACGGAGACGCTGGCGCAGAGGGTGGCAAAGAGGTCCAAGGCCTCGACGGGCGACAAGCTCCCGGCGGGTACTTCGAGTACGCTGCTGGTGGTGGAGAGCAGCCCGGACAGCAGCCCCCGACGCAGCCCCCGCTTTAGCCCCCAGCGTGAGTCCACCACTCACTCTTCCATTGAGGAACTGTGGAGTGTGAATCCTTGATGCCGATCTTGCCGGGTTTGCGGGAGAAGAAAGGTAGTAGGAGGAGCCGCCGAGGGCCACCCCCAACAGGCCGTCCCTCTGGACTACGCCGCGCCGAGGGGCGTCCCCAGCAAGGGCATCCACCGCCGAGCCCATGCCTATGGAGGAGGAGACAAACTTGGGTGCCGGTGGTTCCACCCCGGCAACGAACGTTGGTGGGGAGGGTGCCACTTCTTCCCAGCCTGGTGCTGGTAAGTTTGCTTTCTTCCCGTCCATGTTCTTTTTTCTTCTTCCTTTGAACTCTTTTGGACTTTGATTTGGCTCTACCTCATTCTCCTTCTTGGCATCTAGGCTCTTCCTCGGTGGACCAGGAGAACATCGATATAGTAATCGAGGAGGTCGCCAGGGACGCCGAGGCCAAGGCGTACAAGATCGCCACTGAGGAGGCCGCCAAGACTGCCGCTGAAGAGGCTGCCAAGGGGCCTGCCAGGGAGGTCGCCGGGGCCGCTGCCGAGGAGGCCGGCGAGGCCGCTGCCGGGGAGGGGGTGGTTGACGACCAACCTTCCTCCTCTGCTGTCTCTGGCCCGGGTAGGTACCTCAAGGTGAGCGACGACCTGTTTTTCCACCTCCCAGGGACGGCGAGCACCAGGGCGCCCACCGAGGGGAGGTGTTCGATGAAGAGGTGCTTGCCGCCGCTGGGCTTGAGGTTGTTGACGAACCGAGCGCCAGTGACGGCGGTTCCCAAGAGGACCAGCTCCTTCGGGCCATGAGTGCCAACTTCCAGAAGCTCCAAACGCTTCACCGTGCCCGCCTGGACAAGGAAAAGTCGAGGATGGCAGCGGTGGACAAGGCGGAGGCGGTCCTCGCAGGGCGCGTTACCGAGACGCAGGCCTGGTTCCGCCAGGCCCACGAGGAACTGAAGGTTGCCCAGGATCTGCTAGCTGAGCGCAAACAGGAGCTCATCCTGCTGAAGGCTGATGTCAAAAAAGCCCAGGAGGCGGCGAAGGAATAGGCCGCCAAGGACGAGGACGCTCGACACCAACACCAGGACGAGCTGAACTCTCAGGAGGAGGACCTTGCCGCCCATGAGGGGGCGCTCGCCGCCACCCTCCGCGACAAGGATGAGGAGGTCAAGAAGCTTGCCGAGCAGCGGACCCAAGAGCTGGAGCAGAGGCACAAGGAGGCACTCAATGCTGAGGCCGAGGTCCATGCCGCCAAGGTGAAGGAGCTGGAGGTGGAGCGGGATGGGCTGAAGGAACAAGTCCTGGGACTGGCGAAGGAGAAAGACACGCTCAACGGCGCCTTGGTGGAGGCGCAGGTGGCAGTCCTCGGCAAGGCTGAGCAGCTCTCCAAGGCCAACGACTCCGTCAAAGACCTGAAGCTGAAGCTGGAGGGTCTTGAGGGGACGCTTTCGGAGGTCAGGGCCCGGGAAGAGACCCTGACCAAGGCCCTGGGGGACGAGAGGCAGCTGCGGAGGAATGACGATGCCAACCACGAGGATTACGTGAAGGGCGGAAACCTCTTGATCAGCCACCTCGCCGACGTCACCGGCAGGATCACCACGAAGCTGGCGGCCATGGGGATGCCAAACATGAGGTACGCCCCAGAGCCGAACGTGAGTCCCAATGCCAAACTGACCCTGTTCTTCGAGGGCGTTCTTGGAGCCCTGGAGCAGTTTCACTCTAACAGAGCGACTTCTCTAGCCAACGAGGCCCGGAAGCTTTGCCGAGGTGCCATGACCAAGGTTCTCACCAAGGTGGCGTACGGGAACCCCAACCTCGACTTCGGCGCCGCGCTGGAGAGCTTGCCGGAGGATGTGGACCTTGCGACGCTCGAGGAGCATATCGAGCCCATCATCAGCCGTATCGACGGAGTTTAGAGGATATAGGGCCAGCACCGGGACTAGGCACCCAGTTTCTCATCGCCGCTGCAGGTTCATGACCAAGACAATTTTTATCTTTAGTTAGAACCGCAGCAACAATTGAGTAATATAACTCTACAGTACTTTGAAACGATGCATGCCATTTTCCTGTTTGATATCTCTTTGTATGTCCTCCCTAAGCTAATTGGGTAGGCTTGCCGGTGAATAAACCCAGGCCGCGGCGCCTCGAGGACGGATCCCCGATAGCCTGCCGGGTGTGCTTGCTGCCAGGCAAACCACCTTACCGCCCTCGACGCGGCCGCTTGAACCGTCGAGCGGACTCGAGACAGAACGAGAGCGTTACCAATAGTGGAAGGCCACCCCGCCGATCTCGACGCGGCCGTTCGAACTGTTGAGCGGACTCGAAACAGAACAAAGGCGTTGCCAATAGCGGAAGGGCCCCATTGCGTACAAGTTTTCCATACAAAGAGCATGATCTCCGAGGAGAATAACCTTATACATAAAGGAATTATTCAAAGTTTTGCATGACTTAGCTTTTCTATCGCCATACAGCCGATTGCTGTGTCTGCAGATGATGTCGCTCGCTTGGTCATCTTCTTCCTTGGAGCGACGACCACGACGAAGCCGCTGCGCCAACTAGACCGGATTTTCACAACTGCACCTGATACGTCTCCAACGTATCTATAATTTATGAAGAATTCATGCTATATTACTATGTGTTTTGAATGATGGCTTTATTATACACTTTTATATTACTTTTGGGACTAACCTATTAACGGGAGGCCCAGCCATATTGCTGTTTTATTGTCTGTTTCAGTATTTCGAAGGAAAGGAATATCAAACGGAGTACAAACGGAATGAAACCTTCGGCATCGTGATTTTTTGGAAGAATATCATCCTGGAGGCTTGGAGATCAAGTCAGAAGATACTCGAGGAGCCCAGGAGCTAGGGGGTGCGCCCCCCCACAGGGCGCGGCCCCCTGTCTCATGGGCCCCTCGAGCACCTCCCGACCGACTTCTTTCGCCTATATAGTCCCACGTACCCTAAAAACATCGAATATCAAGATAGATCGGGAGTTCCGCCGCCGCAAGCCTCTGTAGCCACCAAAAACCTCTCGGGAGTCCGTTCTGGCACCCTGCACTACAAAAAAAGACACATCCGTGACATTTTGGGCCGAAAGAATTTTTTCTGTCATACATATGTCACTTCTATGACGATAATTGTGACAAAACCCGGTATCATCATAGATGTGGTGGGCTCCTACTTCTATGACAAAAAATGGGCTTTTCATCCTGGGCGGGCCGGAGACGCAGCTGCATGACATTCTTTGGGCAGTCCATGACGGAAAAAACCGTGGTAGAAGCAAGGGGGAGGAAAATTTTGGTGAGTTGCCGGTTATGGTGGGAGATCGGGGGCCGAGCGATGCGCGTTTCTCTCGTACACGTGCGAGGCGTTGGCTCTAACTGAACCCGAGCGAGGCGTTGGGCTCTAACTGAACCCAAGCGATTGCACTGCAGGCTACCCGTTACTGAACCCGAGCGATCGATCGATGCTTGTTAACTGAACCCGATGGAGCGATTCCTTCGCTACTGCGGCTAACTGAAGCCGATCGATTGGATGAACAATGAGTGTTATGGGGGGTTGGATGAGCGAGGAGCGGTGGCGTTGCCTCTGGATGAACAGGACCCGTGGTGTGGAGGGCTGGATGAAGCAGATGAGCGATGGAGGGTGGCCGTGGAGGGCTGGTTGAACAGACCCCGTGGTGTGGAGGGCTGGATGAGCGATGAGACGGTGGAGGGGTGCCCGTGGAGGGGTGGTTGAACAGTAGCCGGTGGAGTAGCGCGCGGTGGAGGCTGGATGAACAGGAGCCCGTGGAGGTTGGAGGAGGTCGATGGTGGAGATGAACAGTATCCCGTGGAGTCCCGTTTTGCGGTACGCCACACCCCTCCCGATGAACAGGACCCCCGTTTCGACCGTAGCGCTCCAACACAAGTCCATTTCGTCCGTTTTGTGGTACGCCACACCCCTCCCGATCAACATGACCCCCGTTTCGACCATTGGAGGTCCATTTCGTCCGTTTTGCGGTACACCACACCCCTCCCAATCAACAGGACCCCCGTCTCGACCATAGGAGGTCCGTTTCCTCCATTTTGCGGTACGCCAGACCCCTCCCAATGAACAGGATCCCGTTTCGAACGTGGCCGGTCGAACACAAGGCCGTTTCCTCCGTTATGCAGTACGCCAGGCCTCGTTTCCATCGCCTGTTCCGTCCAAGCACTCCCGATTAACACGACCAGGCATTCCGTTCCGACCCAGCCGGTTGGCTCCCACGCGTTCCGTTGCCTCCCGATGAACACGACGCATTCCGTTGCCTCCCCATGAACACGACGCATTCCGTTGCCTCCCCATTAACATGACGACGACGCTGTTTCTCCGTTCTGACCCAGCCATGTACATATGCGCGAGTAGGCATTCGAGACCCTGCCCGTATGTACGTATGTGGCCGTATTTTCTTTCTTGCACCCTCGCCGCTGTACGTACGTGTACATGCTACGTGTGCGCCCCTACTACGACACGTGCGCGCCTCTACAACGACCAGTATGTATGTACACGTTCGCGACCAGAATGACAACGCTACGTACGCTTCGACCAGGTGGGTCCCGACTGTCAGGCACTTCCTTGCCTACGAAGATGTAGCTGGTGGGTCCCAGCTGTCAGGGGGCGAATCATTTTGGGTTTTTTTTGCCCGGACGCACTTCCTTGCGTGCGAAGGTGTAGCTGGTGGGTCCCAGCAGTTAGGGGGGAAACATTTTTTCACGAAATTCGGTGGCCCGTCCGGTGGGTCCCCGCTGTCAGGTGGAGGAATAATTATTTTGCGCGTAATAAGGAGGCACTGCCTTGCTGCGGCCGTGGACCCACTGTCGACCTCTCCACATACGATCCACGTCCGATGGAAGTCGTTCCTTGACCATGTTGACCACGCCAGCCGAGAGCACCCGAGGCGGTGGACGACGGCGAGGCCTAGGAAGGGGACGACGGGAAGCCGGGAAGACGCGGCGATGGAAGCCAGCGCCGAGAGGAATCACGAGGTTCACCTGGTTCGACTGCGGTGTGAGGCTGCCGTCACCGCAGAACTGGCCGGCCAGTGGGAATAGTAGGGGCGGTGAGGCCTCCGCGGCAAAGACATCCGCCACGGGAGGCAGGAGCATGCACGCACTGCCGCTGCTTTGGGCGGCCAAGCAAGAAGACCAGAGGTTGAAGAAGCACTACGGCCGTTGGATGGACATCGTACGATCACTGGAGCTAGAATCGTTTATATTGACTAAGTTGACAAAGCCCTCCGTCCCCGTCAACTTAGTAGGCCCACAAGTCAGCCTCCCACCAAGGTGGGTCCCAGCTAGCAGGGGGTATTCATTTTTTTGTGCATAATAAGGAGGCACTTCCGGTGGGTCCAAGCTGACAGCAGGGGGGACATTTTTTTCACGAAATACGGTGGCCCGTTAGGTGGGTCCCAGCAGCCAGGGGCAAACTTTTTTTTCACGAAATACAGGTGGCCCGTCCGGTGGGTCCCTGCTGTCAGGTGGAGGAATAATTATTTTCCGCGTAATAAGGAGGCACTTCCTTGCGGCTACCATGGACCCAGCTGTCAGCCTCTCCACGTACAATATTCTTCCGATGGAATTCGGTCTTTGACCACATTGACCATGCCGCGCCGAGAGCACCACGGCGGTGGACGACGACGAGGCCTAGGAAGGGGACAACGCAGAGCCGGGGAAGACGCGGCAGTGGATGCCCATGCGGAGAGGAGTACGAGGGTTCACTGGTTCGGCTGCGCTGCCGTCGCCGTAGAATAACAGGGGGTGTGGGTGAGTGGAGTGGAGGGATGGCCTGGCCAGCGGTGGGAGTAGTATGGGGGCGGTGAGGCCTCCGCGGCAGCACAGCCGGCCACGGGAGGCAGGAGCAGGCGGCATGACCGGCGCTGCTTTGGGCGGCTGGAGCAAGAAGACCAGAGGTTGAAGAAGCACTACGGCCGTTGGATGGACATCGTACGGTCAGTCGAGCTAGAATCGTGCATATTGACTAAGTTAACAAAGCCCTTCGTCCCCGTCAACTTAGTAGGCCCACTATATTGGGTCCCAGCTAGCAGGGGGAGTATTCTTTTTTTGGGCGTAATAAGGAGGCACTTCCTTGCGTGCGAAGATATAGCTGGTGGGTCCGAGCTGTCATCGGTAGCGGTAACATTTTTTCGCGAAATCTGAGGCCCTTCGGTGGGTCCCGGATGTCGGTGGAGGAATCATTATTTTGCGGCGTAATAAGGAGGCATTTCCTTGCGTGTGGCGTGGACCCAGTGTCGGCCTCTCCACGTCTGATCCACTTCCGATGGATGTCGCTATTGACCACGTTGACCAGGCCGCCGCCGAGAGCACCAGCGGCGAAGGGACGACGGCGAGGCCTAGGAAGGAACGACACGAGCCGTGGAATACTCGGTAGTTGTTTCCCACGCGAGGAGTACGAGGGTTTCTTGGTTCGTCTGCGTCGTCACGGAGAATAACAACATGTGTGGGTGAGTAGAGGGATGGCTAGGCCAGCGATGGGAGTACGGTGGGCGGTGAGGGTCAGCACAGCAGACAAACCGCTGGGAAGAGGGAGCGAGCAGTCCATGCCCGCTTGTTTGAGCGGCTGGAGCAGGAAGAGCAGAGATTGAAGAAGCACGATGGCCGTTGGATGGACATCCAACAGTATACAGGCCATCTGTGGAAGCCTCAAATCTGTGGAAAACAGCATACATCCCATTTGCCATTATTTCAAATAGTTTACAGCCCATTTGCCAATTCTTATGGGTTTTTTTGGAGCCCATATTCTTTTTGTTAGCATTACAGCCCATATTGTGGCCACGGTTAAAAAATTATACGAAATTTTGCATATGTCGGTGCGGTCTGAACTGTTTTTAATCCCGAAATTTCGAGTCACATTCGTAATGATTTAAAAATAAATGTATATCAATATAAAATCCAATAAATTGTCCACGCATAAAAATCAATGCAATTTAAAATCTCGAAATGAAAAAATCATATTTGAAACTAATTGCCGGTTTGATGTGTTTTAAAAATGTACATCCCATTTCTCATTACTGATAGGCCATTTTCTCGGCCAGCCGAATGAAGCTCTCCTCGTCTTGAAAGATTTGCAGCCCAACAGGCCTGATATAGTGACTTACTTGACAAATCACAAAAAACTGGGGTAGCCATTTTCAAAAAGAAAAAAAAACTACTGGGCTGGTCTGTGGTAAACATAAAAGAAAAGGTTGTCTAGACAGGCCAGAGTGTCCCGCACAGCCCAGTTGACACCCTGCCTGGCCTCAAAAACAAATTAGATAAATGCCATTCCAATTATGGCGATTCATAAAATGCCATTGCAATTTCCAAACTTTGAAAAATGCCATCGCAATTTTTGCAAACTTTGAAAAACGCCATCGCAGTTTGCAAACTTTGAAAACGCCACTCGGACTTCAAAAATGCCACTAGAAATGGCATGAAATGGCATTTTTCAAAGTTTGGAAATTGCAGTGGCATTTCTCGGAGGCATTTATCAAATTAACCCAAAACAAAAATAATCGGGCGAAAGCTTTGGGTCCCTGGTGTCAGCCGCTTGTTGTGCAATTCTCTCGTTTATTGACTACGTTGACAATGGCATGGGACCTAGATGTCAGAAATCCACTAGGAGGAGCCATTTTTTTATTGGCTTGAAATAAGGAGGCACTTGCTTGCGTACTGCCATGACCTTGGCAGGTCCCTGCTGTCATCTTCTCCATGTACAATCATCTCCCCGATTGTGTATGGCGTCAACTTGCTAGGCCCACAAGTCAGCCTCTAAACCCATGGAGGACAAATACAACCCATTTAAAAAAATAACATCCCATTCCATACGTTCAAACGGAAAGTTCAACATTCATAGCAAAGTAAGAGGTCTGATCCACATATAGAGTACTGAACTTCCACGTTGACAACCATCATAGCCAAGTTAACTATCTACTCCCACTAGACAAGTACTAACTTACTCTTAGCTAACTAGACGATGCCGGCGATACATGCTAAACATCGGCACCGGCGTCCTGCGCCTCGCCTCGGACTTGCCAGAGGTGCGATAGGGCGCGTTGCTCGCGCGCGTTGGCCCTTTCCATGCCGGCGTGGTCCATCGAAGCTTCGGCTTCCAAGCGGGAAACCCACTTGACGAGCTGGTAGTAAAAACCAGCGTCGCGAACGCGTGCGTGACCGACAGCCTCCAGGGCTATTTGCCATGCGCCGGCCTCCACGTAGTCGGCCCAGTTGCGAGTGCTTTGCTCGCGACACAGAGCGTCGGTGCGCTGCTGCTCCATGTCCCGCTGGCGGCGCAAATCGGCGATACGCTGCTCCTCCGCCAGGCGGTCGCGCTCCAACAACTCCTGCTCCTCCGCCATGCGGTCGCGCTCCAACAAATCCTCGATCTGCGCATTGCCATCTAAAGACAGATAGAATGCCTCGTCCCTCCGTGTGCCTTCCGGTGAAAAACCGAACACTAGTTCCGGCGGTGACCGCCTCCGGCATTGCCTACCACGGACGGGCGGGGGCATGGCGGACGTGGCGAGCGACGTCGGGCCAGTGGGGGCTTATGAGGATATGGCGAGTTGGGTCACGGTGGCACTGGAGAAGGCCGGGAAATAGTACTTATAGGTGGAAGGTAGCGCGACGGTCATCAGAATTCAATGCATAATGGCTTAGGCGCCAGCTTGCCGTGGAATACTAGGGAAACTGAAATTATGACTGTGCCGTCCCGTCCCATCTGGGTCGTACGCCGGCATGGCGGTCAAACGAGTGCACTCGAATCATCTCCCTCCTTGTCAATAATGATTTCACGGATTTAAAAAGCCCGCAACAATTAAAGCGTATCTTTTTCGCATCGCTAGCTGCCTTAATTACGGCCGCTGCATGCGTGCACTCGTAATCGCCGCATGGCAAGACGCTGGCAAGCATGCAACGAGTCGCAGCCGAGGGCACGCATGCAGCCACTTAAATCGCTGGAATTAATTAGGCTTAAACTTCTGCATGCCGTTAATTATTGCCATGCCTTGGTCTTGCTGCTTTGCTCACGGGACTAATAAACCCGGACGGAGGGAGTACCTTGGTTAGTGAGAGGTTTGAATTAAGCCCTGCAAACCGGAAAGGAGGTACTAGTACGTGCGTGATCCGCTATTTATTCTTGTAGGATCGAGTAGGTCGTTTCTTGAATTGAGCCCTGCAAACCGGAAAGGAGGTAATACGTGCATGATCTGCTATTTATCCGTGTAGGATCGATAGTGTAGCTTGTTAGTTTCTTCAGAGGTAGGCATTTTTATCCGTGTAGGATCGATAGTGTAGCTTGTCAGTTTCTTCAGAGGTAGGCATTTTTATTCAAAAAACTGCCACTTCGCATCTTGCGTCGCAAATAAAACTGCCAGGAGCGCATTTGTAGGCTAGCTAGTGATTGATCAGTAACTAGTAAACACTGAGCGAACATAAATAAGTAACTGTTAATGCATCTCCATGATTCACAGATCATATACAAATATGTAGCTCCAAAAGCAAAGATCAGCCACTTCGGATCTTGCGTCGCAACTAAAACTAACTAGTACGATTCCCATACATAAGATCAACATGTTAATGCATCTCAATGATTCAGATCATATACAAATATGTAGCTCCAAAAGCAAAGGTCTAGAAAAACATCTGTTCTTCCTACTAACATGGATGCTTCTCTTGGCCAACATTCAAGATGCATCGAAAAGACAAATTTGTTTGTGAAGTCTACAATTCCTCTTGCAAACGTAAGTGGTTTCACCAACAGCTGGAACCATGAGAATGAACCACATATTATGGAGGAACATCCACCGCAATATGATTTGGTCTTCTCTCGATCACACCGCGAGACTAGTTTCGGAATACAAACTTTAACTTAGGGAAAATGATGGCCATTGTATAATCAGACCAAAGCAATGAAGCACCTAGTGTTGGCCAGTAAATAGTACAAGATTACTTTTCTGCAGTCCATGAAGTGACTATCCAATCTTTGTGTCTATTTTCAAATGGCAATCGCATGCGATGACTATACTATTCTCTTGTGCAGTTCAACCAAAATTGCGGACACTTTGTTTGTTTGCCAAATAGCAATAGCCAGACATCTTTGTCTGCACAAATATCAAGCGGCTAGTAAACATATACCAGACCATGTTCGCAGTGATGGAAGAGGTGAAATCGATACAACCGAAATTGAGCATCCAATCATTGAATCCTGTCCTGCACCTCCAATGTAGGTCCACCCTGCCGATAAATTCACATGCAAACCACTAGTATTACTATCTAATGACAGTACAAAAAAGTAGCAAGATAGTAGCAAACCATGTACCTTCGTAATGAACAGCCCATAGTGCCACCAATTGGATATAAAGGTTTGAAAAAAACATGCTCCTAATGTTGAACCAGTTGGACTTTTTGTGCAGCTCCACTAAAATCAAGCATCCCTGTTTGCATAGATATTGAAAGTGTGATTACTATAAAAGTGGCACTAGTTGAAGCATAGACTCACAAATATAAGCATTCCAATTTCTTAATGGGAAAAGGTAGCAAGACTGTTTCTAACCACCTATTTGAAGGAATAAATAAAGCAACAACAGCTGATGTCAGGAAGGCATACATAGTTTTTTTTCTTCTGAAAAACTGAGCCATTCCCGACCTTTCCTCTTCTTTTAAGCAAATTTTGTGCAGTTCTACTAAAATAAAATGCCATCACCGCCTTAACAATTTAGTGACACTATACAAAAGGAAATGACTTAACATTACATCATGATGTCGGGTATGTAGTAGATAGGCATTAGAGACAAACATACAGACCTCCTCCGATAACATAATGAACATTAATTTTAACAAAGGTGTGACTAGCTTTAACGGCATAATTTGAGCGAACTCTACACCCTCTGTTCCTTAATATAAGACGTTTTCGCGGTTCAATTTAAAGTACCCAAATGTCTAGTATTTAGAAAAACAGGTAGTAGTTTTCTTGAGCACATATCTGGGAAAGCTTGCCACACTTTATTTATGTCCATACGCTAATGCAACACCATTTGAATACTACAAATATACACTAATCCAAAGTGGCTAGTGCAACAAGAGAGTAGTTAGTTTATTACAGTGGTACAGTACAATGGTTTTCTTGAACATATTTCAATAAACTCTAGCACCTTTGGAAGGTTTCTATAAGAATTAACAATACAAAATGTAAAGGTAACAAGTTTCCATTGGTATATTAGCTGTGCATGAGCATTAAACCAAATACGTAAGTCTGAAGGTAACTAGCATTATTAACTAATGACAAGATAAAAAATTTGCAAACCATGTACCTCCAAGGTAAATATCATTTCGAACTCGGGGGGACCTTAAAAATTGCTATCCCAATCTTGATAATCGATCAAACATAAAAACTTGATCGAACGAATCAAGAGAACAGCCGGAGGAGGAGGTGCCCACTCTTGACATTTCCTCTTGTCTTCATAATTGTCTATGCAGTTTAACCAAAATAAAATTACATCAGCGGCTTGGCATTTGGGTGACACTGTACAAAAAAATTAACTTATCTCATGAAAGTGACGTATGTAATCTATAAGCATTAATAGTGCAAAAATCTGAAGGTAGTAACAAGTTTCATCGTTGGTATATCGGTACGTGCAACAGCATTAGAATGCCTTAGCTGAAAAATCTTTTATACATCCACAATCAACAGCTAACCATGAAATGATCCAGTGACATTAAATGGCACTGCTTAAATTTATCTGTGGCATTAGATTGAGAGCGGCATTAGTTACATGTGGCATCACTTTAGCTGTAGCATTGCTTGACTTGACTGCTGGCGTTATACTAATAGCAAAAAAGTGGCAATAAGAGCATGGGAGGCCCATTCGGACAGTGGGCGCACTAATACGATGTACCTCCACGGACGCAGAGTGGTGAGGGAGGTAAATTTGCCCAGAGCAACAAATATCCAGGCAGCATATGTGGATTACGTCCCATTTTTGTTCTCTTTAGCCAACTTTTTCCTATGTGAGGACAACAAACCAATCGACCTGGTCATTCTCTATTGCGTTGTCATGCCTTTCTACACTTCTTCAACCAAGAGACACGAGACTCGTTCCTTAGCTACTGATTTTCCCCTTTTTAACCTAGATGCGGGTTCGATGCCTACTCTCTTGGACAGTACAGTCTCCCTTCCTTTCCTTATTCAACCCAGACATGCATTAGTCTGCATGAAGTAGGGTTTCCTTTAATAGTGAAAATTATGGTTTTCGCTCAAGCGTGGCCAGCAGAGCAGAGGATAGCAAATTGGGAAGATGGTGGAGTGGAAAAAGATCCACATGCAACGACGTGCCAGATGGGGCAATAGAACAAGGGTATGGCTCGAAAAGAGGTAGCCTACCTGAGGGTCGGCGGGAAGTGGCTTCGCTCGTTGTCGTCGTCCTCCGCACACACTACGGCAGCGAGCTTGGGGACGGAGGCCATCCCGCGCGGGTGCTAGGTCTGAGAGAACGGCCTTGTCGTCAGTGCGTGACCTCGCCGCCGACGCATTTAGGCCAACGCTGCATCGTCCTTTTCTTCCCCGGCGGATCTGTGACCACCGTGAGGAGGGAGAGAGGGGCCGTCTTTTTAGATCTGGAGAGAGGGTGGTAGTGTGAGAAGCAAGTGGGCAGCCCTTGGCAAGAAAGCGCTGAAGCTCCAGCCTATATATCTTCTTTATACTACTAGTACTGGAGGTGGAGTAGTGGTAGAGTAGTTTATATTTTCTCTGCGTATAGTACCAGTTAGTCGTGCTACAAAACTAAACGGCACGCCATTAAAAAAATAAAGGTCGATAACTAATGCGGCACCTCGGGCCAACGCAACCAGATCGCATTTTGCATGAGAAATTACACACCATGTTTCGTTGACATGTGGTCCCGTTCCACATATCAGTGAGACGACGGCGAGTAGTAGGAGTATTTCCGAACTGACGTGTAGGCCGGGCGCTTCTTCGTGAACTGGCAAACCGCAACCGCCCACCGACTCTTCGCCTTTCCCTCTCAATTTGGAACTGCTGTTGCACGCTCTTCCTCTCCCTCCTCCATTTTCCTTCAGCCCTTCACCCTTTCTTCTGCCATTGTTCGATCGTCTTCTCCATGGAGGGAACAGGAGGTAAACGACCCCGTTATTCTTGCCCCGATCTGAAAGATGGCGTGGTGGAGGAACTCATTGATCGGTTCAACGTCATCACCTCGGCTAGCATGGCAGGTTCGTTCAAGCCCATTCTCGACTCAACTAATAACATCATTACAAGGAACCCAAGAGTCAAGGAGCGGTTTGATCTCCCCTATCTTGTTCGCCGTGACCCTGATGACTGGCGCCGTCACGACGGAGGCCTCGCCCTGTGCAAGTTGATGCCGCTTGATAATGATACGTATGATGTTAAGATGCCATCGCTTGAGTGCAAGGCTTGGGCAGGCGCAAATGGAGATTGGGTTGTTTACATTGGGTCCAACTGCGAGTGGGAACTTGTGAATGTGTACACTCATGACGGGGTTCCACTTCCAAAAATCTCAGCCGACTGCCCAGAGGTTGAGCACACCAGTATTGTACGCACATTCAAATACAACCACGGTGACTATCTTCTATGGAAGATAGCAATTTCTCGAGTCCCCAACCGCTCTTGGAATTACAACAACTATGAAGTTGTTGCTATTTTCGACAAGCTTGTTGCCGTTCTCAGTGGTTTGACTGGATGGATATTGCTCAAAAATCAGTTTCAGACACGGATGAGTACTGTGATGCAATTCAATACGAGGGCCTTGTGTTTGCTGCCACCACTCGTGGCAATCGCTTTTGCATGGCATCCTCGTTGTTTCGCACGCTTGTCTTCCACCGTAATTATAATTGTTTCATCCACATGCATGCGGGTTAGCAAGTTTCCCTTTAGTGCATAGTATCTTAGATTAGTATCATAGGTGGTCTCATTTATTGCTATGCATGACACATAGTAGCATCAGATTTATTATGTTACGGTATCTACCTATGTTACTATAACCATCTCTCTCTTCCTTAATTGCCTGCCACATAAGCATGCTTGCGAGTACCAAGTGCATGATACTACTTATGTTACCCCCACTATGGCCAGCCTTACTAATTAACCTTCTTCTTGTGTTTCCAAGGTCCTGTTAACATTCCACCACCTATACTTGAAGATTTTTATAACCAAGGGGGAGATGATGATGGTGATGATCACGAGCATGAGGACGAGCAACGCCCATATACTATTTGGTGCCTGGCAACTAATTCCGATGGAGCACCTCTTCTCGTGTGTATACAGCCCACTGATGATGTTACTGCTAAGGAAGCAGGTGTAGTCTCCCATGGTCGCACTCCCCGGACCTATTCCAACACCCATTGCATGGTATTCGGTATGGATACTAGTGTGCTAGCGCCAACTCCTTCTCCCCGCATGTAATTGATAGTCTTGGAGAAAACTCGCTCTTCCTTGGACAAAACTATCCAATGATGGTGAAAGGCGATCCAACCGCCGTTGACACAACGTTACTACCATTTATGACAAGCAACTGTGTCTATACCTCGGACATTTGGGTGGTTCCTCACCGGTATCTTGATATAGTAGGCCGCTTCAGCCTGGATGATCGATCTGCGTTGGTCTCCAGATCGACAATGGATGGCCCGTCCCAGAAAATCACTTGTGGTTCAAAGGAAGCATTTCCAACGCCGAGGAATGGTTGAGTTGAAGTTCATTTCATTGCTTGTTATTTGTTGTGTGGTGAAAACTTTACTATTTATAATGTATCCTCGTTGTCGATGTGGGTTGATGACCTGTTGTATGTAATAAAATGATATGCCTGTGATAAACTTACTAAATTTATGAATGGCTTTCGAGTTGCTTCGTGAGTGAGTGGTGCGACGAGGCAAAAAAATATTTTCCGAATACATAATTGTAATGCATTGCAACAGGTTATCGGATGAGGCCAATCAACAATAGTAGTACACTATTTGTACTAGCTTCACATGCTTCGTAAGGCCGTGGGTGTTTTTACTGTAGCCATATTGTACTACGTAACCAGCACCTCGAATCCTCGATACTAGTAGTAGTACTATATAGTAAGTAGTAGTAGGAGTAGTAGGGTGGCATGGGTCAGAACAAGCATTCACGTCCAGGAGTACGGCACACGCTACCAGCACAACTTCCATCTGACACCATATTTCTTGGAGTCCATGCTAGAGAAATCTCTTCAACCTCATCGTTTCTCTAACTCAGCCATTGCGCGACGGGCGAGGTGGGGGTTTTCCGATGGTCGGTTTCCTTAACTGCGGTCCCACTTGTAAGGCCAACTGCAACGCACCACCCCAAACGGACCTCCGTTTTGCACGAACTCCAACGATAAATTTGACTAGAAAAGCAAGACCAAAGAAAACAAGAACCACAAGAATACATTTTACTACTCCTGTAAGTTGGATTAGTGCCTTCTCGATGCATTCATTGTTGATCTGCGGAGGCTCGATCTTGCGTGCTTCTTTCTTCTTCGAGTGTAAAGAAGTAGACATTGCTTCCTCGCATCTAGTCTCATGTCTAGCCTCTATTCTAGTACTCCCTCCGGTCCGTTTTTCTCTGCGTCTAAGCAGCAACATGCATACCAAGTAAGAGTATCAACAAGTGCACTAATATCATCTATAGCCTCTATGCTAGCTAAAAGTGATAGAACATCTACTAAATTGCGCTCTATCAATATATGGATGTACTCTTCTTCCCAATACAAAAACTTGCATCCATTCTACGCCCTCCGTTGCACAATACATGCCTTCCATTTGTCAAAATATATATGTATCTAGACATGTTTTAGTATATAGGTACATCAATTTTTGGACAAATGGAAGTCAAGTATTTTGGAACGGAGGGAGTACACAATAATTTTTTTAAGTTAGCACAACTAGTCTAATCCGAGAGCACAACCGAAGATTTGGTCGGGTTCTTCCTCCTTTTGCCGACACGTGGGACATCTAGCATCCAGGTCGTGTCATGAAAGAAAATAGAGTGGTAGTTGAAGCCACGAGATGTGCATCTTGGGTTAAACTGTAAATAGAATCTTACTACTCTTGAGTAACTCCAAAAGCGGCCACCGAAGATCTTTCTCGGATTTGTTTTTCATCACCAACACCTCGAGGTGAAAGATATGTAGGTTCAGTGGGTCCGCTTGCGTTTTCACTGACATGTGGGACCGCATGTGAACAAACAGACGATGGGCTCTGCGCGTCCGCTTGCTGGCTGAGAAGAGAGATACACAAGTGCTGAGCACGGACTGCAGGAAATTTGTTCTACGTACCTCGATATAGGCTTGATATAGTGGGGTGGCATGGGCCATAACTAGCATTCACGTCTAGCAGTACGACACACGCCACCCACACGAGTCCCATCCGACACCAATTTTCTTGGAGTCCGTGCTACAACCATCTCTTCTCCCTCCTGTTTTCTCAGCCATCGCGCGGTGGGTGGGGTGGGGGTTTGCCGATAGTCGGTTTGCTCAACTGCGGTCCCACTTGTAAGTGAAAATGCAACACCGCACGCATTCCCGCTTGAGCGGCGTGCTGGACCAACCGTGTGGGGGTGCGATGCGAACACGGCAGGCTTTTCCTTTTGAACTCATAACTTGTAAAATTTGGTTCTGCTCCATGGCGCGATCGATAGATAGAAAATAACGATTTTGCCTAGAGTAATGAGAAGTTTGGTTCTGGCGCCGTTCATGCATGGAGTACGTACGAAAATTATGAAGTTGATGCGAAAGGTAAGATAATTACTGTAGTACTCCCTCCGTCCGAAATACTTGTCATCGAAATGAATAAAAGGGGATGTATCTAGACGTATTTTAGTTCTACATACATCCCTATTTATCCATTTTGATGACGAGTATTTTTGGACGGAGGGAGTATCATATACTACTACATGGATTTGACGGAAAGATAAAAATACATACGGATCCATCAACGACATCCTCACGCCCTAGTGCACCGGGTCACCAACCGACGTGTGAGGAGCAACGGCATTGGCGGCGAGCTCAACGTGCTTTTGAACAGTGCCATCCAAGGTTGCCCTGCGGTCCAAGAAGGCCAGCGTCCTATCGTCCTCCTCTTGCATGCGCGTAGACGTGGGTGATTATGTCGATGGTGTCTTGCCACGCCAGGCGCTGCGCAGCGAGCGCGACCTCGAGGTGGACATTCTCTGGCGCGACGGCGGGCAGTCGCAGAGCCACCAGTGCGTGGAAGAGGTTGTCACCATAGTGGCTGTTGAGGGTGGCGGGCATCGCAGAGCCTGGGCGCGTCGGCTGGAGGCTTACGTCAAAGTCGTCCGCGAGCTTCTTGATGACGGTGAACTTGTCAAGGAAACCGACGAGGGACCTCGTCGAACAAGGAGACAAAGCTGTCGTCCAAGCGGCCCCTCGCCCTGGCGGCCTCAAGCAATACTACCTGGAGACGTTCCTCGTTGCCGGGCCGCAGGCCGGCGTCATGGACCATCTAGCACAGCCGACTGATGCTCGCGCTCATCGCCTCCATGGGTCTAGCTTAGCTTCTACTACCTCTGTCCTGGTTTATTGGTCCCCATTGTAATCCGTGTCAAATTTTGACCACAGATTTAACTAAAAAATGTTTATGCATGTTACTAAAAATTATATCACTGAAAACTATGTTCAAATACGAATCCAAAAATATAATTTTTGTTGACATGCATCAACATTTTGATAGTTAAATCTTTGGTCAAAATTTAGCACAAATTACAAAGGAGACTAATAAACCAGGACGGAGGTAGTAGTCAACTGATCTTGCGATTCGAGTGATCACTCTTGCCCTGGTTAGCGTGCGTAGGTGCGTATGATTTTGTACTACTCCTCGACCCTCTACTGCACCTGCCTTTGGTTGTATGATAGGTGGGCCAGCCACCCCCTGGGCCCACGTGTCATTCACCCAAAGGCAGTTGCCGTAAGTCAATGAAGTTGCCCCCCTCGCGTGCCGGTGCAGTATAGTCATCTCACCGACCACTAGTTGGGGCCAAACGAGAGAAGTTTGATGTTTACCGTTTATTGGTCCCCTTTGCATTTTGCGCCAAGTTTTGACCTTTGATTTAACTAATAAAATGTTAATGCATGTAAACAAAAATGTTGTGTAAGTCACATTACGAAAACCAAATAATCCCAAAACACTTAGGCACGGTGCATTAACTCCCTCCTTGTTTCTTATTTCGTGACATATCAACCAATGAGAGATGTGGGCCGTGCATGCTTTCAATGACTTGAGACTACCAAACATGACATGCAGTGTTTAGTTCATTGCATGCAATCCTATTAGTACTCTAGTTAGCAAAAAAACATTAAGTTCTCTCGTCGATAGGAATAAAACACCATGTAATTATTTACAGAGGGAGTAGTACATTTTTTGTGACATGCATTACTAGATATTGCTAGTCAAATACTAAAATCCAGATGGACGTGGTAGTACTCCTAAATCCAGACGGTGGTTCTACTAGTACTAGTAGTAGTACTACCAATGTAGTACTCCTAGGAGTACTAGCACTGTACTACCCGTTGGTCAAATTATTACGTGCTCGGCATACCATAGTCAGCCTCACCGTCTGCAGTCACTATCATCATGGCTGTAGAGCTAGCCTGCTTACAACTAGCCCTGTTTGACATAATTTCCCGTGCGTAGATCCCCGTGCATTGCACGGAACACCAAGATTGGGGGTGGACGGCTCCGGTAGCGGCCATCGGGCCAGATTTTTCCACGGCCTTCTAGATGTGGTGGGGAGGAAATAAGGCTGATTGTGAGAGACAAGGAGTTGTTTGTAAATAGGGAACAAGTGCGGGCATCTTTTTGCAAAAATGGAGAAGCTTGGTTTGTATCGTCGGATCTAGATCCGTAGGCTATTTGTGAAAGATGGGAGGCACATCATCATCACCATCTCAGTTGCTGTTTTTTTCGCTGGTTTTTGAAAACGCAGGAATAGGACACGGCAATATTACAAGTTTCAAACTGATATTACAAATGTTAGGAGTAATGCTGCACCTAGGAAGAGGGAATTACTAGGAAGTTTATGTAAGAACTTTCTTACTTTAGGTGGATGCAGCGTTATCGTACAAACTAAAATCCACCGCCCTGACAAGTCACTAATGGGCAAATAAGTTTCCGAGTCTCTGGCCACTAGATGTTTCAAAAACAAATTCAGCTTCTGCGGAGACTTTGTCATTTAGGCTTAGACGCTTGCGGTGATCAGCACGCCATTCATTGTTGCGCCAGAGAACGCCAAACCTCATTACCTTGAGCACACTTGCCTCCGTAACAAAGAACTCCGCCAATTTAATCTCAGATGTGCTGCCTCGGTAGTCGATCAAATCAATTTCTGTAAGATGGAGATCAAGGCGTTTGATGAGATTGTTATAGTGCAGCACATTTTTCACTTTCGGGTCTTTTTTTATCTGCAAAAGAAGAGAACATATTAGAGCAGCTGGCTGCATAAGATTGCCGTGTCATCAAGAGGTGCCAATATCATTCACTCATACGATAGGGTTGGCTGGCTAGTGATATTTTTTCACTCTCTCTCTCTCACTCTCTCTCTATCTTTCTGTTTCCTCTCATTTAACTAGGAGCACGTGAAGAGCTTGGGCATTTGTTGCCTTCCACTATGTGGCCGATGCCGTATTTCGCAAAAGTATGCCACATAATACGCATCGATGTCAAATCAAAAGATTTTGGCACCGCTCTCGCGATGTGAGAGAGTTGGCACCGATGTGCACACAGACCCACATGTATAAACAAATCAATCAAACCAACTACACCAGCCTCTCACTCTCCCAAACAAGTGTTTTTTATTGCCTCGGTCCTCTCTCTCTTTCCTACGCAGTGTTTTTTCATTGCGTGAGTTAATTTGGCACCGGAGCAAAGTAGGTGATCCAGATTGGGGCACCGGTGAGCAATGGAGGGCATCGATGCCAAATGCATCACAAGTGAATTTGGCACGTGTTTTGGCCTACATAGCCCACTTTTGTACTCCCTCCGTCCCAAAATTCTTGTCTTAAATTTGTCCAAATACGGATGTATCTAGTTACATTTCAGTGTTATATACATCTGTATCTAATCAAATGTAAGACAACAATTTTGGGACGGAGGGAATACTACCTCGTATTTAGTATAAAATTTTGACCATAGATTTACCTAAGAAAATGCCAATGCATGTCACTAAAAATTACACCATTTGAAATTATGTTCAAATACGAATCCAACGATATAGTTCTTAGTGACATGCATTAACATTTTGTCGATTAAATCTATGGTAAAATTTTGATACTACAAAATTGGAAGAGTAAACCAGACGGAGGTAGTACTTGCCCTTAGGGTAACCATAGAGTTACTGGAGTAGTCTAAGTTACTTTCCACTATGACTAGCCTAGGCTACTATAATAGTACAACATAAAAATGATGCAGGTGATCACGTGAGAAAAAATACTAAAAACATTTCTTTTGGTGCAGTGCGTAGATGTAGTTTTGAACACTACACTTGTCATCGTAATTTGGGAAAATTACGAAAAAAATGAGCTACGTTGTGATTACCGCTTACTAATAGGAAAGAAGTTTCACCTCGATGAGTAGCTTCTCCGTGCATGGAAAGCATGTAAGGAATCCAACAACTTGATCCAGATTGGGGCCGATAGATTTTAGTGCTAAGATCTTCACTGTGCGCATGGAGTGGGTCAAGCTTGTGGGAATCATTTTCTGGAAGACGATCGTAAATACATCAAGAAGAAATTTAAAAATGTGAATTTCAAGAAGACGGAGAAGAAGATGAGTGATGTACCTGAATGATTACAGATCCAATAAAGAGTTCGGAGAATTTGGCAGACGAGTGCACCAACGCTGTCAATTTCGGCGCGTCAATGACCCTGATTTTTGTTGGACCTTCTAGATCCGATACAAGCAATCTCTCAAGGAAAGGTGCATTCTCAATGACCATAACGTGGAATAGCTGGAGTGATCTCTTCCCAATTGATGTCTTGTTGCGGGGCCAGCAAGACACATAAATCCATGGAGATTCGTCGAGGCGATGTGGAGGCTAATGAACCCGTGGATCTGCTCAAGACGAAGGTACTCGAGTGCAGTACAGCTGCGGAGCAGGTGCTCCATAGCCTTCTTCGAGATGACAATGTCGAAGAGGTCGAGCTGCTTGAGTTGAGGGAGAAGAAGGGTGGGTGCGGCATTAATCTGGGGAAGATAGAAGGAGCTGAAGCTGGCGCGACATAGCGTTGGCGTGAGGCAGAGCGCAGACGGCGTCAGAGACCGACATCGTCCAGCTTCAAAGATGAGCTCCTCGAGCTGATCTAGGGCGGGGGATAAGAACCACTCGTCGAACTTGGGTTGGACCTTGCAGTTGGTACTGAACATGCGGATGTCAAGGCGTCTGGCTGGCCTAGGGTGCGATGAAAGGATCTTGGAGACTGCGGCCATGCGTTTGCAATCCCCGTCGCAGAGGCAGCTGTCGACGGTGAGGTTGAGGGGGACGCAGCGCCAGAGGGGGCGCCACTGCCGGGAGAGCAGGGCGGTCCGCACGGCAGATTTGGTGGGGAGGAGGCCGATGGCGACGAGCAGCATGTAACCGGGGAGGCTGCTGATGAAGTCCAGGCTCGCCGGATGCGGTTTTGGCTCGAGCGGCCTCCGCTTGTTGGCTGCCTCGCCGTCCATCTCAACCGGCGGCGACGCCGGTGTACACGTGTGCTGGTGTGTGTTGTGTGCTGGGTGTGCGCGAGTGCGTCCTTCTGTGCATGCCGCCGCGCAGTGGTGAATTGTGCGCGAGTGCGTCCTTCGCGCGCAAGAAGTTTGCCCTCTAGTTTACTTATTTTCACCCACTGCCACATGTGCCAGCACACCAAGATACAGAACACGAGCTGACAACGCAGCATGTGGATTGGTTGACCGGTCAACTAAACAATATACGGAGCTATACGCTGACACAGTGAGCGTATAATCCGTCAGTATAGAGAGTTCGAGTGAGAGGGGAGGCCCGTGAGAGATAGCAAAGAGAGAGAGAAAGAGCTACTCCCTCCATTCGATAATGTAGTTGCAACATTTTTTTAAAGTCAAACTTTTGAAACTTTGACCAAGTTTTTAAAGAAATTACTTATATCTGCAATACCAAAGATAAATGATAGTATGAAGTAAGTACATGTTGTGATGAATCTAATGATCGTTCTAGATGTAAATGTTTTTCTCCACATATATCTGGTCAAACTTTTCTGAGGTTTGACTTTTCAAAACATCCATATGCTTATGGACGTGACAGAGTCCCTAACGAGATAGAGAGAGAGAGAGTGAGTGAGTGAAAAAAGTGTGTGTGCGTGTGTGAAAGAGACATGGACAACACACGATGGAAGTGGAGAAAAGGCGTGCGTGTCTTATGCAAACATATCACACATGCATCTTCGACAACGGAGGCAAGGTGAGGAGATAGCGTGTGGTTGTTTGGAACCGAGAGAGGAAGACCCCTAGCACGTGGCCAAGAGGGGTCTGACAAACAAGGGAGAGAGGTCGAGAGAGACGTACGGAGAAAATGCAGACATGGGGAGGAGAGAGTGTATGTTTGTCATAGAGAGATCCCCTGGAGATCGTGATGGGACTACGTGGGTGGGAGATCGAGTGACAAGGTGTGTGCGCGATAGAAGATGCCCCGAGAGATATCGAGATAGACGTATGGATGGAAGGAGACAATACGTGTGTTCCTGATGGCCAGTAAGAGATAATCATACTTAGGAGGGAGGGGGGGAGTGCTTGCGCCTATGGCCCTGTTTGGATACTCTAACTCAGTTAGATGTTAGAGTTAGATTCTAACCCTGAACTAACCCTGAACTAACTCTAAGTAAAGAGGTGTTTGGATGGCAGGGTTAGATGGAGCGCGGATACGGTGAGGCACCTTCACGGGTGGTGCGAGAGGGAGGGAGGGAGATGACGAGAAGCTTCGAGGAAGTGGGGAGGGATCTGATGCGGGAGAGCGAGAGAAAAAGTGTTTATTAGTGGTCCCGAGAAGAACTAACCCAAATAAGCACCTCTTGGATGGGTTAGTTTTTTTGGATGGGTTAGATGCATCTAACCTAAACTAACCCTCTTGTTTGGATCTTTTTGGGTTAGTTGACTCCAAACTAAGCTGAACTAACTCTAACACATGGATCCAAACAGAGCCTATGATGGAGTGAGGGATTATGGTACTTAGGGGGGTGTGTGTCACATGGAGAGAGAACAAGGGCGGAGAGTGTTGGATGGGTCTATATGTATAGCGCGAGCGATACACGTGTATGTGTGAACCAGGGAGATATAAGGCCAGTTTGGCTTGCGTCGTGAGCATCTTTTGCGTGGCCTGGGGTTGTCGCTGGATTTCATGCATGCTTTTTGGTTGCTACCCTGTGAAAAAGAAAGCCCGCCTGGGCTGGGTTCCCTTGTACTTTAATTAGCCTGGCTGAACTCCGCATAATCGCAAGTAGCACAGCCCCAAGCGACCGATTTCAAACGCCTGGCCGTGCCTGGTCGTGCGGCCACAAGGCTAACAACAACATGGATGGATATTAGCATTAAACAATTGATGCATGGATTGATTGATGGGACGTTGATGCTTTGCCTGGCCCAGGCATGAACCAAACGCTTCAAAGACCACACAAGCCTGGCCAGTAGAAATATTTTACATCTCACGTCCACACCAGCAAGACCGCCATCAAGGCATGAGGGTCAGGTCATGAACCAAACTGACCAATAAAGTTTGAGAGAGATTGAGGAGCCCCGATAAGGCTGAATGGTGCGTTAGATAGCTGAGAGGGGGAAAGAGATATTCCATCCGCTCGATAATGCAGTGCATGTAATTTTTTAGAAGTCAAACTTTGGAAACTTTGATCAGGTTTACGCAAATGTTATTTATATCTACAATACCAAAGATACATCATACAAAACTACATCTCATGGTGAATCTAATGGTATATGTTTTCCGTACTAGATGTAATTCTTTTTCTCCACATACATGGTCAAACTTTGTGATGTTTGACTTTTCAATAAATCTATGTGCTATGGACGAAGGAGAGTGCCTCAGTCGAGACAGATCAAGTGCGTGTGAAGGAGAATGAGTAAGTGTGCAAAAAGAGTATGCGTGTGAAAGAGAAAGTGACAACAAACGATAAATTAGAGAGAGAGTGTGTGTTTTTGTTTCTTATGCGAACATATCACGCATGCATCTCCGGATGGAAAAGCGAGGCGAGGAGATACACAAAGATAGCTAGTGTGTGATTGTTTGCAACAGAGAGAGACACCCCTGTAGCACATGTCCAATAGAGGTTTGTCCAACAAGAGAAAAGGTCGAGAGGGACATATGGATGGCATGGACGCATGGGGAGGGAGAGAGGGTGTGTTTGTGATAGAGAGATCCCCTCGAGATCGTGAGGGGACTATATGGGTGGGAGATCAAGGGAGTGCGTCTTGCGATAGAAAGATGCCCCGAGAGAAATCGAGATAGACCATGCACATGTGTGTGATGGAGACTAAGATTAGCTAGTCATATACATATAGGGGGGACTGCGTGTGCCTACAATTGAGTGAGAGACCATCATACTTGGCTAGCTGGGCATGAGATTGTGTGTGTGTGCGTGTGATATGGAGAGAGAACGAGGGAGAGAGATAGAGTTTTAGATGGGCCTATCGAGTGCGAGTGAGATATGCATGTGTATGTGTGACCCAGGTGGATGGAGAGTTTGAGAGAGGGGGGGGGGGAAGAGCTCCGAGACGACATAGTGGTGCGTGAGAGAGTTACGGGCAAAGAGACAAGGAATTTGTGTGCGTACGATGCGTGCACCCAAGATATCTAGCTTGGACTAGCTAGAGTATCATACATAGTGTCTTGAGAGAGACCTATAGATGGTGTATATATGAATGCGAACTAGAAAGACCCCCAGACACACAAAGAGAGAGAGAGAGAGAGAGAGAGAGAGAGAGAGAGAAAGGGAGAGGGACCAACAAGGTTTTTGTGTCGGATGCGTGCGACAGAATTGAAGATTGTCGGCGAGAGAGTGAGTGAGAGAGAGAGAGAGAGAGAGAACATGAGTCCGGGAGAGGGGGAGGTCGCATTTTATGCATCAAAGACTGATATAAACCATGTTTCGATATAAACTTGCATTCAAATATTTAAATTGCAGAACATGTTGTCTGCAATCCACACATGAACGGATATATGCATATATCAAACAAGTTCATTAATTTGACTTTCAACATGTTCATGGAGTACTATAACACTGTACAACATGCTACTCGATTGAGGTGTTCAATTTTGGATTTAGTTCAATATTTTGACCTACTGAACGAGCTAGTTCATTGAATCGAGACATTTCATTTTGGGTTTGATTCGCGTTTTTGAGTGGGTCAACTATTTATCATATAGTAAATCGCTAGCAACGAGCATGTAAAAACACATTACTCCCGAGCATCATCTCTCCATCTAAAAAACAAGTGGCAAGCTAATATCTAAAAATTTGATTCGAATCGACTTGGTAAGGTAGACGTGGATGCTCGTTCTCCCAAAATTTGAACAAACCGTTAAACATCCTCTCTGGTCGATGGAATTCGCCCGAGCAAATAAATGGGAGCCGCGAAATTACCGTCCTATGTGGGACACGCATCAATTGGCCCGTTGTACATTGAGGGTAGGTTCGTAACTTCATCCAAGCGCGCCTTATCCTCGGCCGAAATGACATGTGCCGAATAATTCATAAACCATGGTCAGCAAAACACGCTCTCCTCGCCTGAAATAGCTCGCGCCCACTATTTCAAAACACGCTCTCCTCGCCCGAAATCGCTCATGCCCACTATAGTTCAAAACACGCCCTCCTCGCTCGAAGTCGCTCCCGCCCACTATTTGGGGAGAAGCAAAGTTACTCTACTATCCCCGACCCTCAAGACACGTACCCAAGCCGAGAAGCCTATAGGCAAGGGTAGAACTGTAACTCCCCTCACATTTCGCATAAACGCGTCCGTAAGGGACATGGTTCCACTCCCCTCCCAATTCCCCCCCCCCCCCCCCGCCCGCCCCCATTCATACCTCGTGGGCGCCAAATCACCTTCTCCCCGGGAAGCTCCCTTCTCCCGAGCCGCAAAACCTCAGCCCCACCTCCATGGCGCCCCCACCGCACCAATTTCACAGCCGCCCTCCTCCCTAATGCCGGAGACGCTGTCCAATTGCCGTCGTGCACTGGGCTGTGTGCCTCTTACTCCGTGCTGCTGGTGCTGCCTCGACGACGGCCGCGTGAACCGTACCAGAGCCGATTCACCCCCGCCATTGTTCATGGTGCCGGAGCGGCTCCAACTTCGGATCCGTCCAGAGTCCTGGCGCTGCTTCCGCGTAGCCGTCGACCGTGGCGACAACGCTCTTTCCCTGCCGCCGGTCACCACCGCAACCGCGCCGGCCTCACCGACTCGGCAGCTGGACCTGCCTACTTCACCATGCCGCCAGATAGGTCGCACCCTCATCTGAAATCACTTTATTTAGGCGTCAGTTGTCTGAATTTTTATTCTGGGCCAATCGATTCCCAATGGGAACCAACACCCCTCGAGGCGGCGGAGCTCCTAGGCGGCCGGTTGGCTGGTGTCTAACATAAGGGTGTGGGGCCGCAAGTTCGCCGTGGAAGCAGCGCTTAGATGGCTATCTTTTATAGTTGCGTGGGTTGAAGGTACTGCTGCCGCCGAATCTGGATGACGGGGAGTCTTTGTGGATTGGCCCGGGGGCGGCGCAACCACGGCAGTGCGGTGGGGCGGGGAGTGTGGTTTTGGCCGGGGGCACGGATGGCGGAGGTAGGCTGCTCTGCCGTTGGTTGCTGGCTCTTTGGGGAAGATTCCGAACAGTGTCAGCCGGGAGGCACAAGACGGCCATCAAGCCATCCGGCGTAGATCGGACAGTACCAATATAAAATAAAATCATGTTACCCTAATTTAGTCTTCAGTCAACAGACGTGTGACCACTCTCGTACCTTTGTCGTTGATCTCTTAGTGTATTTCTTCGGATCAAATAGATATGTCGTTCTTAACATTATCGTTATCTCGCATCTTCGCACACACCGCTCTTCCGACTCACCGCAGCCGCTCCAACAAGGGAAGCATACACCGTAAGGGAGCTACAGTACCCACTCAATAGTTCCTCAGATCGAATGCGCTGCGTCTTACATGGACAACCACAACAACTGTAGGGCCATCGACAATTCAGCACATGATGCTCACTCCTATTGGTGGCATCCAGATAGGTTGTACCCTCATCTTACTTGTGTGCAACATTTATGGCTTTGTTATTCATCTAAGCACGGAAAATAGATCATCACATTTCATTGTATATTCATGCTGATCTCTTATGAGTCTTGTTCAGGAGTTCACGTTGTTCCATAGTTCAGTTAAGATACTTGTTCTTTAGGTAACATGTTCCATAGTTATCATCCATCAGCCAATGCTATCCCACAGGCTGGTGATTATAGTATTATACCACTTCTAGTATTACCTATGTTGTTCTTTAATACTTTTGTGTGCCATCTAGTTAATCTCGAGTACAAACGATACATATTCTGTAGCTTTCATCCGTGTTCTCCCTTTAGTTTATGAGACCTGTTGCTGCTATTTAACCCCAGTCCTACTATTTATGTCGCTCTCTACTGAACTCATTTACATAAATCTAACTACTAGTTGTCTTCCATGCATGTCGATATAATTGCACACACTGATATATCCACAAGAACCTCACGGAGCAATGTAAAGGCCAATAAACTTGATGTCAATGATACCCAATATGATGGAACATGTAAAGGCAGTTCTTCAGAAGACTTGCAAAAAGATGATGAATCCTCTTCACCCCACAAGGTCCTTGCTCTAACTTGGCCTGTGATATGGGTACAACATAAAATGTCCTGGAGTGTATCTACTCTGTTGCAATGCCATGTGCTTAGCATGCTGATCATGCATGTAAATATGTCATGCCTTCCTGTTTTCAAGACCTATTCCATTCATGATAACATGTTTTCAAATTCAAGCATCTTGTCATTCTACTCTATCGCAATGCCATCTGCTTAATTTGGACATCATGCTTCTGAATATCTAATGCATTGTTATTCATCAGTATGTACTTCATCTGTCTGCCATACCATGCTTTTTTACATTGAAGTGCTGTTCTAGTGCTCTGTTGCAATGCCATCTTATTTTCCCAATCATACACGTGTATGTTGCCTTAGTTATTTCTGTACGTATTCCGCTAGCATATAGTTTACATTCAACTAGTTTTTTTGCTGTTGTCGGCGTTCTAGGAACGGGGGTCTCCAGACTTGCCTGCCTGCGGCCTGCGGCGTGGCTCAAAGGAGGCCCAGGACAGCCCATCTTCATCAACGCAAGCTCAAGACCCTCGCGAGGGGCCAAGCCTCGCGGGGTGGACGACCAGGAGCTTCCTCCGGCGCGGCCTCGTCAGGCTGGCTCACGAGGAGGCGGAGAGTTCAAGGCGGGGTACCTCGCGAGGTGCCCATGACGCAAGCCATGACGACCAAGGGCGCTAATCGAGGCGCCAGCCGCCAAGAATGCCCTCATTTCCTCTTTGGTGCAAAGGGAGCAAGCGTAGGCGAGAGCATCAAGCAAAGGCATCCGTTTCGGTGCAACAATACCAAGACCAGCCCCAACGGCTGGAAGGGAGTCATCGTGGAGCCCAAGCAGGCGTCATCACCAGAGCCTTTGGCAAGCGAGGACCAACTTTAGTCAGGATAAGTGTACCCGCTGTTCTCCTTCGAAATGGCCAATTATTGGCGCCCTTCCCGCTGAATATTTGGGAAGAGGCCCAGGGCCTTCGCCTATATAAGTAAAGCTAGCCACCACGGAGAGACGAAGGAAGCATCCGCCATTCGGAATCCAGAGAGAGAGAAATAGAGACCCGATCCTCAAGCTAGAGCGACGGGACACCACTTAGCAGTTCATCGCTTCCACCAAGAACAGACCCTCGCGAGGCTGTTCTTCCCTGCATCGCTCTTCCTCATTTCCCCGTAGGCAATCCACCACACCACAAACTAGAGTAGGGTATTACACCACAACGGTGGCCCGAACTAGTATAAATCTTGCGTCTCTTGTGTTGTTCTTGCTAGTAGTTTAGATCCCTGCGATTCGGCGAGGTACGAGACGGTGGAGGGTTGGATCTCCGCGCGCACCCCAGAGTTCGAACCTTAAGGGTCTGCCGGAACCCGAAATCCGACATTTGGCGCGCCAGGTAGGGGTGCGCCGGAATTTGCCTTTCGTCGCCTCGTTCTTCCCCGACCACCGCAACCATGTCTGACGCTCATCGGGCCCGCTGAAGCGCCGAGCCGCTTCGCCTCCCATGTCGCCTGGGCGGCTCCCGTCGGTCGTCCTTGTTGTTCCCGTCGCTTTGCCGTCAACGCCGCCACTGCCCGGCAGGGAACGAGCAGCAAGCGCCGCCCTAGCACCCGTCCATGAGGCGGACGGCCGCACCGCCACGCTCGCTCACCCCCGCTGGTTATTCGCCACGCGCGCTTCCGCTGCTGCCATGGAGGCCCGAGCTGCACTCATCGCGCTAACGAGCCTCTGCGCTACCGCCCGTCGATGACATCTATGAAGAATGGCTCGACCGCTGCCGCCGAGCTTCGTCCGCTATGGAGGCGACCCGCCCGTCTGGCCTTTGCTGCACCGCACCCCGCCCCGCACGGGCGATGAAGCTCCCAGGGCGCCTCAGCCGCCTCCTCCTCAAGACGGTGCCCTGACCCCAAGGCGCGCGGCCCCTGGGCGGAACCCGTTCCATCAGGCGCCGGCGCTGCAAAAGCAGAGCTGCCAAGAAGTTCCTCGCCCGCAAGAAGCTGCTCGAGCGCTCCCGGCTCCAGCCGCGGCCCCCAGCCGCGGTGCATGGAGGCCCACAAGACCAAGCTCTCTGCCGTCCGAGGCCCCCTGCGGCCACGGCGGGCTGCCGCGCCTTCACCACCGAGCTGCGCAGCGTCGTGTGGCCCGCCAAGTTCAAGCCAGACCTGCCTCCATGCTATGACGGCACGGCTGACCCTACGGAGTTCCTCCAGCTCTACGAGATGGGCATCGAGGCTGCCAACGGGGATGAAAAGGTCATGGCGAACTGGTTTCCCATGGCGCTCAAGGACGGAGCCCGCACCTGGCTCTGAATCCGCCCTGTGCACGATCTCTTCTGGGCCGAGATGCGCACCCGCTTCATCCCCAACTTTCAAGGTACTCGCGACCGCCACCCGGCCAGTGAGTGACATGCGCCGGATCAGCAGCAGCCAGGAAACCCTGCAAAAGTACATCCAGCGCTTCAACAACGCGCGCCTCAAGATCCCCAGGGTGACGGAGGAGGCCATCATCTCCGCCTTCTCCGACGGTGTGCGCGACGTCAAGATGAAGCAGGAGCTGGCGATGCATGAAGATCTGTGCACCTCCCTGGAGCAGTTCAACTTGGCGACCAAGTGCGCCAGGGCTGAGGAGGGGCGCCTCTCCCTCCTCGAGCTGCCTGCAGCGGATCCCGAAGAGAAGAAGTCCAAGGCCAAGGACATGAACCGCAAGGGGGCTGCCGTGCTCGCGGCCGAACAAGACACCAAGCGAGGCAGAGATCGGCCCGAGTCCTCTAAGAGTAGCCGGTACTACGTGTACCACGACCTCCACACCCACAACACCAATGAATGCCAAGAACTCCGGGCCGTGCGCGAAGGAAGGGTCGGCAGACGCCCGGCGCAGCCGACGGGCTACGGCCGAGGAGGAGGAAGGAATGCATGACGCTGGAAGACATGCCCGCGCCAAGGGTGGCGCGACCAACCTCGTGAGGACCGCTGGCAAGACCCACCTCGCGAGGGGGGCTGGAGGGATCAGCCTCGTGAGGATCGTCCACAAGAGAACGCAGGCCTCCCTCCGTTGCCGGCGCCACCAAGGAGAATCGAAGACCGTCATCAGGACGAGGGGGCTGGGGGCTTCCAGGAAGCGCATGCGATCGCCTGCATCCTGGGCGGAGCTCAAGCCCCAGCCTCCCACCGCATCTCCAAGCAGTTCGCCCGTGAAGTGAATGCGGTCCTCCCCAAGCTCGAGTCCACGCGCCCTCTCAGGTGGTCGGGCGCGGCGCCATCACGTTCAGCTCAGCGGATCAGCTCAAGTGCGCAGCCACAGCCGGAGTTCTTCCGATGCTTTGCTCCCCAATCATCAGCAACGTGCTGGTCACCAAGACCCTCATCGACGGGGGAGCAGGGCTCAACGTCCTGTCCGTGGAGACATTCAACAATCTTCAAGTGCCTTACAGCCAGCTTCAGCCAACCAAGCCCTTCTCCGGAGTCACCGACGACTCCACGGTCCCGATCGGGCAGGTCCGCCTTCCTGTCACCTTCGAGGCCCGCGACAACTACCACACCGAGCTCATCGACTTCGACGTCGCCCACATTCGCCTGCCGTACAACGCCATCCTCGGGTACCCAGTGTTGGCCAAGTTCATGGTCAGAACTCCACCATGGCTACAAGATCCTCAAGATGCCAGGAAGCGGCGGGGTCATCACGGTGCCCTGTGAAGAGAGAGATGCCGTGTGCTCCCTGGAGCGAGCTTTTTAGGCTGCATCACTGGAAGACCCAGACCACAGCAGCAGGATGCCTCCCGAGGCAGCACCCATGAAGAAGAAGACATCGACCAGCCCGGCTCTTCAAGAGACAACCCCCTCAGGGCCCGCACCGGGCCAGGGGGAGCCTCCTTCCATCGCATAGGAAAGCGCGCCTGGCGCCCTCCTCAGTGTGGCTCGGGGCTCTCCACGGAGGGCCGGCCTCGCCAAGGTCTCGAGGGAGGCGCTTGGGCACCACGTGGAGGCGTGTTTGAAGCACGCTTCCGCAAGGTGAGCAAAACCAGAGGACAGGACCCTCGGGAGTTCATCAGCCAAGGCCATTCAGAGTTACAGGGTCAAGGGTCATGAGGGCAGCCGCCGCCACTACTGTGGCCCCCATCCAGCGAGGATGGTGGGCTGCACGTCTGCATCGACATACCAGGCTCAACCGAGCCGCATCTCAAGAGCGCCTCGGCCCTCGCGAGTGGGACGCTACAGGGTCCGCCCCACAGCCCACGTCGCATGCCTTATGGCCTGCCAAACGCGGCTGCCAAGCACCAGCGTCTCATGAGGACCATCCTGAGACTCAAGAGGTCAGGCACGCTGCCCTGGCGGAGATGGAGATGCCCCATGAGGAGCCGCAGCGCCTCCGAGCCTCCCGAGGCCCGGGCCCGGGGCTTGTGAGGATCAGCCCCGCAGCCCACCGAGTCTGCTACATCAACAACCCTTCATCCCCAACATCACCAGTGACATCTTTAAGTTTTATTTCCGGCTGGAGCGCCTTCAGGCCGCATTATTCCCGAGGCTGCGTGGGTCCGTCCTCATGCATGTATCCCTTTATTTCATGTCTTTAGCTTATCCTTGGGGGGCGCCTCGGCTGCATCATCCCCAAGCCGCTTGGGCTACCCCAATGCATGTATCCTTCATGCGTTTTCCTTAGGATTATGCTCTTGTTCCACCATGCTTGTTATTTGGTGCCTTCTCCTGGGTGGCGAAATCTTGCACGTTAAAGGGGGGGTGCCTGAGCATCGCGACTAAGGGCTCCTACCGGCCCTCCGGCCCTCACCCTCTTGTCTTGTCCATGGCATCGCGACCTGGCTTGCCAGCGACGGCTGAGACCAGCCCGAGAGCCGGGACCCGAGGACGTAGAGTTTCTTCATCCAATCCATCTTGCGCGTTAAAGGGGGGGTGCCTGAGCATCGCGACTCAGGGATCCTACCAGCTCTCCGGCCCTCACCCTCTGGTCTTGTCCATGGCATCGCGACACGGCTTGCCAAAGAAGGTCGAGACCAGCCCGAGAGCCGGGACCCGAGGACGTAGAGTTGTGTCATCTAACCTAGCTTGCACGTTAAAGGGGGGGTGCCTGAGCATCGCGACTCAGGGCTCCTACCGGCTCTCATGCCCTCCCCTCTGGTCTTGTCCATGGCATCGCTGACACGGCTTGCCAATGACGGCCGAGACCAGCCCGAGAGCCGGGACCCGAAGACGTAGAGCACCGGCATCTGGTCAAATTTGCAAGAACACACTCGAAGATAAGGCCCAGAGCCAGGCGCAACCCGCCTTGAGGTAGGGCCTCGTGGGTCCCGCGCTGGCTCACGGGTGCCCCAGCACACCTCGTGAGGCCTCTCGCGCCTCTCCAAAGCAACTAACGGCAGGACTAACAATCGCCCCGGCGAGCTCTTGTTCCTTTTTGTGGTGAACCTGCAGGGTCCCTCCAAGGAGCACGAAGCGACCTCGCCACGCAATCTCTCGCCGGCCAAGACACGGACCTAGCGCTGCACCAGGAAGCATTGTCCTGACCCTCGAGATAAGTCACTCTCCGGACACACTAGTCATCGCAACACCATCCCCACACCCAATGCAACTCCGTGTTAGCAACGTCGCTCTCCCTTCTCACCGAATGATGGTTCCTTGAGCGCCAAGGGGGAACCCCTGAGCATCGCGACTCAGAGGCTCTTACCGGACCTCGGGCCGCTGACCTCCTGGCCTTGACCACGGTATCGCGACCTGGCATACCAGCGATGGCTGAAGCCGCCTTGGGACTGGACACAGCCGACAGAGCATCAAGCCCTCACGAGGTCTGAAAGGAAGAAACTGAGCTAGAACGGAATGAGCATCCCGCGTTGCCTCGTGAAAAGGATCATATTGACAAATGAAGCTACAAATATCTTACAAGCCCCCGCGGGGTACATTCTTGGCTCCTCGCAGGAACAAAAGACGCGAATCCTAAGGAGTCCTATTTATAGGGACCACCGCGGCAGACGCCATCACCAACAGTGGGCCGCCTGGTCCGGAGCCAACCCCATCCGGATCAGGGGCAGCGACGACCTGACGAGCTCGCCCTGCTCCGGGAGCGGCGCAGGCTCGGGGGCTCGTAGCTGTCGTCGCTCGTCTCCGGCGTCGCGAAGAGCTCGGCGGAGTCGCTGGGTCCTCCGGCGCCTTCGTCGCCTGAGAAGCTGCCGAGGGAGTGGTTGGTCGGCTTCCGTCTCACCATAGCAGGGCCCCGACCGCCCCTCCCGGGGCAGCACTCCAGCCGACGACCCTCTGCGTCGAAGAGCTTGAAGGACATCACCGAAGCGCCGTCGTACTCCAGGTGGATCGTGAGGGCGCCCCTCGTCCTGCAGACCCGGGCGACCTCGTCCTAGCCTTGAGTCATGAAGACCTCGCTCGGGGCAACTTCTGCAACCTCTGCCCCGGTCGCGAGGGTGCCACAGCCGGCGTGCTGCAGCTAGAGTCCCAGGGGCTCCCCGTGCCGGACGACGGAAGCGAAGAAAGAAGGAAGACGAATCCAAGACTTGGGAGGCGCGGCGACGCGAAGCACGAACTCCCGGCAGGAGCCCTCGGCGTGAACTCCAGGGGGGAAGACGCACACATTCGTGACCCGGCCGTCGTCGACGGCGCCCGCTCGTGGCGCCCGGCGTCACCTCCTTCAGGCCACCAATCTGCGCATACAAGGAAGAGGAAACCACGGTGGCGGCTGCATGCACCAAGACGCAGGCGCCTCCTCAAGGCCTCCTGCCTCGACACCGGAGAGCAAGCCGCTTCTTTGGGGGAACGGGTCAGGGTCCTCTTGAGGAGCCTTTCCTTCTCTTCCACGGAGAACCGGCGGATCGGAGCCATGGCAACCAGACGAGACGAGGAAGAGGAGAAGCAGAAGGATAGACTGGAAGGGCGCACGCCGTTTCGTACTTATAGCCGGCGGAGGCCAACCGTCGGCCTCCATGATCACCGATCATCATGACCAACTCTGCATGCAAGGACCTGTCGAATCCGGGCGGTTACCAAGGCGTCGTGGGGGAGCAGGCTCCCACGTCCGATCAACCGCCACGTGGCGCCCAAGGCTGCAGGCTGTTAGGGCCCACGATGCTTCGCACTTGCCCTTTCGCCTCTCTGCACGGCCAAGTTCGGGCACGCCGTGGGCCCGGGGGCTACTGTCGGCGTTACAGGAGCAGGGGTCCCCAGACTTGCCTGCTGCGGCTGTGGCGTGGCTCAAAGGAGGCCCAGACAGCCCATCTTCATCAACGCAAGCTCAAGACCCTCGCGAGGGGCCAAGCCTCATGAGGCGGGGCGACCAGAGCTTCCTCCGTGGCCTCGTCGGTAGCTCACGAGGAGGCGGAGAGTTCAAGGCAAGGTATCTCGCGAGGTGCCCATGACGCAAGCCATGACGACCAAGGGCGCCAATCGGGCGCCAGCCGCGCAGCGTCCTCATTTCCTCTTTGGTGCAAAGGGAGCAAGCGCAGGCGAGAGCATCAAGAAAAGGCATCCGTTTCGGTGCAACAAGACCAAGACCAGCCCCAACGGCTGGAAGGGAGTCATCGTGGAGTCCAAGCAGGCGTCATCACCAGAGCCTTTGGCAGGCGAGGACCAACTTTAGTCAAGATAAGTGTACCCGCTGTTCCCCTTCGAAATGGCCAATTGTTGGCGCCCTTCCCGCTCAATATTTGGGAAGAGGCCCAGGGCCTTCGCCTATATAAGTAAAGCTAGCCACCACGGAGAGACGAAGGAAGCATCCGCCATTCGGAATCCAGAGAGAGAGAGATAGAGACCCGATCCTCAAGCTAGAGCGACGGGACACCACTTAGCAGTTCATCGCTTCCACCAAGAACAGACCCTCGCGAGGTTGTTCTTCCCTCAGACTTCTTCATCAGCCCCAGAGGCAATCCACCACACCACAAACTAGAGTAGGGTATTACACCATAACGGTGGCCCGAACTAGTATAAATCTTGCGTCTCTTGTGTTGTTCTTGCTAGTAGTTTAGGTCCCTATGATTCGGCGAGGTACGAGACGGTGGAGGGTTGGATCTCCGCGCGCACCCCAGAGTTCGAACCTTAAGGGTCTGCCGGAACCCGAAATCCGACAGCTGTGTTGTCATGTCGTATCCCTAGCTCTTACACCATACTCCCTCCGTCCGGATTACATGTTGCCGAAATGGATAAAAAGGATGTATCTAGAACTGAAATACGCCTAGACCCATCCATTTTTTCCGGATGGAGGGAATACATGTCAATATGTCATGCCTTTCTATTCTTCAAGACCTATTCCATCTCTCTGGCATCATGTTTTATAAGTAAATCACCATTCTTCTATACAAGGCATGCAAGGGAAGACGACTATGTTAGAATCTAAAGGGTTGCAAACAAGGCCTTTGCAAAAGATCCAAATGCCGTGGAGAAAATAAACCAACTCCAGTTTTATAGATACTGCTCAAAGACAGAGAAACCCAACTCCTACCGATAATAAGCAGATTCCAGTGGCCAAAGAACTAGTCCGCTCCACCAAAGAAAAATATGTCAACTCAATTCTAAGAAGCGTGTGTGTATCCTTGCATCATGAAATTTTATAGCACGCTGGTCATATTTTCTACATGTTTCTTACCCATCTCTCTTTTAGAAAATAAGCTTAACATATAGAAGAATTTCTGCAATGGTATCGTTTATGAGGAAAGATTCTTGCAGGAATTCTCTGTGCTCCAATGTAGATGTAAGTACCTGTTGTATATCACTATATTTTTACATCAGCATGTATTTTGTTAATCGGCGTGAATCCAACCTTTATCTCGATCTAAATTTAGTTGTAGCAAAATGTATGATTAAAGGCCACAATGTTGATCTTTGTAAGGAAAACTGCACAGTAGTTTTGCATCCCGAGCTGCATGAGTGTACTATCTCATATCGATTGGGTTTGAATACTTTGGTTCTCAGTGGGGTTTTCGGTGTTTTTTACTATGTTGTCCTGTCAGATCCCTAGCTCTTACATCATACTCCTCCGTCCGGATTAAATGTCGCAGAAATGGATAAACCGGATGTATCTAGAACTGAAATACGCCTAGACCCGTCCATTTATTTCCGGATGGAGGGAATACATGTCAATATGTCATGCCTTTCTATTCTTCAAGACCTATTCCATCTCTCTTGTAGCATGTTTTATAACTGAATCACCATTCTTCTATATAAGGCATGCAAGGGAAGACGGCTATGTTAGAATCAAGGGTTACAAACCAGGTCTTTGCAAAAGATCCAAACGCCAGGAGATAATAAACCAACTCCATTTTTCATAGATACTGCTCCAAAGACAGAGAAACCCAAGTCCCAATCGATAATAAGCAGATTCCGGTACAAAGAACTAGTCCACTCCAGTCCAGCAAAAGAATGTCAACTCCATTCTAAGAAGCGTGTGCGTATCGTCACATCATGAAATTTTATAGCATTCTGATCATATTTTCTACATGTTTCTTACCCATCTATCTTTTAGAAAATAAGGTTAAACGATAGAAGACTTCCTCCATTGGGATCGTATTCGAGGAAAATATCTTGCGGGAATTTTCTCGTGCTCCAATGTCGATGTAAGTACATTGTATATCACTATATTTTTACATCAACATGTATTTTGTTAATCGGCGTCAATCTAACCTTTATCTGATCTAAAATTAGTTATAGCAAAATGTTAAAGGTGCCAATGTTGATTTTTGTAAGGAAAACTGCATGGTAGTTTTGCATACTGAGCTGCATGAATGTACTATCTCATATCACGCACATTACTGAATTGTAGTGCTTCTCTGGTTACCCATTCATTCATTGTGTCAATGTTGCTTTCGTACTACCTTACCTGGCTGATGATAGCTGTGCCATATTGTGCTAATTTGGTGTAGGCTAGTTGCCCAACGTTGTGTCAATGTTGCTTTCCTATTATCTGACTTGGCCAATGATAGCAATGCTAGTGTGTTAATTTTGTGCAGGCTGTCAAGATAAGAAGACAAACTCGAAAACAGGAAGGCAACCCCATTGTTTCTTTCCAAAGAATCTAGGCCGTAATATGGCAATAACTCGATTAATCTGTTTGGTTCCCGTCCTAATTTATGTTATGATGCGATGGTCGAGACACTCTCCACTATCAATAATACAAGCTCGCCAAAATCGCCATCCGAATCTGCTCAAGATCCTCTGTCTCGAATGCAACGGAATAAATGTATGTTTGTGAACCAATTAATGGCTGAAGCAATGATGGAAATGGTGGATGAATCAGAGGTGCAGAGTCATGCGGCACAACAACTGATGAATGTTTTCAGAGACAGTGTAGCAAAGCAGAAAGAACTTGCACACATGCTTATGGGCGTCATGTGTGCTGAGGTTGCAGATTGTGACGTTGTAGATGGTTAGGTTCTACTCATTTATTTGCACTGTCATCAATCTTTGATTGCCCAGTGGATGTAATTTCCTGTAGTATATGCTGGATGTGCAATGTTATTCCCTGTATGCCGTACCTTTGCGTGGTCGGTTTTGGTCCTGTGCATAATTGCTCGTCGTAATGGGCTCAAATTATCTAATTTGGCCTAAAGACATGTACGAACTTTAGTGGGCCCATTAAGTTAATGGGCCGTTACTAGGCCAAAAGTTAATGGTTGGCCCTCTTACCTCCCGGGTCGTTAACAGGCCGACATCGAAGCGGGCAACAGGTGGCCCCAGTTTATTTCACGGGCCGTTAACAGGCCGTTACTAAGTTTGGGCTACATATGGCCCAACTATACTGTAGGCCTTTAGCAGGCCGAAAGAGACAACGGGCTTGTATCGACCATGAAGACCATGGGCCGCTAAGAGGCCGAAAGTCGTCAGATTGTAAATGGCCCAACTGTGTTGTGGGCCTTTAGCAGGCTGAAGGAGAAAGCGGGCTGGTATTGGACCATGAAGGGCATGGGCCGTTAAAAGGCCAAAACTAAGGTCCGACTACAAATGGCCCAACTCATTTATGGTCCGTTAACAGCCGAAGGCACACAGGGCCGGAATTGGCCCAACACTTAAATGGGTCGCTAAAAGGCCAAAACTCAGTCCGACTACAAATGGCCCAACTGATTTATGGGTCGTCAACAGTCGAAAGTGACACCGGCCGTAAAATTGGCCCAACACTTAAATGGGCCGCTAAAAGGCGAAACTCAGGTCCGACAACAAATGGCCCATCAGATTTGTGGGCCGTCAACAGTCGAAGACACACCGGCCGTAAACTAGCCCAACATTTAAATGGGTCGCTAAAAGGCCGAAAGATGTACATCTTGAAAATTGGCCCATCCATTAAATGGGCTGTTAACAGACCGAAATCTCATCAGGCCGATATTGAGCCCAAATATATAGCGGGCTGTTAACGGGCTCGAACTGACGATGGGCTGCAATGGTGTCAAATCTTTAACGGGCCGTTGACGGGCCGAATTGGCACATATCGTATGGGCCGTGGGCTTAAATGGACCTGACACAAGTAGGCCTTATATGGGCTGGCACGCTAATTTTTACCGGCCGGCCTTTTCACGGAATGGGCCTCTGTTGGGCCGTGCCATGTGTCGTCAGATCATAGGCGCCTTCCGTCTAATGAGTGGATGACATCTGTCCCAACGATGAGTCGACACATGTTTCCTCCAGCCAATGATGATTTTACACGTGGAAAATCCCCATTGGTCGGGTCATAACGGGTTATCGGATCCAAAACCTGACCCGATAGCTTAACGGCGTTCCGTTACGGTGGATGCCATGTGTCGGTCACCCTTGACGAAAGCACTTCTGTGACACACGATTTATCGTCATGGAAGTGGACACTTCCGTGATGATAATTTTGGTAATGTCATGGAACACTTATAAGACAACACAGGTATGACTATCTTTATTCTGTCATAAAATCGTCATGGAGGTACATGCATGACAAAAAACGCGACCTACTATGACAAACATGTATCATCACGGAAGTGTATTTTTTTTGTAGTGCTGCCGGAGGGGGAACCCATCACCGGTGGCCATCTTCATCATTCGGGCGCTCTCCATGACGAGGAGGGAGTAGTTCACCCTCAGGGCTGAGGGTATGTACCAGTAGCTATGTGTTTGATCTCTCTCTCTCGTGTTCTCTCTATGGCACGATCTTGATGTATCGCGAGCTTTGTTATTATAGTTGGATCTTATGATGTTTCTCCCCTCTACTCTCTTGTGATGAATTGAGTTTCCCTTTGAAGTTATCTTATCGGATTGAGTCTTTGATTTGAGAACACTTGATGTATGTCTTGCCGTGTTTATCTGTGGTGACAATGGGATATCATGTGCCACTTGATGTATGTTTTGGTGACCAACTTGCGGGTTCCGCCCATGAACCTATGCATAGGGGTTGGCACACGTTTTCTTGACTCTCCGGTAGAAACTTTGGGGCACTCTTTGAAGTGCTTTGTGTTGGTTGGATGAATCTGAGATTGTGTGATGCATATCGTATAATCGTGCCCACGGATACTTGAGGTGACAATGGAGTATCTAGGTGACATTAGGGTTTTGGTTGATTTGTGTCTTAAGGTGTTATTCTAGTACAAACTCTTTAATAGATCGATCCGAAAGAATAACTTTGTGGTGGTTTCGTACCCTACCATAATCTCTACGTTTGTTCTCCGCTATTAGTAGCTTTGGAGTGACTCTTTGTTGCATGTTGACGGATTGTTATATGATCTATCTATGTTATTATTGTTGAGAGAACTTGCACTAGTGAAAGTATGAACCCTAGGCCTTGTTTCCTATCATTGCAATACCGTTTACGCTCACTTTTATCCTTAGTTACCTTGCTGTTTTTATATTTTCAGATTACAAATACCTTTATCTACCATCCATTTTGCACTTGTATCACCATCTCTTCGCCGAACTAGTGCACCTATACAATTTACCATTGTATTGGGTGTGTTGGGGACACAAGAGACTCTTTGTTATTTGGTTGCAGGGTTGTTTGAGAGAGACCATCTTCATCCTACCCCTCCTACGGATTGATAAACCTTAGGTCATCCACTTGACGGAAATTTGCTACTGTCCTACAAACCTGTGCACTTGCAGGCCCAACAACGTCTACAAGAAGAAGGTTGTGTAGTAGACATCAGCTCTTTTCTGGCGCCATTGCCGGGGAGGCTAGGTAAGCGGCACTCACTCACACCCCGTCAAGTAAGCTCTTTTCTGGCGCCGTTGTCGGGGAGGTGAGTGCTTGAAGGTATATCTTTAGATCTTGCAATCGAATTTTTTTGTTTCTTGTTTTATCACTAGTTTAGTTTATAAAAGAAAATTACAAAAAAATGGAGTTAAGTTTGTCTCATACGCTTCGTCTTTTTAATATCTTTCGTGAGTTTGATGGAAAGGAAAATTGTGCTCAAGTGCTAGAAGAAGAATGATTTAAAATGCTTGGTACTAAACCTTTGAATGATGAGCATGATTGCAATGTTGTTAGTATAAACTCCTTGAATATCCATAGTACTAATGATGATTGCTCTAGTCATGATGAAAATATCTCTCATAAGCATGTCAACTTTAGTGGAGTGCATGTGAAAGGATCGATATAGTTGACTAGAGGGGGGGGGGTGAATAGGCAACTAACTATTTTTAAGCTTTTCTTTACCAATTTAAACTTTGCAATAATAAAGGTTGTCTAGATGTGCAACTAGATGGACAACCTATATGATGCAACAACACAAGCACACGAGCAAGCAAGGATAGGAACACAAATAAGCTTGCACAAGTAAAGGGATAAGATAACCAAGAGTGGAGCCGGTGGAGACGAGGATGTGTTACCAAGTTCCTTCCTTTTGAGGGGAAGTACGTCTCCGTTAGAGCGGTGTGGAGGCACAATGCTCCCCAAGAAGCCACTAGGGCCACCAGTAATCTCCTCACGCCTCGCACAATGCAAGAGCCGTGATTCCACTATTGGTGCCCTTGAAGGCGGCGACCAACCTTTACAAACAAGGTTGGGGCAATCTCCACAACTTAATTGGAGGCTCCCAACAACACCACGTAAGCTTCACCACAATGGAATATGGCTCCACGGTGACCTCAACCGTCTAGGATGCTCAAACACCCAAGAGTAACAAGATCCGCAAGGGATAAGTGGGGAATCAAATATCTTGTGGTGGAAGTGTAGATCGGGCCCTTGTCACCCAATCCCGAGCAAATCAACAAGTTTGATTGGCTAGGGAGAGAGATCGGGCCAAAATGGAGCTTGGAGCAACAATGGAGCTTAGAGAGAGAAGAGGTAGTCAACTAGAGATTGAAGATGCCACTTATATAGTCGAGGAAAAATTCCAACCGTTATCCACTTACTCAGCCCGGGAGACGCGGTCCTACCGCTCCAGTGGGCGCTGGTATTATCATGAGGTCAGCATGTACTACCGTGGAGGACCACGGTACTACAGCGGCAAAGACAGGCCGGGACTAGTCTCGACTATAAGATTACCGCTATGCTGGTACTACCGCTCCCCTTGCGATTACTACCGCAAGGTCGGGAGTCACTGACACGAGAAGGGCGCGGATGAAATAAATTACATCCGTGCCAACTTCCAAAACCGCAGAGTGCAAAATCCGACGCGGTACTACATCTCCGGAGGAGCGGTACTACCGTAGCGCGTGCCTACTACCGTGCAACTATGGTACTCGGTAGGAGGGCCACGGTACTACGGCTCATAGGGAGCAGTACTACCGTGGGCTCCGCGGTACTACCGCGCTGGATGAGTGGTACTACCGTGGTGGGCGCGGATGTAAAAAATTACATCCGCCCCTACTACCGCACCGGAGTGGCACTAGGCCTGGGAGCCGCGGTACTACCGCTCCAGAGGAGCGGTACTACCACGTGAAGCTGCGGTACTACCGCAAGTACAGTGGCGGTTGTCAGATTTCCGCACAACCAAGATAATGAAGGGAAGCTCCAAAGTGCAGGGAAAGGAGGGACAAGTGTACGTGTTGATTCCGCCCTAACCTTTCCGACGCGGACCCCCTCTTAATAGTACGGCTCTCCTACGACTCAAATCCACCAAAAAGAAACATAGGACGACGCCGTCTTCAATAGTCTCCGAGGGCAATCAATCGTCTCGAGCCTAGAGATGAACCATCTGAGGAACTCAAAGCATACGATTAGTCCGCAAAAGTATCGTCATCAATCACCAAAACACTTACGAGATAAATATGCCCTTACAATCTCCCCTTTTTTGGTGGATTGATGACAATACGGGATTTGCACAAAGATACAATAATATAGAACAAGGGCAAAACCCTCCTCTCCAAAATATAGACGGGCTCCCCCTAGATGTGTGCACTGGATGAATGCTTTCGATCGCATAGCACACGCATTTAGGATCACCACTCCCCTATATTTTAGAGACAAAGGTCCGAAGAATAACATCTAAGCAACATCTAGCACGATATAACATAAGTTTGCTAAGATAGATAGAGTGCATACGTCTTACACCATATGAAGGAAAAGCAACTAAAAATGAGGTTCAAACGATTCAAACGAGGTTCAACCGAAAACGCAATAAACACACCAAACACGAACACGACACAAGACTCAAGAATCCTCACGCCTTCTCCCCTTTGGCATCGAGACGCCAAAAAGGCAGAGAGGACACCTACACACAAGCGGTGGCTCAAGCGAAGGGAACTCGTCCCAACCCTCTCCGTCAGACTCCTCGCAGCAGGGATGGACTCCTCGGCGTCCTCCTCAGAATGAGTCCACTTGTAGCCTTGCTTCGCCATCCACTCGGCCTCTGGAGTGATGTGCTCCTTAGACCCGCCAGACACATCCTCACCATAGAGCTTCAAGATCTTCCTGTCCCGGCGACGACTCTCCTTGGATGCCACATGAGTCTTGTACTGCCCCTTGGCTTGCATGCAGAAAAGAGTCTTCATCTTGTCCTTCAGCTTCGTGGCCCAAGAAGGCATAGAGGAGATCTGGGAAGGCCTAGCAGTATGGCCCTCATCAACATTCTCAGCGCCAGCATCCTCGTCTCCAACAGTAGCCCTAGCAGCAGACGCCTCGGCACGAGTAGTAGTGTTGGCCCAGTTGGGTTTGACACGCAGACAGATGGGGTCATGGCGAATCCAGTCAGGGGCAAGGAACTCCTCACCAGGGAACATCTTATCCCAAGTCCTCGAGATCAGCAGAAACAGATATGGCCCATAGATAGGCACTTTGCGGTTGAACACCGCAAATCGAAGCTCACACCACATGATGTGTGAGATATCAAGTGGCTGAGTCTGAGACACACGAGCCTCCTCGCAGATGAGCATCATATCCACCATATAGGCATGGACCTTGTCCTTGTCACCAATGCGGGGAACAAGGAGTTGCGGAAGATGCGGTACATGATATCCAGAAGAGTTGAGCACCAACCCTATCTTGCCACTTGGAAGCGTCTTCTCAACATAGTACGGTGCAAGCCTGTCCTTGTTGGCGTAGTCGTGGTTGGCATGGGGACTAACACCCACGGGGAGTCAAGCCCGTCATCGTGAACTTGGAGCAAATCCATGAACTCCTTCCGTAGCAATCGACTTACGGCCATTTGTCATCCAGGTCATCCTCCTCTCCTCATTGGGGTGAAAGTAGATGTATAAAAGAACCCGACCAATGAGCTCGGGATCATAGTCAAGGTGAAAAGAGATCACATGCTCAATGCCAAACTGCTTCCACCAAGTCCGTGAGCCTCTCCAAAGTAGGCGCGTAACTTCTCCTTCCTCAAGTGATGCATGTCAATCCACTTCACATCCACATAGGTATTCTGCTTGTTCTTGATGACGTCCAGATAGACGTTGGTTTGATGCTTGTTCCAGAACAGCTCACAGCCCGTGACTGAGGAACGAGGGGTCACGTATGGATCAATTTGCCTAAGACGGACGTAGTCAGATTGGGGCATCTCATCCATGCCCTTGGCGGGCTCCTTGAACATGTTGGCAGTTGTCTTGACATGGCGCTTGGGGGCAGAGGAGGAGCCCTCTGGTGCTTCACCGGGGTTCTTGTGACGCTTGGAGCCAGTGTCACGACTGGGATTGGACCGGCGAGAGCCACCACCTGAAACACACACGCAAAGCACCAAAGACGCAAAGAAGATCAATGCAAAGGCCACGAAAAAGCACAAGAAACACGTAGGAGACATATGAGAAAGTTGGCATGCGATAGGTGTGAGTCACGGTAGTACTGCTCCAAACGCGGTAGTACCGTGCAAGGTCACGGTAGTACCGTGGTTGGAGCGGAAGTAGAGCTGTAGTGCCGCACAGAAGCTGGTAGTACCGCACCAGGGCGGTAGTATCAAGGTCGCAGCGGATCCAACTATCGATTTGAATCTAAAAAGAACTGAAACAACGGCGTTGCTACAGTGAACAGATCTAGCGCATGACAACAATACACATATAAATCCTATGCAATACTACACTCCTTCATCCTATTCTTGCAGAGATTAGGCCTATCAATCTCAAGAACACACAAGCCTCCCCAAAACCTAGAAATGCCAAACACCATCAACAAGGAGAGGGAATTAGGGAAAAACCTGGGTCCATAGCAAGAGCACGTGGTGGGGAATGATCCCACCGGTCGGAATCACGGGAGGGCAGCGGTGGAGGAGATCCGGCGAGACGCCGCTCCGCTTCTTGAGAAAGGGAGAGCAGGAGGCGACGTGGGGAGAAGGCAGCGAATGGGTATGGGGAGTTAGAACTCCCCCTGCCCGTCCTTATCCTCACGCCCTCGAACCGTCGCGGTAGTACCGCGTATCATCGCGGTAGTACCGCTCGGGCGGAAGTTCCGCACCGAGGCGGTAGTACCGCTCAACCGGGCGGCAGTAAAAAATTACTGCCGTGAGGTTGCGGTAGTACCGTGCTCCCGCAAGCGGTAGTACCGTGGCAGGCTGCGGTAGTACCGCAGCTGGCCGCGGTAGTACCGTGAATCTCAAGTCACCGCAGGTTTCAAAAACGAAAAGAGGGTGTAACGCCCCGGATTCGATGCGCCAGGTGTCTTCCAGTTATTCGCCGTCGTTGCCATGTCATTTGCTTGCGTGTTGCACTTTGCCATGTCATCATCTGCATTTTTATCATGTCATCATGTGCATCTCTTTGTGCATATGTGTTCGTGTCATGCATCCGAGCATTTTCCCCGTTGTCCATTTTGCAATCCGGCACTCCTATGTCTCCCGGCGCCCTCTTTTACCTCTTTTCGTGTGCGGGTGTTAAACTTTCTCGGAATATACCGAGGTTTGTCAAGCGGCCTTGGTATAGCACCGGTAGACCGCCTGTCAAGTTTCGTGCCATTTGGAGGTCGTTTGGTACTCCAACGGTTAACCGGGTAACCGTAAAAGCATCTTTTGTGTGCAGCCCAACACCCCTTCCAAAGTGGCCCAAACCCCAGCAAACTCCCCTCCATGCTCTCGGTCGTTCGATGATGATCGCGTGGCCGAAAACCGCACCTCATTTGGACTCTACTAGCTCCCTCTACCTATAAATATGTGCATCCCCCCGATTTTTCGCGCAGATCAAACCCTAGCCAAACTCCTCCCGCCACGGACATGTCCGCCTCCGCCCCAGACGCGTCCACCGCCACGTCGCTGCAGCCAATCAGGTGCCGCCACGTCATCGCTGCCGCCGCCTCAGCCAATCCCTCCGCGCCACCTCAGCCCCCGGCCCGCGCCCTCTCTCTCCCCGCCGCCGCGGCCCGCGGAGCCCACGGAGGCTCGAGCTCAGCGCCACCGCCGCCGTCCGCCCGCCTCGGCCGCGCCCGGACCTCTCCGCCCGTCAGCGGCCGCCGCCCGCCGCCGTCTTGCCAGCGCTTCGCCGCCACGCCGCCGCCGTCGCCCGACTCCCGCCGCCTCGGCCCCTCCGCCTCCGCGCCGCCCCTCGCCGCAGCTCCTCCAGAGCCCCGTGTCCCGCTGCCCAGGCGAGCTTCGCCGCGCCTCCTCGCCGACCAGCGCCTCCCGGCCGCCCGGCCGTAGCGCTCACGCCGCCGCCGCCAGAATCCGCCGCATGCGCTCCCTCGGCGTCGGCCGCCCCGTCGTCCGATCCGGACGGGTGGGATGAGATCCACCCGTCCCGGAACCAAATGGCTCCCCCGATCCTGGTTCCCTCCGTCCCGGGTCCACCCCGTCCATTTTTCCCCGAGGTGAAATTCTGCTAAGTCCCCGAATTCAGTAATTTTCATGACATGTTTAACCTGCTGTAACTTTGCATCCGTACCTCCGTTTTGTGGGTATAATATGTCAAATTGTTCGCCTCGACGAGTACATCATTTCACCTCATTGAATCATGTTCATTTGAGCCAATCTTGATGCCCTAAATGTTGTTAGAAGAGTGCTATGTGATGTTAGTTTCAGATTCTTATCAGAACATGCACTTTTGTCATTTTTGCCATGATTGATGTGTGCACCCTATGAACTTGAGTCATACATGTGTTTTGTAATATGCCATGCCATCTTTACAGGGGTGTATACCGTGTATTTTTGTGATCTCTGTGGTGACTAGCACAAGCATGCAAACTAGGCTTCATGATGTTGCTGATTTCAGCCCCTGTTCTGCTTATTTTGAGTTACTTCAGTGAGGATGTTTTGAACATATGGTTATTCTCTATCCATCCATGCCTTTGTTTGCAATTATGGAGTGCCATAGATTGAGTCAATCGAGCTCTACTTTTGCTATAAAATGTTTCCTGGCAGGTTGTTTACATGTTATTCAAATTTGCCAAGGTTGTTGTAGTTGATCCGTGTATGCTGTTATGTTGTTCTTGCCATGTATAGATTCTATGCCATGTCTTCTTACTGTTGGTTGCCTTGCCATGCCATGTATTGCTCCGTGGTGAGTGGTTCAAGCTCACCAACATGCCTACTTATTGTTGTTCCTGCCATGTATGAATCTGTAATATAACTTGCTATGTTTACATGGGTGCCATCATATTTTCTGATCCTTTTTGGCTCATGGTCAGTAAGGGACATTTGTTCTATGAGATTAGTAGATTCATGCCATGCCTTTTTTTGCCATGATGATTTCTTGTACCATATCGTTCGATAGCTCTAAACATTGCAACCTGATGTTATTTCTGCTAAAGTCTGAAACTGTTATTATTTGCAATCTTGCCATGTCATTTTGAGCATGTTCTAGTGATTTCTGGAGATAGCTCAGTGTTCATGTTTTGTCATGCTTTACCTGTACTTCATGTCCATGCCTTTTGTTTTCACGTTGAGGTGTTGTAGCATGTTGTTTTGATGCTTGCAATATGCCTAGTTGCTGTTTTAGACAGATTATTGCTATAACTTGTTTCATGTGTATGTGTTGAACCGTTGCTCCGTTTTGAGTGTGCTCTATATTAAACTTGCTTGATTTTGCATGTAGTTTCATATTATCATGTTGCATCCATGTTTTGAGAGTGTTTGCTTGAGGTTTGTATGCATTTTGCATCAATGCCATGTTTAACTTGTTGTGCTCATATCTTCTAGGCCGTAGCTCCGAATTAAAGGAACTTTATATGTAACTTGACTAGAATTTCGTGTAGATCAGCTTGGTGCATTTTAAATTGCTGTTTAAGAACTTGAACATAAAGTTATTCAGATCTGGAACAATTTCGAAATTTGCATATGAGGACTTACCGGAATTGTTATATGTTGTTTCCGGCCTCATTTAAACTTGCTTTGATGTGTTGCTCTTGTTTGCATCATCTCTTGCCATGAGTAGCTGCATGCAGCTTTGTCATGCATCATGCTTGTTGTGCATCGTGCCTTGTTCATGTGTGGTGTGTTTACCTATGTTGTGTGCTTCTTCTTGTTAGTTCCCGTTTCGTTGCGATCGTGAGGATTCGTTCGTCTACGCTTGGTTCGGCTTCATCCGTTTGTCTTCTTCATGGACTCGTTCTTCTTCCTTGCGGGATTTCAGGCAAGATGACCGCTACCCTGGATCTCACTACTATCATTGCTATGCTAGTTGCTTCGTTCTATCGCTATGCTGCGTTACCTATCTTTTGCTCCTCAAGCCTCCCAAATTGCCATGTCAGCCTCTAACCGTTGTCACCCTTCCTAGCAAACCGCTGTTTGGCTATGTCACCGCTTTGCTCAGCCCCTCTTATAGCGTTGCTAGCTGCAGGTGAAGATGAAGATTGCTCCATGGTGGACAGGATTTTGGTTGGGATATCACAATATCTCTTATATTATTAATGCATCTATATACTTGGTAAAGGGTGGAAGGCTCGGCCTTATGCCCGGTGTTTTGTTCCACTCTTGCTGCCCTAGTTTCCGTCATATCGGTATTATGTTCCCGGATTTTGCGTCCCTAACGCGGTCGGGTGATTTATGGGACCCCTTGACAGTTCGCTTTGAATAAGACTCCTCCAAAGAAGGCCCAACATTGGTTTTCCATTTGCCTCACCACCACCTACATTTCCCTTGGGAGTAATTAACCCAAGGGTCATCTTTATTCAGCCCCCCGGGCCAATGCTTGTCTAAGTGTTGGTCCAAACTAGAGCACCGTGCGGGACCATCCCTTGGCAACTTGGGTTACGCCGGTACTGTGACGCTTAGCTTATCCGGTGTTGCCACGAGAACGAGATATGTGTAGCTCCTATCGGGATTGTCACGATCAGGCGGTCTTGTTGGTCTTGTTTTATTGCTGTCGAAATGTCTTGTAGCCGGATTCCGAGACTGATCGGGTCTTCCCGGGAGAAGGAATATCCTTCGTTGATCGCGAGAGCTTATCATGGGCTAAGTTGGGACACCCCTCTGTGGATTGAACTTTCGAGAGCCGTGCCCGCGGTTATGTGGCGTATGGGAATTTGTTAATATCCGGTTGTAGTAAACTTGAAGCAAACTCTTCTAAAATACACCAACCGTATGCGTAATCGCGTGAGTGTCTCTTTTCGGGTTGATCGAGAGGAGAACACAGGTTTCGGGTTATGTCTCGGCGTAAGTAGGAGTTCGTGATCACTTCTTGATCATTACTAGTTGACGACCGTTCCTTTGTTTCTCTTCTCGCTCTCATTTGCGTATGTTAGCCACCATATATGCTTAGCCGCTGCTGCAACCTCACCACTTTATCCTTTCCTTTCCCATTAAGCTTTGCTAGTCTTGAAACCCATGGTAATGGGATTGCTTGAGTCCTCGTGGCTCACAGATTACTACACCACCGATTGCCAGTGTACAGGTTGTGCGATGATCATGACGCGAGAGCGATGTTTTCTTGTGTTGGAGTTCTTCTTCCGCTTCTTCGATCGTGGATAGGTTCCGTGTCGGCACTGGGCTAGCAGTGGTGGATATTGTTTGAGTTTCATTTATGATTCATCCGTAGTCGGATGTTGATCTTGTATGTTGTATTGTTGTATTCATGTGACTTTGTATGTATTTGGATGTATTCCCACTATTATGTAATGTTGATGTAATGATATCCACCTTGCAAAAGCGTTTCAATATGCGGGTCTATCCTTGGTGGGACCGTCGAGTTCCTTTTGGATAGGGTCGCATATTGGGCGTGACAGAGGGCCTTTGCAAGGAAACCTTTTTACACACAAGAAACCACAAACTCTGGTACAAACTAGAGGCAAAAGACAACAAGCAACCACCAAACGACAAGGACTCACAAAGAGAGAGGTCGGTGGCCGAAGCCACCTATGTTTGAGTGGAATGGTATGGCACCGCGAAGAATTATCCTTGGGTCCATGACCAAAACTCGTCTTTGGAACACAAGTACCATCAAAAATGGCTAATGTGAAAGAGGTGATCGATTTATGCATAATGGGGGGAGGGAGAGTTCATTGAGAGAACAATACTCCCCCTATGTCCATGCCTACACCTAAACTAGACAACACGTTGAGTGTGGTGGGGAGTGCACGGGCTCAAGTCACATTGCTCAAATCAATGATATTTAGCTCATGCCTTAACTCGCGAAATCTTGCTTCATCTAAGGGCTTCGTGAATATATCCGCAAGGTTATCCTGAGTGTTGACATACTTGAGCCTCGATCTCTCCTCGCCTAATGTGATCCCGGATGAAATGATACCGAATCTCGATGTGCTTCGTCTTGAAGTGTTGCACCGGGTTGAGAGAAATCTTGATGGCACTTTCATTATCACACCAAAGAGGCACTTTGTCACAAATGACACCATACTCCTTTAAAGTTTGCCTCATCCATAGGAGTTGAGCACAACAACTACCGTCCGCCTCATATTCCGCTTGATTGGACGAGAGAGACACACAACTTTGCTTCTTGGAAGACCAACTTACCAAGGAGCAACCAAGAAATTGGCACCTCCCGGAGGTGGACTTCCTATCCACTTTGTCTCCCGCCCAATCGAATCCGTAAATCCTTCAAGCTTGAAGTTTGCTCCTCTTGGGTACCATAAGCCAAAGTTTGGGGTATGAGCCAAATATCGAAAGATTCGCTTGACCGCCACATAGTGACTTTCCTTCGGTGCGGCTTGAGACCGTGCACACATTCCCACACTCAACATGATATACGGTCTAGATGCACAAAGGTAAAGCAAGGATCCAATCATGGAGCGATATACCTTTTGATCCATCGCTTTACCATTGGGATCAATGTCAAGTTGGCACTTGGTGGGCATTGGTGTAGTAGCCGGCTTGACATCACTTAGCTTGAGTCTTTTGAGCATGTCTTGAGTGTATTTGGCTTGGTTGATGAAGGTTCCTTCTCTTCTTTGTTTGATATCGAAACCAAGGAAGAACTTCAACTCTCCCATCGAAGACATCTTGAACTTGGAGGTCATGAGAGCGGCAAATTCCTCATTGAAAACTTTGTTAGGAGAACCAAAGATAATATGATCAACATATAGTTGGCATACAAACAACTCCCCATTGACCTTCTTGGTAAAAAGAGTGGGATCGATTTGCCCCACTTCAAAACTACGATCTTGTAACAACTCGGTAAGGTGGTCATACCACGCACGTGGGGCTTGTTTAAGGCCATAGAGTGCCTTATCGAGTTGATACACATGATCCGGGAAGTAGGGTCCTCGAACCCGGGGTTTCTTGACATAGACCAACTCATTGATGGGACCATTAAGAAAATCACTTTTACATCCATTTGTTGCAACTTAAAGTTGTGATGGGAAGCATAAGCAATCAACAAACGAATGGATTCAAGACGAGCAACGGGAGCAAAGGTTTCACCGTAGTCGATACCCTCGACTTGGGAGTAGCCTTGTGCTACCAATCTTGCCTTGTTGCGAATGATGTTCCCATGAGCATCTTGCTTGTTCTTGAAAATCCACTTGGTTCCAATGACGGTGTGGTTCTCCGATGGCCTTGGCACCAATCTCCACACCTTGTTGTACTCGAATTTGTTGAGTTCTTCATGCATGGCATTGAGCCAATCCGAGTCTTTGAGCGCCTCATAGACCTTTTGAGGTTCAACACAAGAGACAAACGCGTGATGTTCACAATAGTTTGCCAATTGTCTACGAGTGCTTACCCTTTTCTTAGGCTTCCAACCACATTCTCCATGAGATGGCCTTTGGTGGTGAGTTTGGAAGCAATCTTGGCGGCACGACGCTCTAATTCCTCCTCGGAGGTGAGATGAGGAGGGGTCACTTGATCATCTTGAGCCTGCCTTGAGCATGGTCTCCATCTTGAGCATGCTCGGGGGAGAGAACTTGACCTTGGGCATCATTTGAGGTGATATCATCGTATTGAGCACGATCTTGCCCTTGGTCTTGTTCATGGGGTTGAGGGCCTTCACTTTGTTCTTCGGAAGCGTGTGGGCCTTGGGTTGGTGATGGCTCCACTTGAGTGGAGCATTGTCCTTCTCCTTCGCCACAAGGGGTTCCTCAATGGGTAGGATAAAGCCAACTCCCATTCTTCTTATGGCTTGGGGAGGAATTTCATCACCTACATCACAAGTGCCACTTTGCTCCACTTGGGAGCCGTTATTCTCATCAAACTCCACGTTACACGTCTCCTCAATAAGTCCCGTGGATTTATTGAGGACACGGTAAGCATGAGAGTTTGTAGCATAACCAACAAATATGCCCTCATGAGCTCTAGCTTCAAATTTAGACAAACGAACACCTTTCTTGAGAATGAAACACTTACACCCGAACACCCGGAAGTACTTGAGGTTGGGCTTGTTGCCGGTGAGTATCTCATAAGGCGTCTTGTTCAAGCCTTTATGAGATAGAGCCGATTGGATGCATGACAAGCGGTGTTGCTGGCTTCGGCCCGAAAGTTGTATGGAGACTTGAACTCCGCCATCATGGTCCTTGCCGCATCCATCAATGTCCGGTTCTTTATCTCCGCAACACCATTTTGTTGAGGGGTATATGGTGCAGAATATTGATGCTTGATTCCCTCATCACTAAGAAACTCATCCAAGGTGTAGTTCTTGAACTCGGTGCCGTTGTCACTTCTTATAGTCAAGATCTTTGCATTATGTTGACGTTGAGCTTCATTTGCAAAGTCGATGACGGTTTGTTGAGTCTCACTCTTCCTCTTGAAGAAATATACCCAAGTGTATCTCGAATAATCATCCACAATCACCAAACAATACTTTCTTCCTCCAAGACTATCAAATGATGGTGGCCCAAAGAGATCCATCCAAGGAGCTCAAGGTTCTCTTTGAGTATATGATAGTCGTGGGAGGGTGAGCCTTCTCATGAAGCTTTCCTTCAATACAAGCACGCAAGCACGGTCTTTGGCAAAACTAACATTTGTTAGTCCACGGACATGGTCCCCTTGAGAAGACTTTGCAAAGATCTCATATTGACATGGGCTAAACGGCGATGCCAAAGCCATCCCACGCCAACTTTAGCCATTAGGCATGTCGCGGTCTTAGTGGGCGCCCAAAAGTTAATCACATAGAGACCATTTTCGACATGCCCAACAAAGGCTACTTTAAGAGTCTTGCTCCACAAGAGGGCCACGGTATCAATGTCAAAGAAAGTAGCAAAACCCATGACTGCAAGTTGACGAACGGAAAGCAAATTGTATGCAAGGGACTCAACAAGCATGACTTTCTCGATCGTAAGATCATGAGAAATGACAACCTTGCCGAGACCCAATACCTTAGAATGTGATGCATCACCCCACTCGACATCGGTGGGCATAGATGGAATCTCTTGCACGTCCACCACCATGTCCTTGCTCCCAGTCATATGATTTGTTGCTCCACTATCGAGCAACCATGATCCCCACCCAAGCAAACCCCTACAAGAGATCAATGCTTGGTTTTAGGTACCCATTTGGTAATGGGTCCTTTGATGTTAGTAACGAGGGTCTTAGGAACCCAAATAGACCATTCAATGTACTCATAAGAAGAACCAACAAATTTAGCATAAACATGCCCATCACTAGCACGGCACAACACATAAGAGGGGTTAAAGTCGCGGCTATGTTCATGGGGATGACATTGTCCTTCTTGACATTGCCACCCTTTGCACGGTTCTTCTTCTTCTTGAAGCACCCTCTCCCTTCCTCACAAAAGTTTGCTTGAGAGGGGAGGTTGCTTGGTCTTGTCATTCTTCTTCTTGCTCTTGGGCTTGGGCGAACCCAATCCCTCCTTGTCCACAACTTCCTTTTGATTACTCAAAAGGTCGTTAAGGTTCTTCTCACCTTGAATGCATGTGACAAGGCCCTTTTCAAGTTGCTCCTTCAACTTAGCATTCTCCTCAACAAGATGCACATGCTCACAACAAGGGTTAGTAGCATTTGCATTATCAATCAATATCATATGAGGAAAGGTGGCTTTCTCCTTGGTTAGCTTCACTTGGAGTTGATCATGAGACTCTTTGAGACTAGCATGAGCACCCTTCAAGACTTTGTGAGCCTTGTCGAGAGTGTCAAAGTCCTCGTTGAGTCTAGCAAGATCAACTCCAAGCTTTGCCTTCTTGGAACTAAGCACACGAGACACAACAAGAGCATGATCAATGTCTTTATTTAATTTAGCGTGATCATCGTTGTGTGACTCCTCAAGAGCCAAACGAAGACCACGCCTCTTCCTCAAGAGCATTGGAAAGATCTGAAATCTCATCGGCATAGTCACGACTATGCCCTTCCCTCTTAGAGATGGTTTCTTCATGAGTCTCAATCATGACACTGGCTTCACAAGTTGTTCCAAGAGAGCAACAAAGTGCTTCTTGGATTTGCCCTTGAGTTTACTCATAAAGATCTCAAATTCATTTTCCTCTACATTAGTTCCCTCATGTTCATCAATGCAATCCGTCAAAGAAGAATGATTGATGATGGTAGTTTTGATGTTGGGGGTTACCTTGTTGGTGGCTTTAGCCATGAGGCACTTGGCGGTGATGCTTTCATTGGGTGAACCAAGAGAGACACTGAGGAGTCATTGCAATGGCCACGGAGGCCATTGCAACCGATTCACCATCCTCATCATCATCATCATCCTCATTGTACTCTTCTTGAACCACCAAGGCTTTGTGAGGAGTCTTCTTTGGGAAGTTGCTCTTGTTGGGGAAAGACTTGGCCTTGTCCTTACGGATGAGCTTTCCACCATTGTCTTCCCTCTTCTCATATGGACACTCCGCAACAAAGTGACTCACATTGCCACAATTGAAACACGTCCTCTCGTTGCTTGCCCTTAGAGCCACTTGAATTGCTCTTGTTGAAGTTGGGCCTTGAGTTCTTCTTGCTCCAAAATTGTCTTGAAGCAAGGGCCATGTGTTCATGATAATCATACTTAGTATCTTCGAGGTTGCTCTCTTCTTCTTCCTCCTCTCCACCTTCTTCGACACAACTCTTGGCCTTCAAGGCGAGGTTGGGCTTCTTTGCTCTTTGGGAGCGAAGCACCGCATTGTCGGCGGTCTTGTCCAATATGCTCATAGCCACAAACTCATCCAACACATCACTTGAGGACAAGGTGTGGAAGTCCGGTCGTTGACGGATGACGGAGGACATGGCTTTGTGGTAGGGCATCATTGCCTTGAGAAATTTGTGCTTGATCCAGTTGTCATCGGTGTCCTTACTTCCATGATCCCGGAGGGAGACAACGAGCTTGGTTACTCTCCGATAGAGCTCACGAGGTTCTTCTTCTTCCTTCATTGCAAACTCATCGGCTTCATCTTGGACCACTTCATAATTGGAACGTTGAATGCTTGCGCTTCCTCGATACATGGAAACCACCTTGAGCCAAGCATCTTTGGCACGGGAGTAAGGCCGGAGATGAGGGAGGTCTTCGGGAAGGATTGCTTCTTGGATGATGAAGAGAGCATTCTCATTGAATTGATGGTCCACGACCTCTCTAGGAGAAAAGTTGCTCGGATCATGTGGATAGAAACCTTCTTCAATGATTTTCCAAAGGTTAGTGTTCACATGATTTAAATGACGCTTAAAACGATAAACCCAAGAATCAAAATCCTCCTTTTTATCAATCTTAGGTGGTGGACCGGCATGATTCAAATGAGTGGAAGGAATCGGTCCACCATAAACGGGAGGTTGCACATGGGCGAAGATGCGGTGCCATTCTTACCACTAGACGAGGGGCTTTCTCACTAGTAGCTTCCCCTTATCGGAGTTAGCATCCGCCTCCCGTGTTGGCGGGATCACCCACTTTCACGGATGCGGTGGAAAGTTTAAGCCCTTCTAGGAATTCCTTAAACATGTCCTTGACCTCGCTCGTCATGGAGTTTTTCAATGTGTCCAACGCCACATTGAATTCCTCACGAGATCGAGGTATCCTTCTCCGTAGATGATGTCGGATTCGCACCGAGTGCTCCCCACATCATCTACGATGTCAACTATACTCTTCTGGACGATAAAGTCCTTAAAAAGAGACGAGGCTCGATACCAATTGAAAGGATCGATATAGTTGACTAGAGGGGGGGTGAATAGGCAACTAACTATTTTTAAGCTTTTCTTTACCAATTTAAACTTTGCAATAATAAAGTTGTCTAGATGTGCAACTAGATGGACAACCTATATGATGCAACAACACAAGCACACGAGCAAGCAAAGATAGGAACACAAATAAGCTTGCACAAGTAAAGGGATAAGATAACCAAGAGTGGAGCCGGTGGAGACGAGGATGTGTTACCAAGTTCCTTCCTTTTGAGGGGAAGTACGTCTCCGTTAGAGCGGTGTGGAGGCACAATGCTCCCCAAGAAGCCACTAGGGCCACCGTAATCTCCTCACGCCTCGCACAATGCAAGAGCCGTGATTCCACTATTGGTGCCCTTGAAGGCGGCGACCAACCTTTACAAACAAGGTTGGGGAAATCTCCACAACTTAATTGGAGGCTCCCAACAACACCACGAAGCTTCACCACAATGGAATATGGCTCCACGGTGACCTCAACCGTCTAGCATGCTCAAACACCCAAGAGTAACAAGATCCGCAAGGGATAAGTGGGGGGAATCAAATATCTTGTGGTGGAAGTGTAGATCGGGCCCTTATCACCCAATCCCGAGCAAATCAACAAGTTTGATTAGCTAGGGAGAGAGATCGGGCCAAAATGGATCTTGGAGCAACAATGGAGCTTAGAGTGAGAAGAGGTAGTCAACTAGAGGTTGAAGATGCCCCTTATATAGTCGAGGAAAAAATCCAACCGTTATCCACTTACTCAGCCCACGAGACGCGGTACTGCCGCGAGGCCGCGCGGTACTACCGTGGAGGACCACGGTACTACCGCGGCAGCAGCACAGGCCGGGACTAGCCTAACTAAGGGGCACTACTACCGCTTGCGCGGTACTACCGCTCCCCCTTGCGGTACTACCGCAAGGCGAGTCACGGCACGAGAAGGGCGCGGATGAAATAAATTACATCCGTGCCAACTTCCGCTGAAACCGCGGTAGTGCAAAATCCGACGTGGTACTACCGCTCGAGGAGGCGGTACTACCGTAGTCGCGTGCCTACTACCGTGCAACTACGGCATTTTCGGTAGAGGGCCACGGTACTACGGCTCATAGGGAGCAAGTACTACCGTGGGCTCCAGCGGTACTACCGCTACCGACGAGCGGTACTACCGTGGTGGGCGCGGATGTAAAAAATTACATCCGCCCCTACGACCGCACCGGAGCGGCACTAGGCCTGGGAGCCGCGGTACTACCGCTCCAGAGGAGCGGTACTACCGTGCACCCCGCGGTACTACCGCGTGAACCTGCGGTACTACCGCAAGTACAGTGGCAGTTGTCACATTTCCGCACAACCAAGATAACAAAGGGAAGCTCCAAAGTGCAGGGAAAGGAGGGACTAGTGTACGTGTTGATTCCGCCCTAACCTTTCCGACGCGGACCCCCTCTTAATAGTACGGCTCTCCTACGACTCAAATCCACCAAAAAGAAACATAGGACGACGCCGTCTTCAATAGTCTCCGAGGGGCACCGAATCGTCTCGAGCCTAGAGATGAACCATCTGAGGAACTCAAAGCATACGATTAGTCCGCAAAAGTATCGTCATCAATCACCAAAACACCTACGGGATAAATATGCCCTTACAGCATGTTTGCATTAACACACCAAATAAAGAAGATATATATTGCAAGAGGCATAAGTATTTAGAAACTAAGAAGTTGCAAGAAAGGCTAGATAAGAGTGCGGAGTATTTAAGATATCTTTCCCGTTGTGAATTTTGCAATAAACAAGATCATTTACATCTCCAATGCAAATTGTTTCATGATCGGATCATGTCCAAAAATTGTGATGATTTGATCTCCCTTTCTCATTACAATGAACTTAGATTGCTTTTGGGTTGTGAAGAGTTGAAACGTTTAACTAAGCCTATTCCAGAATTTAATCTTAAGCATTTTCTTGATATTGATCTAGAAAAGATTTATATGTTTTGTGCGGAGAATTGCATTGAAAATCCTTATATTGCCAATTACCTAAAGAAAAGAAAGCAAATGGAAGATGATGAGAATACTAATGAAAGGGAACAGACTTCCCAATCTCCTCCTATTATTTCTTATGATGAATCAGGTAACGAGGAGGAGCTTTCTATTCAACCAATCTCATCAATAAGGAGCTCAAAGAGGAAGGTTGAACCTACACATAATGTGAAGAAGAAAAAGAAAAGAAGGAGCAACAAAGGTAGAAAGGTATCCCTCCCAAATGATTTTGCCCCTACTACTCATTGTGATGATGATAATTGCTTTACTATTGGTGCTATCCCTATTTTTAATGATGAGAGTGATTATGCTTATGATATGAAAGAGCCCAAGCTTGGGGAAGCTATGTTTGATGAGGATGAAATATTTGAGAATATATTTGCTGAAATTAATGTTTGTCCCAAGCTTGGGGATGCTATGTTTAATGAAGATGATATTTTTAGAACCCCAAGTTTTGATATGCAAAGTTGTTATGATGATAGCATGCCTCCTACCTATGCTGGTTATATTGATGAAAGTGGGTTTGGAAGAGTGTCAACTTTAGGAAGTAGTTATCCCACTATTTTGGAGGATGTTGAATTTTATTGTGATGAATATGAAACTGGATTTGGAAGAGTGTCAACTTTATTTAGTGATTGGCAATGGATGCCTATACAGGGGTCCATCGCTCTACCATTCTATGGTTTAAACAAGGTTTGATATCGTCGTCTCTCTACTATGGGTAAGTCACTCAGATTTACCATTCCAAATAGCAAGAGCGAATGACCAGAGTAAGTCGGTATGGTGATCAATCCATTCCGCACCCAAATCATTACTCTGTATAAGGTTTAGCGAATCTCGCATTTCTAACACTCGGGAATTCTCACAAGCATTGCAAAATTTCTCTTGTCGACAAACTGAGTTCGAATAAATCCATGGTTTCTACAAGCTGAACAAGACATCTAACATTTCTTCACAACCCTCGGGTTTTCGTATCCTCCTAAAAATGTCGGATGATTAAACTCAGAGTTTTCTTCCGAAATATGTTCCTACAGCAAGAGTGTGCTTGCTTCTTATTAACTCCCCGGCCTGTGGGTTATGGCCCACTTCAACTCTTGTACAAGTTTAACTCATCCTTCCGAGGATTATCATTCCATATTCCAACATTACATCTCCTCAGAATCCAATAGTACTTCTTCCTTCATACCCTTGTGGTGACGATCATACAAAACTCCAACTTATTTTGTCCAGCTTCCTTCTATGGACCGTCATGAATAACACATTTCTTTCTTCATTGATCCCGTGGCTTTTACGGAGTACTACGACACCAAAAAATGCACTAGTTTATCCATAAATCCCATTATTTTCATATCAATCTTTTATTACATCCTTAACCATTTTTCAGAATCCAAATTCCAAAAGTTTATTACAAATGCTGCCACCCACATGGTTCGGTATGGTCAGACATTACTTCCAACTTTATTCATTTTTCCTCCTTGAGGATTCTTCAGTCCCACTGGAATTGTGCGACATGCGCCTTGAAATCTTCAATCTTATGTTTCATCGTGGTGGCGAGCTTCATCTCCATCATCTCTGCATGCACTTCTCTTAGGTATTCCTGAGTATAACGAAGTCTTGCTTCAAGTATTTCTCCGATCCGGGCGATGGCTTCCATGGCTGCTTCACGAACAGCGACGAAGAAAGTTGCTTGTGGTACACGTGAGATGAAAAAGTACTGCCCCGTCGTCTTTGGGCAAACTCCTTTCATACGGTGGAGGTGTACCTCCACATACCAAAGTTCCACTCCCTTTTTCATGAAGGGGTAGCCTTTGTAGACTGCATCTCCTTCAAGGTGAATATGCTTCATCATGTCCTTCAGGATCTTCGGTTAATCATGATCACTTGTCGTGGTCATGATCGCTTTGAGCCCTTAAGGCAAGACTCATAAAGGGTTGTCATCTGCATGTGTAGGATAAGAGGGTGCTCGTAACAAGGAATGTATCTCCATGGGGAAATTGCAATTGTCTCCGTAAAAGTTTGGTGTTCAGCTTGTCCATGGGTTCAAGATTTCGGGTCCAGTTGAGACAGAAAGAGAAAGCAAATACCCACCCATCAACAAAAGAATCCTAGCTCAAAAGTACCGCTTTGTAATGGGCCATTCTACTATGGTTTCGTTTCTAAGTCCTCATTTCTTCGTGTCTTCAATGCTCGGGAGTTTCCAATTCTGATGCTTTTCCCATATGAAGGCCTTCTACCATTCTTCCGTAACTTACGCCTCTCAAGGTTGACATAACAAGCCTATGAATATCGTGATCTATCCAACCATTCAATAAACACAGAAAATAATAGCAACCAAGCATTCATTTATTCAATCAATTCTATAGTATCGCCACCCACATAAGTTGGTATGGTCAGATACTTAAATCGAGAAAGCGTTCATCTTTATTTCTCTCATGGTGGGCTACTACTAAGCTAATTTATCAGGAACTTGATCATTGTCCCCACTGGGGCTTCTTCTGTGTGGACTTGATCTCCTCCAATTTTTCTGCTAGATTTTCCCTGTCGACCCGGAGTTCCTTGTGACGACCCTGTATGTCCCGGGTTGTTCCTTGAGCTTACGGGTCTCAACGTCCTTGGCATGAGACATGGTCCTGCTGCTTTTCAGTTCTCGACGCATTCTCGGGATCTCGAGGTTCTCCTCCTCCAGGTTGTCTACCTTCAGTCTCTGAGTCTCAACCTCTTCTCGTAGTGCTTCATTGTCAAATAGGGCTTCCAGGAGGTCCATCTGAAGATTCTTGATTTATTTTTCTAGATCCTGATTGTACACTAACAGTGGGGAGAACTTCATCTTTTGCACTTCCGTCAAGGCAATAGTTGCTCCATCAAACTTCTGCCATCCAATCCTTCCAAAGAAGTGTGGGTTTAGTGCAAAGACGATGACGATAGCATAAGCGTGCAATAGCATCATGGACGGCAGTGTTGATGCCCATATCACGATCACCATTTATGGTGTCAAGTTGATGTCTGCAGTCTTGGGGTGTTCTTTACGGCCAAAAACTTGGGTCTTGACTCCCCATGATCTAGACGTCCTCTTAGTTGCCTTGATCTCGTGTATCGGTAACTTCAAAGCACTGACTAGCTCCACAAGGAAGGGGCCTCCAAGAACCTTCTCGTAGTGTTCTCTTTTGTTCGTAATGTAGCTCTCCATCTATAGTTTGAAATAAGGAAGGTTCAAGAAAAGGAATCAGGTGTTACGAGAGTAGTAACAAAAACAAAGGTCGCTTCTGTTGGGGTCTTCATATTACTAAGTCATTTCCTAGGGTCACGCCCTACAGTCAACATGTGCTCGATACCATATCTCAGAGCGACCCGACCTCGAGACGGTCAAGCCTCCGTGTTTCTATGCCATCCCCGGATCAAGATAGTCGGCACACACAGTACATCAATGTATATATCAAAGTACAATCACATGTATAAATAACGTAAAACTGATATATACCTCATAAGTATCAGTGAAACAAGTAATCGGGTGTGGAGTCCCATCAACGCCATCGGCAAGGTTGAGTGTAGACCGTAACTCGCACTGCATTTTACTCGTCGGAAGAAAAATATCTGCAACATGATACGTTGCAACCGTGTAGGTCAAGACATTGAATGTACCGCAAGATCACAACATGAGAAAACAGATGATAAAACTATACTATATGCAATATGGCTTTGTGGCTCTGGGTCTGAGTTTTGTTTGCGTAAAACCTGGTTTTATTTTCCCTATATCAAAGGGATAAATGAAGTCTATACTATGGAGTTTTCTATCATGACATGGTTCCGCCAACCGATGTCTCATAGCCCAAAATCATCATAAGTTTCCCACAATTAAGTTATCAGTCCGGTGTTGAGAGTTCGGAGATAGATCCAAGTCCAGATGCTCAAATTATCCGTAACCGGGGACACGGCTAATCGATTAGGTTTTAACCCTCTGCAGAGGTTTGTACACTTTACCCGCAAGATTTGATCCCTCTTTTATATTCTCGCACTTCAGGGTGTTTGAGAACAAGACGACTGAAACATGGTCTTCCGAAGAGTTCCTCTGACCACTGTCCGGTGCTCATCCAATCCTGTCAGAAGTTCTACATCTGCTAGCACCGCCCCAGCGTAGTCACAACTAAGGTCAACCAAGCGAGCCCATAGTGACTTGCGGTTGCATGTAAGCTTCCTGCATGAAGTATTCTTCCGTCTCTTTGAGTCCGGGTGAAGCTTTCCGCAAGATGTCATGGCGCTTCTCCATGCATCTCGGCCATCCACTGGTTTCTCCAGGTGCCCGTCAACCATCCTTCACCCAAAGAGTGTGTATTGAATTCTTGTCTCGAGTCTTGAAGTCTTGAGGCCTTGAAGATGCAGTCCTTGCAGATTCCATCATGGAGTTGTCGCCATTGACGTAGATCCTCCATTCTCACACCACTCCCGAGCACTCATACCAACCCCGTCTACTATAGCGTAGCATTAAAATAAATAACGTCCGGGCTTGGTAACAGGGTGATGGGTTCCTACCTCATGCATACTACTCAACTACAAGGATTCAATATCACTACTGGAGGGATTGTTGCGATGATGACACTAGATGCAATAAAACACATAGGTATGAAAAACATGGTCAAAGTGAACTTGCCTGGTACGTTGATGAAGATAACAACACTCTCACCAAATTTGATAGAACTATTCGTCACTCTCCGAAGAAAATCTATACAAGTCAAACATAGCATTCACATAAGCAATCATCCTAGCAAGCAATACTAACACTCAAAATAACAATTAAAACAAAAAAAACTCAATAATAAAACTCCAACAAAGTCCAAAGAAGCTTCAAATAAAACTAGAAAGAAAAACTACTAACGAAAATCTATGACTTTGCTACAAGCATCTAACATAGTTTTGCCCTAAGTAAAAAAACTTAACAGCAATTAAAACACTAAACTAATAATTTAACAGAAAATAAAAATTAAAACAACTAAGTTAACAGAAAGTATTTTTCATAAAATTTTATTTGCAAAAAGAAACAAATAAAAAGCTTTTATAAAACTCTAACTATGACCTATAGAAGGTTTCATACAAAACTAAGGAAAATAAATTTTTTTAAATAAAAATAAATTTTTCTCCTGTTGTCTAACAGAAACACAACTAATTTGTCAAAAGTGACAAAAAGAAATAATGTAAAACTAATAAAAACAATAAAGAAAAAGCTAAAACAGAACTAATAATAAAACAGTACTGTTTTGCTAAAAACCTAATTTAAATTAACCTAGAAATAAAATACTAAATATTACTGGATAAACAAAGGTCCTAGAGACCAGGAGCAAAAAGAATCGGTCAAAAATAATATTCCTAACTCAAAATAGCTCAAATCTAGTGATTTGAGCAAATTCATACAAACACAAATTTAAACTGCTCAAATGTGAAATAAAATTGAACTAACAGAAACTTCATAAAATTTGTGATCCAAGGCAGCTGGAATCACTCAAAATACCTCGTAGATAATTAACTATGGATTTTACAAGATTGAAACTATTCTGTTTTAAAAACAGAACGAAAAAAATAGGTCAGGATTTACTGTAGCAGTTCCGATGATGGGGTTCTGGTGGAGCTCGGCGACGTCCTCCGTGGCCCTCTGGCGTCGGGAAGGGATGGTCGAGGCGGCAGAGGGGGGCGGAGCGGCTGGTGGGGGCGGGGGGGGCCGGGGATGGCCGGAGGTGGGGGGACGGGGCGGCAATGGCGGCGGCGGTCCGGCGAACTCCGGCGAGGTGGCGCGGCGACGTGGGGTGAGGAGAGGAGGGACTAGGGGGAAATGGGTGCGGGAGATGGCCATTTATAGGGGGGCAGGTCGGTTTGGAGGAGGGGGCAAGGGATTTCGCGAATCCCGCGATTCCGGCGATGCTCCGGCGGTGGTTGGAGATCTGGAGCATCTCGTCGGGAGGAAAGAGATGATTCGGTACGGATCGGGCCGGATTTGGCCCCAAAAAAACAGTACCTTCCTTTTTTTTAATAACCCGCGAAGAAGAATCATTTTAGGAAATAAAATGAAAATAAAATATAGGAGTATTATATATCAAAATGATCAGAAAAATAAGCCCAATTTAATGGGATAGTTTGCAGGGGCAAATAAAATACTTTTTGAAAAATCATTTTTTTTAAATTCAAACAAAAATCAAAATGACTCTCGAAACTCTATGGGAAATTTATTCCAACATTTTTGGGGTGTCATGTTACTCCCTCTCAACACTTTCGTTAAAGTGTTCTTTGTCAGAAAAGCTTTTGAATAAAACTCAAATGCCACTTTGAGTTAAAAGCAAAATTTAAAATGACAAATTCAAAATGAAATTTTCTTTACTTCCCACTCTCTTTCATTGAAGAAATCATGAGGATCATTGAGTGGCATGAAGTTTGAAATATTTCCAAATTCAAATATTCCTCTCAACAAAACTTCAAAAGTTTAAAATTCCAATCAATTTCACGCAATCGATCACTCAACAATCAATCAAACAATCATATATTTTAATTATTATAATATTTCAAAATTTAGAATTTTGGGATGTTACAAACTACCATTTTAAAATGAATCTCGTCCTCGAGATTCAAAGAGGCTAGCAAGAAAAGGTTAGGGTTTGGAGGTCTTCCAGCAAATCCATCGATCGGAATGGTCTAGTGTGCTACCACACTTAAAAGCAGGGTTACGGTTCCGATAAAATTCATGTACTCCATCCTTTGGGTTGATGGTGTCAGTCTTCTCATATTCTCTGGAATAACTTCTTCACTGAGGCTCTTCCGATAGGTTCACAAACTTTTCCTCAAACACGTGTCCTTTCATCCTGGTGAGGTTCTTCCGAGACTGGGTCTTCATATCTAACAGGTCTGTCGCCAATTCTAATTAATTAGCAAAATCTCATGGTGGTCAACAATTAATGGTTTCTCCTGCAGAAAAGGGTCTGGGTTGAATCTCACCGTATATCCTACGATTGGCAATGGATGCCTATACAGGGGTCCATCGTTCTACCATTCTATGGTTTAAACAAGGTTTGATATCGCCGCCTCTACTATGGGTAAGTTACTCAGATTTACCATTCCAAATAGCAAGAGCGAATGACCGTAGTAAGTCGGTATGGTGATCAATCCATTCCGCACCCAAATCATTACTCAGCATAAGGTTTAGCGAATCTCGCATTTCTAACACTCGGAATTCTCACAAGCATTGCAAAATTTCTCTTGTCGATTTAACCGAGTTCGAATAAATCCATGGTTTACGCAAGTTTGAACAAGACATCTAACGTTTCTTCACAACCCTCGGGTTTTCGTATCCTCCTAAAATGTCGGATGATTAAACTCAGAGTTTTCTTCCGAAATATGTTCCTACAGCAAGAGTGTGCTTGCTTCTTATTAACTCCTGGGCCTGTGGGTTATGGCCCACTTCAACTCTTGTACAAGTTTAACTCATCCTTCCGAGGATTATCATTCCATATTCCAACATTACATCTCCTCAGAATCCACTAGTACTTCTTCCTTCATACCCTTGTGGTGACGATCATACAAAACTCCAACTTATTTTGTCCAGCTTCCTTCTATGGACCGTCATGAATAACACATTTCTTTCTTCATTGATCCTGTGGCTTTACGGAGTACTACGACACCAAAAAAATGCACTAGTTTATCCATAAATCCCATTATTTTCATATCAATCTTTTATTACATCCTTAACCATTTTTCGTAAATCCAAATTCCAAAAAGTTTATTACAAATGCTGCCACCCACATGGTTCGGTATGGTCGACATTACTTCCAACTTTATTCATTTTTCCTCCTTGAGGATTCTTCAGTCCCACTAGAATTGTGCGACATGCGCCTTGAAATCTTCAATCTTCTGTTTCATCGTGGTGGCCTTGAGCTTCATCTCCATCATCTCTGCATGCACTTCTCTTAGGTATTCCTGAGTATAACAAAGTCTTGCTTCAAGTATTTCTCTGATCTGGCGGATGGCTTCCATGGCTGCTTCACGAACAGCGTCGAAGAAAGTTGCTTGTGGTACACGTGAGATGAAAAAGTACTGCCCCGTCATCTTTGGGCAAACTCCTTTCATACGGTGGAGGTGTACCTCCACATACCAAAGTTCCACTCCCTTTTTCATGAAGGGGTAGCCTTTGTAGACCGTGCATCTCCTTCAAGGTGAATATGCTTCATCATGTCCTTCAGGATCTTCGGTAATCATGATCACTTGTCGTGGTCATGATCGCTTCAAATACTCTTAAGGAAAGACTCATAAAGGGTTGTCATCTGCATGTGTAGGATAAGAGGGTGCTCGTAACAAGGAATGTATCTCCATGGGGAAATTGCAACTGTCTCCAGAAAAGTTTGGTGTTCAGCTTGTCCATGGGTTCAAGATTTCGGGTCCTGTTGAGAGACAGAAGAGAAAGCAAATACCCACCCATCAACAAAAGAATCCTAGCTCAAAAGTACCGTTTGTAATGGGCCGTTCTACTATGGTTTCGCTTTCTAAGTCCTCATTTCTTCGTGTCTTCAATGCTCGGAGTTTCCAATTCTCGATGCTTTTCCCATATGAAGGCCTTCTACCATTCTTCCGTAACTTACGCCTCTCAAGGTTGACATAACAACCCTACGAATATCGCATCTATCCAACCATTCAATAAACACGTAAAATAATAGCAACCAAGCATTCATTTATTCAATCAATTCTATAGTATCGCCACCCACATAAGTTGGTATGGTCGATACTTAAATCGAGAAAGCGTTCATCTTTATTTCTCTCATGGTGGGCCACTACTAAGCTAATTTACCGAACTTGATCATTGTCCCCACCGGGCTTCTTCCGTGGACTTGATCTCCTCCAATTTTTCGCTAGATTTTCCCCGTCGATGCGGAGTTTCTTGTGACGACCCTATATGTCCCGAAGTTGTTCCTTGAGCTCGGATCTCAACGCCCTTGGCATGAGACATGGTCCTGCTGCTTTTCAGTTCTCGACGCATTCTCGGGATCTCGAGGTTCTCCTCCTCCAGGTTGTCTACCTTCATCTCGAGTCTCAACCTCTTCTCGTAGTGCTTCATTGTCAAATAGGGCTTCCAGGAGGTCCATCCGAAGATTCTTGATGTATTTTTCTAGATAATCGATTGTACACTAACAAAGTGGGGAGAACTTCATCTTTGCACTTCCGTCAAGGCAATAGTTGCTCCGTCAAACTTCTGCCATCCAATCCTTCCAAAGAAGTGTGGGTTTAGTGCAGCACGATGACGATAGCATAAGCGTGCAATAGCATCATGGACGGCAGTGTTGATGCCCATATCACAGTCACCATTTATGGTGTCAAGCTGATGTCTCTGCAGCCTTGGGGTCTTCTTTACGGCCAAAAACTTGGGTCTTGACTCCCCATGATCTAGACGTCCTCTTAGTTGCCTTGATCTCAGGTATCGGTAACTTCAGCAGCCTGACTAGCTCCACAAGGAAGGGGCCTCCTAGAACCTTCTCGCAGTGTTCTCTTTTGTTCAGAATGTAGCTCTCCATCTATAGTTTGAAACAAGGAAGGTCAGTAAAAGGAATCAGGTGTTACGAGAGTAGTAACAAAAACAAAGGTCGTTCCTGTTGGGGTCTTCATATTACTAAGTCATTTCCTAGGGTCACGTCCTACAACAACATGTGCTCGACGATACCATATTCAGAAGCGACCCGACCTCAGACGGTAAAGCCTATGTGTTTCTATGCCATCCTCGATCAAGATATCGGCACACACAAGACATCAATGTATATATCAAAGTACAATCACATGTATAAATAACGAAACTGATATATACCTCATAAGTATCGTGAAACAAGTAATCGGGTGTGGAGTCCCATCAACGCCATCGGCAGGTTGAGTGTAGACCGTAACTGCACTGCATTTCTTACTCGTCGGAAGAAAAATATCTGCAACATGATACGTTGCAGCTTTTAGGTCAGTACATTGAATGTACCGGCAAGATCACGACATGAGAAAACAGATGATAAAACTATACTATATGCAATATGGCTTTGTGGCTCTGGGTCTGAGTTTTGTTTGCGTAAAAGCTGGTTTTATTTTCCCTATATCAAAGGGATAAATGAAGTCTATACTATGGAGTTTTCTATCATGACATGGTTCCGCCAACCGATGTCTCATAGCCCAAAATCATCATAAGTTTCCCACAATTAAGTTATCAGTCCGGTGTTGAGAATTCCGAGATAGATCCAAGTCCAGATGCTCAAATTGTCCGTAACCGGGGACACGGCTAATTGATTAGGTTTTAACCCTCTGCAGAGGTTTGTACACTTTACCCGCAAGATTCGATCCCTCTTTTACGCTCTCGCACTTCGTGGTGTTTGAGAACAAGACGACCAAACATGGTCTTCCGAAGAGTTCCTCCGACCACCGTCCGTGCTCATCCAATCCTATCGTAGTTCTACATCTGCTAGCACCGCCCCAGCCAGAGTCACAACTAAGGTCAACCAAGCCAGAGCCCATAGTGACTTGCGGTTGCACAGGTAAGCTTCCGGCATGAAGTATTCTTCCGCCTCTTTGAGTCTGGGTGAAGCTTTCCGCAAGATGTCATGGCGCTTCTCCATGCATCTCGGCCATCCACCGGTTTCTCCAGGTGCCCGTCAACCATCCTTCACCCAAGAGTGTGTATTGAATTCTTGTCTCGAGTCTTGAAGTCTTGAGGCCTTGAAGATGCAGTCCTTGCAGATTCCATCATGGAGTTGTCGCCATTGACGAGATCCTCCATTCTCACACCACTCCCGAGCACTCATACCAACCCCGTCTACTATAGCGTAGCATTAAAATAAATAGCGCCCCGGGCTTGGTAACAGGTTGATGGGTTCCTACCTCATGCATACTACTCAACTACAAGGATTCAATATCACTACTGGAGGGATTGTTGCGAAGATGAAACTAGATGCAATAAAACACATAGGTATGAAAAACATGGTCAAAGTGAACTTGCTCGGCACGTTGATGAAGATAACAACACTCTCACAAAATTTGATAGAACTATTCGTCACTCTCCCAAGAAAATCTATACAAGTCAAACATAGCATTCACATAAGCAATCATTCTAGCAAGCAATACTAACACTCAAAATAACAATTAAAACAAAAAACTCAATAATAAAACTCCAACAAAGTCCAAAGAAGCTTCAAATAAAACTAGAAAGAAAAACTACTAACGAAAATCTATGACTTTGCTACAAGCATCTAACATAGTTTTGCCCTAAGTAAAAAAACTTAATAGCAATTAAAACACACTAAACTAATAATTTAACAGAAAATAAAAATTAAAACAACTAAGTTAACAGAAAGTATTTTTTCATAAAATTTTATTTGCAAAAAGAAACAAATAAAAAGCTTTTATAAAACTCTAACTATGACCTATAGAAGGTTTCATACAAAACTAAGGAAAATAAATTTATTAAAATAAAAATAAAATTTTCTCCTGTTGTCTAACAGAAACACAACTAATTTTGTCAAAAGTGACAAAAATAATAATTTAAAACTAATAAAAAAAATAAAGAAAAAGCTAAAACAGAACTAATAATAAAACAGTACTGTTTTGCTAAAAACCTAATTTAAATTAACCTAGAAATAAAATACTAAATACTACTGGATAAACAAAGGTCCTAGAGACCAGGAGCAAAAAGAATCGGTCAAAAATAATATTCCTAACTCAAAATAGCTCAAATCTAGTGATTTGAGAAAATTCATACAAACACAAATTTAAACTGCTCAAATGTGAAATAAAAATGAACGAACAGAAATTTCATAAAATTTGTGATCCAAGGCAGTTGGAATCACTCAAAAATACCTCGTAGATAATTAACTATGGATTTTACAAGATTGAAACTATTCTGTTTTAAAAACAGAACGAAAAAAAAATAGGTCGGGATTTACTGTAGCAGTTCCGATGATGGGGTTCTGGTGGAGCTGCGGCGACGTCCTCCGTGGCCCTCTGGCGTCGGGAAGGGATGGTCGGGGCGGCAGAGCGGGCGGAGCGGCTGGTGGGTCTGTTGGTGGCGGGATGGCCGGAGGTGGCGGGACGGGCGGCAATGGCGGCGGTGGTCCGCGAACTCAAGCGAGGTGGCGCGCGACGTGGGGTGAGGAGAGGAGGGACTAGGGGACATGGGTGCGGGAGATGGCCATTTATAAGGGGGGCAGGTCGGTTTGGAGGAGGGGGCAAGGGATTTCACGAATCCCGCGATTCCGGCGATGCTCCGGCGGTGGTTGGAGATCTGGAGCATCTCGTCGGGAGGAAAGAGATGATTCGGTACGGATCGGGCCGGATTTGGCCCAAAAAAAACAGTACCTTTCTTTTTTTTAATAACCCGTGAAGAAGAATCATTTTAGGAAATAAAATGAAAATAAAATATAGGAGTATTATATATCAAAATGATCAGAAAAATAAGCCCAATTTAATGGGATAGTTTGCAGGGGCAAATAAAATACTTTTTGAAAAATCATTTTTTTTAAATTCCAACAAAAATTAAAATGACTCTCGAAACTCTATGGGAAATTTATTCCAACATTTTTGGGGTGTCATGTTACTCCCTCTCAACACTTTTGTTAAAGTGTTCTTTGTCAGAAAAGCTTTTGAATAAAACTCAAATGCCACTTTGAGTTAAAAACAAAATTTAAAATGACAAATTCAAAATGAAATTTTTCTTTACTTCCCACTCTCTTTCATTGAAGAAATCATGAGGATCATTGAGTGGCATGAAGTTTGAAATATTTCCAAATTCAAATATTCCCTCTCAACAAAACTTCAAAAGTTTAAAATTCCAATCAATTTCACGCAATCGATCACTCAACAATCAATCAAACAATCATATATTTTAATTATTATAATATTTCAAAATTTAGAATTTTGGGATGTTACATAGATCATGAAAAGAATGCTTTAGGTGCTGGTTATATTGTTTAATTCATTCATGATGCTACTGAAAATTATTATGAGGGAGGAACATATTCTTGTAGGAATTGCAATAATATCAAGTTTCCTCTCTACGTGCTTAAATTTTTGAAGTTATGCTTGTTTTGTCTTCCTATGCTTGTTGATTATTGTTCCCATAAGTTGTTTGCCCACAAAATCCCTATGCATAGGAAGTGGGTTAGACTTAAATGTGCTAGTCATATTCTTCATGATGCTCTCTTTATGTTTCAATTCTTATCTCTTATGTGAGCATCATCGAAATCATCATGCCTAGCTAGGGGCTTTAAACGTTAGCGCTTGTTGGGAGGCAACCCAATTTTATTTTAGTTTATTGCTTTTTGTTTCTGCTTAGTAATAAATAATCCATCTAGCTTCTGGTTAGATGTGTTTTCATGTTTTAATTAGTGTTTGTGCCAAGTAGAACCTTTGGGAAGACTTGGGTGAAGTCTTTATGATCGTGCTGTAAAAAACAGAAACTTTAGCGCTCACGAGATTAGCTTCAACTTTTTACTGGAGAGTGATATTTAGCTGATTATTTTTGAAGATGATTACTAGAAAAATTCCTCAGGTACACCAATTTATTTTAGAATTTTTGGAGTTCCAGAAGTTGGCGTTAGTTACAGATTACTACAGACTGTTCTGTTTTTGACAGATTCTGTTTTCATTGTGTTGTTTGCTTATTTTGATGAATCTATGGCTAGTAAAATAGTTTATAAACCATAGAGAAGTTGGAATACAGTAGGTTTAAAACCAATATAAATAAATAATGAGTTCATTACAGTACCTTGAAGTGGTGTTTTGTTTTCTTTCGCTAACGGAGCTCGCGAGTTTTCTGTTAAGTTTTGTGTTATGTAGTTTTCAAGTTTTGGGTAAAGATTCGTTGGACTATGGAATAAGGAGTGTAAAGAGGCTAATATTGAGGATTCCCAAGGCACCCCAAGGTAATATTCAAGTACAACCAAGATCCTAAGCTTGGGGATGCCCCGGATGGCATCCCCTCTTTCGTCTTCGTTCATCGATAACTTTACTTGGAGCTATATTTTTATTCACCACATGATATGTGTTTTGCTTGGAGCGTCATTTTCTCTTGTTAGTATTTGCTTGCTGTTATTTAGAATAATTTTTTGCATCTTTAGTTTCAATAAAAATGTCAAGGATAGCCTTTACCATGCTTATTTTGCTAGTATACATGTTGCTGTTTGAAAACAGAAAGTTTACCGCTGTTGCAAAAATTCCCTAGAAAAGTCAGAGAATGATATAATGTTCAAACCTTTTGCATATTGAGCTCTGATAAATTTATTACAGTGGCAATGTTAGTTCATAATTTTTGGAGTCAGGGAAGTATTGATACTCTTGCATTCTTTACAGACTGTACTGTTTTGGCAGATTGCTGTTATGTTTGCATTGTTTGCATATGTTTGCTTGTTTAATGATTCTATTTAAGGATAGGAGTATTAAATATGCAGAGGCATTTAGTATGAAATGTTGAATGATAATTTAAGTGATTTGTTACAGTAGAAAATGATAAGGTTTTGCATTGGTTTATACTAACCTATCTCACGAGTTCTTGTTGAGTTTGTTCTGGATGAAGCTTTTGAGAAATAGAGAAACCATGATATGAGAGGAATTAAGAAGACACAAAAGTTCAAGATTGGGGATGCCCAAGGCACCCCAAGATAATATTCCAAGAATTCTCAAGCATCTAAGCTTGGGGATGCCCCGGTAGGCATCCCACCTTTCTTCTTCAACAACTATCGGTTAGTATCGGTTGAGCCTAAGTTTTTGCTTCTTCACATGAGTTGTGCTATCCTTGCAATGTCATTTTATTTTGTTTTGCTTGCTGTTTGATCAGAGTATCAAGATCTTAAATTCTTAAATGAGAGAGAGTCTTCGCATACTTGCATAATTATTTAGCTACTCATTGATCTTCGCTTATATCTTTTTGGAGTAGTTTTTCATTTACTCGTGTGCTTCACTTATATCCTATGAGTAAATTGTTGAATGAGTTAATTGTCATAAATCTGAAATTATATATGATTCATTTGCTTATCCCATGGGGAGTAATGACTTCACATCTAAGAAGTAAAGGTTGTAATTTATTGAAGGTTAGCAAGCATTGTATTGGTCATTTGAACAATTCATGAAAGAATATTGAAGGAAGAGAGATTTCACATATAAATATACTATCGTAGACATCTTTTATGATTGGGAGCACTCATTAAGTATGACATGCTAAAGATTTGATGTTGGACAAGGAAGACAACATAATGGTTTATGTTTTCCGACATCTCAGTTAAAGTATATTGTCATGGATCATTCAAACATGCTGAGCTTGCCTTTCCCCCTCATGCTAGCCAAAATTCCTCGCACCAAGTAGAGATACTACTTGTGCTTCCAAATATCCTTAAACCCAGTTTTGCCATGAGAGTCCACCATATCTACCTATGTATTGAGTAAGATCCTTCAAGTAAGTTGTCATCGGTGCAAGCAATTTTATAAATTGCTCTCTAAATATGCATGACTTATTAGTGCGGAGAAAATAAGCTTTGTACGAACTTGTTATGGAAGCAATAAAAGCGACGGACTGCATAATAAAGGTCCATATACAAGGGGCAATATAAAGTGACGTTCTTTCGCATTAGATTTTGTGTATCCAACCCTAAAAGCGCATGACAACCTCTGCTTCCCTCTGCGAAGGGCCTATCTTTTACTTTATGTCTTTTACTTTTATGCAAGAGTCAAGGTGATCTTCACCTTTCCGTTTTTCATTTTATCCTTTGGCAAGCACTTTGTGTTGGGGACACCAGAGAGGCCCTCACGGCTGTCGGTGTCAAAACTGGCGGATCTCGGGTAGGGTGTCCCGAACTGTGCGTCTAAGGTCAATGGTAACAGAAGATGGGGGACACGATGTTTACCCAGGTTCAGGCCCTCTCGATGGAGGCAACACCCTACTTCCTGCTTGATTGATCCTGATGAATATGAGGATTATAAGAGTTGATCTACCACGAGATCGTAATGGCTAAACCCTAGATGTCTAGCCTGTATGATTGTGATTGCCTCTACGGACTAAACCCTCCGGTTTATATAGACACCGGAGGGGCCTAGGGTTGTACATAGTTGGTTTGCAGAGGAAGGAATCTTCATATCCGAATACCAAGCTTGCCATCCACGCAAAGGAGGGTCCCATCCGGACACGGGAGGAAGTCTTCTGTCTTGTATCTTCATGGCCCATCAGTCTGGCCCACGTCACATAGCCCGGACGCCCGAGGAACCCTTAATCTACGACACCCTCAGTAGCCCCTGAACCAGGCTTCAATGACGATGTGTCCGGCGCGCAGATTGTCTTCGGCATTGTAAGGCGGGTTCCTCCTCCGAATACTCCAAAGCAGCCCTCAAACACAGAAAACGTGTCTCGCTCTACAAAACAAGTACCACATACAACCGCAGAGTGTATAATATTTCATGAGTCCCATCTACTGACGAATTTTGTAGCGAGACATTACGTCCCTGCCCGGTCATTATTTCAAACCGTTTTTTAGCCTCCTGCTCCATGTTTCGAGATGCGGTTTTCATTGGCACGTCTTGTCGAAACAGAGATCGTGTCCCCTTATTGCGGGATTCTCATTAATACGGGCGTGGGTAATCCAACCACGCCGTTTGCACGGCCCTTGGGGAATAGGCAAGTTTTAAGGCGAATGGGAAGGCGCTTGATATTCGCTGCCTTTATAAAGAGATAAGGATTCACCCTTTCTCCCACGCGTTCTTTCTCTCTGCCTACCCATTCTCGAGCTCCAGCACCCAATCTTCCATCCTTTCCACCTCAAGAAAGCACTCCGGCCATAACGGATCTGGAGTGCATGGCAAGTGGATGGCCTCCTCCGTCACAAAGAAGGACATCACGAAGCTCCGGGAGGCGGGGTACTTGCCCCAGGAAATCGCCCACCGGCTTCCGGCCACGGGGCAGATCGACCCCACCCCGGAGCCCCATGAGAGGTTGGTGTTCATTCCCCACTTCGTCCGCGGGTTAGGGTTTCCTCTCCACCCCTTCGTCCATGGACTCATGTTCTACTATGGGCTAGATCTTCACGATCTAGCTCCAAATTCTTTCCTCAACATCTCGGCATTCATTGTCGTGTGTGAGGTCTTCCTCCGCATCCCACCCCACCTCGGATTGTGGCTAAAGATCTATAATGTGAACCCGAAGGTGGTGGGTGGTCAACACGCAGAGTGCGGAGGCGCTATGGTGAGAAATCTGTCCAACGTCTCATGGCCCAAAGGTACCTTTGTGGAGACCGTCAAAGGGTGGCAACATCAGTGGTTCTACGTAACAGAGCCCCGTGACACCACCTGGGCCGCGGCTCCCGAATTTAAGTTCGAGCCCCTGGCGCGCTCACCTCCACAGCTAGAGAAGGGCTCGATCGGGCTTCACAGACGAGCTGACAGCGCTGCAGACGCGCATCAAGAGCATGGTGGACAAGAACATTAAACTCGTCAGTGTGATCCAGGTGATGCTTTTTTTGCCGGATCCTTCCTTGTCAAAGTCGGACTTGCCATTTGTGGGAGTTCGATCCGGCCAAGCACCAGACCTTGCAACAGTTCTTCGGTGCTACACACGAAGGCATCTGGAAGGTGCTTTTTAAGGCCAATGAGACGTGGCCGAAGACGACCGAGGACCGTGGGTATAACCTGACCCATCCCGCCAGTCCGGTAAGTTTTTCGTATTTCAAGGTGTATCCTTCGCCTGTACATTCAAGGAAGATGTTTAAGCTTCCCTATCTGTCTTTTCAAGGCTGGACAAAGAAGGCGGAGCGGATCCAGTGTCCAGCTCTGCTTCCTGAAAACCCATCTATCCAACTTCTGATGAAGATGCTAGTCCCGGTGCCCTACCAGGTGCCGGAGAAGAAGGCCAAGAACAAGGGCCAGGCGAGTAGAGGCGGCCTTCGCCGTAAAGGTACTTCGGACGTGACTTCCGAAGACGCCGAAACCCACTCCTCCCCTGCCACCGAGGACGACGAGGAGGAGGAGGAAAGCAACTCTCCCCCTGAGGGGGGATGGAAGAAAAGGACGGCCTCCACGGATCTGGAGGCAAAGGCGTCCAAGAAGGGGAGGGTCTCCCTCACGGACAACTCCGCTTTGGACACTGATAGCAGCTCCGAGTGGCGCCCCAGGGAGAAACCCCTGGCCGAATCGTAAGTACTCAAAGGCACTTATACACACATATATCCAACTTCTTTACTTCGTGGTTTTAATATGTCGAATCATGGGCTGCAGTCCAGCCCACGCCCGCCCCCAGCGATCCTCATCTTCGGGGAATTCACTGGATCCAGATGTGATGGATAGCGGGTCACTTCCGGCGGCCTCCTCTCCCAAGGCCAAGGACGACACCGAGGTATTGTCCCAAAGGACCCTCCCAGGCCAGGGAGAGGTACAGGAAGCCGTAATGATGGCGCCAGAGGGTGATACCTCGGCCGCCGGACACATGGGGGAGCAAATCCCCCTGCAGCCTGGCGATGGGGGCCATGCCGAATACTATTTCGGAGGCTCATACGGCTCCGGAATCAGGCAATCAGCCTCCTTCAACAGAAGGAGGTGCACCTATTCCGCCGGTGACCTCTGTCCACCCAGAGGCACCGGATACTCTACTAGAAGCACTGCAAAGTGCTTCCATTGTTGAGGAACACCGTATCCTCATGGGTACGGTGGTTGAGAGGGTTCAGTCCGCTAAGAGCGGACTGACCGAAGCTTGCACCAGCCTTCTAACAGGCTTTGAGGTATGCGGCGTAATTATGCAAAAAGAATGTCATAGTATAGAGAGTAGCCCCTGAGACATTGTCCGATGTTCGAAAAGAAAAGCCGGACAGAGGATCAAATAATTTTTGCAGGAGACTAACCATACATGTCTATGTGAATAAGCAGGCGTCGATGCTGGCTGCGACGTCCCATTCTGCCGAAGTCTCTAAACTAAAGCAAAGTCTGGGGCGGTCCGAGGAAGAGCTCGGCCGTGTGAAAAAACAACTAGAGGACAAGCAACGTATGCAATGGCCTATTAAGATCTAGAAAGATAAGAATTGTTTGTGTTGATCATGTTATCATGATATTTCATAGGAGCTGTGACCGAGGTGGAGTCCCTCAAGAACGCGCTGACCGAGGCCTAGAAGAGAACGATGAAGGAACAAGCCGCCCGCTAAAAACACGAGGCAAGGGTCGGGGAGGTCCAGAAGGAGCTCCAGGACGCTGTAAAGAAATGCGAGTCCTTGGAGCGTGCTACCTCTTGAGCATGCGTTGGTTTTCCCTTGAAGAGCAAAGGGTGATGCAGCAAAGTAGTGTAAGTATTTCCCTCAGTTTTCGAGAACCAAGGTATCAATCCAGTAGGAGACTACATGCAAATCGCCAAGTACCTGCACAAACAATCAAGAACCTTGCAACCAATGCGATAAAGGGGTTGTCAATCCCTTGACGGCCACTTGCAAAAGTGAGATCTGATAAAGATAATAAGATAAATATTTTTGGTATTTTTGTTGTATAGATTGGAAAATAAAGATTGCAAAATAAATAGTAAAATAGAACTATAAATCAGAAACTTATATGATGTAAAGTAGACCCGGGGGCCATAAGTTTCACTAGTGGCTTCTCTCAAGATAGCATATATTATGGTGGGTGAACAAACTACTGCCGAGCAATTGATAGAAAAGCGCATAGTTATGAGAATATCTAGGCATGATCATGAACATAGGCATCACGTTCGTGTCAAGTTGACCGAAATGATTCTGCATCTACTACTATTACTCCACACATCAACCGCTATCCAGCATGCATCTAGAGTATTAAGTTCATAAGAACAGAGTAACGCATTAGGCAAGATGACATGATGTATAGGGATAAACTCAAGCAATATGAAATAAACCCCATCTTTTTATCCTTTATGTCACTGGGATCGAGCACCGCAAGATTGAACCCAAAGCTAAGCACTTCTACCATTGCAACAAAGATCAATCTAGTAGGCCAAACTAAACCGATAATTCAAAGAGACCTCCAAAGATATTAAATCATGCATATAAGAATTCAGAGAAGAACCAAATATTGTTCATAGATAATCTTGATTATAAACCGACAATTCATCGGATCTCGGCAAACACACCGCAAAAAGTATTACATAGAATAGATCTCCAAGAACATCGAGGAGAACTTTGTATTGAGAACCAAAGAGAGAGAAGAAGCCATCTAGCTAATAACTACGGACGTGAAGGTCTGTGGTAGACTACTCACACATCATCGGAGAGGCTATGGTGTTGATGTACAAGCCCTCCGTGATCGAATCCCCCTCCGGCAGATCGCTGGAAAAGGCCCCAAGATAGGATCTCACGGCATGTAAGGTTGCGGCGGTGGAAAAGTGGTTTCGTGGCTCCCTGGATGTTTTCAGGGTATAAGAGTATATATAGGCGAAAGAAGTAGGTCGGTGGAGCTACGAGGGGCCCACGATGGAGGGGGCGCGCCTACCCCCTGCGCGCCCTACTACCTCGTGGCTGCCTCGTTGCGTCTCTGACTTCCACTCCAAGAAAGATCCTCGCGAAGGTTTCGTTCCGTTTGATATTCCTTTTCTGCGAAACACTGAAATAGGCAAAAAAACAGCAATTTGCACTGGCCCTTAGGTTAATAGGTTTGTCCCAAAAATAATATAAAAGAGCATATTAAAGCCCATTAAACATCCAAAACAGATAATAAATAGCATGGAACAATAAAAAATTATAGATACGTTGGAGACGCATCAAGCATCCCCAAGCTTAATTCCTACTCGTCCTCGAGTAGGTAAATGATAAAAACAGATTTTTTGGTGTGGAATGCTACCTAACATAATTTTCAATGTAATTCTCTTTATTGTGGCATGAATGTTCAGATCCGAAAGATTCAAGACAAAAGTTTAATATTGACATAAAAATAATAATACTTCAAGCATACTAATCAAGCAATTATGTCTTCTCAAAATAACATAGCCAAAGAAAGCTCATCCCTACAAAATCATATAGTTTGGCCATGCTTCATTTTCGTCACACAAAATGATGGCATCATGCACAATCCCGATGACAAGCCAAGCAATTGTTTCATACTGTAGTATTCTCAAACTTTTTCAACTTTCACGCAATACATGAGCGCGAGCCATGGACATAGCACTATGGGTGGAATAGAATATGATGATGGAGGTTGTCTGAAGAAGACAAAAAAGGAGAAAGTCTCACATCGACGCGGATGATCAACGAGCTATGGAGATGCCCATTAATTGATGTCAATGCAAGGAGTAGGGATTGCCATGCAACGGATGCACTAGAGCTATAAATATATGAAATCTCAACAAAAGAAACTAAGTGGGTGTGCATCCAACTTGCTTGCTCACGAAGACCTAGGGCATTTGAGGAAGCCCTTTGTTGGAATATACAAGCCAAGTTCTATAATGAAAAATTCCCACTAGCATATGAAAGTGACAAAATAAGAGACTCTTTATCATGAAGATCATGGTGCTACTTTGAAGCACAAGTCTGGAAAAATGATAGTAGCATTGTCCCTTCTCTCTTTTTCTCTCATTTTTTTGGGCCTTCCATTTTTTATTTGGCCTTTATCTTTTTTTATTTTGCCTTTCTCTTTTTTGGCCTTTCTCTTTTTTTCCTCACACGGGACAATGCTCTAATAATGATGACCATCACACTTCTATTTATTTACAACTCAAGGATTACAACTCGATACTAGAACAAAATATGACTCCATATGAGTGCCTCCGACGGTGTACCGGGACAATGAATCAAGAGTGACTTGTATGAAAAATTATGCATGGTGGCCTTGCCACGAATACGATGTCAACTACATGCTCATTCAAGGCAATATGACAATGATGAAGCGTGTCATAATAAACAGAACGGTGGAAAGTTGCATGGCAATATATCTCAGAATGGCTATGGAAATGCCATAATAGGTAGTTATGGTGGCTGTTTTGAGGAAGATATAAGGAGGCTTATGTGTGATAGAGCGTATCATATCACGGGGTTTGGATGCACCAGTGAAGTTTTCATTAACTCTCAAGGTGACAAAGGGCAATGCACGGTACCGAAGAGGCTAGCAATGATGGAAGGGTGAGAGTGCGTATAAACCATGTACTCAACATTAGTCATAAAGAACTCGCATACTTATTGCAAAAATCTACAAGTCATCAAAACCAAGCACTACGCGCATGCTCCTGGGGGGATAGATTGGTAGGAAAAGACCATCGTCATTCCCCGACCGCCACTCATAAGGAGGACAATCAAAGAAACACCTCATGCTTCAAATTTGTTACACAACGTTTACCAAACGTGCATGCTACGGGACTTGCAAACCTCAACACAAGTATTTCTCAATCCACAATTACTCAACTAGCATGACTTTAATATCACCATATTCAAATCTCAAAACAATCATCAAGTATCAAACTTCTCATAGTATTCAATGCACTCTTTATGGAAGTTTTTATTATACCCATCTTGGATGCCTATCATATTAGGACTAATTTTATAGCCAAAGAAAATTACCATGCTGTTCTAAAAGACTCTCAAAATAATATAAGTGAATCATGAGAGATCAATAATTTCTAACAAATAAAACCACCACCGTGCTCTAAAAATATATAAGTGAAGCACTAGAGGAAAATTATCTAGCTCAAAAGATATAAGTGATGCACATAGAGTATTCAAATAAATTTCGATTCATGTGTGTCTCCCCAAAAGGTGTGTACAGCAAGGATGATTTTGGTAAACTAAAAAGCAAAGACTCAAATCATACAAGATGCTCCAAGCAAAACACATATCATGTGGTGAATAAAAATATAGCCTCAAGTAAAGTTACCGATAGACGAATACGAAAAAGGGGATGCCTTCCGGGGCATCCCCAAGATTAGGCTTTTGGTTGTCCTTGAATTTTACCTTGGGGTGCCTTGGGAATCCCCAAGCTTAGGCTCTTGTCACTCTTATTCCAAAATCCATCAAATATTTACCCAAAAACTTGAAAACTTCACAACACAAAACTTAAACAGAAAATATCATGAGCTCCGTTAGTGAAAGAAAAAACCACCACTTTAATATACTGTAATGAACTCATTCTTTATTTATATTGGTGTTAAACCTACTGTATTCCAACTTCTCTATGGTTCATACGCCCCAATACTAGCCATAGATTCGTCAAAATAAGCAAACAACACACGAAAAAAAGAATCTGTCAAAAACAAAACAGTTTGTAGCAATCTGATTTGTTCGAATACTTCTAGAACTCCAAAATTATGAAAAATTAGGACAACCTGGATGATTTTTATATTTATCTACTGCAAAAAGAATTGGTATTTTATCACGTTCTGGTGAATTTTAACAATTATTTTCGTGGGCGCAAAGTTTCTGTCTTTTTCAGCAAGATCAAACAACTATCACCCAAGAAGATCCTATTGGTTCTACTTCGCACAAACACTAATTAAAACATAAAACCACATCTAAACAGAGGCTAGATGAATTATTTATTACTGAACAGGAACAAAACGCAAGGAACAAAAATAAAATTTGGTTGCGTCCCAACAAGCGCTATCGTTTATCGCCCCTAGCTAGGCATAAAAACAAGAATAGATCTAGGTATTATCATCTTTGGCATGCAATCCATAAGTGGCTCTCATAATAGATTCATAAGGTAATTTATTTTTCTTCCTAGGAAAGTGTTCCATGCCCTTCCTTAATGGAAATTAGAATCTAATATTTCCTTCTTTCATATCAATAATTGCACCAATCATTCTAAGAAAAGGTCTACCAAGAATAATAGGACATGTAGGATTGCAATCTATATCAAGAACAATGAAATATACGGGCACATAACTCCTATTTGCAACAATAAGAACATCATTAATCCATCCCATAGGTTTATTAATGGTGTAATCCACAAGGTGAAAATTTAAAGAACAATCATCAAATTCACAGAAACCTAACACATCACACCAAGTTTTTGGAATTGTGGAAACACTAGCACCCAAATCACATAAAGCATAGCATTCATGATCTTTAATATTAATTTTAATAGTAGGTTCCCACTCATCATAAAGTTTTCTAGGGATAGAAACTTCTAATTCAAGTTTTTCTTCATAAGATTGCATTAAAGCATCAACGATACGTTTAGTAAAAGCTTTATTTTGATCATAAGCATGAGGAGAATTTAACACGGATTGCAACAAGGAAATATAGTCTATCAAAGAGCAATTGTCATAATTAAATTCCTTGAAATCCAAAATAGTGGGTTCATTGCTATGTAAAGTTTTGGCCTCTTCAATCCCGCTTTTACCAATTTTTGCATCAAGATCTAAAAACTCCGAATCATTGGGACGCCTTTTAACTAAACTTGACTCATCTCCAGTCCCGTCTTTATCAAGATTCATATTGGAAAATAAAGATTTAATGGGAGAAACATCAATCACTTTTAGATCTTCAACATTATTATCATGAAAACTAGAAGAACACGCTTTCACAAAGCAATCTTTTTATCCTCTCCCAAGCTTGTGCAACATGCAAATGGTCAAGTTGCTTAAAATTCATAATATCGTTTCTAAGAGAGATGATCTTAGCGGGAGGAAAATACTTAGAGATAAAAGCATCTTTGCACTTATTCCATGAATCAATACTATTTTTAGTCAAAGAAGAGAACCAAGTTTTAGCACGATCTCTAAGCAAAAATGAAAATAGTTTCAATTTAACAATATAATTATCCACATCTTTCTTCTTTTGCGTATCGCACAAGTCAACAAAGTGGTTTAGATGGGTAGCGGCATCTTCACTAGGAAGGCCAGAAAATTGATCTTTCATGACAAGATTCAACAAGGCAGCATTAATTTCACAAGATTCGGCATCGGTAATAGGAGCCGTCGAAGTGCTAATAAAATCATTGTTGTTGGTATTGGAAAAGTCACACAATTTAGTATTATCTTGAGCCATCGTGACAAACAATCAATCCAAAACACAGGCAAATAAGAAGCAAGCAAAAGAGGCGAACGAAAAAGGGCGAATAAAACGGCAAGGGTGAAGTGGGGGAGAGGAAAACGAGAGGCAAATGGAAAGTAATGTAATGCGAGGATAAGAGTTTGTGATGGGTACTTCGTATGCTTTGACTTGAGCGTAGATCTCCCCAGCAACGGCGCCAGAAATCCTTCTTGCTACCTCTTGAGCATGCGTTGGTTTTCCCTTGAAGAGGAAAGGGTGATGCAACAAAGTAGTGTAAGTATTTCCCTCAGTTTTTGAGAACCAAGGTATCAATCCAGTAGGAGACTACACGCAAATCGCCTAGTACCTGCACAAACAATCAAGAACCTTGCAACCAACGCGATAAAGGGGTTGCCAATCCCTTCACGGCCACTTGCAAAAGTGAGATATGATAAAGATAATAAGATAAATATTTTTGGTATTTTTGTTGTATAGATTGGAAAATAAAGATTGCAAAATAAATAGTAAACTAGAATTATAGATCAGAAACTTATATGATGTAAAGTAGACCCCAGGGCCATGGGTTTCACTAGTGGCTTCTCTCAAGATAGCATATATTATGGTTGTTGAACAAATTACTGCCGAGCAATTGATAGAAAAGCGCATAGTTATGAGAATATCTAGGCATGATCATGAACATAGGCATCACGTCTGTGTCAAGTAGACCGAAACGATTCTGCATCTACTACTATTACTCCACACATCGACCGCTATCCAGCATGCATCTAGAGTATTAAGTTCATAAGAACAGAGTAACGCATTAGGCAAGATGACATGATGTAGATGGATAAACTCAAGCAATATGATATAAACCCCATCTTTTTATCCTCGATGGAAACAATACAATACATGTTGGTTCCCTTTCTGTCACTGGGATCGAGCACCGCAAGATTGAACCCAAAGCTAAGCACTTCTCCCATTGCAAGAAAGATCAATCTAGTAGGCCAAACTAAACGGATAATTCGAAGAGACTTGCAAAGATATTAAATCATGCATATAAGAATTCAGAGAAGAACCAAATATTGTTCATAGATAATCTTGATCATAAACCCACAATTCATCGGATCTCGGCAAACACACCGCAAAAAGTATTACATTGAATAGATATCCAAGAACATCGAGGAGAACTTTGTATTGAGAACCAAAGAGAGAGAAGAAGTCATCTGGCTAATAACTATGGACGCGAAGGTCTGTGGTAGACTACTCACACATCATCGGAGAGGCTATGGTGTTGATGTAGAAGCCCTCCATGATCGAATCCCCCTCCGGCAGATCGCCGAAAAAGGCCCCAAGATGGGATCTCACGGCATGTAAGGTTGCGGCGGTGGAAAAGTGGTTTCGTGGCTCCCCTGGATGTTTTCAGGGTATAAGAGTATATATAGGCGAAAGAAGTAGGTCGGTGGAGCTACGAGGGGCCCTTAAGGGTGGGGGTGCGCCTACCCCCCGGGTGCGCTCTCCTGCCTCGTGGCCGCCTCATTGCGTCTGTGACTTCCACTCCAAGTCTCCTGGATTGTCTTTGTTCCAAGAAAGATCCTCGCGAAGGTTTCTGATACGTCTCCAACGTATCGATAATTTATGAAGTATTCATGCCATGTTTACTATTGTTTTATATGATTTTGGTATGATTTGATTAGAACTAACCCGGACTGATGTTGTTTTCAGCAGAACTACCGTGGTGTTGTTTTTGTGCAGAAATAAAAGTTCTCGAATGCGCTAAAAATCAACGGAGAATTTTTCTGGAAAATGTAAAAAATACTGGAACAAAAATCTACCGGAGGGGAGTCCCGCGGGCCCCACGAGGGTGGGGGCACGCCCACCCCCTGGGCGCGCCCCTGTGCCTCGTGGACTACCCGTGGGTCCCCCTGACTTGTTCTCGATGCCAACCTCTCCTATAAATACCAAAACCTCCAGAAATTAAGCTAGATCGGAAGTTCCGCCGCTGCAAGCCTCTGTAGGCACGAGAAATCAATCTAGGCCCTCTCTAGCACCCTGCCGGAGGGGGCCATCATCACCGGAGGCCACGGAGGAGGATCCCGGAGGGGCCATCATCGCCATGGAGGCCAAGGACCCGAGGGAGAACCTCTCCCCATCTAGGGGGGAGGCCATGGAGGAGGAAGCACAAGGGGGAGAACCTCTCCTCCTCTCTCTCGGTGGCGCCGGAGTGCCATCCGGAGGGGAATCATCGCCGCGGTAATCGTCTTCATCAACATCACCATCCTCATCTATACGCGGTCCACTCTCCCGCACCCCGCTGTAATCCCTACTTGAACATGGTGCTTTATGCCACATATTATGATCCAATCATGTGTTGCCATCCTATGATGTTTTGAGTAGATATCCTTTGTCTTTGGGTTGATTCATGATCTAGATTGGTACGAGTTGTATGTTTCATTTTGGTGCCGTCCTATTGTGCCCTCCATGTCGCACAAGCGTGAGGGATTCCCGCTGTAGGGTGTTGCAATACGTTCATGATTCGCTTATAGTGGGTTGCTTGAGTGACAGAAGCATAAACTCGAGTAAGGGGGTTGTTGCGTATGGGATAAAGGGGACTTGATGCTTTAATGCTATGGTTGGGTTTACCTTAATGATCTTTAGTAGTTGAGGATGCTTGCTAGAGTTCCAATCATAAGTGCATACGATCCAAGAAGAGAAATTATGTTAGCTTATGCCTCTCCCTCATATGAAATTGCAATGACGATTATTGTTCTTGTTAACAATTGCCTAGGACAATTCCGCACATCGATCCGTCATTATTCCACACTCGCTATTTATAATATTTAGTAATATATTCTATATTTATGATAGAACACCTACTTTTATGTTTTAGCTCTCCCATATCATGCAAAGTTATCCTCTTCATACCCACAACGTATTTATATTTCTCGTTTCTAGTTGGAAGAAAGCGTTTGGTGTATGTAGAGTCGTATCAGTGGCAGATAGGACTTGAGAGAATATTGATCTTACCTTTAGCTCCTTGTGGGTTCGACACTCCATACTTATCACTTCCACCTTTGGGAATGGCTACGATGATTCCCTGCACTTGGGGATTATCAGTTTTGTTCCGTTTGGATTCCGTTTGATATTCCTTTTCTGCGGAACACTGAAATAGGCAAAAAAAACAGCAATTTGCACTGGGCCTTCGGTTAATAGGTTAGTCCCAAAAATAATATAAAATAGCATATTAAAGCCCATTAAACATCCAAAACAGATAATATAATAGCATGGAACAATAAAAAATTATAGATACATTGGAGACGTATCAGAGCGCAAGATTGCGGACCAACAGTGTGATCTTGCTAAGGCCCGCCAAAGCGCCCAAGAGGCCCGGGTTGAAGCCCAGGGAGCCCTCCAGGAAATCCAGGAGGACAGGAAAATCGCGGCGGGTAAAGTCTTTATTATGCAGAGCAAATTTGTGAAGAAAAGGTACCTCTTACTGACCCGGATTTGGAATTCTCCAGGAGCATTTGCGGATCTGCCGTGCAGTGTTGCTGATGTTGTGGAGTTCTTCCGAGCCGAAGAGGGGAGCTCAGTGGAGAAGTTGTTCTGGTCTCAATACCTTGCGCGAGAGCATCCGGTGCCCTTTAGCGATCAGCTGAAACAGCTGACCGAACTGCTTAGGGTGGCCGAATTGGCCATGAAGGATTTGATAATCCATCCATGGCCTGCTGAAGCCATACCTAGCAGCTACTTCAAGCTCATGAAGTGGCTGGTCGATGCCTGCCCTCGGCTTGATGCCACCAAGCGGTCGGTCTGCATCGAAGGTGCACGATTGGCCCTCGCCCGTGTCAAGGTGCAGTGGGCGAAGATGAATGCCGTCAAGCTCGCGACCGACGGCGGGAAAGGAGCACCGCACGCCCGAGCTGTATTTTGATGATGTCCTGGAGGGATCCCACATTGTAGAGGGCCAGTGTGCAAAAGACATTATCTTTGAATGAATACATCCATGTTATCCCGTCATGTATTATGAAACAAAGTCGATATGTAATATAATGCTTGTTGTTTTTGCCTCCTGTGCGGCCTTTTTATTAAATCTGAGAGTTGGCAAGTCGTCGGCTTCAGCCCCCATGTAGGTAGTACGAGGGTGTTCGGGTTGGAACCTAAACACTCTTGATCCAAGAGTTTGGTCCTTGAAGGAGGTGTTTCGCGCAACGAACCAGGCAATCGGACTATGTGGCTTTATCACCCTCACTTAGCCATAGGAGTTTGACAATAAGAATGTAGGCGCAGCCAGTAGTTAGTATTTGTTAATCCGGACTAGGGTGCTGTAGACACCTGATCGGGTGAAGGCCGATCCGTCGCATAATGCGGTAAAAAATCGCATGAGATTTTAACCTCCGAATAGCTGACCAGCTCTCGCCCCATCATGACAGTCAGTTTTCGACTTTCTCTACTAAGGTGTTTACCAGATAAACCAGAAACACAATCGCAGTAGTTCTCCCTTTACTACCGTAGCTGATAGAACGGAATGTAAGGTACTAAGCACAGGAGCCGGGCAACCCAACTATTGACCAAAGACATGATTCGGAGCCGATGCATATAATGCTAAATTTGGGGTGCCGAACTATACTGTAAAAAGTGTTCGGACTTTGTTGCTGAAGTATGGAGCGCAATGAAGCCCCTGGCGAATTAAGGCGTACCAAAGTGTACGGGTGCAATCGATAAGAATAGCGAAATAAAATGAAGTAGTAAGCCAGTGCCACATAAGCTGGGCCGCAAACTGTTTCCATTATAGTTTGATTAATACGTCAAAGCATATTTTTACAAATAGTGCGATAAGCAACAGGGCTGTTTAACATGCCGAGACCAAGGGGTGCTGCGTGCGGGTCCTGAAAACAGGTAGAGTGATCGTCAAGAAGACCACCTAGAGATTCCCCCACACGTCTATGTTACTTGCCACCTTGGTATACTAGTGGGAATTTTTCATTATAGAACTTGGCTTGTATATTCCAACAATGGGCTTACTCAAATGCCCTAGGTCTTCGTGAGCAAGCAAGTTGGATGCACACCCACTTAGTTTCTTTTGTTGAGCTTTCATACATTTATAGCTCTAGTGCATCCGTTGCATGGCAATCCCTACTCCTCGCATTGACATCAATTGATGGGCATCTCCGTAGCCCGTTGTTAGCCGCGTCAATGTGAGACTTTCTCCTTTATCGTCTTCTCCACACAACCCGCACCATAATTCTCTATTCCACTCATAGTGCTATGTCCATGGCTCACGCTCATGTATTGCGTGAAAGTTCAAAAAGTTTGAGATTAATAAAGTATGAAACAATTGCTTGGCTTGTCATCGGGGTTGTGCATGATGAGAGCATTTTGTGTGACGAAGATGGAGCATGGCCAAACTATATGATTTCGTAGGGATGAGCTTTCTTTGGCCATGTTATTTTGATAAGACATAATTGCTTGGTTAGTATGCTTGAAGTATTATTACTTTTATGTCACTATTAAACTTTTGTCTTGAATCTTATGGATCTGAATATTCTTGCCACAATAAAGAAGATTACATTGATAAATATGTTAGCTAGCATTCCACATCAAAAATTCTGTTTTTATCATTTACCAACTCGAGGACGAGCAGGAATTAAGCTTGGGGCGCGCCTCCCTACCTCGTGGACAGCCCGAAGACCCCCCCTGACTTGTTCCCGACTCCAACACCTCTTATATAAACCCAAACTTCCAGAAATAGACCTAGACCGGGAGTTACGGAACCGCAAGCCTCCGTAGCCACCAAAACCCAATCGGGACCCTGTTCCGGCACCCTGTCGGAGGGGGGATCCATCACCGGTGGCCATCTTCATCATCCCGGTGCTCTCCATGATGAGGAGGGAGTAGTTCACCCTCGGGGCTGAGGGTATGTACTAGTAGCTATGTGTTTGATCTCTCTCTGTCTCGTGTTCTTGATTTGGCACGATCTTGATGTATCGCGAGCTTTTCTATTATAGTTGGATATTATGATGTTTCTCCCCCTCTCTCTCTTATAATAGATTGAGTTTTCCCTTTGAAGTTATCTTATCGGATTGAGTCTTTAAGGATTTGAGAACACTTGATGTATGTCTTGCATGTGCTTATCTGTGGTGACAATGGGATATTCACGTGATCTACTTGATGTATGTTTTGGTGATCAACTTGCGGGTTCCGTAACCTCGTGAACTTATGCATAGGGGTTGGCACACGTTTTCATCTTGACTCTCTGGTAGAAACTTTGGGGCACTCTTTGAAGTACTTTGTGTTGGTTTGAATAGATGAATCTGAGATTGTGTGATGCATCTTGTATAATCATACCGACAGATACTTGAGGTGACATTGGAGTATCTAGATGACATTAGGGTTTCGGTTGATTTGAGTCTTAAGGTGTTATTCTTGTACGAACTCTAGGATAGATTGAACGGAAAGAATAACTTTGTGTTATTTCACTACGGACACTTGAATAGATCGATCAGAAAGGATAACTTTGAGGTGGTTTCGTACCCTACCATAATCTCTTCGTTTGTTCTCCGCTATTAGTAACATTGGAGTGACTCTTTCTTGCATGTTGAGGGATAGTTATATGATCCAATTATGTTATTATTGTTGAGAGAACTTGTACTAGTGAAAGTATGAACCCTAGGCCTTGTTTCAACGCATTGCAATACCGTTTGTGCTCACTTTTATCATTAGTTACCTTGCTCTTTTTATATTTTCAGATTACAAAAACCCATATCTACCATCCATATTGCACTTGTATCACCATCTATTCGCCGAACTAGTGCACCTATACAATTTACCATTGTATTGGGTGTGTTGGGGACACAAGAGACTCATTGTTATTTGGTTGCGAGGTTGTTTGAGAGAGACCATCTTCATCATACGCCTCCCACGGATTGATAAACCTTAGGCCATCCACTTGAGGGAAATTTGCTACTGTCCTACAAACCTCTACACTTGGAGGCCCAACAACGTCTACAAGAAGAAGGTTGCGTAGTAGACATCAGTGGGGACAACCCACCTAGGCACGCCAGGAGGGAGGCGCCCTGGTGGGTTGTGCCCACCCAGGGGCCCCCCTCCTATGGTTCTTGGCTCCAGTAATTCTCTTTTATTATATAAAAGATCCTCGCCAAGTTTCGTTCCATTCCGAGAACTTCTATTTCTGTACAAAAACAACACCATGGTAGTTCTGCTGAAAACAGCGTCGATGCAGGTTAGTTTCATTCAAACATGCAAATTAGAGTCCAAAACAAGAGGAAAAGCGCTAGGAAAAGTAGATACGACGGAGACGTATCAACTCCCCCAAGCTTAAACCTTTGCTTGTCCTCAAGCAATTCAGTTGATAAATTGAAAGTGAAAAAGGAAAACTTTTACGAACTCTTTTGCACTTGTTTACATAAATAAGCTGAAGTAGCACCCAGGTTTTCACCAAAGATCATGACTAACCATGCCAACAATAACTCTTAAAAATTATATTAACTCATATCAATGGCATAAACAACTAGCGACCAATAATAAAGCATCTCAAATGACAACACTTTGTCAAAACAATCATGATACAATATGACAACAGTGGTATCTCGCTAGCCCTTTCTGAGACCGCAAAACATAAATGCAGAGCACCTCCAAAATTCAAGCAGCGACTAAACATTGTAATTCATGGCAGAAAAGATCCATTCATGATGCATCCAACATTAACTATACACAATGCATGAGGATGACAATAGTGATCTCAGGATCTGGCGCTATTTGGGAAGGTGATGACTCAACATAAAATTAAATAGATAGTTCCTTCGCAGAGGGAAGTAGAGATTTGTAGCGGTGCCAGAGCTCAGTTTTTTAAAACAGATGTAAATGAATTTTTTAGAAATGCACCCTTCTTGTTTACTTCGTGACCATTAGTTATCGATATCTTCCATGCTAAACACATTAGTGGCAGTTTCCAAGCGATAAAAGTAAAGGTTTACTCCCCCTCCACCAACAAACACACTCCAAGGCTAACTGAATCCATGGGTACCGTTCATATATACCAACATCAGTCCTGGGGGAGTTTTGTTTAATTATTTGCAATTTCATTTCGGGACTGGAATCTCTATTACCGCCCCTCTTGTGCAAGGACGAGTGAATAAACACTCATCATGAGAATAACCCGCTTAGCATGGAAGATACCGACTACCTCCTGTCGCTCTATAAACAATCTAGGCGCACAAAAAGGGATATTTATTTGAAGTTTTTAGAGGTGTCATATGAAAATTTACTTAGAACGGCAGGGTAATACCGCTTATAGGTAGGTATGGTGGACTCATCTAGAATAACTTGGGTTTTAGGATTTTGATGCATAAGTAGTAATTCCGCTTAGTATGGGCAAAGGCTAGCAAATAGGTTGGGAAGCGGCCAGCTAGAGAGCGAAAACAGTCATGAACATGCATTATGCATAATGAACATTAGACACTAGCATAAGTAGGATATGAACACCATGAACATAAATATCATAGAGGCTATGTTGTTTTGATTCAACTACATGCATGAACATGTGCCAAGTCAAGCCACTCGAACATTCGGAGGAGGATACCATATCATCATACTACATCATAATCATTTTAATGCATGTTGACATCCAAGATAAATCATTATCGACTCCTAGCTACTTAAGCATGGCATGAGAAACTATAATCTCTAATTGTCATTGCAAACATGTTTGATCATAATATGGTGAATCATGGTTACTAGGTTAAACATATTTACAAAAACAGAACAAGTTGAGTTCATACCCGTTTCTCTCTGCCACAGCCAGTTCACCAAATATCGTCATTATTGCCTTTCACTCGCACGACCGAACGATTTGAATATAATAATAGTGCAAGAGTGCCATGGAGTAAGGTTGTTAGAATCGCGTTTCTGATATACGATTCTATGACTTTACGATCCAAACTAACCCCTCAGATTCTATGATTTTAGTTCAAAGAATCTATGTTTCTATGATCCTGATGGTGAAGATTCTATGATTTGCGATCCTACCGTCGGAGCTCCGATCCGACTCAAAATCACGATTCTGACAACTTTGCCATGTACTAAGCTGGAATCTACAAACATTTTATGACTCAACAATAATGCATATGAGAGCCACTCAACAATTTCATCGTGGTCTTCTCCTTGGTGTGACTCAATAAAAAGAAATTCAGAGAAACACACTGAAATATTTTTAGAGTTTTTAGTTTTTTCTTGAAGAAAGCAAATTAATGTGAAAAAAGGGGAAAAACTATTTACACGGGAAAGCTCCCAACAAACAAGAAGAAGATTCAAAAAATCTTTTGGGGGTTCCTTTTAATACTACAACTAATTTAAACTAGAAAGAAAAACCGAAAAGAAGTAGGAAATATTTTTTGGATTGTCTCAAAGTTTTTCCAACACACAAGAAGAAAGCGAGAAAATAAACCTAGCATGGGTAATACAATGAAAAAGTGTGGACACCAACAACTGGAATGAAATGTGTGAACATGAATGTAATGTCAGTGGAAATACGTACTCCCCCAAGCTTAGGTTTTTGGCCTAACTTGGTAACCATTACTCGCGGCCTACGTAATCATCAGAGTGAGAGCTCACGGAGGCTCTTGGTGCAGACTCCTCAGCCCGCCGAACAGCCACAACCTCTGTGTTGTGTGCGCAGGCCTCGTTCTCAAGAACATAATACCTTCCCTTGCTGTGAAAATCAAAGAGAGCGGTAGCGAGGCAAAAAGGTGTCCTAGCAGACTTTTATTGAACAATAGGTTATAAGTATAATCATGGATTTCCCCAGTAAGGAACTTATGGCGTTTCATGGCATCAAAGTCTAAGTACTGAGTGGGAAGGATGGGGCCATTAGGCTAAGGTGAAACACCCAACTCTTCTGCTAAGCATGAAGCATAAATCCCACCATAAAAATATCCACTACCAGCATTGTGTTGCAGTCTACGTGCAACAATCGCCCCAAGGTTATAGCGTTTAGCACTAGTGAGGGCGGTGTAAATGAGGCTCAAGTCAGGAGCACAAAGTGTACTACAGTCTTGTTTGCCTACGATGCATTTTCTACTAAACGGTACAAAGTATTGAATTGATGGGAAGTGAATACTTTTTATTCTACCTTGCGTCACCCCTCTATTCTCACCATAGCAAAGACTAGTTAAAAATAACTCGTACTCAGCCCTTGGTGGTTCGTCCATCAAACCCCAATATGGAATTTTACATTCAACACAGATTGCATCTAGAGGCATAGTGACTAAACGATCATAAAGTTTAAACGACATTCTAGACTCACGAGGATGAAATTTAAACTCTTTAGTAATCAATTCTGTAAGACTGAGGTATTGGTTGCACTTATCGGGCCAAACTCGGCATTATGGACATATTGCTCAAATTCTTCTTTAATACCAGCACTCAACATGAAATTGTCGCACGGCCATAGACATGATTTGGTAGTGGCATCCTGTATCGAACTTGCACTTGGTTCAACATAAGCCCGACGGGTTGAGGCACTACTAGAAGATGCCTCCGAGGATCTCCGCCTCAAAGAACTCCTTCCAAATAGTTCATCATATATGCGTACAAATTTCTGGAAAAAATACCACAAAATTTTATTAACAAAACTTTGCAAGATTGGTAGTAACCACTCATAAGCATGCATAGAGGCTATACTAAGCATTCAAACTACATAGAACTCTAAGAATTTGATATGCAAGCTCATCTACATCAGCACTAAGAGTAGCTAATTATTCAAAATATAAACCACTACAGCAAAAACTAATTGGACAAATGGGGAAGTCACATACCAAGTAGCAATTCCCCGAAATAGTTTCGGAAATGGAGCTTCGAGCAAAAAGATCGAAATCCGGGGGTTTGAGAGCAAGAACACGAGAGAGAGAGAGAGAGAGAGAGAGAGAGAGAGAGAGAGAGAGGGAGAGAGAGAGAGAGAGAGCAATGGTGAATTCTTTTTGGAGGTACACTACAAAAAAAGACACATCCGTGACATTTTGGGCCGAGCGAAAAAAAATTTGTCATACTTATGACACTTTTATGACGATAATTGTGACAAAACCCGGTATCATCATAGATGTGGTGGGGTCCTACTTCTATGACAAAAAATCATGACAGAAAATGGGCTTTTCGTCTGGGCGGGCGGAGACGCAGCTGCATCACATTCTTTGGAGTCGTCCATGACGGAAAAACCGTGGTAGAAGCGAGGCGAGGAAAATATTGGGGTGTTCCCGGTTCTACGGTGGGTGGTCGGGGCGAAGCGATGCGCGTTTCTCGTACACACGCAGCGTGGAGTGCGGCGTTGGGCTCTAATCAACCCGGCGAGGTGTTGTGCTCTAATCGAACCCGGCGATTGCACTTCAGCTACGCGTTCAGATCCGGCGATCGATCGATGGCTGCTAACTGAACCTGATCGAGCGATTCCTTCGCTACTGCTGCTAACTGAAGCCGATCGATGCTACCTCTGGATAAACAGTGAGCATTGCTGGAGGGGTTTGGATGAATAGTTCTCGGTGGGGGTGGATGAACAGGACCCCGTGGTGTTGCCTCTGGATGAACAGGACCCCGATTGATCGAGCCGGTTGGGGCTGGATGAACAGGACCCCGTGGAGGGCTGGATGAACAGGACCACCCCGTGGAGGGCAGGATGAACAGTAGATGGTGGAGGGTTGGATGAACAGTAGCTCGTGGAGGGGTGGTTGAACAGGAGCCCGTGGAGAGGCCTGGTTGAGCGATGGCCGTGGAGTGGAGTAGCGGTGGAGACTGGATGAACAGGAGCCCGTGGATGAACAATCGCAGTGGAGGCCGGAGGAGATCGACGGTGGATGAACAGTGGCCCGTGCGGTGGAGGGGTCGACGATGGAGATGAACAGTATCCCGTGGAGTCCCGTTTTGCGGTACGCCACACCCCTCCCGATGAACAGGACCCCCGTTTCGACCGTAGCGCTCCAACACAAGTCCGTTTCCTCTGTTTTGCGGTACGCCACACCCCTCCCGATCAATAGGACCCCCGTTTCGATCGTAGGAGGTTCGTTTCCTCCGTTTTGCGGTACGCCCGACCCCTCCCGATGAACATGATCCCATTTTAACCGTGGCCGGTCGAACACAAGGCCGTTTCCTCCGTTCTGTGATACGCCAGGCCTCGTTTCCATCGGCTGTTCCGTCCAAGCCCTCCCGATGAACACGACGATGCATTCCGTTTCGACCTAGCCGGTTGGCTCCCCATGAACACGACGATGACGCAGTTTCTCTGTTCCGTCCCAGCCATGTACATGAGCCCTGGCCGTACGTATGCGCGAGTAGGCGTTCGAGACCCTGCCCGTATGTACGTACGTGGTCGTATTTTCTTTCTTGCACACTTGCGGTATGCGTGCGTGTACATGCTACGTCGCGCGCCTCTACTACGACATGTGCGGCGCCTCTACATCGACCCGGTATGCGTACATTCGCGACCAGAATGACAACGCCACGTGCGCTTCGACCGTGGGTCCCGACCGCCGTGCACTTGCTTGCCTGCGAAGATGCAGCTGGTGGGTCCCAGCAGTCAGGGGGCGAATCATTTTTTTTGCCTGAACGCACTTCCTTGCGTGCGAAGATGTAGCTGGTGGGTCCCAGCAGGGGGAAACATTTTTTCGTGAAATACGGTGGCCCGTCTGGTGGGTCCCTGCTGTCAGGTGGAGGAATAATTATTTTGCGCGTAATAAGGAGGCACTTCCTTGCGTGCGCGTAATAAGGGGAAACAAGTCAGCCTCCCACTATACTGGGTCCCAGCTAGCAGGGGGAGTATTCAATTTTTCGTGCGTAATAAGGAGGCACTTCCTTGCATGCGAAGATATAGCTAGTGGGTCCGAGCTGTCAGCGGCGGTAACATTTTTTTCACGAAATACAGAGGCCCTTTCGGTGGGTCCTAGATGTCAGGTGGAGGAATCATTATTTTGCGCGTAATAAGGAGGCATTTCCTTGCGTGCGGCCGTGGACCCAGCTGTCAGCCTCTCCACGTACAGTCCACTTCAGATGCATGTAGGTCGTTGACCTTGTTGACCAGGCCGCGCCGAGAGCAACACGGCGGTGGACAACGGTGAGGCCTATGAAGGGAATGACACGGAGCCAGGGAAGACTCGGCAGTTGTTTCCCACGCGGAGGGGAGTACGACTGTACGAGGGTTTACTGGTTCGTCTGCCATCGCTGGAGAATAACAGCAGGTGTGTGTGAGTAGAGGGATGGCTAGGCCAGCGATGAGAGTACAGTGGGGTGGTGAGGCTGCTTGGCAAAGACAACCGCCACGGGAGGAGAAAGCGAGCAGTCCTTGGCGCTTGTTTGAGTGGCTGGAGCAGGAAGAGCAGAGATTGAAGAAGCACGACGGCCATTGGATGGACATCCAACAGTCACTGCTTGTGCGTCAACCTTTTTTTAGGAAAGCCTCAAATATGTGGAAAACATCATACAGCCCATCTGCATTATTTCTAATAATTTATAGCCCATTTGCTAATTCTTAAGGTTTTTTGGGAGCCCATATTCTTTTTGTTAGCATTACAGCCCATATTGTGGCCACGATTAAAAAATTATACAAAATTTTGCATATTTCGGTGCAGTCCGAACTGTTTTAATCCCGAAATTTCGAGTCACGTTCAAACTGATTTTAAAAATAAATATATATCAATATAAAATCCAACAAATTGTCCATGCATAAAAATCAATGCAATTTAAAATCTCGAAATGAAAAAAAGAAATTTGAAACTAGTTGTCGGTTTGATGTGTTTTAAAAATGTACAACCCATTTCCCATTACTAATAGGCCATTTTCTCGGCCAGCCGAGTGAAAGCTCTCCTCGTCTTGAAAGATTTGCAGCCCAACAGGCCCGACAAAGCGACTTACTTGGCAAATCACAAAAAAGCTGGGTTGTGGCCATGGACCCAGCTATGAGCCTCTCCACGTACAGTACTCTTCCGATGGAAGTCGGTCGTTGACCACATTGACCACGCCGCGCCGAGAGCACCAAGACGGTGGACGACGGCGAGGCCTAGGAAGGGGACGACGCGGAGCCGGGGAAGACGCGGTAGTGGATGCCCACGCGGAGAGGGGTACGAGGGTTCACTGGTTCGGCTGTGGTGTGAGGCTCTTTGTCACCATGGGCCCGGCTAGCGGTGGGAGTAGTAGGGCGATGAGGCCTCAACGGCAGACAGCCGCCACCGGAGGCAGGAGCAGGAGGTCTCGCCCGGCGCTGGTTTGGGTGGTGGTGCAAGAAGAGCGATGATTGAAGAAGCTGGACCGTTCGATTCAAATCCAACGATTCTTGCTGCTAGAATTGTTTGTTTACTAAGTTGACAAGCCTGCGTCTGCGTCAACTTAGTAAGCCCATAGGTCGACCTCCCAACCGGTGCGCCCGGATGTCGATGAGAGGAATCATATTTTTCGCGTAATAAGGAGGCGATTGATTGCGTGTGGCCAGGCCCGGAGGGAGTAGGGTGGGCGGGAAGCCTCTGCAGATCACAACGGACCACAAGAGGAGGGAGTAGGCAGTCCACGGCGCTAGTTTAGTAATTTGGAGCAGGAAGATCGAGATATTGAAGAAGTATCGGTCAGTTGGATGGACATCCAACGATCCTTCTTTGCTAGAATCATGTGTTGATCGACAAAGCCTTGTGTAAACAAGTCAGCCTCGAAATCTGTGGCGTGTACAACCCATTTGCTATTATTTTTATAATTTTTACTCATTTTCTAATTCATATGGAATTTATTGCAGCCCATTTTCCATTTTTAGAATTGCTGCCCATTTTCTTGTTAGTACCAGGGTTAAAACAATTAACTAAATATCTGGGAAATTTTGAAAATTCGCAAATTTTTGCTGGGGAACAAAATATTCTTAATCCAAAAATCAGTAGTCATACTAAAACAAATTTAAAAATAAATTAGTACTATGTCGTGTTAAATCCAATGAAATACGTATAAGATATTAGTGAAGAACAAAAACAAAAAAAGAAACTAATATCCCATTTGCTATAAATTTTTTGGAATTTTCAACCCCTTTTGATATTAATTTTAACAGAGACTGACCATACTCTTTGGCTAGGCCGGAATGCATCCCTCCTCGTCTTGAAAGATTTGCAGCCCAGTAAGTCGGAGAAAACAAATAGGCCTAGCTTGGGTATTCTTCAAAAAGAAATACTGGGCTACCTATTTTCTCAAAGAAAAAACTGCTGGGCTGGTCATATTGTTAGGCGGGCCACAGAGACCGCACAACCCAGTTTATAGCCTGCTCCTCCGAACTACTACTAAAAAAAGTTGTGCAATTCTGTCGTTAATTGACTATACGTTGAAAATGATGTGGGTCCCAGATATCAGCAGGGTGGATTAGAGTAAAAAACGAGGGGTGCATCTGAGTAGTAAAAGAGGCGCTTGCTTGTGTTCGGGAGTGGACCTGGTGGGTCCGTACTGTCATACTCACAACTACAGTCCTCTCCCGATTCACTATGTTGACAGGACCGTTTTGAAAAAACTCTGTTGTGACAGGCGGACGGCGGCCTTGCTGCAAGCGCAAAGCGGAGGATAAAGTGCTCTCGCCAATGTGCTGGGGTGGGTTGGACATTCTTATTGAAAAATAAAAATGGACCGGATCTATTTACGACATTGACTACGATTTGCATGGGTCTACTGGTTGCAGGAAGAAAATGCTAGGAGAAAAAAGATTGGTCGCTATCGACTGAATGTAACGACACTATCATAGGAAATAATATCCTCCTGTTAAATCGTGAATTTAAAGAACTGGTGCATGAGAATTCAGCTTTATTTATTTATTTACTTATTTATGTTTAGGGGACCATGAGCATGTACCTGGGTCGGATTCATGTGAGAGCCTCCCTTCCAGTTAATTATGGGCTTCTCTATTGGGCCTTCATCGATGGGCTGCATGTTATCAACAAGTGGAAAATGTGTTCCGTACGAAAAATAGTATGCGCTACGTACGGTACAGGGCACTAAAGGATCGAACCGTGCAATGACTTCCAAAACATTGTGTTTGTCGTTCTAACAACACATTTATTCAACCAACAGACGAAATATACTACTGATTGTACATTGAAAACAGCAGCAACCAGGGGTGGGGGTGCAACAGAAGCGATAGCGAGCCGTAAGAGTGAAGACGCAGCTCTCTCTTCCAAACCAAACATCAGCCATCATTACAAAAGGGCTACCAAAAAGAACAAGTGTATGCATCAAACTAAATAAAGATCCTACTACACAAGTATGCGCATCTAACTAAGCGGCTCGGTTAGACGTTACTATTTATTAAGTCATGGAGATTGGTCGACGGCTTGAACCGGATGGGTGCTCGACGGGGAAACTCCGGCCCGGCGAGTTGAAGTCCGATACTTGCGACCCTCTATCCTACTTTGGGCTGCAGAGCGTGGCGGCACATATCGGTATGGTGCATGCAGAGACGCATGGTAATGCAGTGTACACACGGTTTTGCACGATGAACGAAACCGTCTTGCCATCATGATCCTTGCCGTCGGTTATCGCACAGTTAATCGGATAATTCAGTCCGACAAAGCGAGTGTGTACCAAGGCTACTTACCAACCTCCGGTCAAAAATTCTGAAGGCCTAGAGAAGCTGGGATCCTGCTCAAAGACCTTGCAAAGGATCGTGATTGTATTCCACGAAACAACACGTGCAGTGCGTCTGACGATAATCAATCGTTCGCCGTCGTCTGATCGAGCCAGGAACCACCTGCAAGTGCCATGCCGCTTTTCTTTGAAAGGTTCTGGGATTAGGAAGGGTAGGGACACCAGGCGGCCTACAACATCATACCAAGTTTAGTCAAATAACCCTCAAAAAAAGTTGGAGTCAAATAAAAAAGGGCTTTTGATGTAGTCAATCTTAAGAACAGCATGTTATGAGCATGAATATTTTTTCAGTAAATGTTGACAGTAATATAAGCAAGCCATCATGATATCATAGGAAAGTAACATACTGCTATAACAGCCATTTGTAGCGATGACTGGAGTAGGCCAGCAATACGTCCAGCCATAGAAGGAGTCGACAGCGTAAGTCAAGCCCTTGTGTTCAATGGCATCAGAGAACCATGGAGGATGTATGATCCTGTGATGGACGGTGCAGATTTATCCACTTATCGCAGTGACCTGTCAGATAGGCGAGACCGCGGTTGAAGAACGCATAATTAGCTCAAGTCTTTATAATTTGCAGATCTTGTGGGCACTTGGCGATTACAACCTTGAGCAAATCAAACTTGGTATCATGTTGGCTATTGTAAGATCCCGAGTATTATGGGTCATGTGCCAAAGCGGTCAAAGTGTTAATCGAAGGAAGGGGATCAATCGCGGTGTAGACCTCCACGAGCATCCAATACGCGACCGTCGACGAGCACCATCCAAGACGTGTTCATGCCGACCCAGTACATAGCGTTAATATAGTTGAGGGTGACGGGGATCGGATCACAGTCAAGGGGGTTGATGCTCGCCACCCTACGATCGTTATGCTGCGTGACACGCCGTTTCTGAAGATCAAACGGCATCAGCAAGCAAGGAGCTGGCTTCAAACGCTCTGGCTTGAGGGCTTTGAGTAAACGGTACAACCCCAACGAGCACGCGGCGAGCGGCATGGTACTGAGATTGTCCACACGTGAAACAATGAGCTTGATTACCTCTGTGGGGAGCGAATTCCAGCCACTCTTTCGGCGGACGCTGCTCGGTTCTGCCATTGTTAGTGCTTGGGTTTCGAACGAGGGGGGGAGGCGCCTTAGCGGGGATGGAAGATTGGACGAGGGGGAGGCGCCTTAGCGGGGATGGAAGAGCGGACAAAGATGGAGAAGCGAATATGTGCTGCGGGAAGTGGACAGGTGATGATGACTACAACACGCCGCTTGACTTACAAGACACATACCAGCAGTGTAGGGTCATATCGAAGTCAGACAACTTGCTTGAGTAATCACAGTACTGGTACTCCCTACAGTACCTGCTACTATGACCTAACTTGCTTGAGTAGAGTAGTAGTGGAGTAGGACTCTGCTCTACTACCAGCACCAGAGGAGTAGTATGTTCTAATCTAAAATAGTTACAAACTTCAATGCCCGAGCGTGGAACGACAACGAACCACCATCGGTGCTAACTCCAATCCTGCAAGTCATGGATTTGTTTCTTTTTAACTTTCTCGCATTTAATCAGTAGCCAGCCCGCAAGTCATGTACACTTTGTCTTGTGATGGAACCCACAGTATTCAGAATACAAGATTAAGGATGCAATTAACTTTTTATAGAGGGAGAATCATACACGCAATTAACTCAAATGGATTGGACATGACTCTATTATTCTCCAACGGCAACCGGCAAATTTCCTCCCGCGGGCCGGAGTAGGTTTCTCGGTTTGCATGCGGGTTTAATTGAGGGGTTTGATGGAGGCGAGGAGGCGTGTTCAGCCGGGCGTGCAGTGGACGGTGCAGTACTATTCAATTGACAACTACAACTAGTATATTATAAAAACAAAGAAGAGTAGTAGAGATAGATATAAGAATAGATACTAGGGAGGAGCACCATCTATTGCTTCTTGGGCTACTCCTGCGCTCCATTCGGCGGCCGCAATGTCCCCTATAGCCACTCCCTCCTACGCTCCATTAGGCGGGCGCTATTGAAATTTGGGGAGCGCACTCTCGCGACTGCTAGCAGCGATGACTTCACCGACGACGACTTCTTCCCTGACCTCGGCAACCTCTTCCTCAACGACATGGGCGACAACATCAACGCCAATGGTGCTGCTCCCGTTGCACCGTATGTGTTTCTGTCCTTCCTGTTCGAAATCATGGTAGAATTCATGTTTCTAGATTGTGTCCTAGATTCGATCTTTTCATCTACTATGGTAGTCCGCATGATTAGTTTAATCTCTGTTATAGCCATCATGATTTATTTTGTGCTTATTCGGACTAAATCTCGTAGTAACTTGCTCATATATTCAACTAGCGAAACGTCCCCTACGGCCACTCACGTTTCATGGACGGCCTGGTCGATGCCTCCAATGAGCCCTTCGTCTACTGCTATGAGTGCCCGGTGCCGTTTTGGGGCTCACCGGCGGACATCGTGCATCACCTGACGCAGGCATGCAGCGATCACTACTGGCCCTTGGCGAAGAACATCAAGTACCAGACGTGCTACCCGTTCACCATGCCGGAGTCGCTGGAGGATCAGCGCCGCCTGCTAGTCTCAGAGGAGGACGGCAGCATCTTCCCCTTGATCGTGGGCACCGGCGAGGCCCGTGTAGGCCGCCGCCACATCTCTGTAGTGTGCGTCAGGGGCGACGCCGCTGACGCTGACACTGACACGAGGCCGATGTACGGGTGCGTGCTCACTATTACTACCCCTCGGAGGTACGTGGGCGACGACACTGGCTACGTCAAGCTGGCTTGGA